>OY728155.1:117221079-118471079 GCA_963277665.1 Viscum album | reverse complement strand
GTGGTGCATTCTATCTTGGTGGATTGTGTATTTCTTGGCTAAGAAAGAAACAAGATTTCATTTCATTAAGCACCGCAGAAGCTGAGTATATTGCGGCCACTCAAGCATGCACACATTTATTGTGGATGAAGCAGCAGCTTGAAGATATGGGAGTTGAAGTGAAGTCTCCGATCGGAATCCAGTGTGATAACTCAAGTGCTATAAATCTCAGCAAAAATCCCATCCATCACTCAAGGACAAAGCACATTAAGATTAAGTATCATTTTATCAAGGAGAAGGTTGAGCAGGGAATCGTGAAGTTGGAGTATGTGCCTACAGAGCTATAGGTTGCAGACATTCTGACAAAGGCCTTACCCAAGGAAGCTTTTTAGAGGCATCGACTGGCTTTGGGAGTTCAGTCGATTCCTCACACTTGAAGTAGTGTGTATGTGGGACCTCCCCCTCTCCCCGAGGTATGATGTGTTTTTCCCTAATGTGATGACTTGTTCCCTACTATGTTATAGACTACCAAGGACTGCCTTTGGGTTCGTTGACAAAGGGAGAGAAAATAGTGATTGTTCAAGGGGGAGACAATGTGGAGATATGATAAATCTTGAATGATATGGGGAGAAGCTGACAGGTGGAGCAGCCAGATAGGGGGAGTTGAAGCCAGTTGAACGTGCTTAGTCAGAGCTTAGCTTGGACAACACAGGAAGTATGGCTAAAGAGGTGTTAAAGCTGTGAGCAGAAAAGGGGAGCGTATTAAATCTGACGATGCTAGAAGTGATCGATCAAAGAATAGATATCACGACAGCTGAGGATCGTGATAAAAGCAGAAGAGTGGTGTTGGAAAGTGGTAACACTATTTCCCAACCAAACATTGGTCTTCCAACAAATCCATCAACAATTGGTATCAGTTTAGTACAAATTGGTATCAGTTTGGTGTCAACAGTGGATGTCAGAGATGAAGTGATTCATTGATGAACTTTTCATTTACTCTTGTTTCTCACACCGAGCATTGCTCATGTGGACTTAGAGTATGTGTTGAGTAAATCCTTGATCGCTATCAGAATCGCAATGAGGCGAATGGAGGCTGAAGAATCAATGACATATCTTTGTTTTGGAAGAGTTGTCAACAAACCCAAAGGGGGAGATTATTGGGCAAAAATCCCTTAAGGTATCATTGAAGCTTTTTTAAGGTGATTGTGTTTGTTGAAAAAGTGGACATCTGAGTAGTGATTGTTGAAAAAGCAAAACAATGACATACAAATTTGTTGACAAAGAGGATTTCATGGTGTAATGTCGAGTTCAAGAGCTGAGTTCAACGATCCATGTTTGATTCAAGAACGTCGATAAAAGGAATGGATGATCTGGAGGCGGTACAAAAGAACAGATACAAGGTGGCGCCGTTTTCTAGTGTTTGCCAAATTTTTGGGCCTGAAAATCGGCAGATGAAGAAAAGTGTTTTTGGCAAAGGGACTTGCGCGCCGAGGACTTGGAGAATAGGAAACTTGCGTGCCATATGTTTTTCAAGATCAGAAGATCAAAATATGGCAAAGGATGTAGGTTCGCGCAAGTTTGGGAGTTGGTCGCGCAAGTGTCCAAAAGGACAGAAGACTTACACGCCGAAACTGGGTCGCGCAGGTGACTTGCGCGCCGTCGTGCAGGGCGGTCAGATTGCCTATAAATACTGGACCACCCTTCCTCATTCTTTAACGGAGTTCAACAATTTGAGAAATCAGAGCTCCCGTCGCGCAGGTGTGGTGGTCGCACAAGTGGTGTGTGTGGTCGCGTAGGTGGGACTTGCGCGCCAGAGGTTGAAGTTGTGCGCCGGTGTTAGAAGTTGCGCGCTGGTTGGCAGTTGCGCGCCAATATTGGTTTGGGCGTAAAAGGAAGAGAGTCGCGCAAGTTTGGAGTTGAGGAAGCTTGTGTCGCGCAAGTGTAAGAGGAGGACTTGTGCGCCCGTTGTTACTTGCGCGCCGATACTTGCGTGTCGAGGTAGACTTGCGCGCCAAGTAAGGTTTGTTACAGCAGTGTTTTTCGGACTGCGTGGAAGCTGGAAGTTTGCCTGATACCTTCGGTGCAAAGAGATATTCATCTTCGGGTGAAATTTATACTTCAACAGAGCATCTACACATAGAGAAAGATGCATTCATTCATGCAAATAAAGAGACCTACAGGTCTATAAACTGTGAGTGGATTCCTTCCAAGAGCAGTGAGCTTAGGAAGAGGAAGAAGGTGATCCTCTCCACCGGCAGTGAGCCAGAGAGAGAGAGACAGGGAGTGACCCTTGGGAAAGCAGTGAGCTGACCCTATATTTGTAAAGGCAGTGAGCCTGGGTATAGAAGTGATCTAGCCCGAACCTTGTAATCCACATCTAGTGAAGATTAGTGGAATTTGGTACGACCGGCAACCTGTCGGCGTATGCTCCTTGGACGTAGCCCTTAGCGGTGAACCAAGTAAAATTGATGTGTCCTGCACTTGCTTTACTTTATGTTTATATTCTGTAGCAGGAAAGAGAGAGAAGAGTGTTTTTCTTAACAGCGAAACAAGATCAGAACGGGCATTAATTTTTAATTAGTCATACCCTGATTCACCCCCCCTCTCAGGGTATTCAGCCTAGTGGACCTAACAAAAGGTAAATGATATATTATATTAAAAAAATAATAATTATTTCATAAATATCAGGTATATTCATTATATTCTTCTTATAACCATCCATTAAATTGGTGATGAAAAATGAATTGCACCACTATAGAGAGATGGTATGTCGTACGTACGCTCAAGTGAAGTTTTTTTCCATATGATGGAAAGGAGAAAAATATTTGTCTTACACATGAAAAATAAAATTTCATTATATTTAATAATCTCATTTTGTTATATTATCAAGGTGATATAATATTAAAGGAGGTATAATAGATAATAAAATGAAAACAATCAATTAAAAGTAAAACACTTCTTTGAAAACCCACCTTTGGCTTACACCTTAAGCCTTATATGATGGTACATTTATGAGACCAAAGCCTATAAGTCATGGGTATAAATTGTTTGAATTTATTTTGGAAAGCAATTCACTTCATAATTGGATAAATATTTTTTAATAGAATATGATATGTGGTGACCCTTTATAAGTAAAGGAAATGACACACATGGAATAACTTAAAAGGTTTTAATAATATAGAGTGTCCTCTGTGTAAAAGTGTCTATAAAATGTAAAAATTATAATATGATAATAATAAGGTATAAATATAACTAAAAAATGTGTTTTATACATGTCTAAGTATAATTTATACACTTATCTCTTAGTTTAACCCCTAGATAAATCCGTTTTAACCCTAACTATAGTAAAATATTTTTTCTCTTTGTACTATTCATTATGTACTAAAATTAAGTTGAAAGTATTTAAAAATATTAATAATAATGATTCAAAATATGGAATTAATTTTATAAGATTCAATTTTAATAAGTGGAGGAAATTAATTTTTATATAAGTGAAAAAATCCTAATGAAAACCTTTTTTATAAAAATTGGTATTTTAAGCATTAAAATGATTGTAAATAAAAGTAAAGTCTAATTTTGATCCCAAATGAATTAAAAAAATTTGTTAAATAAAAGGACAATTATTTTTATTTAATAAAATGTAGAACTAAAATGACACATTTAAATACTAGATTAATTTAAAATAATGAAAAATATTTTTATTGGGAAAACATTACATATATTAATATACCAAGCATTTCCAGTAAGAGGAAAAGACCACTAACCATTTATTAAAGAGAAAGAAAATGTATAGTAAATAAAAAGGATGAGAGTGTACACCTTTCCAACATCCAAAAGAAAAGTCCAGCCATAAAAGGCAACTACATGTGATAACCATCATATCCATTTCCATTCAATAAGAAGGGTCTTCCTCTGTAGTAGCTGATTCCCACTCAGAATTCATTTCATAAGATTTCATGAGTTTGATGAACTACCCTTGATAGTTCAATTGTTCTGAACTGAGCTACCCCTTACAGAATTGCGTGACAGAATGATCTGAAGTTGGGGCATCCCCTCGTTCCCACATAGTATCAAACATGGTCTTCACCTTCTTCAGTAGAGAAGAATATCCTTTCCTCGTCATTCTACATTGTGGAGTAGTCATTTAACCTTCAGTTTTACATATCTTAGTTATCACACGTTTCACAATTTCACTACATAAGGGTTTGACAATGCCACTATCATTTTCTTTATCACTATCATAAACATCAACCCTTTGTTAATGTTATACACATAGAAATAATTTTTTCATCCATCTAAAATCCCTCCTCCCATCAGCAGGGAGGGCCTGTTAATATCAATCGGGGCTAGGATTTGAGAGCACTCCACATTGGCGTGCTCATACTGGAATTATATCCCATTTCATCAACATCAATTACAACAGGCTTGTTATTGAAGTAGAAATTCATGATGTCCACTCCAAACACTTGAGGAACATCCAACACAAGGGGTATCTTCACAAGCTCTGGTCATTCACACCGATTGCAATTGGGAGTATTGACCTACTTCTCCTAAGTCACCGTTTTAAAACCCATGTTCGATGCACCACCTCCACAAAATATATAACCGGAGGTCTCCATAGGGAAAGGTTTGGTAGCATCGCTAAAAAAAGACATATTTCCAACCCCAAGATCAAACATAATCAGATCAAAAAACTTCTTGACCTTCATATTCAAAGATAGCCGCACCTCCTTTTTTTCAAATGGAGTTACAGGTTATATTCACTTAGTCCTTGCCTCATCCACTACAGATCCAATGGGATATTCCCCCACATGAGCTCCCTGCTCAGATGAGCTACCTGTATCATCACACACCTTATCAGCTGACACACCCCTTACCATAATAGAGAAGCCAAATGATTCTCTTTCAATACTACATCAACTCCATTGACATGTCTAATTCTTGTATTCCCCACCATCTAAGAGTCTCCATGCAACCTTGGTTGGTGGAAAACCAATTACAAATGACCAAGATGACTGAATGCACCACATAAATGCAAAAAAAAGAATAAAAAAGGGCATCATTCTTTTAATGGAACTCTTTCCCATCAATGATCTAGACCCATTTCATCGGCATCTATGTGACATCAACCAAAGCATAGAATCGTGGAAAAAGGGGATGGCAAACAACCTTCGTTCGATGATCAAAATAGAGATATCATCCTAAAATATTTCTAATTGCACACTGAATGGAGGGATTCAGAGATGAAAGAGGTAGACCAGGAATCCTTAACCATGTCACAATGGTCAAGGTATCACATAGCATGTGAAACTTGAAGCTCCATATGAACAGATAAAAGGAATATTCATTGCATCTTTGAGGGGCTCTGGACCAAGTAGTGACCATGTCCTGTTCTGATCCAAACTAGATCAAGATGTGTCTATGGTCAAGGAGTCCAATGACCATATGCTCTAGTAGCTCCCATGAATCTGACATGAACAGATCGAAATCAAAAATCGATGGGCGATGAAGGCTTAATCGGGCCACCATAGTGAGTGTGATGATATCTGTGGCACCATTGTGCTCTGTCGGGAGAAGGCAGAGTTGTGGTGACACCTGGAATAGATCTAGAACCTTCGGAGAGAGAAAGATCTTTGTTTTTTTAAACTGTATTTTTCACTATTCATAAAAATATATATTTCAAAATAATATCAATCATTCACCCAATGATATTTTTTAAATTCATAATTAAAAAATTACATTAATTTCATAAAACTAAAATTATAAAAATGGATAATTTAGATGTTAATTATATTCTTGAATAAATAAATGTACATTATTTTATTGTTTCTCTAGAAAGGAAAGAATATATACTATAAATGAATATTGGGTGTTAAATCCCCCCTAAAAAATTACTTAAAATTTATATAATATCACTTAATTAATAGTTTAGGTTAGTTCATCATCATTACTTCGTTAAGTTCCCACGTCCCCTATTCTATCTTATTATCTTTTCCAAAATACCATTACCAGCTAAGCCATCAAATTCGGAAACTCTTGTTATCTAGTCTCAAGAATCTAGATAAGATCTTCATAGTAATAAATCTAGTTCCAATTCTATTTCCTCATAGGTAAGCACATGTGTTGGGTCTAGGATTTACTTCCTTAATAAATTAATGTGGAACACTCCAATGACATTTGAGTAGATATGTGGTACTTCCAAATGATATTTTATAGATCCAATTATTCATAGGATTTAAAAAGGCCTAATATACATGCGAATTAGTTTCCCGTTATTATTGATCATTATTACACATTTCCATAGAGATTTTATGAATATAATAGTCCTTATTACAAATTATTTCTTGATTTTTTTGACAAGAATACAAATAATTAAACCCAAAATATTGAGAAGTCTAGTGTGTTTGAGTAATTATTACAATACATAACAACTTAAAACATTAGGTACATTGGAATTATTGAAAAATTCCTTAACATGATCATAATTTTCCATTATTCTTAAAACTGCATGGGATAACTTTCGGAGAAGCATAAGAAAGGGGTCAACCTGTAAGGAAATAAAAAAACAATAACATGAAGAAGTATTATATGAAATAAAATATTCATTTCAATGATGCATACAAGGGGTGAGAATCATAAACTTGAACAGTGAGGCATGACATAGCATAATAGCATAAAGGAAACATGGGATCATGGAAAAAACATTAAACATGACATAGTAATCCTAATTAAATTTTTACCACCAATAAATCATAAAATAACATTATTAGGATAAACTCATGCGCACTATACATGGAATATCCTTAAACTAAAATGTTAAGAAATTCATTAGATCCCTATCTGGGCACAAACATCATAATCATATCATTTACAAGTATAAATTTTCCACAAAGATCATATAATATAAGAACATAATTCATCACATTTAATTTCATTATCAAGGATTATGGAATAAATATTTATAATTACCTAACAAAATATGTATAGTTATATCTAGGGGAATACCCTTAAGTGGAAATAGTGATGGTATTCACAACCCAAATGTTTGGTATGGAAATATATCAGTGAAGTTTCATCAGGATAATAGTAGTACATAAAGGTTCATAATTTTTTTATTCAAAGTGAAAGTGGTATATCATCATTTGGTAATAAAATTAGTTATAATATGGATGTGGGGGAATATTTTTTATTGTTATTATTTTTAAATAAAAGGCATAAAAAAAATAATATGCTTGAATAAAGAGGTGAATGAGAGGATCCCTTAGTTTGAGAGGGTGATTCCAAAAGCATTGGAGGATCATCTTGAAAGATTTGGGAACCATTGAAGGACTATGGAGAGGTAAATTGAGTGTAAGATAGTGATCCAAAGTTTTTGAGTGAATATTAATGTGATATTGGGTGGGTTTATATAGGAAATGATAGGGGAGTTCTCAATTATTTCCCAAAATTATGTTTTGGACTACATTTAATAAAGTAACAGAAACAACAAACCATCCTTGAGTTTTTGAAAAAAATTTCTTCCAAATTGGAGTTTTTCAAATTATTTTAAAATAAAACTGGCTGAATTAATAAAATATTACCCTTGTTGATGTGGAAGTGTGTCATGTTTATAAAGAAATGATTATAAAACCTTAAAATATAATACAGGTTTTGGATGATTAATAAATGATTTATAAAACTAATAAAATAACTAAAAATAATATTATTTTAAATTGAAAACAATCTTTTGGTTGTGGATACCTTTTATATAATTTATTTCATCACTTTTGGGTTATTATTAAGCCATAATAAAACATTATATTTATACTATATTTAATTGTTTCCCAGAAATTTGACTAACTTAGAAAAGTATGAAAAATTAACTATTTGATAATTTTGATGTTCTGATACCAAATATAATATTTCTTTTAACAAAATAATTTTCTAAATATTTAAATTTATCATTTTATATAATAATTGACATTTATTGAGAAATGCAGGTTTTTTGACAATAATAGTTCTCGAATCATTATAACAATTACATTTGCATTCATAAAAATAATATTATAATTTATATTCGATAAAAATTATTTAATTATATTATTTTATTAAAATTTCATATATTTTTCAAATTTATGAATACATCAAAAATGAATATCTTAATTAAAATTGCATATTACCTAAAAATACAATTTGTGTTTTATCATATCAAAAATCAATATCATTTACAAAGTAAAAATAATAATAATTAAATATTACCTTTATTATTTTAAAAAAAGTAAACATATTCATATTATTAGGTTCTTGATAAATATCCAATTATTATTATGAAAATTCTATAAGGGTAAAGTGAGTGTTGGTTATATTATCATTGGGTAGTTTGGTGCACATGGTTTCGGTCTTGATCTCGATGAGCCTGAACTTATCATGTAAATTGTTACAATGATACTTTAGTTGATGGATCTAATCTTGTTATTGTCCAAGATCAAATCTTATGGATTCTGTCACCCTTGGAATCTCAGATAAATGGGCTTCATAGGGTATGATCCTGCTGGTTGAGGTCATCAATTACTTTTTCGATGTTAATTGGATTTATAAAAACCCTATCTTTATAATTATCATATAACCACTATTAAATGAATATATTATCAATGGTTGTGATTCTTAAAAGTATCTTAAATATGATAAGATATAATAAAACTATATAAGTGCTTGTTTTTATATAAAAATAATATGAAATTAAATTCAATTATAATGGGAATTTTAATTATAAAATTTCATGTCATTACAATCCTTCCCCTTTAGAAATTTTGCCCTCAAAATTTTAATTTCAGACAATAAAATATATAAGGGTAATTTTATTTTATCACCTCATCATATTCCCATATAGCTTCATTAATATTTTAGTTTCTCCATAGCCCGTTGACCAGGTTCAACTTCTTATTTTTTGAAACATTTTCTATATAATTTATGATCATTGATAGTTTCTATTCATATGAAATATTATTCTCTAACAGTGCGACATATAAGTTCATAACATGTGATGGTTCTTGTATTTACTTCCTCAATTAGTATACGTGGAACACATTATGTACATTATATAAGATAGGGGGTGCTAACAGATATTCTACTACTCTGATGTGATCGATGATCTCAATGGGAATACTATATCTTGTAATAATATTTACCTTCTTCCCAAATACCATGATTTTCACCCGTAGATATATACAGAGGAATAACTTATCTCAAACATCAAACTCTAGGTATTATTGATGATTTTACGTATAACACTTTTATCGATTCTTGGTAGCCCCAAAGTGGTGCATAATGGTATTGATATTTTGCACAGTTTCCTTGACCGTTTTAGGACCCAAAATTGTTTTTCACCAAATTTATCCAAATATATAGGTTTTCTTCACCGATTTCCGTAAATAGATTCATAGGGGGAATTTAGATGCTTGAATTGAAACTATTATTGTATCATAACTCAGCGAGAACAACATATTGATCCCATTCCCATGGTAAGTCCATTGTGTATGCTCTGAACATGTCCTCGGGTGTGTAGATAGTCTTCTCAGATTGGCCATCAGTTTGATGGTGATAAGATGTGTTTAAGTTCAACTCGGTATTTAGATCATGTTGGATATTTTTTATAACTTGAAGTTACATCGTGGGTCTCAATTATATTCAATTGATATTGGTTATCCATGTAGCCTAACCACTTCTACAATGTATATCTTTTCTAGTGGATTAAGTGAGAAATCCTCTCAGATTGAAATGAAGTGGTAAGTCTTTGAAATATAATCTACTAGAACCTATAGATAATTATTTCTCCACGATTTCATAGTAATACTGTTAAAAAATTTCATATAAATCTTTTCCCATTTCCATGTAGGTATGGGTAATGTTTGCATCATCCCCTTATATGTTTTCCTTTCAAACATCACTTGCTGACATACAAGAAACCAGGTTGTATATTTTGTGATCTCCTTCCACTACGAGAAAACCGCCGCTAAACGGCAAAAAAAAACTATTTTTTTAAAAATTATTTTTTTAATTTTTTTTATTTTTATTCAAGGATTAGCGGCGGTTTTTTTAGAAAACCGCCGCGAAATAGCGTCAGTTTCGGTAAAACCACCGTGAAATAAAATGAAACAAATAAAAAAACGTGAGAAACCCTGAAAACACTAAAACGATCATAACTTTTGATCCGGGCGTCCATTGAAGCGCCACGACCAGTCAAATCGAAGCTCATGAAGAGATATAGAGGCACATATAATCAAAACCGTGAGACGTTCTAAGGTGTGGACGATATTAGAGTTATAAAAAAGTTGAAAAAAGTTCTCCAACTTCAAATGGCCATAACTTTCGCTCCGGGTGTCCGTTTGGGCTCTACCACATATCAAATCGAAGCCAGCGAAGAGAGCTACGCACCGGTTCGATACAAGAAAGCTTCTGTCGGGTTTTTTGACCACAAAAACCCCTCCGAAGGCCTCCAAAACCCTGTTTCCGTCACCGGTGTCCCGTCGAACTTGTCTTCAAACGGACCTAACTTTCGATCCGCGTGTCAATTCGGCCTCCTCCACCTGCCAGATCATAGCTCGTTCCATGAGCTTCAGTTTGACTGGTTGTGGCACCCACATGCACTCATAGATCATATGTTATGGCCTTTTAGTGGGTATCGTGTTTGTTATGTTTTTCAATGCCTCGTTTCTAGCACCCGTTCCCCGTCAGCTTTTTTTTAAATGGTCGTAACTTCCGATCCGCCTGTCCATTCGGACTCTTTCACCTTTCAGGTTGAAGATCGTTTCGGGATCTTTGATTTGACAGGCCGCGGATCTAAAATGGACTCTCGGATCTTAAGTTATCTCCGTTAATGTGAGTCCAATGTTTTTTTCTCTTTATGACCGTTTTGACGAGTTTTAACGGTAGCTCCATTTATTACTGTTTATTTGGGTTTCCATGACTTATTATCTTTATCAATGGTTTTTTGTGGGTTATTATGATAATTATGTTGAATTATTAAGGAGTTTTCCAGAGTTGTCACGAGTTTTCATGCGTTCTCATTCTTTCTAATACCTCGTTCTTCATATGCTTCTCCATCCTTTTTCATGCATTTTCATGATTTTTCATCCCTTATCACGTCTTTTCATACTTTTTCATGTGTTTCCTTTATTATTTATTATTTATTATTTATAATATACTTTAATTTATTTATTATATATTATTTGTAACTGGTTATTTATTATTTATTTTTTATTTTTTATTTTTTATTTTTTATTATTTATTATTTATATTTATTTATCATTTATATTTATTTATTTATTTATTTATTATTTATTATTTATTATTTATATTTATTTATAATTTATATTTATTTATTATTTATCATTAATTATTTATATTTATTTATCATTTATATTTATTTATTATTTATTATTTATTATTTATTATTTATATTTATTTATTATTTATTATTTATATTTATTTATTATTTATTATTTATTATTTATATTTATTTATTATTTGTTATTTATATTTATTTCTTATTTCTTATTTATTATTTCTTATTTATTATTTCTTATTTCTTATTTCTTATGTATTATTTATTATTTCTTATTTATTATTTATTATTTATATTTATTTATCATTTATATTTATTTATTATTTATTATTTATTATTTATTATTTATATTTATTTATTATTTATTATTTATATTTATTTATTATTTATTATTTATATTTATGTATTATTTATTATTTATATTTATCTATTATTTGTTATTTATATTTATTTATTATTTATTATTTATTATTTATTATTTATTATTTATTATTTATTATTTATATTTATTTATTATTTATATTTATTTATTATTTATATTTATTTATTATTTATTATTTATTATTTCTATTTATTTATTATTTATTATTTATTATTTATTATTTATATTTATTTATTATTTATTATTTATTATTTATTATTTATTATTTTTTATTTATTATTTGTTATTTATTATTTCTTATTTCTTATTTCTTATTTCTTATTTCTTATTTCTTATTTCTTAATTATTATTTATTATTTATTATTTATTATTTACTATTTACTATTTATTATTTATTAATTATCATTTATTATTTATTATTTATTATTTATTATTTATTATTTATCTTTATTTATTATTTATGATTTATGATTTATTAATTTTTATTTATTATTTATATTTATTTATTATTTATTATTTATATTTATTTATTATTTATTCTTTATTATTTATTATTTACTATTTATTGTTTAAATTTATTTATTATTTATTATTTATTATTTATTATTTATTATTTATTATTTATTATTTATTATTTATTATTTATTATTTATTATTTATTATTTATTATTTATTATTTATTGTTTATTATTTATTATTTATTCTTTATTATTTATTATTTATTATTTATTATTTATTATTTATTATTTATTATTTATTATTTACCTTTATTTATTTTTTATTATTTATATTTATTTATTATTTATTATTTATTATTTATATTTATTTATTATTTATTATTTATTATTTATTATTTATTATTTATTATTTATTATTTATTATTTATTATTTATGATTTATGATTTATGATTTATGATTTATTATTTATTATTTATTATTTATTATTTATTATTTATTATTTATTATTTATTATTTATTATTTATTATTTATTATTTATATTTATATTTATCTATTATTTATATTTATTTATTATTTCTTATTTATTATTTCTATTTATTTATTATTTATAATTATTTATTATTTATTATTTATTATTTATTATTTATCTTTATTTATTATTTATTATTTATTATTTATTATTTATTATTTACTATTTACTATTTATTATTTATTATTTATTATTTATTATTTATTATTTATCTTTATTTATTACTTATTATTTATTATTTATTAATTTTTATTTAATATTTATATTTATTTATTATTTATTATTTGTATTTATTTATTATTTATTCTTTATTATTTATTATTTATTATTTATTATTTAAATTTATTTATTATTTATTATTTATTATTTATTATTTATTATTTATTATTTATTATTTATTATTTATTATTTATTCTTTATTCTTTATTCTTTATTCTTTATTCTTTATTATTTATTATTTATTATTTATTATTTATTATTTATTATTTATTATTTATTATTTATTATTATCGAGTTTATATCTATTATTTATGTATTATTTGTTTTTTCAATTAATATATATAAGTATATTAATTTCTGTTTATTAACCACATGGCGAGCTTGCTGGAGTGGTAAAGTCTTTGGAAAATATGCAAGAGGTTAGGGGTTCAAATCTCACCAGACGCAGGAGCCCCGCTGAATCATTTAGCGGCGGTTTAAACCACCGCTAAAAAACCGCCGCGAATAGTTTCCCGACGCACAACTTAGCGGTGGTTTTTGAAAACCGCCGCTAAATGCCTTTTTTGCTGTAGTGTTCTTCATATTGTCCCACCAATAGTGACCTCATATATCTTGATATTTATTCATGATCTCTAAATGGATGGAGAATGTTAAGCTATGTGCATTATCCAACAGCTCATTTAACTCCGGATTTGGTGGTATACAATGTTGTAAAAAAATCATAGAACGCCTTCAATAATTTGGAACTATGAGGATTTCCCTTTTCTTATAGCTTCCACATTATTCTATGTTTCCACATCATCTCTTTGAGAATCTTTTATCTTCTTTGAAACGAATGGTTGAGAAATAACTTGTGAAAAGATTTATTATAATCTTTCATTTATGATTCCCAAGTTCATATTTTTCAATTCTAAAATAATTAGATCCTTCTCAATTGTCATCAGTGATAAAATTTTTGGATCCTTTCAACTTATAGAATCTACTACTTTATTTTATTTCCCAAACAGTTTTTTATTGGGAAATCATAGTCTTTAATCAGCTCTAACCATATTCAGTAGAACATACTCATATATTTCTATGTGAATTCATACATGAGGCTATTATGATCCATATATATTATACATTATTCCCCAAAGAGATAATGTCATTATATTTTCCACATGTAGATTACTATATCTATGACTAGATCATGTGTTGGTTAGTTATGTTCATTAACATTCAATTTCCTTGATTCATAGGCTATCACTTTTTCATTTTTCATTAGTACACAATCCAATATCCTCTTAGACGAATCTCTATATAAAACAAATAGTTCACCACTGGTGGGTATTGTAAGTATAGGTGCAGTTATAAACCACTTTTTCAACTCCTTTGAACTCTCTTCAAATTAATTATCCCAAACAAAATTTACTCCCGTCTGAGTTATCAGGGTTATAGGGTTTTACAATCTTGTGAAATTTCTCAGAAATCGATGACAACACCAATATAATCAAAAGAAATTAAGGATTTTTGTCATAGATATTGGAATTATCCATTCTTCAATTTCCTCTATAATTTAAGGGTCCATATAGATCCCAATTATTATGATGATATTCTCCTGGAATAAGAATTCCTTTATACATAACTAAAATTCATTACACTTTTCATATATCTTCTCCTTTTTTAAGGTCTTCACCAGACCTCATAGATGTTCCCCATGATCCCCCTTAATTTTTATGTATATTATAATATATTCTATAAATACTAAGGTAAATGTGTTGTGGTGATCTCTAAATACTCAAGTCATAAAGTCCATGATGATTTATGGAGCGTTAGTGAGTCTAAATGGCATTACTATGACCTCCTAATGCCTGTAACTTGTATGAAATATAGTCATGGGGATGTCATCCTTAAAATATAATTGATAGAACCACAAAAAAATATACACCTTCATAAAGTATTGGGATCCATGTAGCTAGAAGACCAAGTCATCAATCAGTGATAGAATATACTTTTTCTTTATCATGATCTTGTTGAGCAAACAATAATCAATGAAAAGGTGCATTGACTCATAATTCATCTGGAAGAAGAGGACTGGTGTACCCCAAGGTGAAGCACATGGGAATATAAACCCTTTATCTATATTCTCCAATAGATATTTCTTTATTTCCATAAGTTCCACAACATCAATTATATAGGGAATCTTGAATACTGGAAAAGCCCCAGGAATAATCTTGATTGAAAAATTAATATCTCGACTAAGTGGAAGACCAGAAAATTCTTTGGAAAATGAATTACCGTATTCCCTCATAATGGGAATGTCGTCAAGGAAGATATTTTCCTTAGACTCAATCATTTGAGCTAGATAATCTTTCTCTTAGGTCAATATAATCCATTCTTAAGGAATTGGTTCTAAATAATATTCATCCTCCTCCTTTAATTTGTATTGAATCAGATGATGATACGTGATACATAGAGTTATTTCCTTATTGTGGGAATTTATTTCTGGATCTATATAAAGAAATTCAATCCATACGCAAAATTGAGTAAAATTCCACTAATGGGAGTTTCACACGGTTCTATGGGAAGTATATCCCACAAATTTTGATATGGGATGAGTTATATTTTTTGGGAGGAAATAATTTCCCTATTTTCTATTTTCACCAACAGCACTACATACATGACTTTTGGTGGTGTTTGAATAGTGGTACTAAACTAGTTTGATATTAAAGAATTTGTATAACAAGAATAAAAAAAATATGTTCACTATTCTTGAATGAAATACTACTATACCTATCATTACTTCATTTTCGGGATTCTATTTAGTGGTTATGATAAAAAAAGATCGTCCATTTTACCTTGGAGGTTTTTTTTGTTGATTGTCACTATAAAACCATGTCTTAGTGTAGTATTTCACATAGTATCCCTGTTACATTTAGTAGAAGCACTGGAAAATAGGATAAGGGTTGACTAGGGAAGTCTTATCTTTCATTACAATGGTTGGTTTCTCCTGTTATTAATGACTACATATGTGGCCTTCCTTTCTACACAAAAAGCATTTCCTTACCCCCCCCCCTTTTAAAATTTTTGTGGTTATTTATAAATCACTTTTGATAAGTTCAATGTTGAATTTTCTTACGACTATTTGACTTCTCCATCACACAACAAGAATTATACTCCGCTTTCAACTTTTTATCCCCATGAGATCCTTAATATTTTCTAATCTACATTTTCACATTGAGGGAACATCATATAATTTTTTCATAGATATCAATGTCCTGGATCACTAGGGATTTTTATAGACTTAGTCTTACCCCATTAAATAAGCGATTAATTTTAATTTTGGGGGTAATGACCAATTTATAGATGTAATGTGAAAGCCTTGTGATTTTTACCTCATACTCTGTGATAGATTCATCATCTTGTTTCTTAAGGCCAAGGAAAACCTTATACATTTTATATCAAAGAGTGTGAGGAAAATATTTTTCAAATTTTTTTTATAGAATTCCTTCCCTCTCATTACTTTGAAATATTCACTGGGATTCATATTCTTGATCATTATCCATCACTGATAAAATTATCCCTCTATATGATAAATATCCAGTATAACCATATCTTGATAGAAATATTTAGTGATGGAGAATATATTCTCAATGTAGTTGATGAATTGTTCTGTAATTAATGGACAAGAATATCTATTGAAATTTAGAGGCATTTGTCACATAATGGTATCAATTATAGCTTGTTATTTCATGTGGGATTTGGGATTTTCTCCTAATTTAGGTTTCAATTCTATAAATGAGTCAAATGAGGAAGTTTTATCCTAATTTTTATGATTCCTTATCCCATCAGGTTGTAAATATTATTCGGGAAGTCATCACATTTCCCTTCACACTTTTTTCTTACTCGGTTCCTTTTATTTTTATCAATTGGATGGAATAAAGGTAAAATAAGTGATGGGTATATTTAAATTATTAAACATACAAATGGGAATCCAATAACATTAAAGGTATAACTTCTAAATTTTTTTTATTCCTTAACTTATGAATATCTAGGTTTTAGTCTAGGTTATCCATGATATATTTCCTAATATAAACTTATATAATATATTTTTATTCTTATAATAATGGTTCTTAGTGAGAGTGTGAATTTACCAATGCATATCGTCCAGGAGTTTAGAACCATGTGTACAAAAAGACTCATTATCTTTCACTAGGTGATGATTGAGTCCAACTCAATCTCCTTTTTTGGGATTATTACCCCTAGGAGTACCTCTCTGGAAAATCCACATCAACTTGTATTATTTAGAAAGAGATATATTTTCTTGGAAAGCACTTACTCTATAATTCATCAAAATTTTAGGTATGTTTTCTTATGTTTAGTATTATCCTTATGTCATTCTCTAGAGTTTCCTAATCATAATCCCAAAAATAAATAAACTTTACTTTAATACAAACTATCACGACTCTAGTTTTTATTTGACATTAATTAATTATCTATTACATAAGAATATACTTAAGAAAACCTATAATATTGAGAAATATATTTTATTTGGGTAATTATTACATAGAATAACAACTTAAAAAGGGTTGTACATTGTCATTATTTATAAATTCCATAACATGTTCATAATTTTCCATCATTCTTAAAACTAATGGGATAACATGGGGACATACATAAGAATGGGGGGAGCTATAAATCCCTGTAAGGGAATAAAAAATGAATAATATGAAGAAATTATTATATGTTATATAATAATAATTTCAATGGTAAATAGGGGAAAACCCATAAAAATGAATAATGAGGGATGATGTACCATGATAACATTAAGGCGACATTGAAATGTGGAA
Organism: Viscum album; assembly: GCA_963277665.1. Taxonomy (NCBI): domain Eukaryota; kingdom Viridiplantae; phylum Streptophyta; class Magnoliopsida; order Santalales; family Viscaceae; genus Viscum; species Viscum album. The sequence goes on along the minus strand of OY728155.1, from coordinate 118,453,358 downwards.
AAAAACTTAAACATTACATCAGAAGCATAAGTTAAGGATAAAATCCAAGAAATAATAACATAATGTTCTTAGGATATCCTTTAAAGCACTATACATGGAATATCATGAGACAAAAACATTACCTAATTCTTTGGAGTGCTATCTAGGTGCACCCATCATAATCATGTCATATACATGCATAAGTGTTCCACATAGATCATATAACATAAGTACATATTTCATCACATTTAATTACATTATAAAGGATCATGGAATACATACATGTAATTCCCAAATAAAATAAGTATATATATGTGTAGGTGAATACCCATGAGTAGAAACAGCGATGGTATTCACAACGGAATGGTTTGGTATAGAGAAATCACAGTGAGATTTCTATAGCATAATGATACTACATAAAGGATAATAAAAATGGTTTAATGAGGGAAAGGGGGGTCTCTCCTAATTAGAAAATAAAATTTATAGTAATATGTATGTAGAAAAACATATTCGTACATTATTAATTTGAAATAAAATTCATTAAGGGAAAAAGATTCCTCAATAAAGAGGGGATGCAGAGGATCCCTTACATTGATATGGTGATTCCAAAAGATTGGGAGGAGTTTCTTGCAATAATGGGGGAACCATGGGATGTATATAAAGAGGTTATGGAAGAGTAAAGACATTACACAAGGTTTTTGAGTGAAGAGGAATGTGATATTGGGTGATTATATATTGGAAAAGAGAGGGTAGTTCCTTATTATTTCCCAAACATCAGTTATGGACTCTATATAATAAGGTAATAAAAATCACAAACATTTCCATGGTTTTTTCCATGATTTTTTACAAAGAGTGATTTTTTCATTATTTTATATGTTAAATTTCCGAAATAAATAATATATTACCCTTGGTGATGTGGAGGTGAGTTATGTTTATAAATAAATGTTTTTAAAACCATAAAATAGAATATAAGTTTAGGAGTATTGATAAATCCTGTAAAAAATTTATCAAACAACCACAAAATCAAATTATTTTAAAGGGGAAACACAAATTTGGTCATTGTTTCCTTTTATTGGATATATTACATCTATTTTGTTTCATTATGATGTCATGATCGACATCATATATTTATACCGTATTTAATTTTTACCCGAAAATTTGGTTGTCTCAGAAAATTAAGAAAAATTCACTATTGAAAAATTTTGACGTGATGATTCAAAAATAATATATTTTTATCAAAAAAATTCTAAATATGTATATTTTAACTTTTAAAAAAAGAATCAATATTTATTGAGAAATGTTCGCTCTTTCGACAATGATTGTTTTTGAACTGTTATAACAATTAAATTTGACTTCATAAAAATTATACATTCATTTTTAATTAATAAAAGTTATCTAATTGTATTATTTTATTAAAATATAATTTATTTTTAATAGTTATGAATTCATGAAAAATGAATATCTTATTTACTATTTTATATAACAAAAAAAAATTGTTTTATCACATAAAAATCAAAATCATTTACATAGTAAAAAAATAAAAAGTAAATATTAACATTTTTATTTTGAAAATACAATGTACATATTCATATTATTTGGTTATTGATACATAACCATTTATTACACCCACAATCTCCCTAAGGGTGAGGTGCATGATGATGATATTTTCATGGGGTGGTTCGGCATACATGGTTTGGGTCATGATTTTGATGATCTTGAACTTCTCTCGTAAATGGTTCAACTCATGCTTGATTTATTGTATATCATATTGGGAATGATCAAGGAAACCCTCAGTGATGTTATCTCCCTCATAATCTCTGATAAATGGGATTTATAGGGTATGATCCCGTTGGTCAAGAATATAGATTCCTTTTTTATGTTAATTGTATTTATCAAAACCTTATATTTATACTAATCATATTATCTCTATTCAGTAGCAAAATTATCAACAACTATTATGCTTAATGTTCTTTTAAATTTAATATGATATAACCCTACTCACATGCTGTATGCAGATGATATGATTCTTTTCTTTCAAGGTACCAAAAGAAACATGAAACATTTAAATAAGGATCTCACTCACTGGGAATAAGTTTCAAGGAATTCTATTAGTTGGAACAAATCTGACATTTATTTTCGAAATAATATCCCATATTTTTTGGGGAACTCATCTCTTGATGGATCTAGATATTAAAGAAGGATCCTTACCTATGAAATACCTTGGTGTTCTTCTCTTCATGGGCGACTATAGGACGACCATTTTCTCAAAATAGTGAATGTTGTCAAGAAGAAAATTTCTATATGGAATGGGAAATCACTCTCCATGGATAGTAGAGTTTTTCTAGTCAAGTACACTATCATTTAGAAAAATTATTATTTTTTTATAATTTATAAATGTCTTTTTATTTTCTTTATCATCTCAATTCCTTCATCAATTTTTTTTGTGGAGTGGATGAATTATTGAATGGAAATTAGTTAATGTTTCTTATAGTACATGTTGAAAACCCCATGACAAGGGTGGACTTGGTATTAAGAAAATTATAATATTTAATGAGACCCTACATGCAATTTTCACTTGGAATCATATCTATGATTTTTCCATTGCACTCAACATTTTTAGAATCAAATTAATAGATGATTTAAAAGGGGGAACAATGCTTATTTAGGATCCTCTATCTATCTGACCACCAAATCCTCTAATACCAATATCATGTCACACTCATGATGGATTTAATATAGGGAGTAATCTTTGATTTATTGGTTTGAAAATTAGACCAATTATCCTCTTATTGATTCAATGGAGCTAAAACAACTCCCTGTTGATACATATGTTTCTATCCATGATTTTTTGGCTCTCTAAAATAGGTAAATATCTGAGCATCACATCCATCTCACCAGCAATAATATCTTCTCCCCTAACAAAGACATATTAATATGGGTACTTTCCTGAAATGGCATTCTGGACACCAAAACCTTTTATCACTCCAATTTCGATCATGTTAATTATTTTTCCTCGCTCAAATTATATAACAACTCATGGATAAGGCCTTTAATATTGACCATTATTTGGAGACTTGACCATAACAATTTACCTAATGGTGATCGCTTACAATTTTTTTGTATTGTTTTATTCTCATGATGATGGTTTTGTAATCATCACCTAGGGGAAATTGAACATATTTTCCTTTCAGTTTCCATGGCCTCAGTATTATGGAATACACTATATGAAATTTTTGAAGTGAAACTGCTTATAACTCATGATATAGATTCCCAACTTGAATTTTGTACATCCATTCAGCTTGAAACCCAACTCAAATTTCTCTTCCTCGATGCTCCAACTGAACTATTACATATACTTGTGTCTATATAGAATTATATTACTCATAGGAAGTCTAATTTCTACATAAAAACATCTCAATACAGGCTGATTATTACTTCCAAAGATTACAACCTACTTCAGCAGGATAACTATTCCAACAATAAGCAAGATTTTCTGGTTCTATAGATATTAGTTCTACCCAGAAAATTCAAAAAAACATTGAGGTTTCTTTAAAGTTTTTTGGTTGGTACCCCTACCTAGATGGATTAAAATAAATGTTTTTGGTGCCTCAAAAGGCATCCTAGGGCCTACAAGATGTGGATAAATTTATAGATATCATACGGGAAGTATCCTTGGTTATTTCTACAGAACCTATGATATCTCTTCTTCTCTTGAGGCTTAAATACACAGTATAATCCATGTTTTCTACTTTTCTCCCCTAAAGGGAATGAATAACCTCCAGTTGGAAACTGACTACACCATTGTTGTACAAGCAATCTTGAATGGATTGATACATATTGTTTGGAAACTCACTGCCAAATTGATGAACTACGTTGCCCCCCTCTCGAATTGTAACTTCATCATCACTCATGTTGACTGGGAAGCTTAATTTGTGACTGATGGTCTCCCCAAAAAAAGAATCAACAAGGAACTCGCATAGTTCAATGACCATTTCACTAGTTTAATCCATCATTCTAAGAAATATTTTAATTAAACACTTTATTTTAGACTCACGTAATCCTTATTTGATGTAATAAATTTATCTGGGACACCTAGCCTAGACACCCCAAAAAATCCAATATGATATAATAAAAGAAATTATGTGCATGTGTTTTCTATAACCATAATAGGTTATTTAATTCAATCATAATGAAAATTTTATTCATAAAAGTTTTGATCGTTACAGATACCCTAGTGAAAACATAATTTCCCAATTGAAATTATATATCATTCCTTCAATTATCATTAAATATATTTTTATTGATTTGGTATTGCTTAATATGATTCTTAATATTCTTCACTTTTGATGTTGTATCCTTCACAAGATCTAAGCCTATAGGCTTCGTTTCACTAAATTCATACAAAAAAGTTGTTGTATGAAACTTATTTCTGTATAATTCTTTTTATGGTTTCATTTAAATGATTTAATGGACGTTATTAATAAATTAATATTCCACCAAAGGTAAATAATAATCTCAGATACTTTTAAAGTAAACTTAATCATACCTCAACATATCATTTAATGTATTAATAGTGCATTCAAACTACCCTATAGTTTTCGGATGATATACGGTGCTCAAACATAGATCTCTATCAATATCCTTATGATGAAACATCCATAATTTTGATGTAAACCACAGATTTTGGTCATATAAAATTGGAATAGGTGTACTATGAAGTCTTGAGACTTAATTAATATAGATCTATGAAAGAAACTCAAGATGTAGATCATCCCATATATAAATGATATGTGAAAACAAGGTATAGAGATCAATAATATCCCATATGGAATCATTCATTCGAAGAGTCTTTGGAAATCCAATGAAAGATTGAAAAGTAGTTTCGTCCCATTTCTATATAGGAATAGGTAGAGGTTACATGGAGTATTTGGAAATCTAGTAAAATATTCCAAAGAAATTTTATCACATTTCAATATAAGAATGGGTAATGGTTACGTGGAACCTTTAGTATGTATATAATTTCTCATTTCATGTTATCCCGTAAAAATTGTTCCTTCGAATCAATATACATTTTATCGCTTCCATGAATTATAAATAAATTTTATTTATTGGTTTCAAATGATAATTATCTCTTTAGATCAAGTAAATATGGAACACAAAACCACTTTCAAATTATTAGAACACGGCCTTCATAAACAAAATCTTCCAATTTCCAATCATTATCCCCTATAATTTTCTTTTGTAAAATCTTATCATCAATGTAAGAATGTTTTATGTTTTCTAATAAGGATAGTTTTCAAATCATTTAAAAAAATAAATGACGTTCACCCATCCATAATAATTTAAATATCCAACATTAGTAATTGTTTGATTATAGAATCCTTGTCAATATTTATCTTATTTATAACTCCATGATATTTCCTACTCAACACATAATATACCCTATTAGCCCTCCTAAGTTTGTGATAAATCCATTTGAAATAAAAAATTAAGTGATGGCATTGACCAGTATGATCATACCCTATGATGCCCTTTTTTTAGAGATTTCGAGGGATTTAACATATCTAGGATTTTCCCTTAGAGAATCCCAAGAATAGAATCAACAACTAATGCATGAGAAAAACTATTTTTGGGAAAATTTCAAGAACATTGCGATCATGGCCCAAACCTTGTTCACCGAACCACCATAAGAAAATATCACCATTGATCACCTTACCCTTAGAGAATTCACTAGTGTAATAAAGGGTTTTCTAGATATACTATTGTAGTGTGATTTTGTATATTTCTTTAAATAAAATAATATTTATCTTTATCTTTAATAAATTTTAATAAGTAAATAATATGCTCTATAAAAATTATATATTATTATAATGAAACATAAATTTTATTTTTTGAAAATATATATTTTCTATAAAAAAACCCTTTTTATAAATCCATGAATTTTAGAAAAATAAGATATTATAATAAGATATTATTATTGAATAATATTTATCAATTATATGTGATAATATAATTTTATGAAGTCAAATGTATTTTTTATGAGGATCAGAAAAAAGATATTTTAAAATAACACATTATTTTTAAATAAATGGGGATTTTTGAATTAAAAGTGTAAATGATCATATTTATATAATTATTTTTAGAAATAAAATATCATTTTTAAAATAAGAATTTCAAAATTATCCAATGGTGACTTTTTCATTATTTTCTAAGTCAGACAAATTTTTAGGTAAATATTAAATACAATATAATTATATGGTATTTATAATTAAACTTAAAAGGAATAAAAGTGATGTAATAAATACTAAAAAGAGTATCCCAGAACAAAATCATGTTTTTCCTATAAAATAATTTATTTTTTATGTTATTTGATTAATTTTTTAAACCCTTAATGACTCCTTCAAAACCTATGTTATATTTTAGTGTTTTATAATCAATTCATTATAACCATTACTCCTGTACACATCTCCAAGGGTTTTATTTTAAGGATTTTAGTTCATAGAATTATAAAATAATGAACTCCACTTCACTTTGGTATAAACCATGATCCAAACCCGTGGGATAGTTTTTGGTTCATATTAATTTATCATAAAGAGTCCAAAAACTATGTTTAGATATTAATAAAGAATTGTCCTTTGTTTTTCTATAAAAACTCACCCAACCTCTCATTACTCATAATTAAAACCAATTATTTCAAGAAGTTACTCTACCCTTACCTCTCTATATCAATACCAATGTTTTTCCATGCACTTAATGAGATCCTCACATGCTTTTATAATCACCCTCTCAGGGTAAGGGGTCCTCTTCTTATAATCCTTATTCAACAACTTTCTTTATATCATACCTCTTCATTTACAATTTTTATATAAGGATATTTTATCACACATCCCTCTTACTATCCTTATGATTTCTAATTTTTGAGAGTCCCCTTTCACTCTTGTCGAATCCTTCCATTAATCTTCAAACACCCCTTTTATGTGGTCAAGATTATCCTATGATTTTCCATGTCAAACATTTTTGTAGTGAATTCCATTCTCTATTTACACTAAAAAGTATTCTCCTAGTAGTTAATATCTTTCATTTATTTGTGAATTCCTTGTATGAAACTCACACAACATATTATTGGGATTGAAATTTATGAAATACATATTTATGTTGTATAATATATATGCCACACTTATGCATGTACATATTATGAATATGATGACTGGGAGCAGAAATGTATATCCCTCCGATGAATTGGGTAATATCTTTGTCTCATGATATGTTATATATGGGATTATGGATTAAACCTAATCCGCTACAGGACTTGGTCCACCATGTAGTGTTCTCGTTCCAATCATCCTTGACTTATGTTTTTATCACATTTTACATTGTTCTGCCTTACCATGTTTCCATTATGTTATCATCATGTATCATGATTCAATGATCAAGTTTTTGATTATAACTCATCATATATTACCTTGATATGCCAATTTAATCACATGTATTATGTTTATCTTTATATGCTTTGAATTATTACCATACGGGGCATTATTGCTCACCCCATTCTTATATAGATCCCCGAGTTATCTCATGCAGCTTTACAAGATCAAGGAAATTTATGGGCATGTTATAGAATTTTAATTTATATATCTATATTTTTATTCAGTTTTCAATCTATATACCTAATTACCAAAATAAACTAGGAATCACAGTCTTCTAGTGTTTTATTAAGTGTATCTTTATGCAATAAATAATGAAATAAATTGAATTAAATATATGGGTTATCATAGTTTGTATTAGATGAAAGTCTGATTATATTTATGGATTAGGATTAGAAATAACTAATGAAATCATATGGGATAAGAAACGTTTTTGGAAAATATCCCTAAAATTCAGTAAATTATAGGGTATGTGGTTTCTAAGAGGTCTGGATATACAAGTGGATGTGGCTCTACAACATTTTTAATTTGGGGTAATAACCCTGAAAAGGGCGCATTGAGCTAGACATTATCATTGACTAGTGCATGAAAAATATTTCTTGGAACACACCTAATTTGACACTCTCAAAAGATATGATTTGGTAAATTAAAAATCTTGTTACAAACCATTATTATGGGGACAAAAATTCCCATAAGACATTATGTTTGAAAATATATCATGGATAACATAGATTGAAGCCTATAAATTCATAGGTTATGGAATATTTTTAAACTATGACTTGTCCCGTAAATGATACTAGTTTTCCTATTATGTATTTAATAGTTTAAATTCCCACTCATAATTTTCCCTTCATTTTTATTTAATGGCTATAAATATGAGGAACCAAGTAAACAAAAATTGGGATTGGAAATGTGATGATTGTCCAAATAAGATACATAACATGATGGGCAATCAAGTAAGATGTCATGGGATTATGGAAAAACAACTATCATAATTTACGACTAACAACAGGAACATATTTTAATCTAAAAACACGTCAACGGAGAGGTGGAAATCATAGCATGGAAGTTCAAGTGATAAATATGATATAGTAAATAAGATCCAATATCCAATGTGTCAAAAATGAGGAATGTGGAACCACAGAAAATGTCACATAAGAACTGAAAGCTGTTTTATGTGAGAAAAAAGTGTGCATAAACTACATAATTTTCATGGAATATTGAAGATAATGATGGAGGGGAATAATATTCAGTCTAATGTACCATTAACAATTCTATGTAATAAATTTGGGGGACATGGGATTTATCCATGAAAAGTATCTATTATAAGGGACAACAAGGATTATGAGAACCAACAATCTTTGAGACCAAGGGAACAATGAAGGTATTATTCCATAGAAATAAAGAATATGGATCAGTATGATTGAATTACTCTCAACCTCTATTATATAGTTTTTTCTGTCTTATTATATATCAATCCAGCCCACAATAGAATATCTAGTCAATTTTTTAAGACTATTTATTCACCGCCCCAAATGATTTGATATCATCAGTGAAAGAATTTGTAATTATTGTAGCAAAAGATTCTTTTTTGGGTCTCTTCATAAAAATATTATCATTATTCCTCTAGTTTAATTTGAAGCTATTTTGGACATTGATTTTCATCCCTTTTATAAAGAAAACATAAATTTTCAAGATAACTAAATCACCCTTTTTATTGAAAATCACCCTCTAATTCAATACAATTGAAAATATGAAGTTATATCTCCTTTGGTATTTTCATCATAACCATGAATATTATTTCCATGTAAGAAAGAGTATCTAGCTCAAATGACTTAGAGTAGAGAAAATATCATCCTTGATGAAATGACCATTGTAAGGGAATTAACTGATGGGTTTACCAAATAATGGTATGGACTTCTTCCCAAAATAGTGGTTGAGTTCACAATATAACTTATACCTAGAGAAAGTATCATTCCTATAGCATGTTACCACAAGTAAATGAATATTAGTGTTTCTTTCATAGACTGGGTCGATTGAAGGATAGTTAAGACTAGCATATGTGATGGAAATTTATAGTTTCCTTTGAATATTTGGGTACTATCATCTATTTGTGAGAAGCTTATCATGATTTATAAACCCAAAAACCAAGATAACATGAAATGAATTCCTGTTTTTCTAGACTGATGAATGTAATGATATCTTTAACGAGTTGAATAAGTGACTAATAAATGTACCTATGCTCCTATTACCCACCAATAGGGAAAGATTATTTATCTAAATAGATGCATCCAAAAGTATCTTGGGTTTTTCACTCATGAATGATGAAAAGTTAATTACTTATGTCTCTCACCAATTAAAGATCCATGAGAAGAACTACCCATCATGTGATATCAAATTATCTAACATGGTTTTCATACTTAATATTTAGTGTCGTTATCTCTATGGGGGAGGTGTGACATATATAAGGATCCTAAAATCCTCAAGTATATAGTCAAAAATAAGGAACTCAATATGCACTAATGAAGGTGGTTAGAGATGACCAAGGATTATGATTGTTCAATCAATTTACATCATAGTAATCCAAACAAATTAAAAAATTATCATAGTGGAAAGGATCCTATAGCCCTATCATTGATGATAATTTCAATTTATCTAATCTTATCATACACAGAAAGGATGGACATGGGAATAATGAAATAATGTTCATCATTCCTTTCTCAAACAACTTCTCAATTATTTATTCTTTATAATATTAAGGAGCCTCATAATAATGATAAGGTTCTGTATAAAAAGATAGAGAATATTTTGTATATTGACTGTTCTAAAAATGGAGGAATAAGGTTAGGAACCCCGATATGCATCCTATGAAAATGAAAACTAAATAGGGGAATTTTTTATGATGTGCATAGATCTTCGTTCTCTATTCATATAGGAATCACTAATATTTATATAGAATTGAATAAAACCTCTAGTGGTATAAAATAAAGGGGGAGATTGTGGAATTTATGTCATGATTCACGGTATTCCAAAAATTAAGGCAAAACAACAAAAGACTAAGGGTATTAGGAAAAACATTTCATACCAATATGGAAATTGGAAAAATATAATCATTGATTTCATCATAGGACTCCCTAAGATATCTAAAGGAAATAAAACCATATAGGTGGTAGTCGAACAACTTACCATGTCACCACATTTCATTTCTGTCATGAAAGAATTCTCTCTTGACCAAATCACCTTATATACATAAGGGAAGTGGTAAGTATGCATGGTGCTCAACTATCCATCGTACCAGATCAAGATTTTTGGTTTACCTCAAGGTTTTAGATAAACATTTAGTAAGAATTTCATACAAAATTAACCTTCAACATTTATTATGACCATAAGATGGATGGTCAGTCTGAAAGATCCATTAAGAATATATAGGATATCTTGAGATCATGACCAATGGATTTCCAAGGATGTGGGTATCAACACCTTCCCCTTTGAGTTCTTATATAAAAGCAGTTTATGTTATAGAATTCAAATGGCACCATTTTTTGATCTATATGGGACGTTGTGTCAATCTCCAACATGATGGGATGAATTTTTAGAATGTAAGTCGATGAGACTTGATCTTATCCAATAGGTGATAGAGATGGTTGAAACTATCCAGATTCATAGGAAACCTGTATTAACATGATATAAAAGATATGCAGAAAGTCCTCGATGAGACCAAGAGTTTGAACTAATAGATAAAGTGTTCCTTGATATATCACTATGGAATAAATTCATGATATTTGGGAAGAAGGGATGTCATATTCCAAGATATAACATCACATTCAATATCCTTGACCGCATCAAAGTGGTGGTCAATTGCCTAGAAATACAACCTAACCAATCTATTATATAAGATTTTTTCCCTGTATCCATCATGAGAAAGTAAATACCATACACCTCACATATAATAAATCTATAGGTGAAAAAATTAGAATATTTTCTTTCAAAATAAGTGTATTCGGTGATGATTTTATATTGTAGATGAAAATTTATATAAAATCAGACAACACATAGGAATTAATTGTTAGTGGTGTAACTGCGAGTTTGAAGAACTAGCCTGGGAAACAGAAGAGGAGATAAAATAAAAGCACCCCCATCTATTTTAGAGTATGAAATAAAATTCATAGGGATAAATTTTTATAGGGGTAATAATGTAATGACCATAACATTTATAAATTAAATATACTTTTTAAAAGAGTAAATTTTTTGATAACAAATGAAATTATAGAAAATGAATGCACTACTTTTGTTATTTTGGAATGTTATAAGTTATATCCTATTGGATTTAAAAGACCATTATGAATCATAATTTTTATTATTAAATCCATTACACAGTGATCGTATGATTATTTTATATATAGGGTTATGATAGATCCATTTGACATAGAAAAAGGAATTGATGGTTTCAACCAATAGGATAGTACCCTTTGATGCCCATTTATCATAGATTATAATGGATATAGCATCACTAGGATTATCCCTTGACCAAGACAAATATAATATTCAATAACCAAATCATAAGAAAAAATCATTTCTGGGAGAACTTCTTTCTCATTGAGATCATGACCCAAACCATGTTCACTGAACCACCCCATGATAATATCCCAATCACACATTGTACCCTTAGGAAATTCATTGATGTATTAAAGGAATTTGTTTTTATACCCCAATAGTATGAATTTTTATATTTTTTAAATATAATAATTATCAAATTTATCTTTATTAATTTAAAATTAATAAATAATAAGTTTAATAAAAATATATTTTTATATGATGAAACCGAAATAGTATTTTTGGGAAATATATTGTTTCAATCCATATACTATTTTTGATAAATTCAATAAATTTTTGAAATATAGGAAATTTTAATAGAAAATTATTATTATATAATATTTATTAAATATAAATGGTCATATAATTTTATTATGTAAAATGTAGTTTTATAAGGGTCCAAAAACTATTTCTGTCAAAACATAGTATTTTCAATAAATGTTGGTTTTTTATTTAAAAGAATAAATAATCATATTTAGAGAAATAATTTTTATAAAATAAATATTATTTTTTAAATAATCAAGTTGGACGTAATAAATGGTGATTTTTTCGAAATTTTCTATGTTTGTATAATAATTGGCTAATAATTAAAAAACGGTATAATTATACAGTTTGTATTATGTCATAATAAAAGACAATGAAGTGATTTAATAAATGATATAAAGAGTATCCATGAAAAAAATTGTGTTTAACCTTTAAAATAATGTGTTTTTTGATTTATTTAATTATGTTTATAAACCCTTAATGCATCTTATAAAACCTATATTATATTTCAAGGTTTTCAAAATCACTTCTTTATAAAAATGACACGCTAACATGTCACCAAGGGTATTATTATAATAATAATTATTTTTGGCCTAATAAAATAATGTAATATACTTCAATTTTAAATAAACCGATTAAAAAACCATGGTATGGATTTTTTTGTTTTAATTTAACATATAGAGTCCAAAACCTATGATTATAAATTAATAAATAAGTATTCTCTCCTTTTCTAAAAAAAATCGCCCAACTTATAATTCAACTTTAGTAAAAAAATAGTACAGAATGAATTTAATCAAACTTTGCCTCAATAGAGACCTCCAAAGTGTTCCCAAACTCTTAAGAATCTCCTATCAGTCTTTTAGAACCACCCTCTCAAGGTAAGATTTCCTCTCTTTATCCTCTTTATCTATGAGCATTCTTTTTCATGTATGTTTTATTTCAAGAGAGAAAGCATAATAAGAATGGACGAGCCCAAAATCCCCAAAACAGGAAGCCTAAGGAGGCCTAAAATAGTGGAGGCTGAGGGAATACCCTCTAACCAAGTTGACCCCCTCCATATTCATGGTGATAGCAATATGAATACAAAAGGGATATGTACCAAGAACATCGAAAGAGGTGAGGTGGTACGCGACCTTGTTCTCCTCATGCCAAGTATAGACCACACTGATGTTTCTTCTAATCATTCCCCTGCACTTCCTAGTGATATAGTGAATATACCATGGAATAAATCCAGATCCTTTCTTGGCATTGTGGAAAATTTGGGAGTCAGTTTCAACCATCGATAAGATGACCCCATTTTGATGGAATAAGGATAATCTAAAGAGAATTGCCTTGGCCATGCACCTTCTTTGTATTAGGCCTTTTTATTTCTAATTACTCATTTTGGGATATGTTTTCAAAAAAACCTCTAAATTTCCTTATGATGTTTGAGTTCTGAGAGATTCATTTCACTTTCATTTTACCCTTCCATGAATCTTTATGTATCCCTGTTATGTTTATGATGTTATCATGAGATTTTCCATGTCAAACATTTGTGTAGTGAATGTCCATCCCCATTTACACTCGAAAGTATTCAAATATACATACCTATCCTAAATTTATTTGTTAATTAAAATTATATAACCCACAGTAAATAATTTTTGGATTGAAATTGATGAAATTCACCCTAACGTGGTTTTATTTATGTGGCACAGTTATGCATGTACATGTTTTTAAAGCTATATGTGGGCCCAGAATTATATATCCCTCCAGCGCATTGGGTAATATTTAGTATGCTGAGATTTTATGTAAGGGATTAATTATTGAACCTAATTTTTTATGTGACTCTTTCCACCTTTTATTGTTTTCTTAGAATTTATACTTGAATTATTCTTATTTCACGTTTCATGTTGTTTCCACATTGTCTTGTTGCATGTATGTTATCATCATATATTATACTTTGATGTTCAATTTTATGATTCTCACCAAGATTTTGTTAACATGATATGCTTTTTGAGTAACATATTTTACTTTAATCATGTAATTCATTGATTATTACCTTTCTGGGATTGATACTTTACCCGTTTCAAATGTATGTCATTAGGTCAGACCATGTAGGTTTAGAAGCTAAATAAATTTAAATTGAATTTTATGGAATTTTAGTTCATGTATTTTTATTTTTATTTCAATATTTTATGTTATGTACTTAAGTACCCAAATACACTAGGACTCATGATCATATAGCGCTATATTAAGTCTATATTTTTGCAATAAGTCATGAAATAAAGTCTATTAAAGATATGAGTTTTCATAATTATATCAAAGTTAATAAAATTTTAAAATAGTATATATACATGTATCATAAAGGTGAGTTACTAACATAAATTTTTTGAAATAATATTTTCTTTAGGTGTCTTGATTGATAAAAACATTCTTGGTGTGCTCGAATAACTAGAGAAATTAAAAATCTAATATAGTAGTTTTATAAGATTTAACTTCTCATCTTAGCCTCTTCTTTGATAAGATTCCTTGATTTTTTGAGAATTAGCTGATATAGTTCCCCTTCTCCTTACAGTTAAAACATTATACATTGATGGAATCTCCCTTACCAATCCATTTTTTACGATGATGGATTTTTTTATATACATGACGAAAATATGTTTTCCCTTCAAGTATGTAAGAGTGTTTTTCCTTCTATGAGTATCATGTGTTAGAAAATATCCCTTATCTTTTTCTACTTATCCATTTTTTTGTTTCATGGTGTTCTCAAGAATTATCTTATTATCTTATTACGCTTCAAAGTCCTAGAACTATTAGAATTATTTCTCTATCTTGATAGAACATGATAATGTATCCTCATATGATGAGAATGTTTTGTACCTATCAAATAAATGTTCAAAATTACTATTTGGATTACATAATTATTTCATAGAATTCCTTATTATCCTTGTGAAGTTGGCTTCATACTTAGAAATATTTATCTATCCAATTTTTTCTTAGACTTTAGAAATGTCTCCTTATATCTACTCATTATTCATGAGGAAAATATTTATCCTAGAAATGTACCTTAAAATAATTCCACACCAATCAGTTTATTTCATATACATCCTTAATATTTTGAATCAATGAAAACTATTTTTTTTGTATCCCATATTAGATGATAAACATACATGACAACTATCTCTTTTTTATTACTTCCCAATGTGATAAGTATTTTTGCAATATAAATTATCCATTACTCACCTCTTAATGCATTCCTGGTTCCATTTTATGATGGACATTGTTTTAAAATGAAATGGTCTAACATTATTATCTTGTCATATAGATTAGAATCCTTCTCCATAAGAGTAAGGATATTGGTCATAACCTAAGTCAAATTCCCCTATGTGGTTATAATTTATTCATCTGTAGCTCTAACTTCATTATACTTATCTGGAGGGAGATCCCTATATAAATTATGTTCATTGATATAGTTTTTATTCCTTCTAATAGGTTCTATTCCTAAAACATTAAATACACTACATTAGACCATAACATTATAAATCATAATTTATAATTCTGAACTAGTTGAAATTCATAACATAAATTGAAATTTTATTCATAGTTATTCTATAATCCTAATTTTAAAATAATGAAAATATTTTTCAAACATTTAATAATAGTTTATAAAGAAAGAGTGAATAAATAAATTTAATCCCCCAAGATTTTTCATCCAGATGTGAAGTCATATGTCCACTGGTCATACGCTGGTGATGATCGATTAAATCCTCAATTTGATCCATTCAGAGTTAACACCCCTTAATGGATTTATACCAAAGCTACATCCACTCTCTAGTTTCCATAGAGGGATATATTTTCAATGAAATCACACATTCTCTACTTTACCAAAACATTATGACATTTATTTATACTTATCCCTAGATTCCTTCATAGGATTATGTTCTCTAATTTATGTTTTTATAAATCTAGTTTCCACAGTTTATACTAATATTCCATTGATGTCAACTGTAAAAAACTCAGACCTAGTAGCCTGGATTCAATGTTAAATTTATTAAATTGGTACTATATGTAGGAAATTTCATCTCAAGGGATAAAATGTTTTAGTAGTCTTTGAAAACTAAATACAAGCATGAATTTCACATTACATTTCATATAATAAAATACAACATAGTATTTTTTTAGAAAATTTTTATTCCATCTAAAATATCCTTTCATGAAAATAATATTAAACTTCCTATAATCTTATAGAAAGGAAACAAAATAGAATGGTGATCTTAGATGGTCATTAAGGTAATTTTTATAGAGGAATATGTAATAGAATAAGTAAGGAATTAATAATGTGGAATGAATAAATGATGATAAAATAATTTCATATAAATAATCAAATGATTTTGAACCTTATCCATGTGTATTGTAACTATTATAATAATCACATGTAAATCAATAACTAATGTTATAATTATGGAATTAATAATGTTTAACATGTTAAACTAACCATATAGGCCTCGTGTCAAGACATCTTACATAAATGGGTAAGTCCCATATCAATTAAAAATCTTATTTTTTCTCATAGAGACTGCCATTTCATCGATTGGTTGTATATTTTTGGTACCCATCCATCACTTAATAAGTCCAATGAATTTATCAAATCAATAAAGAATACAACTTAATCAACATGACTTAATAATCAATAATTATTCGTATAAGATGATTTGGCATATGGAATTTCTATAAAAGCCTTAGTCAAAAATATTATAACTCATCTAGAGAAAATTGGTGGATGGTATCATTATAGTATATCCTTTGTGAAGCATAATATTTTTTAAATGATTATTACATATATTCAAATAATTTTAATGAGTTACAAGAACCATTATTGGGGAAAATACCCTTTTGATTTTGAAATTACTAATTTCATATTTTAAATTTTCCAAAATATTAGAAAACAAAATTTTATTTGTAAATAACTATGGAAACATATTGTGTAATTTTAAAATCAATGAGTACTCATGACATCAGGAAAATTGGTTCTTGAGGTGAAAATTATTACAAATATTATGTTCACGCCTTTGGTAAAGACTACTACGTTTGAAAAAAAGACATGATAATTTATTTTTAAGAAATTATAGAATGAAAAAAATTGTTTAATTTTTTCTAAAAAATAATTGTATACTATTAATAATATTCTTGAAATACATATATGAAAATATGGACATTGAATAAAAATATTCCCAGCCAAATATACAAAACATTGATTTTGCATAAAAATATTATTTTGGTCTCTTGAGTACACAATGAAAGGAAAATTAAAGAATAAAATGTATTCACTAAAGTTAAAATGATAAAAAAATATGGGGATTATGATAAAAAAGTTCATATAATTTAGTCAACAAGAAATTTTACATAATCAATCCGAAATAAGGATGAGTTTGTGAAGTAAATCCTTAACTAATGTCTGAATTTCTTAGAAAGTGATTTTATCCTCTGTTATAATGAATATAAATATATTATACATATATTCCATAACTATATAAAAACATATAATATAATATATTATCCATTTATAATGTTTTAGTACCCATTTATTGATAATTCTTTATTAATATCAATGTTTTGGAGTGTTAGTGTTTCATTTATCATGTAAGTTTCAGTTTGGTAATTTCAGTCATTGAATATTTATCAAGGTTAAATCTTCTCCAAAACGTTGATCGTGATATTAATATTAAATATTTTCAATAATATCTTATTTTTTACCAGGTTCTTCCCTCCTTGAGATTTTCATTGAACCTCTTGTTTTTTTCTTCTTTAAATCATAGTGGTCTAGTTCCTTTGAGGTTAGAGAGAACTGTTGAAAAAATAACCTAAAATCTTGGGATTTTTATTCATTGTAATTAGATGAGTGTGGGTATAAATGTGATTGAGGGTCTATGAGGGTTTCCCATGAGTTTTAAAGGCTTAAGATGTGGTTTGGACTCTTCTACATAATCTCGTCTTACAGCAGCCTACGAGAAATTTACAAGCCATATATATGTTACACGACATGTAATTGTCTCTAGGAAGATCCTTTGAACTGGTTTTATTATGTAGAATGAATATACTTTTTGGAATTGGTACATGTCATGTAATGTTTGATCGTGGTAATTTTAACATGAGGGGACCCATTTTTCAGTGTCACTCAAAATTTTGGAAATAAAAAACATCAAATGATTACAGTCTATGTATTTCATAGGATAAATGATTTTAAAGAGATGATGAGCATATTATTCATTCTTTATTTTCATCAAAACCTCAGCTCTTGGGCTCTATGAATTTTCAAGGCATTTTTGGAGTGTTTTCATCCCTACAATATGTCCTGATCAAGTGATCTATCTTCAGTGAGGGTTTTCAATTTGGTTTTCCCCTCTCTTCCACATGTTTATTTATTTTTACAATGTATCCTTTTAAAATATATGAAAACATGTGATTATATATATCTTGGGTAATCTAGTTCTTATTTTGGTCAAATGTTGCTTCGGTCTTGTGGGAGTAACCCGTTTGAAGGTTTCGTTAATCTTCGGTTAAATGTAGGTGGTTTAAAACCAAACCCAATGGTCTATTTCCCTTTTTCATGTATGTAAAATATTATGTGATTGCAATTACACAACTTTAAATTTAATTAATTGAATAATTAATGATGATAAATCTTATTTTGTATTTTTCATTTGATCCATTTGGATTCAATGATGTTGAGACCTCGTTTGTGGATACCTGTTGGGTGAGACTACCCTGAAGTGGTAATTAATTTTGAGAATGGAATACAGTTTTTTTAAATTGTCATGAAATATCTGGTGTTTTCATGTGATATATTCAACTTGGGAATGGTTTAATTTATTATTGAAATGGATGGTGATGAATTGATAATAATTGGTTAAAAAAACTACAATGGAAACAGCTTCAGATATAATTAAATGAATGAATATTTAATTGATATTCAAATGGTAATTGGATGAATTAACCATTGTATCTAACGAAATTATGATGTTTTGTTATGAATAATTTTTTTTTATGATAAAATTAGTATATATAGGATTGTGACTAGTTTTGATGAAATTCTTATATAGTGGGTTATGCCCAGTTATGTAGAAATGCTAATATATAGGTCTATGACTGGTTATGATGAAAATATTATATTGAGGAAAATGTATGGTTATGTTGACATTATTATAAAGAGGTCTTCCCTTGGATTCTTAAATGATGATATAGATGGCTTAGCCCATGTTGAAATGCTTAAACAATGGGCTTTTTTTGGTTATGTGATTATACCAAGGACTTTTGGTTATGGTTGGTGTGTTTTTGTTACATGATCAAAGTAATTTTCTCATGGTGCCGAAGTAAGTTGATTATTGTATTATATTAATTTGATTAATTAATACAGTTTTTATCTCTTTATCACATGCACTTATTATCATACTAGTTCTCCTTAGCCTCGGTGGTGTCAAACTTCTGAGTTTTTCTCACAGCCTATTCACACCTCTATTTTGTACCCAAGTAGATTACATGGATGTATGTTGGGACAAGTGAGGAGGAACTAATTATTGATTATTTCTTTCTGGATGCGTTGGATCATGGAGGTGGGACCCACAAGGGGTTCAAGACTAGGGTCTTTGAGTTATTATTGTCAACACAATATTTTATATTTATTACTTTTAGTTTTACTTTTACATAAATTATAGCCTATAATTTTATGTTTCACTATTATTTGGTTTATTGTTTCTTTATTTACATTCCAGTAGTGTTTTTTCATTGTTTCCTCTAATTTTTTACTTTAATATTTATTATTATTTCTTATTTCCATTGTATATTAATTATATACTCGGACATATATTCTCCCCAATATATTTTTTACAACCCCTATACTAGATGGATACCTTTGGAGTACAAGGATCAATTCTTGAGGTCCCACAACCAACCAAATTTGGCCACTAAATAGAGTGACAGATCATGGGTTGTTACAATGTGGTATCAAAGGTTTAGGTTTTACTTTTCTATTCATTTACTATTTAGGAAAGGTAGAAAGGAGACAAGGATATGTCGGGAAATGGTAATTACCTTATGCATAGGATTACCTAACTCATGTCTGAGGGGAAGTCTAAGTGCCTAGGGATGGGATTGTTGTTCATGATGGTCACTTGTTATAGTCGATGTTATTTCACATTGGGTACATGTTGTGTGATGTTATTATACTTGAGATTTATACTTGTGGCCCGGTATGGTGCGAGATTAGTATGCATGCATCATGATATGAACATAGGGGTATATCTTTACTTTCATTGTTCATCATAGGGACATATTTATTACAGGTGACATATTTTTCTTGTATGAACTATGAAATAAGAAACACGTTATATTTGATAAATTAAAAGAAATAACTATCATTTCATTCTAAATTACCTATAAGTTGTGTTTAGAAAGACCATGAGATAGTGGTTCTTTGTGTATATCACCTTTTGAGGATGACATTGTTGTTATCCAGGGATCAAAAGTGTATGTTCATCTTGTAGAGTAAATTCCACCACGTCATCATTTAATTCAGTGTCGGGAGTGTAGAAATCGGCATGCTCCTGACGCAGTTGAGCCATAGATTCCTGTAGTAGAAGAGGAGTATATGGATGTATAGATTCACAATAACGTCATTGGTATCAAACAATACATGTAAAGGAAGACTATTCTAATAGTGAATTCAATGTTTGAGCTGACATGAGAGTTTTAGCTGCAACATTCATCTATGTTCATTGGGGGGGGGATGTCCCCCAGGAATCCGAGTTCTAGATTGAGTCAGTCCATAAAATCCTCTAGAATCTTGAGACACCCACTAATAAGAGGGTGAATTTTTTTTTTCTTACATACTTCATGGACCTACTAATCATTTTTGGGACATTATAGAAAATTTCAACCAGTAAGAGGAGTTATCCTAGAATTATGTCAAGGTGAAGTTCCTGATCCACATTTATCCAAATATGTTCATGGGTGATAAAGATCATGAGTTCATATGTCTGATACAAGATAGTATATGAGTGATGTAATGCACTAGAATTTTCATAGACGTCCATTTCATTATTCCATCATTAGTAGTTGATGATATCTCATAGGTGATTTGTCTTCAGGATGGGGTTCACTATAAGATCAAGTTACATGTGAATGTATTTCACTTTAGTAGATTTTTGGAAGTAATGAATCAAGAAATCATAACAGGAGTGAATATGAGAGAGTCTTTGAGAAGCAACTAGAATACTTTGGCAGAGTGAATGAGGATCTCTTATTTTGGTGTAAATAAGTGCCTCTATGAATGTTATTACTAAGGAAAAAATGGGAAGAGCATCCAAGGTTGTAGGAATCCATATTAGGATTGTGTTCTATTTCAATTTTATCAGTGTGTAAAGTTCATATACAAGGGGCCTTAGTGTTCACACACTAGTTTGGAGTTCTATGATTGAAGTAGGTTGGGTCACCTATAATTGTTTCATTGGAGAATGCAATAACATAGTAGTGGTAGGGGATCTATAAAGGTACTAGATTCTTGTAATGACTCAGCTATCCCTCAGTGAACTAGAGGCTATAGTTCCACTATAAGTCCTAGTTAAGGTAGGTAATATGGTAACCCAGTATAGGAGTAGTAGTACTAGGTAGAGGGAATATCTATTGGCTTCCATACTAGAGCTCATGGTAGAGGTTCAAGTCAATTATACGATATGATGTCTACTGTGGCTTGTGTGGATGTAGGAGATTCTACTATCACAGATATGATTCTTGTATCATCTACCCTGAATAGTGTTTTGTTTGATATAGTATAATCACATTCCTTTATATCATATTTTTTAAAAACTGTTTTGGGCTTGGTTGTTGAAATCTTGGATGGTGATTGGACCATCGATACACCACTATTAGTGCGGTAAGAGAATATCAAATGTTACAAGGCATGTTCTCTATAAATTTATTGTTACCATTTATCTTGGGAACCATTTCTACTATAAATTATAGGTTTCAATTTGATTATTATCATGTATTGGATAGTTCTATACATGGATCATATCTACTTTTATCGAAAGAGATTTGTCTTTCTATCTCTAGAAGGAGGTGACTATTTTCACAAGGGTGAGTGGGACCTTCAGCGGTTCTTGCTTGACCAAGTTAGTGCATATTGGATTTTCTAATGGATCAGATAGAAATAATTGTTCTGAATGATGGAGGAATATGGTAGGATACTTTTCATCTAGTCATAAACCATTTTCATGATGTCTTTGATAATTAGTTCTATGGATTATTATCCAAGTGGGAGTTTGAGTTCATGATCATGTTGGTGATGGTATTAGATCTGTATTATATTCCGTCTTAAATGATGGCACAAGAAGAGAATCAAGAATTGAATGTTTAGTTGGAAGATCATCAAGATGAAGGTTTCATATGTCCACATACGGTTTCATGGGGTTCTCCTGTTATTTTTTCTAGAATTCCAGATGATACTTTACGCTTATGTGAGAGTTATCAAAAATTGAACCAAACGATTGTCATGAACTAGTATCCCCTTCCATGAATCAATGATATATTTGATTATTTAAGAGGTTCTAATATCTTCTCTAAGATAGATCTGGGAAAAGATATCACCATTTGAGGTTGAGACCATCAAAAAAAACTCAGACTACCTTGATGAGTAGGTATGGCTTGTAAGAGTTCATAGTGATGTTTGTTGGTCTGAAGAATGCACCAGAAGTATTCGCGGACTTAACGAATCATATCCTTCATAATTTTATGGACCAGTTTGTGGTGTTTTTTTTCAATGATATATTACTGTACTCATGTTCTACAAAGTATCATTCCAAACATATTTAAATTTTCTAGAGTACATTGATAGATAATCATCTTTACGCCAAGATAAGCAAATGCAGTTTCTAGATTGATAAATTTCACCTCTTTGGTCATGATATCTCATAGGTTAGACTGTAAATGGACCCAAAGAAGGGTAAAACTATGGTATCCTAGAATAAAACAATGAATATCATCACAATTCAAGTATTTATGGGTTTAATATGTTATTATTGAGACTTTATCAACGACTTATCCCATCTAGAAGAACCAATATATGGGGTGACCAAGAAGGGAGTGATGTTTGTTTGATTGAATTCATACGAGCGAGATTTTTTGGATAAAAATATTAGGTCGACCTTAGCACCTATCCTCACTTTACCTATACCAGGTAAGGCATATACCGTGTACTATGGTGCATTTGGAGTTGGGCTCAGATCAGTTCTGATGAAACAGTACTGGCTGGTTGTTTATGGATCTAAATAATTGAGACTACATGAGAGGAATTATCCTACTCAATATATATAGTCAAATGTGGTGGTACATTCCCTGAGATTATGGAGAAAATATCTTTTGGGTGAAAGATTTGTGGAGTACACTGACCATAAGAGTATCAGGCGCATTATTTCCTTGTGATACCTAAAACTATAGCAGAGGAGGTGGGTTGAGTATCTGTAGTCTTTTGAATTCGAGTTAATTTTGAAATAGGTAGTGTAAGAGTCTTTTAATGAGCAGCATATGCTGAAAATCTATACAGACATGAATCAAGATGCTCTGAATTCCCAAGGATGAGTATCTATGACATCAACATCTATCATATCCATGATTTTATATAGGATCATGTCATATTAGTTATCTAATCAGGGTGGAATTTTTCTGAGAGACATATAATATGGTGGGGATCCACCATCAATATGGGCTTTTGGAAACGATAATTCTATTCTTTCATGTGTCCATATATTGGTTCATACAGGCTTGCGTGAGTAACTGATGAGAGTGTATCATGCATCAATATGTATAATACATCTTATTTTGATAACAATGTATCATGATTTCTATATATCGTATTTGTGACAAAAAATGAATAAGGAGGTATCATGTTTCATGGAGGGTTGTTTAACGTGTCAATATATGAATTATAATCATCAGAGTCTAGCTAGGATGTTGTAGCCTCTACCCATTATGGAGATGAAATGTGATGATGTCACTATTTAGTTTGTGATAGGATTAACCAGGAAAACCAATATTAATGATGCAGTATGGGTGATAATAAATCAACTAATGAAGGTATCCCACCTCTTTCTTATCAGGGATTCCTTCATTTTTGATGATCTAAGCAGTCTTTCTGTTTGTGAGATACATCTGTTTCACGGTGTTCATAGGAATATCATTTCTAATTGATATCCAAGTTTTACGTCTCAGTTATCGCAGGGTCTTCAAAGGGATTTCAGATCATAGTTTAATCTGAGAATGACCTGCCATCATCAAACTGGAAATCAATCTGAGTAGACTATTTAGATTCTGTAGGACATGTTAAGAGCATGTGTTTTGGTTTTCAGTGGTTCACTGGAGAAGTATATGACACTCGTGGAGTTATCATATAATAACAGCTTCTAATCATCGATCATGATGGATCCTTTTAATGCATTATATTTAAGGTCATGGTGTTCACCATTTTTTCGTTGGAGGTAGGAGATTACGTGATTGATGGACCTATTCTTGTTCCAGATACAACTTAGTAGGTTAATTTGATCAGAAGGTGGTAGGTGACTGCACGGAGCAAGCATAAATATTACATTGACCATCTATGATAACCTCTAGAGATTTAGGTTGTTCATAATGTTTTCCTTTAGGTGTCACCTATGTTGTGGAAATGTATGTATCAGGAAATCGGGAAGGATAACATCCAGTTTGGTTAGGCTATTTGAGATGGTGGGAAGGGTTAGTCCAATGGTGCACCAATTAGCCCTTCTATAGTGCTACAATTTCAGTCATGGTGTTCTTCACATATCATAGCTTTATAGATATCATCTTGACTTTTCTAATGTGACATATGTTGATGAAGTCAAGATCATTTTTTTTTGTTCCCTTTCAGTAGCAACTGATGCTGATTACAAACCGTAGTGAGAAATATCTACTGGGAAAGATTATACCTCTAGTTTTAGTGCGTTAGAAACATGGGTGTGTTCAAGAGGAGACCTAAGAAAGGGATCCTGGAATGTAAGAAAAGTGGCTAGAAACTTTCATCAAGACTCCAGAGTGATTCTTTGAGTAGCATAAGGATGAGCTATTATATGGTGGGGCAGTTATAAGATCCCCTCTATTACATTCTACGTACCTCATTTAGTATTTTTTTGAACCTCTTTTGTTTTGTTTTTTCTGTATTCATTAAACTATGGTGTTTGAGTTCTTTTGAGGATGGAAATAAGTTATTTGGGAATACAACATAATGGATAAGGGATGTATGTTTGTTCCAATTAACAAAGTCTTGATATAAATGTTTTAAAGTTGATTATGATGGTTTCATGTATGTTTGGAAGGCTTTAGAGGTGGTTTAGGATCTTCTGTAGAAGATCATATTAATATTTCTTACAGTACATTTACATGTCATGTATATGTTACACATTGTGTAATTTTTCTCAAGAAAATTCCATAAAATGGGTTCATGACATGAAATGAATAAACACCGTGAAACTAGTTCACATCATGTAATGTTCAAGTATGGTTATTTTATCATGAGGCAATCTGTTTTTTGGCGTAACTCATAATTTGGGAAATACAAGACATGGAAGGAGTACACGCCATATATTTATCTGGATCATCAGTCTTAAAGCTACAATGAGTTTCTGATTCATTCTCTATTTGGGTGCATCCCTCCTCTCTCAAGCCCGGGTAATTTTCCAAGAATTTTTTGGAGTTTATTCTTCCCTTCCAGACGTCCTGATCAAGTGATCAATATCCAGTTAGTGGTTTCATTTTCTATTTCACTTCTCTTTTGCATTTTTCTAGTTGTCATTGTGGAAACTTTTTACCACTATGTAAGTATGTGTTGGTTTTGTTCTTGGGTGATATTGATGTTATGGAAATATTTTTCAACTTCGTTCATGTTGGTGTTACTGATTGGAAGTGTTGCGTTAATCACTGGTTATAGATATGTGGTCTAAACCAATCTCTATGGTTTTTTTTCTATTTTTCAAGTATGTGCAATGTTATGTGATTTCACTAACACAATCTGCAAATTAATTAATTGAATAATGGATGATGATAAAATTTGTGTTTGATTTTTTGTTGGATCCCTTTGAATTCAATGATATTGAGACCTGGCTTGTAGCTACCCATTGGGAGAACCTAACATGGATTGATAATGTATTTTGATAATGTAGTAAAGTATGTTTTATCTTGACATGAAATCTTATGTGATTTCTTATAATAAATTCACCTTGGGAATTGTTTAATTTATTTTTGAAATATCTTGTGATGAATTGATTATAACTGGTTGTGAGAACTGACACAGAAATGACTTAAGATATAATTTAATTAATGAATCAGTAATTGAAATACAAATGGTAGTTAGATGAATTAACAATTTTAGGTTGCGATTTTATGATGTTTTGTTCTAACTGGTGTTGTGTGTGATTCTAAAATGCTTATATAGAGGTATATGCCCAGTTATGCTGAAATGATTATATAGAGGGCTATTCTCGGTTATGGTGAAATGATTCTATGGAGGTCTATTCCCTATTATTCAGAAATTCATATATAGAGGGATATGGCCAGTTCATCTGAAATATTGTGATAGATGGATTGGCCTGGATGCTAAAATGTTTATGTAGAGGGTTTGGCCCGGATACTGAAATGCTTATGAAGAGGCCTTTGACCAGTTATGTGATTATACCATGGACCAGTGGTTATGGTTGGCATGGTTATGTTACATGCTCAAAGATAATCTACCATAGTGCTGAAGTAGGTTGATTTTTGTATTATGTTAATTTGATTAACTAATAATCCAATTTATCTATTTATCACGTGAACTTATTATCAATCTAGTTTTGTTTATACATGATGGTGCCAACCTATAGAGTTCTAATCACAGCATATTAAGACCATCATTTGGTACCCAATAAGATTTCATGGATGTGGGTTTAGACAAGGGAAAAATTCCTTATTGTTGATAGCTTCTTGATGTATGGGTTAGATCATGGATGCGGGACCGACATGGGGTTCAGGACTACGGTATTTGAGTTATTTTTTTCATCATGCTCTTTTATGTGTGTTACTTTTGGTTTGGATTGTAGATACATTCCATATTTTTATTTCATGGTTCACTGTTATTTGGTTTATTGGTTCTTCCTTTACTGTTCAGTTGTGTGTTGTATTATTTCCTCTATTTTTTTATTACTCTAATATCTATTACAATATAATATTTCTTTTACATTTAAACATTGTACTAGGGCGAATAATATCCCCACTGTATTTTTTACACCCCCACTACTAGTCGATTGGATTTGGCATATGGGGAGGCGCTCTTGAGGTCTCGTAACCTACCAGAATTTTCCTTGTGATAGAGTGTTGGATTGGGTGACATTACATATTCATTATATAAATATTTAGAATCATCTTGGAAAGGCGGACACGAAATATAATTCATAGTGCTTTGTGGATGTGGAAATACAAACATATGAATGAACAATCCAATCATTTTTTAATGAGTGGAAGAGTAAATAATAAATGATATCTTATATTTTGTGGATTTAAATCTTTTTAACCAACCAAGTAAAGTGGTGATAAAAAAAACAATTTATGCCACTACATAGAGATGATTACTTGTATTCACCCATGAGTAGTGTTTTCATTTTTCTATTCGATACAAAGGAGATGAAAAAGGATTGTTCCACCAAAATAATGAAATTTCAATATATAGAAGATACATATTTTATTATATGAGCATGGTTACATAATATTTAAATTAGATATAAGGGGAAATAAAATGAAAACACTAGGCTAAAAGTCATGCATCTTCTATCAGAAAACCACATTTGGCTTACACCTTAAGAATTCTAGATTGGTCCTTTGATAATACCAGAGCCTCTATGTCATGTTGAGGATAGATTTTATGGGATTTGGGTGGGAATTGGTTGATATAAGTGTCAAGTTTTGTGAATAATATAGGATAAGTGATATCATTTAATAAGTGAGGGAAATGACACAATTGGAATTAGTTAAAATATTTTAACAATATAAAGTCATTCTCTTATGAAATTTGATCAAAATTATCAAATATTTTAAAATGACAAGGATAATTTCAAAATATAACCGACCAATGTGGTTTAGAAAACTTTAAGGGGCATTTATATCCCTATATGTAAGTTTACTCCTGATAAACCTATTTTAACCCAGAAAATGTTAAATTTTTTTTACTATTTTTAATATTCATTATGACCAAAATTTAATTTGAACTTATCATATAATATTAATTATATTGATTCCAACAGTATAACTCACTGTACAAGTTTCAATTTTTAGAACTTTCATAAATTAATTATAATATATTCATGAAAAACGCAACCAAAACAATTTTTCGAAAAATGTTTATTTTATGCATAAAATGAATTTAAAGAAAAATAAAGTATATTGTTAATGTTAATTAAATTAATTGGATTATGTCAAATCAAAGGAGACATATTTGTTTTTGAAATCAAACTAAAACTGAAAAGAATAATTTAAATACTTTATTTGGATAGAAAACAGGAAACAATATTAATTGGACAAAAACATTACATAGTTTTCTAAAATGTAAATCATATATTTATAAGTTCAAAATTATATTAATTCTAATATATATATTTTATTTATAAAAGATATTTCATGACCTTTTTATTATTTCCTTTAAGTAAAATATTGGAAATTCATTTATTAACATATTGAAAAATATACATTTTATTGTTATCTTGTAATTCAGTAAGAGATCATACGAGGTCCGAAGTGAGATGCCAGTAACCAATCAAAGTGGAGGCCATCTACTCTCCAATTTTGGATGAAGATGATCAAAACCGATGCAAACTGAATCTAAATTCAAGGTGTTTCGGACCAGATTTCATGAGAGATCCTCCTAGCTTTGCTGATACATGTGGAGGTCGGTAGAATGTTTTTTCAAGAGGATTCCGGAATCCAAGCCACGTTCTGATCTGCCAACTTTAGTGGGAGAAGCTCACTGATTGAGAAACAAATAGGGAGATCGTTTCAAACTCATGGTTTAGATAGGAAGGAGAGGGGATCTGAATTTCGGTTGTCTTCTTGATTTGGACAGCACTTACCTTTATTTTGTCAAATATGGCGGATAGAGGATGGTGAGTTGGGTGTCCAGCCCACCTCTTTGGGTGTAGAGAGAGGCAGTAGGGCTGGGGGTTGCCTATTAATGGCCTAACCTATCATCAATCATCTTTGGAATTTAGTATTGTGTTTTTGTGAGTTGTTTCCTCATTATTTATACAATTTCTCCAGATAATTGCACGAGTTTATCCACATTTTATGATACTAAAACCTTCTAATTTTAATTGATTTTTATCTATATTTATTTTTGGGGTTTCTCTATATTATATTTATGGTCCATTTTTTCACATTTTTTGTGCTTTATTTTTACCTCACAATTATCACCACAATAAAAGGTTAATCATTTTGGGTCTCAACAAATAATGTCGGGGCAATGTACTGTCTCATTATTGTTCTCTATTTTTTGGATGTTAAAAATTATCGTAAATTTGAGTATGATTTATGATTGGGACTGTGATTGATCTTTCACATCATAAAAGTTTTTTTTGAGATTATTAAATAAACAGTTGTTAAAACAAGAGGGTTCTGGGCTGATAGTGTGTCCAGATGATGGTGAAATTTGAAATCAGAAAATTAAATGATAATAATTGTCTGTTGTGGGAAATTAATATGTAAACAGTGTAGCCCCTCACATTTGTATGGGGGTGGAACAGGTGTACGGGGGATGGGGGAAAGGTCACGGGGTCGAGCCCCGCACCTTGGTGTGTACATTGTAACTCACCTTTTAAGATGCAAACAGTGTTGTGGAAAGACAATTTCTTATTGATAATTGGCGAAATATCGATAGGTGTAACAAAGAAGAAATATAACGACATGGATGAGAATGTCATTGCCAATATCCATTTGTATTTTTCTGATGCAAACCTATCAAGCATTGCAATGAAAATTAAGTTGAATGATATTTGAGATATTCTCACCTTGTAGTACGAGGTATAGTCACTACATAAAAAAATATTCTAGAAGATAGAATTATAGACTCTTTGAATGATGGGTCATCATTGGTGATTTACCACATGAATACCATCAATACCCTATTTTCATAGCTCATGATGATGAGTAAAAAATTGGGAATACTGAACGTGAAAATATTATGCTCCATGGTATGCTAGATTTGTAAGATTAGTTCACCACAAACCTCACCAACAATTATCTCGATGGATATATTGTTCTATAATGATGATGCAGCTACAGGTTTTGAAGAATAAATTTGGCATAAGAACAAGGAGGAAAAACAACCAACTCTGCGCCATGCGAAACCCCTGTCAATGGAAATAGTAAGGATAATGAAGCATGGTTCCAATGAGAATCAAAATCGTGGTACATTCAAATCAATGTGTATGAAGAAAATTTTCACATGATACAATTGTGGAAAAGGGGGTTTGGAAAGAAATACCATTGGAATAAGATTAGTGATGGAAAAAACTCTCAAGGAAACGTGACAAGTACTTTGGGAAATGAAGATATACTAGTAAGTGAAGCATCAACGACTGCTGAAGATAAACAATATCTCAACAACACATGGATAATCGACTCAGGATCAACATGGGACATGGCATCTCAATGGAAATGGTGTAATCAATACGGACCTATCCCGGAAGGACTTTTGTACATGGAAAACAATCACACCTTGAAGATTGTTGCAGTTGGAACCATTAAATTGATGATGCAAAATGGTATACTTTGAATTATCCAAGGAGTACTCCATGTGAAGAGAATGAAGAAGAACATACCGTCTTTAAGAAAATTTAATGATATTAGATGAAAAACTCACAGCGTGAAAGGAGTAATGAAGATTATAAAGGGCTTTCTTCTGGTGATGAAGGTGGAGAAGATCACAAAGAACCTATATGTCCTTATAGGGGAAGAATATAAGGAGGTGGAGATAATTGTCACAACAGCTACCATGAAGAAAGAAATGATGACAACATTACATCAGAATGTCATCCATATGTACAAATGATACCAAAATATTATTGTTCATTATAAGTTTATTCCTTGTCTTATAAATGTATCCATACCATTTCATGACCATTGTATTTTTAGTAAGCATCACATGTTGATTTTTGGGACATCAATGGAGAGAAATAAAGAGATCTTAGTGTCAATCCATTCTGACGTTTTCCTAGGACCAGTTATATACCTGAAAATAGAAATTCACTTTGTATCATCCATTGATAATTATTTGAGCAGATGTTGGGTGTATCCGATCAAGAATAAATCCGAAGTTTATTCAAAACATTGAAAGCATGGAAGGAGCTTGAATTTTGAAAGAAGGTCAAGTGTTCAAGGATTGACAATGGTAGAGAATATATAACTTAGGATTTTGACGGTTTTTTTCAATATGAAGGCATCAAGAGACAATTCATCATGGCATATAGTCCTCACCAGAGTGGAGAGACATAGTGGATGAATAGAACCCAATTTGATAGAGAAAGGGCATTGTTTATGATAGTATGAGTTTCCAAAACATTTTTATAAGAATCAATGAATATTTCCTGTTATGTGACCAACTGATCTCCTTTAGTGGTGATTTACATAAATAAAAAGATGAAGATATGGATTGGAAACCCATTGATTATTCTCATTTATATACTTTTAAAAGTCTTTTATATGAATTTTTTAATGTTGAGAAAAGATTGAAGCTGGATTTGAGATCCAAAAAAATATATCTAATTGGGATACACTAATGGTGTGAGACATATTGTTTATGGGACCCCACTACCCACAAATTTCTCATCAATAGAGAAATCTTTTTTTAGAAGACATGGTGAAAATGATGATTGGTAGAGACATGAGGAAATAAAATACATAAACTACAATTGTTGCGGTAGAGGATAAATCAAATGAAAAATGTGTTTTCATTAAGGAATTGCCATAACAATGTGATCAAATAATAGATGAGTCGGGTCGTGATGGTCAAATTGGGAGAAAATAACACCAATATGGAACTCATACTATGTCAATAATGTGACATTGGGTACAATTTAATAATAGAGGATGGAGGCATCATGAAGTAATGATGTATACTAATGGATGGAGATGATGCATAAGGAACATGAATCCTTACACAGGAACAAGACTTGGGATCTTATTCCATTACCTTATGAATGAATGACTATCAACAAAAAATGGGTCATTAATATCAAGCACCGAGTAAAAAGATATCATACCAGACTGGTGATCAAAGGATATAATCTGAAGGAAGGTATTGATTTCAATGAAATATTTTCTCCCACTACTGCGAATATGGCCTTTATTAGTGCTATAAATGGGCATAACAGCGCTAGAAAATATTGTTAATCAAGGGGGAGATAGGGGGTCCCTTTTATCAGCGCATAGAAAATCGCAGATAAAGACCTCTTTTATCAATGCTAAAAATATCGCTAATAAAAGGTGTCTTTTATCATCTCTAAAAAAAGTGCTGATAAAAAGGTCCTTAATCAGTGCTTTTTTACGCTGATAAAGACCCCTTTTATCAGCCCTTATTTAAGCGCTGATAAAGGTCAAAAAAATTAAAAATAAAGATAAAAATAATGTATAATGTGGGGGGAGATTTTAACAGCGCTTGACCCCACCCCCTTTTATGATCGCTAGGCGGAGGCCCCTACCTCCGACCTCGCAACCCCCTCACTACTAACTTGTGTGCCCTTACCTCCACTAGAACTTGAACCCGCAACCACCCCCTTGCACGCCTTCATCTTTACCACTAAGCAATTTGATTTTTTATCCATTTATTGATATATCAATATATATAGTTATATTTATTCATATATTAATATAGATTCATATTAATGTTAATATATTTATTTATATTAATATTTATTCATTTATTCATTTATATATATATATATATATATTCGTATATTAATATATATTTAAATTTGTATATATATATAGTTATATTTATTCATATATTAATATAGATTCATGTTAATGTAAATATATTTGGTTATATTAATACATATATAAATTATCATAGATTAATATATATATATATTTATATATTTATATATTTATTTATTCATATATTAATAGATATTTATATATATTTATATATATATTTTTAGTTATAATTTTTTATCTGTATATTTATTTGTATATTAATGTATATTTATAATATTATTTTTAAATAAATTAATAAAATATGTTTTTTGGGGTGTTTATAAATAAAAAAATACATACATATATACAACTCCTACACACACTGACCCACACAGACACACACACGCACACATATATATATTTACGAATAAATAAAAAAATATGTGTATATGAAAAGCAATTAAATGTTTAAACAAACATAACATCTAATCCAGAAGTCCATTTCCTCTCCACCACTAGTGAAATCGAAGATAATGAAACAATATTTGACATGATATATGGTACAAGCCTATAAGACTTCGGAATTAAAAGATATACCTGTTTGAATGTTATACAATCGGCATATCACGACTAAAAACATAGTTTTGGAGGCCTTCTGGGATTTTTTGGGATTGAAAAATGATAAAAAAGGATTCTTTGGATCATTATTGCATAGATCTCATCACAGGCTTCGATTTGATATGTTGTAGAGCTTAAATAGACACCCTGATCAAATGTTATTGCTGTTTGAGGTTTGAGTTAAATTTTCAACTTATTTTAGATCTTTTATTAATTATTATTGATTTTTTATGTCTTCAAATTTTTATTAAATGATTATTAATCGATGAGAATTAGAAAATTATTAATTAATAATATTTTTTAAAATATTTTAAATCCATTTTCACTACATTTCTTATATAATAAATGTAATACTATATTTATAATTATCCAAAACACATTTAAAAAATATATATTATATTTATATCAATAAAAATATTCGTATATAACATTATATTAATTTTCATGATTTTTTTTGAAATTTATATGTGCTAGGAGAAAGCGATGATAAAGCCCCCCTTTATCAGCACAAAAAAAGCACCAATAAAGGGTCACTTTTAAGAGTGGTTTTTTAGGGCTGATAAAGGCCTCCCCTTTATCAGCGCTTTTTTAGTACTGTTAATGGGTGGCGCTGTAGAAACCAGTTTTGTGGTAGTATCATTTTGTTATAAAAAATACTATTTGGGTAGTTTTGGTGATGTTTACTACATACAGTTCACATCTAGAGTAGCTAGATGTGATGAAAACTATTCTTGGTGATCTTGATGAATAAATATATATGCACCAAATGGAAGGTTTTATAAAATAACCAAAAGAGAACTTGGCATGCATTTTAAAAAAAATCACCATATCCTATCAAGTAGTCGCCAAGATGTTGGTACAGAAAATATGATTCCTATATCATGAGCCTTGGATGGAAGATATATCATTCAGATCCTTATGTATAATTTTGGGATTGAAATAATAATTATTTTATCATTATTTTGTTTTATGTGGATGAATTGTTGGTTGCATGACCAAAAAAATTTATATCCAAGAGATGGCGGCATAATTGGCTTTGGAGTTTGGTATGAAAGACTTGAGACCAACAAAAAAAATTTTGAATGTAGATTTATATAAAAACAATTAACCGGAATATTTTGACTATCATAGAAGAATTACATATGTAATGTCTGGAAATTCTTCAACATGAAAGACTGTAAGATAGTCTCTACCCCTATTCCTATTAATTTAATGTTTTTTTCTATGATAAGTCATATAAGAAAATTAGGGAGTATAAAAATGTCTCATGTACCATATGCATCATTAGTGGGGAGTCTTATTTTGACAATGGTATATACTAGACGAGGCATTTCACATGTCATTGGGTAGTTAGTTGATACTTGTTGAATCTAGGATGGGAGCTTTCGGAAACAATAAATATGATCATGAGATACATCAAAGATACCTCAGATTAGACATTATATTCTGATGGATCATATTCAACTATCATTGGCTATACTGAATTATATTTTATATGAGATTCTGAATAGAGGAAATCCACTTCTAGTTATGTGTTTACACATGTAATAGGCGTTTTGAGTTTGATTATTTTAAATTCCAAATTATAAAATAGTTCATGCCCTAGGGGAAAAGGGATGATAGCTATAGGGTGTCATGGTGATACACTTTCGACCTGAGTATCACATCGGGTGTTGAGGGCTGATGTGCACAGAATATAATTCCCAATTGTTCTCATCCCCATCATAAGTCTTTTTCAAAGATGGCGGTGAAATTAAAACCCTCTATGGGTGGTGAGTCCTAATGAAGAACAAAACCATGAGGCAATGACCCAAAGAGGAAAATATTTTGTAAAAGTATCTACGACCCTAATTGGTTCCACAAATTTCAAAATTAAAATCAACTGTGGATTTATCTGTGACCTAGGCGGAGTATATGGAAGCTATATAGTCTATTAAAGAGGTGATTTGGATGAGAAGGTTGTTGGAGGATATCGATAACAAACAAGAGTATATTCCATTATTTTCTAACCATCAGAGTGTCTTTCACATTGAAAAGAATCTATCATTCCATTCAAGGATGAATAAAATTGGGGTATTGTATCATTTTGGTGGAGATGTGGTAGAAAAAAGAAGTTTTAACATGTAAAAAATTCATACTAAAGAAAATATGGAATATTTTCTTATTAAGGTGGTAGTATATGATAAATTCATATGGTTTACATCATAAAGAATCTTTACAGATATTTGAACAACATGTTTGGAAGATAGAAATGATGAATGAAGATGTGATTGGTCCTTAGTCAAATCTTCAAGTGGGGGACACATCAACTGTCTTTTTTCTCTTGTATGATACCACCACCATATTTTTTCAAAGAGGTGAAGATGGGGGATGGTGAGGTGGGTGGAAACCCCCACCTCATTGGGTGTAGTGAGAGAGAGGTAGAAGGGAAGAGGGATGCCTATTAAAGGCATATGCCTCTAATGGTCTCAATATTTCCAATCTACTCTCGATTTTAGTATTACATTTGGGTGGACTTATATGAACTGTTTCTACATTATTCAAGAGATAAAATGATAAGGTTAGTCTCCTTATAATAGTAAGGGAGTGTGTACCGAAATTTTATTGTTGCAATTTACATCTATTTTCTAATAGTTTTTCACCCCACTTTATTTGGGTGTTTTTCTACATTACATATCGTTACCATTTTGTCATATTTTTATACACATAAGTCTTATCATGTAATTATCAATACCCCAAAGGTATAATCATTTATAGTCATAATAAATAAATTATTTGTTGAGAGATCATAAACCATGATCAATGTAGGGTTTGAAACTAGGTGACGAGCTGAGTAACATAAAGAGATTATTTTTGTAGGTGGTTGTCCTACATCATGATAAGAGAACTATAAGAGAGGTAGCTTGACTAAGATAAGGGGTTTTTTTATC
Organism: Viscum album; assembly: GCA_963277665.1. Taxonomy (NCBI): domain Eukaryota; kingdom Viridiplantae; phylum Streptophyta; class Magnoliopsida; order Santalales; family Viscaceae; genus Viscum; species Viscum album. The sequence goes on along the minus strand of OY728155.1, from coordinate 118,416,580 downwards.
TTCTGGTTATCCCACTAAGAAAGAAATACCGAGACAATAGTGAATCGAATGTTTAGTGATTAATATGACGAATACACGTGGGGAATGAAAAATATTGGGCTATGATAATATCGAGATAAAATTAAATTATTAAAAATATAGAAAATATGAACAACATATATAATTTGTAAAATCATAAAATGAAAGAGGTAAAAAACCACAGATAAATAAAAGAATATCACGGTCATTAAATATATCTATACACTCTATCAATATTAAAATTAAAATACACAAATAATTGATGGGGAGATTCTAAATCATAGGAATAAAGCTTCTTGTTAAAACATTTATGAGAAAATTGATGAAATATCGGAAAAATTATTTAACAATATTGAAGAACATCAAAAAAACATTTTTTTAATGTGGATAAACAATCCAATTTGGAGGATTAAAAAACTATAGTGAATCTCTAAAAACCCACTAATAATTAGACAATAAAAAAATTATATAAATACCCATAATGTTTTTAAAAATATTTCATGGAATTTTTTTTATGAAAATAACACTTTAATATGCCACTATTGTCTCCCTAAAAATCATCCTGATGTAAAAAACACTCTCTTATGAAAAAATTTCATCCTTTTGTGAGAAGACCCCATCCTTCATAGAGATAAATTTTGAATATATATTTTTTTACCACTTAAATGACTATTGGATTTTCTGTTACTCCCTGTAAATGTGAAACTCATGATACAACAAACACGATAGATCCCTTTATCCTCTTAATAGAGTACATATCATTAAATTCATAATGTTTCTCTCCACTAGATGATTCTACCTTTATAAAATCTTAGATACTGCAAAGATATTTTGACACACCACCCAAACACCTCTTTCCTATTCAACCCCTTTTAAAAAAAATAAGGAATTTAAAAATTTTCTTATCTCAATTTTAAATAATGAACACAACACACCTATTTTTGAAAAAATTTATCTTCCTATTAATTAAAAAATACCTCCCATTGAAATTTAAACAGGTTGAACCCTCTCAATATAATTATTTTTCTCCTCAAAGGAGATACCATTCAAAACACTTAATTGGAAATAAAATTGGTTGGTATTCCACTAACTGTCACCCTCTGTAGAAAATATGATGATTCCCTTTTTCAATTCTAATAGAAACTTAATATCTACCCCTATAACAGAAATTCAATTGTTTAAGTTTTCATCATACCTTTATTTTCACTTCCTTTCCAAATAAGTCCAGAAAAAATAACGTCTTTGTAACGATATGTGCCTTCTTGGTCCATTAATTTTCCAGTTTTGGTTGTCAATGTTTCTTGGAGGAGGACTATAGAAATAATGGAGGGTTGATATCTTAAAAATATATATGTAGAGGTAATACATAACATGTAAAAATTACATGATATTTAAAAGTGTTTCATGGCTTGTATAGGGAATGTTCATTATTTGTATATTTTAAGGGTAAAATAATAAAAATGATACAAGTTTTTTGATGAAACTGAACATTGAGGATTAAATTATGTTAAAGGGGATTACACATCATATAATTCCTCAGTGTAGTGTGTCTTTAAATGTTGGGGAACCACAAGTTTTTCCTCAAACACTATGCACCATATATCATTCAAGGTAGAAGAAAATAATATATAGAGGTGTCTTGGGATTCCATTGATGAGGATTGATTTGTGGATTCTTATCTTTGATCCCCGGATTCCCATCATCAATTCATAAAGATTTATCCCCTCAGTATCATCCATTTATTTATGTTATTATTCAGTGTTCATTGTGGAGGTGTGTTTTGGTTTGGGTTATGTGTTTGTGATGAGTTTTGACAATCTTCAGGTGTAGTGTAGGTTGGTCTGCTGGTTTCTTTTGTGGTGGTGGTTCTTGGGCGGTTTTTTTCACCTTGCGATGCACAACAAGGTTCGAAGGCTTCTTTGAGGGTGGGGATTCTCATTCTCAATCTTTTAACATGGTATGTGCATGAATTTCATGCTTTTTATTACCTTTGGATGAATAAAATGGGTCTGTGTAATCATGTAATTAATTGGAATGTCTAAAATTGATGGGTATGGGGAGTTATTACATGATTTACTATTTAGTTATATGTTGTTTATGTTGTTATTCCTTCCTATTGAAAATTCTGAAAATAGTAGCTATTAGAATCCTTGGTCATGTTGTAGTTTATATATGTGATGGATCTTACTATGCTATTCTGTGATCTAAACCAAAATAAAAGGTTAACAAACTTATATTTTCAAAATAATTTGTTTCCCATAGATATCTGGTTTGGGTGATAATACACATGATAATATAAAAATGTAATGTGATTATGTTCCTGAATAAATGTGATGTCGGGATGGTTTGTTGTTGTGTGTGTCTATGCATTTTGAGATGATTTGTGTGGATTTTTGTTGTTGTGTGAAGATGTTGTTGACCAATGAGGTTTTATGGTATGTGGGGAAGTGATGTGATGGTTGGTTAGCATGGATGTGATGTGGGAAGTTGGGTGTTGTGGCAAATATTTTGTGGCACAGTGGTTATGGCATAGTGGTTGTGGGGGCAGTGATTGTGGTACGTAGAGGTTGTGGTTGTACGATGGATGAGATGCATGGTTATTATGTTGTGAGATGGCTTGGGCAATGTGATGTGACTACAATGGTGTGTGTGTGGTGTTGTGGTGATTGTTGAGTGAGGTGGTTGTTGTAGTTTCCCCAGTATAAGTGGAATAAATTATGATATTGAATGAAATGAATAAATGAAAAGGTTAGAAATTGAATATAATGGGGTGAAAATCGACATGTGATTAATGGATTAAATTTAATTGAATGAATTGAATGAGTGATATAATGATAAATGAAAAGTCTAATGAATAAAAGCAGTGTAACTTGTAACTTCAATATGAAAAAGTTTGTGTTGCTTTTGTGGTAGTTGTGTGGTGTGTTGCACATAGTAGTGGTAGCAGCTGTGAACATTAATGTGAGGTACGATGATGGTAGTCTGATATGTACTAATTTTGTTGATGTGAACCCGTAGGCTGGTTAGTGTGTGTTACATATATATCATGTATGTTTATATTATTTTTATGCACCCCACTTGATTTAGAAAACCTTACCAATTCTTAGAGGTTCTGGGTGTTTCCCCCGACATACAAGATGGTAGTAATACAGTCGACTGGTGACCTCCTCTCTCTTACTCCTCCTTAAGAATTTTTGTGTTAGTCTAGCTATATTGGACTGAGATGTGACATGTGGCCTCATGTGTCTTCAGGATGAGATTTTTTGTGTGGTCCCATGTGTCTTCGGGATGGGATACGATGTGTTGTCCTAGTGGACTTCGAGACGAGTTGTGATGTGATGTGTGGTCCCAGGTGTGTGCGAGTGGGTTGTTAAATGATGTGTGGCCAATATGTGTGCAGGTGGTATTTGATGTGATGTGTGGCCCATGTGTGTGTTTGTGGGATGTGATTTGATATGTGTGGAAGGGATTGGAGCATAGTATGTTTGATGTTCGGTTGTAAGAACATAACATTAGCGGGGAAGAGGAAACATGGTACCTTGATTTGTTATGATCTAGATATTATATTATTATTTTGGATGCATGATTTTATGAGTGATCACTGGTGATGTTGGGTTTGGTTATACGAAAAATGTAGGTTGTTGTTGGTACAACTATTTGATCACTAGTGAATTAGAATACTCTTTGCACATATGCATCGGTTGCCTTTTTATGCTCTTATTGAATATATGTATTATGCTCAGCCTATGTACATATACTATTTTAAGGATTCTGGGAGTAATTTAGGGACCAAGATAGACATTACTAGATGGGTTGGAGTAGCTATTGAGTCACTTCCATTGACTTTTGTTTTTTGTATTTACTTTGGGGAATTTAATATATATATGTTTTATTTTATTGATACATTGTGAAGTGGTTTTTGTTTTACCTTTATATATTATATTAATGTTTTGTGTGTTTTGTTTTATACTATCTGCTCACCCTATTCATTTTTAGAGGTAAATTCGTCTTATATTGTAATATTTTTATATCCTTAGAGCTAGTCACTTACCAGAGGCCTACTGGGGAAGGGCTCAGGGGTAATTATCTCTCTCCCTTCATTGTGACATCTTTGATGAGAGGGAGTCATAAAAGAGTGCTATCAATGGTTATTGTTGAGGGATAAGATAGAGTTTGGAGTTGCAGACAGTGAGGACTGAATGGATTGGTATGGAAGTAGTGCAAGTTGACCATGGTGTGTGACATGATCTAGGAAGACTGGCTTGGACATGAGATTTTAGGGGGGGTTGTGATCCAGGGCATAGACTCTAAGATTATTGAAAGACCAACTGAGGCGGAACTATTTCTAGGGTATAGACCTAGGAGAGGTTCATGAATCATGATGACTTTTGTAAATGCTTGAATTTGGTGTTATAGGAAAGTTAAATGAGTAAAATTTAAATAATGCATGATAAAATTTCATGAAACCAGGCTCGGGATGTTCTCATTGTTTTTAGGAATGGATCTTGTTCATTTTCCATAAGGTGGTCAAGCATTTGAGGTTTAGAAATCTAATCCAGCTGATAGACATAGGGTTGACCCGATAGAGGAGGACGAGGCATGGAAGCGGACCTTGCAAGCATTTCAATGGTAGCGTTTGGCTAAGTATGAGGGGGAGTGTCTTAGACTTGGGTATGGAGCACTAGAAAGAGAATCCTAATATATCCTTCAGTCTCATACAACCTTGACACATGTTTTGGGTGTCGTTATTAGTTATTCAGATGTTGGGAGCAGTGCGTTAGTGGTGGATGCTCTTTATTGGTGACCATAAGGTGGAAGGTGTGTTGTGGCCCAACATTCATAGGGAGTTCCAGGTAGAGTTTCTTTCATCGATGACGAGGGAACCCATCAGGTAGGAGATGATCTCCATTCAAAAAGGGAATCTGGTCATGTGAGAACTTGGGATTAGGTACAGGGATGTCCTGGAGTTAGAACCATAGTTTTTTCTGGATGAAGATTCCATAAAACGTTGTCTAGAAGTGGCTTTGCATCTAGTGAGCAGGTACACGGTCACATCGATTAGGCTCCCAAAAAATCTAGAGGTGCAGAAAAAGGATGAGGTTATCATGCAAATGATTTACTTTATTTTGACCCCCAGTAGTGTGGAATGTAGGGTATTTTATGGAGTAGGGATTTGGGAAGTGGGCCACGGGTGTTCAGCCATTCTGGGTTTTGTTCAATGGGGAACTAGAAGTGATAGTTTCATTCTAGATCATCAGAGACAGGTCGTTTTCAAGCCCCATACAAGAGTTTTTTTCATTTGGATTCCATATTTTAGGTATATATGGGTACCACCAGGCTTAGTATCTAACAGCTCAAAGAGGCCAGTTTCAGATGGGTGGTCAAACCCCTTTTCCGCAGTAGCAGCTTCCTTTGAAATACTTCCTCCCATAAGTACCACATGTTGTTGTTCAACATCCAAGAGTAGGAAAATTTGGAAGAGGGAAGCCTCATGATGGTCCCCATCTGTAGGGAACCAGGACAAAGTGTAGTGGTTGAGGCTGATATTAGAGAGGTAGAGGAGTTGGGTGTGGAAAAATTCACATGTTATAGAAATCAACACCAGTAGATCCAGGTGTTGTTCAAGGTACGATCCATTTATTAGTATCCTTGTGGGTGCTTTGTTTTATTTGGGAGACTCACAGTCTTCTATTTCTAATTTTTTGGTTCATATGATGGAACTAGATGTGGAGAGGCTTCTAGTTTCCCCTGTGTAATCTACACCATTTAGAATCCAGAATTCTTTGTTTGATGTGTGTTGAGAATGTGGACTAGTGATGGGTGGTCACTAGTTAGTATGGGACTTCTTATTTTGCATACAACCATATTATATTATCTGTTCTATAGATTTTCAATATTGTGTGCATGAAATAATAATAAGATTACAAAGTAGAGTCCTTTTTTCAGATGTGTAGGGCCAATGAGTGGTGTTCGTTGGTGAGTGAGGTTATCAGTTTGGTGGAAGGCAAGTAAAGCCTCTTTTTTCATAGTTGACAGAACCATCTATAGAAGCTCAATTTGGGAGTGTTCTCAGGGTGTAAAGGATTTCCTATATGTTTTTACATATGAGGTTATGAAAATAACTCCTCGAAACAATGTAGAGTTCAGGATAAGGTTTCTATCAGGCGTGCCTCCGATTTTGATGGATCCCTATCAGATGGTTCCCACAAAGTTCCATTATTTGAGACTACAAGCGGATGAGAATATGTAGAGGTGTTTCATCCAAACCAGTATGTCTCAAGTGGTGATCTTGTATTGTTCTCCAAGAAGAAATATATTAGTTGAGGTTGTGTATAAAATAATAGAGGTTGAAATATGTAATGATCTAAAAACATTACCCTCTTTTGAGGTTAAATGGTTTGTTTTACCAGTTGAGAGGAGATAGTTGTTCCATGAAGATATATCTAGAGTCTCAAAATCACCAGATGAGGGTGACTGATGAGGATATTGATAGATTTAATGTTTTCTTATTTTTTATGTGTGTTTAAATGATTTAATCCCTTCCAATTAATAAATGTGATCTTTGTTACATCATTTTTTATTTTTGGTGAATTTATGGTTTAATTTGGAAAATTGTTTAATTATGGAATTTTATAAGTTTTATGGATCTTTGGTAGTTCAGGAATCTGTTTTACAATTTTGATACAAATTATGTGATTCCTTTTTTATGATTTTCAAAATCATGGGTTTCAATTTGTTTATCTAAACCAAGATTCCATTCGAATCAAACATGCCTATAAAAATTAATCATTTGGAGAAATTTTGCTGGATAGAAAAATGGACCACACCTCAGTTAGTGAGGTGTAAATCGTCATAGAGACATCCAAATTAATTGATTTTAGTTGGGATAGAATTATGACTCTACTTATCATGACCGAATTAAATTTCATGGAGAAATTATATCATTGAAGAAACTATTTAATACAACAAAGTGGATAGAGTTTAGATGTCTTCTAGGAAAGAAAACGTTATCTTCAGTAAGTTGGGTATATTTTTTTTTAAAACATGTCTATAGAAGCAGAAATTTGGAGGGAGAATAAAAAAGAGGTATAGGAATAAATTTTATAAAGAAAAGTTTATTATATTCGTCCATTTATTATGTGAAATAGAGTAAACCTTTTGGAGGAATGGACCTGGAGGGAAAATGTCTACCCTCAAGCCTATAAATATGAGTGTGAACTTCCGTTCAAAGGTGTTGATGATGGTGAAATAGGGGATGTGCTAGAGGATTGTGTCTTGAATTTCTTTATATTTTTCTTGTCTATTTTCTTAGTTCCATAATGCTCTCTTCTTCCCCATTCAACTCTGTTACCCTTCTCATGGAGGGGTAAAACCATTATGTTCTTGGGGAATGGGGAGGTTTACTTTTGTTTTGTCAGAGTCCAGCACATAAATTTAAAAATGTCTTTTTATATTGAAAGATTTATATTTTTAGCAGTTTCCAATTATCTGAATTTAATTTTATTTTTGGATCTGGTTTCATTCATTTTTTATATCTTTAGATTAAGAACTTTTAACTCCCTTCTCCTAGTGTAGTTTGTCTCGATCGAGAAGATTGAGTTAGGTGTTGAGTCTGTAGAAATCTTTAGAATGTGTCTAGAAAATGTAACATTTTTATAGATTTATAAGGATAAAAAATTCCTGATCTGGAATTGCCTTATTTATTTCGGAATGATTTGTGATTTTTTATTAATATAAGAGTGGTTTCCATTACTTCCTTCAACCAAAGGTGATTGACATCTTGATCGAGGAGTCATTCACTAGTCATTAAATAAGAAGATAGGGGGAATAATCTTTATGACTATGATTACATTGAGAAATGTGATTCTACCCTTTCCCCATCATCATCTTCTTCCACTTGTGTTCAAACATTATTTTTAATTTCCTTCTTTGTTTTTAAACTTGAATAATTTTAAAATGAAACTCTACTTTTTCTCAAATTGAAGTGGAAAACATGATTGTTGTACCCTCCTCTCTAGAGACAACCTAGGTTTCCTACATTAATTCATTTTTAACGTAGTAAATATTTTTTTTCATAACCCATGACCGGAACATTGATGCCATTGTCAGAGAGGTTGTGTTAATAATCTAATTCTAAAACATTGTAAATATTTTCTCGTCTTTAATTTAAAAAGGCAACAAAAATTTCAAGATGTATTCCAACTAAAATTATTATAATTGGATTGATTACTCAAAATTGCAAGGAGAAATAATAGATAATGATGAGATGGACCTATTATAAAAGGTTGATGAACTCATTATTTTTCCAAGAAAATGATGAATTACCATTTCACATGTATCTCATTTTATGAAATGATAGACATGGTTTATCATGTAAAAACAAATTATAAAATATTGAAGTCCAAGGAAGAAGTTACAATGGATGAGAGATATTGACCTAATATTGAATCTGAACCATTGTTGATAGATAATTTTCTACTCATCTTTCAAATATAGGATCCTAACGACACACCTCTATCCATTGAAATTCAAATCAAAGTGGAATTTTCCACAGAAGAAGAAATTTAAGGTGAAAAAAATAGCGAGATTTTATTTTCATGAACTCGTTATCTTATAATTTTGTTGAAGATGGATTGAGTATTAAATTCTTTTTATTAAATTTTCATATATGGCCAACATTTTAATTCTCTTGGGGGATGAGGAAAAAATGAATATGCACCTAAAGAGGAATGTATAGTGTTCTATAAACATGTTGAACACTTATTGGAGGGAGTACATGAAGAGACTAATGTGTCTTTTCCTAAGGAAAATGAGATGAAAGATTCTTAATTTTAAGAGGTAGTATTTGATATTGATTCTTCATTATTTAATTTTCTTCAAATGTAATTACACATTGAATTTCTATTTTATTACTTCATTGATGCAACATACATTGAAAAATCACTATTGAATAAAGATGAGTCTCGACAAGTGGAAATCAATAAAGTGTAGTACTAATTCTTTATCCTATCTCCACCATTCAAGTTGTATATCATTTCTTTGGGGATTTTTTCTATACTCTATCTATAGAGTACTCAACAAAAATAAAGGAGAGAAAGATACAAAGAAAACATACTAGTGGTTCATCTCAAAGATACTCAACCAACCTTCCGATTGGGGATAACCAACTAGAACTACCCTTATAAAGGAAATCCAAACCAATTCCCCTCTTTGAGGATTAAACCAAGATCTATACTTCTATTCACATTCTAGTTCATTCTTTAGTTTATTTTTATAACTTTATTATGTTATCTTTTATACTTTTTATTGTAGGTATTTAGTGTGAAGTAGTTAAGAGTTTTACTCAATGTTCCACTACAAATAAGTCAGAATGTACCACTCCTTTACACTTTATTAATTATTGTGATTCATTTTCCAATCTTCTTACATGTTAAATCTATTTGAATGAGTTGAAGAAACTGCAAAATTATGTGTGGGGGAGGGAACCTTTATTGTTTAGGATTTTCATTTTTTGTTTTTTTATGTTTGAAAAAAAGTGCATTTTTAAAAAATTTATGTGTTTATTTTACAATTTTTTTAAAACTTTTGAGATGAAATGATTATCCTTGAAGTCCCAAGGATCAAATAAAAATTGAGAAGGGGGAATTGAATCATTAGTTTAACTTTTTATAAGTTAAAAAACATTAAAAAACATAACCCTATCAACCTGTTAAGATTTATTTTCTTATCAACCTTTAGCGAGAAACTCTAGTATGAAAGAAAGGTAAAGAATGAAAGGAACACGAGATATATAAGGTATGAACTCAACATGAGAATATACGTCCATGCCATAAACAATCCTGTGGGTCTATGGAAATCCACGATAATAATGAAGTGAATAGAACTTGTACCAACTCCCGTTAGACACCTTCTATCTACCGATATGAATCATTATACTAACTCTCCCCATTTTACAATGTTTTCTTAAAGAAAAAAAGAGCCAAAAACAAGAATAAGAACTTTGTTGAAGCTGCTCCAAAAATGCTCACTCTGAATCTTCAGTACAATTTTCTTGAATATTATTTTTTAAACCGATCTTATTAGAAAAGTAATAAAGTTTCAAATTTCTATATGCTAAAAACTCAAGAAAACTTCATCAAGTTAGTTTTGATCTTCTTAGAATGTTAAGATGATTCTAATTCACTTTTTCCCAAACACTCAAGAAAACTTCGTCAAGATGGTAGGAAGTTTTCACTTGGAAATCTATAGTGATCTATATTTTCTACAAGTCTAAAGTTGTAAATGAGTGAATGATATGAGCAAATATTTACAGGCAACTTAGAAAACAAAGGTGCGAATCTTGAAAATTGTTTCTACTTCCTCAAATCTCAAAAACTCTGCAAATATCTTGCCTTTAATCTTCAATTATTGAATTCTTCAAAACACCTTAAATTTTTCTGAGATTTACACAATGTTGAAATTCAGGATTTCTTTCTTGAACTCATCATATCATTCTATGAATGATAAAGCTAGATCTTGGTTCCTGTTTTCCCCGAAACATGCTTAAAAATAAGGTTCCAAATTGTGCCGAAATCAGGTTCTGAATTATGAAGAAATTAGGTTCCGAATTGTTCAGAAATCCATTTCCAAATTACTCAGAAATCAGGTTCTGAATTGTGAAGAAATTAGGTTCCGAATTATGCAGAAATCAGGTTCCAAATTGTTTAGAAATCACGTTGTGAATTACTCGGAAATCAGGTTTCTATTTGTTCCGAAATCAGGTTCCGAATTACTCAGAAATCATGTTCAAAATTGTTCAGAAGTCAGGTTTCGAATTACTCAGATACCAGGTTACTATTTTCTTAGGAATTAGGTTCCTAAAATATGTTCTAGTTGTTAGGTTCAGAAACCAGGATCTGGTTTTCTTTGGAATCAGGTTCTGAAAACAGGTTCTGGTTTTCTTAGGAATCAGGTTCCAAAAATAATTTTTGGTTTTAGGTTTAGAAACCAGGTTCGTGTTTTCTCAAGATTCAAGTTCTAAAAATAGTTTCTGGTTTTTTAGGAATCAGATTCCGAAAACAGGTTCTAGTTTTCAGATTCGGAAACAAGGTTTTGGTTTTCTCAGGAATCTGGATCCAAAAACAGGTTATGATTTTCATAGAAATCATGTTCTGAAAATAGGTTCTAGTTTTATCAGGAATTAGGTTCTGAAAATATGTTCTCATTTTCAGGTTCAGAAAAACTGGTTCTAGTTTTCTCAGTAATTAGGTTCCAAAAATTGGATCGGGTTTTCAGGTTCAGAAAACAGGTTCCGAATTTTTCTCAGAATATTTCGTAGTGAAAAAAGTCAAACAACTTTACCTTTTCTTCAACAGATTTTATCATGAATCTTTTCATGATTTGTGAGAAAATTAAGATTAGAAAAGCATCTTCTGATTTGGTTAAGAATGTTTTAGATTGTTTCTTAACTTCTGTCATCTTATTCTTCAACAACATCCTCTTTAAGAAAAACATCAACGACCAGCAACATCAACTTTCTGAAACTCAAAAGAAATATTCTACAAAAAGATTAGTTTTCATCAAATAGAAAACTTTTTCAAAACAAAACACCACAAATGTTCTTCAATCATGCCCTTTGGATTTTTTGGTAACGCTTGTTAAGATATTTTCACCGCTAAAAAATTTCACATTTCAAGTTCTTGAAATTTACCAAAACATAGACTTTCTCAAAAAGAGAGTCTCCTAACACCACAATACTAGATAAATTAATGTTTTTGAAGAATTTAAATCTCTCGGTGACAAGAAAAATTTGCAGCCATGTAATGTTAAACTTCACCTTACTCAAACACCCCCCTCAACTTTTATCTTTCACTTTCTCAATTTTCTTTTCATCTCTCATTTTCATTCTCTCTCCCCATTATATGATAACCACAACTCTATATTCATAAAATGAAGCCAAGTAAACATTGTTACTTACTCTCCCCCTTTTTCAACCTAATACAAAGCATGGTGGGTGAACTTCCTTATGAATTTTAGGAAGTTACGATAGGAGTATGAACATGGAGTTGGAGCCTCAGTTCAACAAACATTTCCTTTGACATTGCTTTTGTAAAAATATCAGCAGTCTGATACTTTTTTGAAATATATTCCATCAAGACTTCTCCAGCAACAACTTTATCTTTTAAAAATTGATACTTGATATCAATGTGTTTTGATCTTGAATATCGAACATGATTCTTATAAAGATCAATGGAACTTTGATTATAACAGAGTATCATCAGAGGTTTTGAAACTTGCACTTTCAAATCATCCAGCTGAACCTTCATCCAAATCATTTGAGTACAAGACTGAGTAGCAAAAAGATATTTGGATTCAGTTGTTCTTAATGTTTATGAACTTTGTTTCTTACTATGCCCACTCAAACAACATTCCCATAAGAAAAATGTCCCTTATAATGTGGATTTTTTATCATTACAATCACCAGCCCAATCAGCATCAGTATAACCATGAAACGACATCTCATTGTTTCTCTTGTATAACAACCCATGTGAAGTTGTTCCTTTAACATATCTCAAAATCCTCTTAGATTCCAACATGTGTGATTCATTTGGATTAAATTGATACCCAGAAAATAGAGTCACAATATAAGCAATATCAGGTGTTGAAGCTGTAAGATATATAAGACTCCTTATCAAATTTTGAAAGTATTTCTGATTCACACTTTTCCCTATTTCATCTTTTCTCAACATTTTTTTCACTGAGATAGGAATTGAAACTTCCTTTTATTATTCCATCCCAAACTTCTTTAAAAATTCCTTGGAATACTTTTATTGGGATAAGTAAATGTAGTTTTCATGTTATTGAACTTGTAGTCCAAGGAAGAATGTTAATTCTCCCAACATTGACATTTAAAAAAATTTCTTCATATCTTCTGAAAAATCTTCTCAAACCTTTTCTTCAGCTCCAATAAAAATTATATCATCCACATAAACAATTACAATTAAATTTCCAAAATCATCATCTTTAACATATATGCTTTCATCAACATTCCCTTTATAAAAGATAATCTTTCTCATGGAATTGTGAAACTTTTAATACCATGATCGTGGAGATTGTTTCATCCCATACAAGGCTTTGTTCAATTTTCAAATGTTGTTTTCATCATAATCATGTAAAAACCCACAAGTTTTTTCAATGTAAACTTCTTACTCAATTTCACCATTTAAGAAAGGTGATTTTACATCCATCTGATATACCTTGAAATTCTGATGAGCAGCCACTACAAGAAACATTCAAATAGTTTCCAACCATGAAATTGGGGAAAAGGTTTCATCAAAATAAAACCTTAAACCTATGAATATCCTTTACAAAAAAGCCTTCCATTGTTTCTTATAACTTCTCCATGACTATTTAATTTATTTCTATTATCCCACTTGGTACCGATAACATTTTTATTTATTGGACATTAAACTAGTTCCTATGTTTCATTCTTATCAATCTGACCCAGTTATTCATTCATAGAATCCACCCATTATTTATGTTGAATATATTCTGAAACTGATTCTAGTTCAACTTTTGAGATGATAGATGTCTGATTTTCTAATCTCAACTTCCTTCTTGTTTGAAATGAAGCCTACTGATTCCCAATAATATTTTCTGATTGAAAACGTTTTCATAAGGTAGGAAAACATAAATTTCTTTTCCTCACATCACTTTCTTCCACATGTGACTCATCTAAGTCACTTTTACTTTTTTGAGGATTATATGATTTATCTCCATCAGTATTATTAACAGATTTTGTGAAGGAACAAGGATTTTCAATTACCTTTACATCATATAAGTACACCAACTTCTGTAAATGTTTGTTCTAGAATTGTTATCTTCTTCAATTTGGTGAATAACCCATATATATTCCATCTTCATCTTTCTAATCAAACTTTTCTAAGCATGGATTTTCTATTTTGATCAATCATGGACTTCCAAAAACATTGAATTATTTCAATGAAGGGATTTTGTTACACCAAATCTCATAAGGAGTCATGTTGGTTTCTGGTCTCAAAAAGAATCTATTTTGAACATGTACATCAGTACTAATAGCTTCTCTCCAAATGAATTATGAAATTTTGTATTTTGATATTATACTTGTTCCCATTTCCACCGGGATTCTATTATTCCTTTCTACTACTCCATTTTGTTGTGGAGTATAAGGAGCACTATACTGATGTTTGATACCATGCTTTCTTAGATAAGTATCAAAAGAATTAATTGTGAATTCGGTACCATTGCATGTTCTCAGCTTTTTTACGGAAACCCCTAATTCTTTCTCAACATGTTTTCTGAATAATTTAAACATTTCAATAGCCTATGAATTAAGATTCATGAACATAATGTTTTTCACCCGAGTGAATTCATCATTAAAAGTGATAAAGTAAAAATATCCCTTTGATTATTGATATCTCATCGACCCACACAAATCAGAATGAATAAGCCCATGTGGTTTGTTAGATTGAATCCCAACTGTTTTATGAATTTTTTTAGTCATCCTTCCTTTCTGGAAAATAATACAAACATCTTCATCGCTTCTTTTCTGTTCTGGAAAATTACGAACTGCATCAACTTTACAAAGCATACTCGTGTTCCTCTGCCCAATGAGGCCAAGTCTACAGTGCCACAACATGTTTTCATCATTAGTACTCAATTAACAAGAGTTATTGGATTCTATAATTTGAAAGAGATTCCCACTGGTTCTTTCTCCTTTTGTAATCATTTTTCCATTTTTCACACTTTTGGTAATACAAGAATCCTTTCTAAATACAACTTCTTTTCCATAATCACAATGTTGACTTAAACTAAGTAAGTTATGTTTTATCCCAACAACAAGCAAGACTTCCTTAGATTTCAGTTTCTCAGCTTCAATCTCCATCATTCTGATTCCCTTAATGTTTTAGGAAACGCCAGTACCAAAAGAAACTAATCCTCCATTATGACTTTCAACATGTTCCAAGATTTTTATATCACCTATAATGTGTGAATAAAAACCACTATTAATAATCCATGGTTTTTTCCTCATGATTTTAAATATGTATCAACAAAAAAAGCTCTCTAATTAAGATTCTTATTTTCGGATTTCTTTTCTTTATTATCATAAGAAACTTGTTCTGAATGGAGTGTCATACATTTTTCATCATGATGACTAGACTGATCACATCTTCCACAAACTTCTTCTAAATATATAAATTGATTCTTTGTTGGAATGTTTCTGACATATTGAGAATTCACCTTTTCAACTTTCTGTGAGTACAAAAAGTTATTCATTCTTCTTTCACTATTTATTCCAATTTGATCAATCCTTCATCCGGGTAGAGATAAATTGTGCCAACATTTATAATCTATATGCCTATATATTCCACAGCACCAGCAATATCCCTCAAATCTTGATTTTTTATTTATGAGTGATATTTCTTTATAGAATCTTTTTTGAGGTTGATAACTTCTTTCAGCTATAGAAAACTCAGGATGTAGGCCATCTCTTCTTTTTAGTGAGTTATCTACTTCTGTAGGATTGATAGGTTTCTCACATCGTTTCTCCACCCAAGCTTTACTAATACAATTTCTATAACCTGAAATGTTAAAAGAATCAAATAAAACATTATTTTTGATGGGAGAAGATTTCACTCGATTCTCATGGTAAGCCTTCTTAGCAATATTGGAAGTCTCAGATTCTGCTTTTGTGGCTTTGTTGATGTTTTCATTCATCTTCCTTAGGGTATTCTCGGACTTAATAACTTTTGATTGAAACTTGTTGACTCTTCTTCTTTTTTCCAGATTATTGCTAAGATCTTCAATCATCATTCCTTGTTCATCAACTCAATGTTTGTAACTTCAAATTTCTTGAATGTATTCATCTTCCTTCTTGGTTACATCGTTACTTCCATCATGAACATCTTCATGATTCCTATTCATCACACAAATTTCTTTCTTGAGAGATTTTTTATGCTCAAGAAATGCAAGAGGTTCTGATCTTAGGTGATATTCTCTGTAAGATTATTCACCACTTTCGTCACTCTCTAGGGAACCATTTGTTTTTTCAACTTTTCCAATGATGGTTTTGAATATTTCTATACATTCATCATCGGAGGAATCATTGTGAGATGATTCTTATTCAAACTTATTGCTCAATATACTTCTTTTCTCTCCAGAAAACTTTTTCTTTAATTTATTAGAATTCATTTCTCCTTTTTCATTATTGTTATACTTCTTCCATTGATGATTATCATTAGAAACATCTTGATATTCTCAAAATTTATTCTTAGGGAAATTCATAGCAAAGTGTCTGATTCCACCACACTCAATACATTTGAGGGGAAGTTTCCCTCCATACTTTTCTCTTCCTCTTCGATAGTTCTTGGATATGAGAGACATGATTTTTTTCATTTAACTATTGATCTTCCTAATCATCAGACTCACAAGGTTTAACTTCATCTTCATCTGTGATTTTCATCATTCTCATAGCTTCAAAATCCATTCCATCATTCATCTTATTCTTAAAGATTGGTTCTTTCCCCATTTCATAAGAAACACAAAAGTTATGTCGTTCATCAAGAGACAAATCATCATTATCTTCTAAAGATGATGTTTTAAAATCATACCTGTCTGGAATGTTTCTCATAAGTTTCATCACAATTTTTGAGTCTTCCAAAACATCTCCAAACCCCCTGATGTTGAAAAAAAATTCATTCACTCTAGTGAAGTATTAATTAAAAGTTTCTTCATATCTCATTTTGATATCTTCATACTTATTATGCCAGATATGTAGCTTTGCATCCTTAACTTTGGTATTCCCTTCAAAAAAACTCTCAAGCTTGTCCAACATATTTTTGGAAGATTTAAGACCCATCACATTTTGATAAAAGTATCTCATAAGGACATAAGGATTTCATTTCTTACCTTTCCATCAACTTATATGTTCTTTTTATTAGTATCTGTCATAAGGGAATCTTTCTCAATATGGGAAAACAAGTAGTGGCAACATCAACGACTTCAAAGCTAAGAGATAGGAGATAAGGAATCATTCAATTTTTCCATCCTTAATAGTTCTTCCAATAAAATATAATAACTTCTATAATTTTGAAAGAATTGATATTATCCATGATAAGGATTCAACGTGGGAACCTCCCATTGACACCACTTGCAGTTCCAAGGATGGTATAAAAACTGAGAAGGGGGGGGGGGTTGAATCAGTTGTTTAACTTTTTTTAAGTTTCAAAACTTTAAGAAACCTAACCCTTACAACCTGTTAAGATTTATTTTCTTCTCATCCTTTAGAAAGAAACTCAATCATTCATGAAAGGTAAAGAAAGAAAGGCACACAAGATATACAAGGTTTGGCCTTAATAAGAGAACCAATTTCCCATCCTTAGCCACTCCCATGGGTCTATGGAAATCCATAATAACAATGATGTGAATACAACATGTGACAACTCCTATTAGACACCTTCGATCCCCCGATTGGAAGGATTATACTGACTCTCGTTAGTTTATAATGTTTTATTAAAGAAAAAATGAGCGCAACACAGGAATAAGAACTTTTTTGAAGCTACTCCAAAAATTATCACTCTGAATCTCTAGTCTAGTTTTCATGAATCCAATTTTCTAAAACTGGTCTTCTCAACAACGTAATAATGGTTATGATTTCCTTCTACTAAAAACTCAAGAAAAAATCTTCAAGATTCTTCTGATATTCATAGTAAGGTAAGATGATTTTGATTCTCTTCTTCTCAAACACTCAAGAAAAATTCTTCAAGATAGGAGGAACTTTTCACATTGAATTCTCCAGCAGTCTGACTTTTCCACGTGTCTAAAGAATAAAATAAGTGAATGATCTGAGCACATTTTTATAGGAAACTCAGAAAACAAAGGCAAGAATCCTGAAAATGTTTATCACTTTCTCAAAACTGAAAAACTCCACAAATCTCTCACATTTAATATTCAATATTTGACTTCATAAAATCTCTTTAAATTTCTCAAAGATTTAAGAAAAGTTGAAATTCTATTTTTCCTTCTAGAACTCTTCATATCTTTCTCAGAATGATAAAGTTGGATCTTAATTCTAATTTTCTCAGAAAAATGCTCAGAAATCAGGTTCTGAATTGTGTAGAAATAAGGTTCCAAATTATAAAGAATTCAGGTCCCAAATTTTTCATAAATCTTGTTCCGAATTACTCAGGAATCAGGTTCCAAATTGTGTAGAAATCGGGTTCTGAATTATGCAGAAATCAAGTTCTGAATTGTTCAAAAATCTGCTTCCAAATTACACAGAAATTATGTTCGGGATTGTTAAGAAACCAGGTTATGAATTTCTCAGAAATTAGATTCCTGATTGTTTGGAAATTAGGTTCTAATTTGCTCAGATATTGGGTTCCGATTTCCATTGGAATTAGGTTCTAAAAAGGGGTTCTGGTTTTCAGGTTTAGAAACCATGTTATGGTTTTCTTAGGAATCTGGTTTTGAAAACAGGTTCTGGTTTTCTCATGAATCGGGTTCTGAAAATAGGTTCTGGTTTTCATTTTCAGAAAAATAGGTTCTGGTTTTCTCAGGTATTGGGTTTCGAAAATAGGTTCTGGTTTTCAGGTTCAAAAACTAGGTTTTGAATTTTTCTTAGAATATTTCTTAGTGAAAAACATCAAACCTCTTCACCATTTATTTAATACCTTTTATCATGAAACTTTTCATAATTTGTGAGAAATTTAAGATCAGAAAATCTTGGTATTATTTTGTTAAGAAAGTATAAGACACTTTCTTGACTTCTGAATTATTACTATTCAACAACATCCTCTTAAAGAAAAACTTCAGCAACCAACAACTTCATATTTCTATAACTCTTAAAAAATCATCATCCAAAAGATTTTTTGTCAAAAAAAAAAAAATTCAAAACAAAACACAACAAAGGTTATTCAAAAATTTCCATTTTTCAAATCCATATCATTATGTGAAACAATTTATTCCATCAAACTGAGCTTAAATAAATGTTTCAAATAACTTTATTTCATCTTTAAATATTTGGTAATTTTAAAAAAATTATTCTAAATTATGAATCTCATACCACATTTTTCTATCTATATCATTGAAATCAATTTCTCGTGAATATTATGAACTATTATTCATATTCTTTTAATTAATCTTAGTTCATGATTGAACTTTAATTTGCTTTTTTAACCCAAATTTTATATATTCCTATAAAAACTTAAGGGTTTAAGGTATTTTTATTTTTAATGATCAAGGCATTTATTTGTTTTTAAATCCACATTTTTAATAGAATCCTTTTTTCATTATGGCCTTCATTTTACATTTAATCCTTGTACCCATTATAATCCATGAATAACATGTTAGGTTATCCACATTACAAGCCATTTTTCCTTATCCAACCATCTCTTGAAGTGAAATTCCTTGATATAGTTTAACAGAAGTGTGGGGGAATCATTCTTTTATTGTGCTACCTCATTTTATGAAAAATTGGGTGGAAAATAAAATTCTTAAGATATGTGTTTTATGATGAAAAAAAATTCATTCCGTTGAAAGCTGTTCCTTTTGAAGAGCTTTCATGATAAGATAATTTGGGACTTTCTGGAGCTTCCAATGGAGAAAGAATGCAATGCCTATTATGATCATTCAAGAAAAATAATGTTTGAGAAGATTGATATTTTTTCTACTAAAATTATGAATGGTGTGAACATTACCTGAGTTTTCTTGATTATGGAGCTTATTTTCTACTAAGAGGAGTGAGGAGGAGACCATATTTGAGTGAAGATTAGAATATTTAAAATTTATTACAAAAGATCCAAGACTTCCTCATTCAACCTCAAATTGTTTTGTCATCTAATCCTACCAACAAGATTCCAAATAAAAACATTGCAATGTACTAATGATGAAAACATTTCCTTGAGTCACATTGGGTGGATATGTAAGAATTTATCATGATAATGGGGACACTTTAGTTGGGTTGTACGACAAAGAAATTTTTGAAAATTGACATTTGTGAGATGATAGAAACCCCATATGATGTAATTGATTTATGTGCATGGGAGGAGAAACGAATATGAAAATTATTGAATGGTATAAATAGAGTACTAGTAATAATAGTTTTTTAAGATCCATAACATCTTTTGTTTCTTGGTATGGAATTTTAGGATCTCATGAGCATGTGTTTTTAATTTTCATTGATTTGATTTTGATGCTTACATGTATAGGAGTCCAAGTGATAAGTGTCGGGGAATATTTAGAGTTAAAATTTTCATTATTTTTAGGAATGTTTCAATGATTCAATACCTTAAAATTAATCAATGTGATCTTATTTTCACCATTTTTATATTATTGTTTAATTTCAGGTCTAATTGTGAAAATTGTTTAATTTTATAAATTCAATATTTTTTTAATATTTCATATTTATGTTATATCTTTTTCAATTTTGATCCCAATTGAGTGATTCCTTTATTATGATCTTTCCATACTATTAGTATTCAAATTTTTCTTCTGTACCCATATACAATTCAAAAAATAAAGGCCCAAAAAAATCAATCAAGTGGAGAAATATTTCTAGACAATAGAATGAATCCCACCTCAATTAATGAGGCCTAAATTAGACTAGAGAATCCAAATGAAGTGATTCTTAATGGAATAGAAATTCTAATCCTCACAACATGTAAAACTTAAATTTCATGGATAAATTCTATCATTAAGGCATCATTTATCACAACAATGTTAAGGGACTTAAGAAGTCTACTTGGCTAAAAAAAGGTCACCTCTTTAATTTCAAAATACAATTTTTGACACTTGTCTTAGGAAGCTAAAATTTAAAGGGATAATGAAAAATAGATAGTGGGTCAACTTTTATAAATTAATATTTTGGACATTAGACCATTTAATATGTGAAATAGACCCAAACATTCAGAGGAATGAATATGGAGGGAACATTTTCCACCCTCAAGCCTATAAACATGACTGTTCACGCCCATTAAAAGGTGATGAAGAAGGTGAAAGAGGGGTTGTGATGGGGTATGGGAGTCTATTATTTTCTCTTTTATATTTTCATTGTTTCAAAATTCTTTCTCCATAACCCTTCAATTCTCTTACCCTTCACATGGAGGGGTAAATCCTTTGAGTGATCATGGAAGAAGAGTTTCATTTATTTAATTTTGATTTCCTACATAATAATTTGAAACCCTACTTTTGTATTGAATGATTTATATTATCAGTGGTTTCCAATTATCTTAAACAATCAGTATTTTGGTTTTCAGATTCATTCACTATCTATATCTTTGGTTAATGAACTTTAAACTCCCTCTAACTAGTGTAGTTTGTCTCGATCGAGAAAATTTTGTTAGGTGGGGAGTGTTGAGAGATGATTGTAACTTGTGTGGAAAAAGTGACATTTTTATATATATATAAGGATAAAAAATTCTTAAATGGGACTTTCCTTATATATTTTGGAATTGTTTATGAATTTTCAGGCACATAGTAGCAGTTTCCAATTCTTCCTTCAACCAAGGGAGATTGATAACTTTATTGAGGATTCATTCACTTTTCATTCAATAAGAAGAGTAGGGGAATGATCTTTACAACTATGATTAAATTGAAAAGGGTGATCCTACCGTAACCCCATCATTCTCTTTATCCACTTGTGTTCAAACATTATTTTTAATTTCTTTATTTGTTTTTAAACTCAAATAATTTAAAAATCAACCTATAATTTTTTCTCATATTTATGTGACAAACTTGATTGTTGTGCACTTCTCTCTAGAGAATACCTAGGTCACCCACATTAATTCTTTTCTAACTCAATAAATATATTTTTTATCACAACCCATAATATAAAGATGTCAGATATTAATAATATATCCTTCAAATGGAGGTATGGGCACTTCGAGTTTGTGGTTATGCCATTTGGTATTATGAACGCACTAGATATGTTCATGGGACTTATCAAATATGTGTTACCTGAGTTCTTCAACTAGTTCATCATGGTATTCATCAATGATATATTAGTCTACTCGAAGTTAGAGGAGTCACATGCCGATCATCTCAATGTTATTTTAAAGGTCCTTTAGCTCTTCCATAATTATATGAAGTTTCCCATGTTTGAATTCTTGATGATAAAAATGTGTTTCCTGGGAAAGGTTGTGTCTTTTTAGGGTGTGGTCATGTACCCGTCGAAGTTTGAAAAAGTTGTTTCTTGGGAAGTTCCCAATAATTTGGTAGAGGTTCATAGTTTCCTTGGTCTGAAATGATATTAATGGGGGGTTTTCAATATTTCCCTTTAGCTGCAACCCCACTAACAATTTTGACCAGGATAGAACATGATTCTGTGTGGACATACCAGTTCTAGGAAACATTCAGTTACATAATGGAGAAGCTGGTTACTACTCCAGTTTTTCAGTTTCCCATGGAGGGTGTGTTGTTTGAGGTTTTATATCTCACATACTATATGGGATTGGGATGTTTTTTAATGCAGTAGAGGGTGGTAATATAGTTTTGGGTCAAGTAAGTTACATCTCCCAGAGCATAACTATTCCACCCATGATTTGGAGTTGGAAATAGTTGTGTTCATGCTAAATTTGTGGACACATGACCTCGTCTATGACGGGATTGTGGTTTTCATGGAATATAAAAGACGGTTATATGTTTCCCCTCAATAGGATCTGAATCTATGCCAACAGAGGTGGATTGAGTTTCTTTATGATTAATATTTTGTTATATACTACACCCTAGGGAATAGTAATGTAGTTAAAAATGCATTGATTGAGAAGTCCTGAGATAATGTGGCTCGAGATCCTATGAATGTTTGGAGAGGAATGGAGGATCTTGAGTAATGAATCTTGATGTTCATGAGATAATTGGTCGAGCTTATCTTTATTAGATTATTGTGGAGTTTTATTTGATGTATTCTGTTAAGTAGACTTAGTGGGGAGATTCAGAGGAAGAGGTGATGTGTGATCGTATTGGACATGGTGACACTCCTGAGGTATGGTCATAGGATGATCAGAACTATATTTTGTTGTCGAGGTTGTTTTTTGTATCACAGGTGATGCAAGAGGGAGTTATCCGTGAGTTTAACAAATCGTCATTAGTAGTAAATCTTGATGTGAAAAATATGGACCTTGTATTGAAGAGACATCTTTATTCACCAGGGATGAAATGGTTAGTAATAGAGTTTGTGGAAAGATGTTTGGTTTTCTTGCAGTTTAATGTGGAACACTATATCGTGGGAGGTCAGTTGTAGTCCTTGTACGTTACTAAGTGAAAATGGGAGGACATCCCGATGGATTTCATCATAAGGATACCCAGATCTTAGGGAGTCCATGATGTGGTTTGGGTTATAATCGACCAACTGAGGAATCATCTCATTTTCTAGTGATTTATGAGTTTGGTTCTATGGATGATTTTGTTAGGCGATATACGGATTATGTGGTTAGGCTTCATGGCGTAACAAGGACCATAATTCTAATCGGGAGCCTCATTTTACGTCATTAGTTGGGAGGGGATTACATCATTATTTTAGAACCTGGTTTTCCCATGTTACTTCTTTCCACCCTCAAATAGATGCGGAGACTGAGTAAACCATCCATACCTCAGAGGATATGTAGCAGGCATGCATCTTGGACTTTGGTGGAACTTGGGTTTGAAACCTCCCTTTGGATGAGTTTTTATACAATATTAGCTATCAATCATCCATTATCATGGCATTATTTTTAGTGTTGTATGGGCGACCATGTCATTATCCATAATATTGGGCATAGGTTTAAGAGTCATTATTTCTTGGTCTTGAAGTAGTGTAAAGCATGACTGTGAAGATCCAATTAGTTCGTGGGTGAACGATGGAAGTGTATGACCATCGGAAGGAACATTCTGATCAAAGGTGAAGTCCATTGGAGTTCTATGTTGGATACTATGTTTTCATGAGAGTCTCCCCTAGGAATGGGCAGAAGAGGATTGACAGAGGGAATAAGATTTCCTTAAGGTTTTTGTGACCTTTGATGTGTTGGGGAATGATGTAATGGTATAATATCGGTTGGAATTTAAATCATGGATGGGAATAATCCATGGATTCATTCACATCTATCATCTTCATCAGAATATTTACGAGGAAACCCATGTCATTGACTGAGGATAGTTGAATATTGAGGATGACACAATGTTTGAGGAGCAGCCAGTAGAGATCCAGGATCATCAAGAGAAGGTTATTCATAAATAGACCATTCCATTTTTTGTGTGTTATAAGGGCATGGTGGTCTGGAGAAGATTACTTGGGAGTGAGAGATTTAGATGCATGCTCATTACCCATAGTTTTTTTAACTTTTATTTTCCTTGTTTTTCATACGATGGGATGTTTGGAACCTACTATGTAATGAGATGAGATGTCTCCCTTAAAGTATTATGTGTGATAAAGTTATGACATGTGAAAATGGGAGGGCTTGAATATTTTTTTATTTGTATTAAGTGCAATGTGATTAAACCAGTGCTGGTGAGTTAGTGCCACCCAGAGTGGATAATATCTTGACATAGAGGATGAGATTATCAGATTCTTATGTTTAGGGTAGTGTGGTTTGTTGGATTGGGTTGTGTGGATGTTATATGGTTGTGAAGTGGTTGTGTGTACAAGTATTGGCTCTGTCTGGTTCCATATGATGTGGTGTTGTGCCCAGTGAAAGGTGGTGGGTTGACTGTGACATTTTTAGTGGACATTTTTTTCCCGTGTTTGGCTGGTGGTAGCATTTGAGGTGTGACAACATCCTTGAGAGGTATCTCATAGGGTTGTTATTCATAAATCTTTCACTTGGATTGGTTTCGGATTGATGAGTTAGAGAATCTTTTCAGAGGTATCTAATGTAATGATCCATGCCTTCACAGTCTTTTACTCTTCCAATTTTGGGTGAGAAAGTTTCTTAGAGGAGGCCTAGAGAGAGCCTAGAGGCATTGGCTATTAAAAATCTATAATCATATGGAATAATCACTATGTAAATTTTACAAAACATGTAAAAGTTTTTCATATTTTGTACATGGTCAGTTCATGATGTTTTTATTGTAAGAGTTAAATAATAAAATGGTGATGTGTTTTTTGAAAAAATTGATCCTCGAGGATTACATGACATTAAAGTGGATTACAAATCATGTAATTAATATTTACTATGTATCTATAAGCTTTTGTGCACCTTTGATTTTTACTCAAGCCTTGCATTCCCTCTCTCATTTATACAGGCCGATGGTTCTCTCTTAAGGTATCTTAGGATTCCTTTAAAAAGGATTGATATGAAGCTTCTTATATTCAATCCTTGGATTTCTATCATCGATCTCGGGAGAGTTCTCTCTTGTTATCATATTTTTCCATTATGTTATTATTCTATGTTTATTTTAGAGGTGTGGTTTGTTTTGGGATATCTTTTTGGGATTTGTTTTGATGATCTTTGGGTGTGGTGTAGGTTGGACCACCATTTAATTGTTTGGTGATGGTTCTTGGGCAGTTTCTTCTTTTCCCTATGGTGCACAATGAGATCAGAAAGCTTCTTTGAGGTAAGGGATCCTTCATATCACCCTTTTTCACATTCTATGTATGGGAATTTCATGATTTTTCTATTCTTTGATGTTATTTTGCCTATGAGTTTAACATTATGAAAATAACCATTTTTGGAAGCCTATTCTTTAGTTTATATATGTGATTGCCCTTATTGTGTTATTGTATGATCGTACCCTAAATAAAAGGCTCAATAAATTATATATGTATAATAAATTGTTTACTCTATATATCTGGTTTGTGTGATAATATCTATGCTAATATAAATATTTAATGTGATTAAGCCCAAGAATAAATATGAAGTAGGTATGTGTTGTTCTTTTGTGTTGTTGTGATTTTTGTGATGTTTTTTTGGATCTTTGTTTTTGTGTGATGGTGTTGTTGACCGACTAGGTTGTGTGTATGTGGGTTAATGATGTGATGGTTGGTTAGCATGGATACGATGTTGGCAGTTGTGTTCTATGGTGCATTGGTTGTGGAATAGTTGTTGTGGCGTAGTGGTTATGGCACAATGGTCATGGATCCACAGTTGTTGTAGGTATAGATTGTGGTTATCTGATGGATGAGATATGTAGTTGATTTATTGTGAGATGGTTTGGATGATGTGATTCAATGTCAATGGCTGATTTGTGGTTTTGTGGAGAAAGTTGTGTGGTGTGGTTGTGGTAGTCACCCGGGTAGTAGTGGAATAGATTACGATATTGAACGAAATAAATAAATGAATGGGTTTGAAATTGACATGTGATTAATGGATTAAATTTAATTTAATGAATAAAATGAGTGATATATATAGAAATGAAAATGAAAATTTGTGTGGGTTGTATGATTGTTGTGTGGTGGGTTGCATATTTTAGTGGTGGAAGTTTTTATGGTTAATGTGATGTAAAATTGTGGTAGTATGGTGTGTACCAGTGTTATTGATGTGAACCCATAGGTTGGGTATTGTGTTTTATCTATGTATCATGTATGTTTATGTTATTTATACATACCCCAACTGAGTTGGATAACCTTGCCAACACTCATAGAGTCTTGTTCTAGGTGTTTTCCCCAACATCTTGGATTGTAGTAATAAAGATTGCTAGATACACCCTCTCACTCCCTCTTCCTTTAGTAGTGGCATGTCAGACCAAGTGTCTTCAAGTGAGATGTGAAGTGTTGTACAAGGTGTCTTCAGTATGAGTTGTGATTTGTGTTCTCTGGTATCTTTGGGATGATATGTGATTTTTGGTCTCAAATTTCTTCAAGATGAGTTGTGATGTGATTTGATGTGATGTGTGGTCCCAGGTGTGTGTGGGTGGGATGTGACGTGATGTGTGGCCTTGTTGTGTGCGGGGGGGGTGATGTGATGTGTATCCCAGGTTTCTGTGGGAGGGATGTGATGTGATGTGTGTGGAAGTGATGGGAGAATATGAAATTCAATGTTGGGGTGTGAGAATGGGAAATCAGTCAGGAATAAGTAGATGGTGCCTTCATTTGTTATTATCTCAATATTATAATATTATATTGGATACATGATTTGTTGAGTGATCCATGACGATGCTATGTTTTGTTTGATGACCTGTGTAAATAATTTTTGGTTCTATAGTTTATTCATTGTCACATTAGAATTATCTTTTCACATGTTCACTTGAGGCCTTGGTTATGTCCCTACTGCGTATACCTATTATGTTGACCCTATGCATATGAACCTTTTTTAGGTTTCCATGAAGACTTTAGGGATCAAGATGGACATTACTAGTTGGGTTAGATTTATTGTAGAGTCTCTGCAACAATCTTTTCTTTATGGAATTTGCATTGGAGACTTTTATGCGTATTAGTTTTATTATATTCATATATTGTGGGGTGATTTATGGTTTACCTTTATACAGTCTTGTGTATTGTTTTGGGATTTTTTTATCATATCTCATGGCAGTGTTCATTTTTAAAGGGTGATTCCCAGCATATTGTGAGATTTTTATACCTTCTATGCTAGTCACAAACTTGGGGCCTACTAGAGGTAGTAATTGGGGTCATTATATCTATCCCTTCATTGCAGCAGCTTTAGTTAGAGAGGGTCATGAAAATCTCGAACCCCAAAATAATGATCACCAAAAAATACGGTGAACCTATAGAAATTAATTTCTCCCTCCTGAAGTATCATCTCAATCATAAATTCTTAATTATTTCATCACTGGTATTACTCTCTAAAGAAAAATAAATTTGTGAAAGACCTAAAACATCCCTCTCAACCTACTACAACTTCCAAAACATATTCAAACCAGTTAATGGACTTCGACTCATGTGAGATAACCTCCTGGGCAATACATATGATGAATTTCTTGTCACATCTTCATCCACCACAAACCTTTACCCCATTCCTATAAAGCATGTGAACCATATTTTCTTGTGCATACGCCATCATTCCTTTTGAAATATTCCAAAATTACCATGAAAAATTAAAAACTCAAACTATCACCATTGATATCATTATTGTGGAGATTCAAGATCACATTAAGAAAATTGCTTGAAAATTTTTGAGAAACCCAATAAAATAATGGAAGCTGTAATTAATCATAACAAAGAAAATCTACATACATAAAATTTTTAAATATGAAAAAACCACAAATGTGGAGGATTAAAAAAATATGAGGGAAATTCTAGAAAACCACTAATAATGGGAGAGTAAAAAATTCATGAAAATGTCAGAGACTGAATTTCAAATATAGCATTAAAAACATGTGTGAGATATACATTCTAATATGCCTCCATTGGGTCTTTAAAAATCATCTAGATGATAAAAGCTACCCTCATAGGGAAACATGTCACCCTCCCATGTAACATATTCACCCTTATATGAAAAACTTTTCATGATCCAATTATTCTAACCCAAATCTTCTAGGGTCATCACATAATCACTTAAAGGGTTCCATCCTAAAAACAATTGGTTATAGGAGGATTATCCCATCAAATATTACATGTCAGCCCACATTCATTATCATAATTGATGTTGGATTGGGTTTCCATGCTACAACCCTCCCCTTAAACCAATGACAATACATTTGGTCCAACCTTACAGTGATAATCTACTTTATCCCAGTCATATTGCGCTTGCACCATCATTTCTCTCTTCACTTGAATATTCCACCTTTCTACTATTATCAGGAAGAATTTCAACAGATGGTACCACCATGAATCCAAATTCTTCAACCTGAGCCATCATTATCATTCTCAAAATAGTTTAATGATCTTATAACCATATCATTCTTAAGATATATAATTAATTTCATACCAATTTTCAGGATCCAATTTCTCTATCCCAGACCCTCTAGGATTAACACATAATCCATTATGTAGATCTTTTATAAAAAAAATTGGTGATAGGAGAAATATCTCATCCATGATTTTATATATTCTAAAATTCCTTAAAAAATTGAAATGGGATTTAGTTTTCACCCCCGCCAAAAAATGTATCCATTCTCAAAGATCAATGACCATTTGGATTGGTATTACTCCTAGTTGATGAGTTGCATATGCTTCCACAAATGCAACAACCCTCTTATTCCTTTTTGTGGACTACATCTTGATGAACTCCCAAGGTTACTCACCAAAAAATTATTCTCCTATTATAAAATCCAAATGAATCTAAAGATATTTCACACACACCATCCAAAAAGATCTTACATATGTGTCCCATTTTAAACTCAAAATATGCTATTTAAATAATATTTTATATAATTTTTAAACAATGTGTGGAACCCATTTATTTTTTATAAAACTTATCCACATGTTAATTAAAAATATATATGCAATTAAATAAATAAAGGGGTAAAACCTATTAGTAATTTATCTGTGTTGAATAATGAAGAATACACCTTACAAAAAACCAAACTCAAAATTGAGATGGGATATGGGATGTTTACTACATAAGGAGTTGATGCTACATACATTTGAGGAATTATCATTATATTGGTTGGATCCCAACTATACTCCACTCCATTTTTGGTTTCTTGGTGGCGGTTTTCCATTCACCTCACCTACCACACCTACCCCCTTTGAAAAATAATGGGGGAAACACCATATATAAAAAATATTCTACGAACAAATCTCCCACTTGTAGATTTTATTGGGAACCAATCACATATCCACACATCCTTTCAATCTCCAAAACATGATTGTCACATATTTTCTAGGAAATTCATGGATCTATACCGTCTAAACTTATCAGAGTCAATTTCTATCAATAGAAAATATCCTAAATTTTATGTATTTTTAATTTTATGCATCTCAATACATCCTTCCTCCACTATATATCAAAAAATCAATACATTACCCTAATTTTCAGTTTTCTATAATGAAAATATGGATTCCTTGTAATATTCAAGGAATTATAATTTTCATAAAATAATGAAATTTTCCCCAATTTGTTTCTGAGATCCTCTTACAACCTTCTCATCCAAATTTCCTCTTTACAACATTGTGTGGCTAACATATTCTCCACCTGGTTTGTAGATAAATCCACAATAGACTATAAATTTGAATTCTTTCTCACAACTCCTCCTTTAAGAGTAAGCACATAATTAGTAGTGGATCTCCTCATGTCAGAATAATCTTTAAAATATGAATCAACATATCCTATGATAGTAATATTTGATCCTCCATAACATAATGTAGCAAATGAGGCACCTTGGATGAATCTTAGGATCCTATTCACTCTGTTCCAATGCTCGCATCATGTATTATCCACGTACCAATTAATTTATACTAGTATATGTTCGATGGATGATCTAATACAAACCATAATGAACATCAGGGCCCACTATAATTTCATACAATACATGAATACATCTCCATCCTCTCAAATTCACCTCTAGGACTCATCATAGGGTATGATTTCAAATTAATAATAATATGGGTATATATCGGCTTACTATATTGCATGTTGAAGCATTTCAAAAACATTCCACATGTAATTATTATGTGATTTCAAAACCATTACATTATTTATATCTTGGAAGATATATTTACCAAGAATATTTTTTACTAGTCCCAAGTCTTTCATATCCAAATCCCTAGTCAGATATGATTTTATACATTAGATATGATCATTTTGGGGAAATATTAAAAAAAATGTTATCCACATACAGTAGAATAATGATAAAATAATTAACATCCTACCCACTGAAATATGCATCTGGATATAAAAAAATTCTATTTCATCCAAGAATTATGATATAGGAATCAAATATCATGTACCAACACCTTGATAACTACTTGAGTATGTATAGATATTTTTTCAAATTTGAAAACATTTGTTCCCTTCTTCTACAAAAAATTCCATTTAGATCATTTAGGTTTCTTCAACAAGATCACAATATAGAAAATCTATACTAACATCTTGATTCTCAATATGTAAACTTCATGTAGTGCACATCACACTAAAAATATAAATAATAATTTGTATAAAATATTGGAAAATATTTTTTTGAAATAAATTCCATCTTTTTGAGCGTATCATTAAACTACCAATCTTGCATGATATATTTCCACTAGGTCCTTTCTAAACCGCATGATCTTAGTAAAACATTTATGGATTATAACCTTTCTTACATGTGTAAGTGGATAAAAATACCATGTCTTGTTATTATATAACCCTTTATGTTCCTCCTGCATCACCACGATCCTTGAAGAAACATATAGACTCCGAGTAACCTTAAAGGAAATATGTTATTCCTTTTAAACTTCCTTCACATAGACTGTTTTAGTTTCTATGTTATATTTCTCCATGTCTCATTTATTTATCATTTATTCCTTATGTTATAAAAAATGATACATTTTATGATAATAATTTTGTTGAAATTTGAGACCCACAAATAAGACCCCTCACCCCATCAATATATACCAAGAAGATATATTTCATGGATATAAAATACAACTTCAATCATTCATTGTCATTAAAAAAATACATTTATGAGACGTCCAATAGTATGTAACTAAGGATAGTCAGTGTTTCTTCTATTCTAAATCTCCATTATTGTTTTCAGATCAATTTTCATTGAAGGAGAACGATTGACCACAAAAAAGTGGTCTTTATTTCTTCTTCTTAAAATGTTCTGTAAACTTATTTAATATTCAATATTTCCTTTGTTCTACCCAATAACGTTATATTCATCGACTACACCAATCCATTATTTATAGTATTATATGACACTATAAACTATCACTTGATGAATATATTTGGAAATAAGTTTCAAACTCTTTTCTTGTATATTTTCAACCATGTTCAGGACCCAAACACTTGAACTTCTTTCAACATTCAAGCTCCTTCCATGCTTTTAATGTTTGAATGTCATTAAAAACATTTTTCTTCATCAATTGGGCACACCTAACATCTTTCAAAATAATCATTAATGAATAATAAAAAATTTCATTCTCCACCCAGTGATATAGCTGATTCTTGATAAATGTAAAAATGGATCAACTATAAGTTATAACTTATCCTCACCATTTACATTTAAAAAATTAACCTATAATTCTCAAAACAATTTCAGGTATACCATTGTAATACCATAAATAAACATTTGATTAAAAATAATATTCAAGACCTGTCCCGACATATGGAGACGCTTCCTATTCCATTACATTATCAACTCTTCCCTCGAAGAAGTTGATGTGAAAAACATCTCCTCCCCCTTTTACATTGCACTGATAATGATGTACATATTCTTTGAGATTTTATCTACCTTGCTTACAAAAATAACACCCTTTATAATTTTCATCACTTCTTTATGGGTTCTAGTCTTGTACCCAGCATCATTAATCCATCCTAAAGACAATATTTTCTTCGTTATACCCTTTATATGGGGTTATATTTGGTTGGTTTGAAGTATACCATTATTCATATTAAGTTTGATGGTACCAAATCCAATGATATTTAATGTATGATCATTCCCCTTGTAAAAACTTCATTTTGAGATAGGTTCATACTGATCAAACCGTTCTCATCAGGACATAATGTTCCATGTTTTCCTCAGGTTTATTATCCTTACTTAATTGAGATGCTACCTACCCCCGACAGTTATTGTTGAATCAATGGATAATATGACTCTATTTCATGTCTTACTCAACACATTTCCAGGAGTGTTTTTTCCAACACTCTTATTGTTCCACTAGTCTTTCTTGACATTCCCCTTCTTGCAAAAATTAAAACATGTGAAATTCTTCATCATTCTCCATGATTTAAACATATCATAATTTTAGACTCTCATATCAACCACATTTCACCCTCATTCCTCTAACCATTGAAAGATCCTTCACATGTTGTGAAGTTTTCTATCTTACCTCTTTGTTCATGAATCCAATTCCATCAAGAATCACTGTTGAAATATTATTGAATACTAACATATTTGTTAGGATGTTGTTGGTGAGGTTGATGATGAATTGGTCATACAAATCCGGAAAAGTTTGGGACAAAATATCTACATGATTATTATCCCCCATTTTTATCCCAAATTCATGAGCTAGGAGAGCTGGGTATTGAAGGTGTTGATGTGGTCAATCACACTTCTAGAAACTTTTATTGGGTAGTGACATAGACACACAATGCTTCGTAAAATATCCAAAATTTCCATCACTATATTTTTCTCTACATTTTGTTACAATATATTTATACCAAATCCAACTGGATATTGGAAATAACATTCCCATCCATTTTATTGCATCTCTTATTTTCACATTGTCCTTTTACAATTCTCAGTATGCAATTATCCTACTACAATAACACTTAAATCTCCATTTTCTATAAAGAACCTGTATTCCCATTGAAGTTTAAAATATTGAATTTCACTACTATCTGGACACAATTCACATCAATAAAATCCTATATTACAGAATGGTCTATTTAATAATCTCAATTAAAATTTGATTTGAAAGATAAATTGTAGTGTCAATATTAGAGCATAACAAAATTTATGATAATTATTAATAAAAAAAAATTGAATAGCATTAGGCAATGACCTGACTTTAATATAACTTGATGAGGCCATAATTGATTGGAAAACAAGTGTAGTGATAACATCGAGATGAAAATAAAGTGAAAAAATTATAAAATAAAAACACCATATAAAACATGAAAAAATACCCAAATGAAAGGGGTAAATAATCTTGAGAAAATAAAAGGATCTAATTATGGTGAAATTAGGGTACACAATATCAATATTACGAGAAATATACCCATGAAATTTTCCTATATTAAATAATAGAAAATACACCTGACAACATAATACACTCCAAAGAGAAATTGTATATGGGAAGCTTCCAAGTTTAGGAGATGATGAGAAAACCATCAAAGAAATCTTCTTTTAATAGTTTGGCTCCCAACCTTGATATTATCATCAACTGGTTGGTTGGTGGAGTTTGGCCAACCACCAAACAAACAACACCTTCCCCATTTTAAAGATCATGGAGTAAGTACCATAATGAAATAAATATGATGTTAAAAATTATTCAAAGTGAGTGAGACCAAGATATGATTTAGAGAGATAGATAATCTCATTATGAGGGAAAAGAGAAACTATGATTTTATTCATCCTTATCTTTAATTATTCATATTTGATATATGAGGCTACATTAGTTCATGAGTATCCTCAATTTGAGAGAATCTATTTTAACTAAACTGTATAATTAATGATAATAATCTTGAATATGTATCCAAGGAGAATTATATTGATTCAAATTAATTAATAATTTTTATTCACTCCATCAAATGATTTCTATTCTTATTAATTTTTTCTAATTTTATTTTAAATATTCTATAAATTATTTTTATAATTGAATGAATAATTGACAGTTGAAGTTTAAAATAATTTATTTATATAAAATAGAATCATTTTATTTTCAAATAATTGATTAAAAAAATATATTAAAAAACCATTTTACAACAAACATTATATTGGTTTAATAACATTTTAATTAATTCAATGTATTTTAATCATGTTTATTTTACTTCAATTAACTTTATTCATGAATATATCATTTTTTAATGATATCAATAAATTAATGTATAGTGAATCTTAATGGAATTTTCTATTTTTATTTTGTCATGAGTTTAATAATAATTGAAAACACATTTTATATGAATGAAATCACATTTATAAAAAACATCAGTATAATTTTACTTTCTTATCCAATTATTATGGTTGAATTAAGATCCTACTTTTGCACACAACTTATCTCAATCATGTGAATTAACTGATATCTGTTTGATTCTTGTCTTCATTTTAACCATCATTAAAAAAATAATTCAGTCACACTACTCACGATGTATATATTTTTTTAAAGTGTAATAAAATATATATAAAATGAATATAAATTCTTTGTGGTTTGGAATTGAACCGTTATACCTTTCTTATAATATATTTGTTAAAAAAATATATTTATACTAGCTATGATGGGTTGATTCATGTAAAATTATGTAACTATTTTTATAGATGCTATGACAATTTATTTTTATCATTAGTTACATTTTTTTGAAATTTATTCACTTATATTATTTTTGGGTTATTTTCATTAATTTCATATGGGTTTTTTATAGAATTTTATTCATACCTGGAGCTCTATTTCTAAACTGAAACCATTTATTACTAGATAAAATATTTATAAAAATATCTATGCAATAATAGGGTAATTGATATGAAATTTTAAATTAAATTCAACCACCTAGATTTTAATATTTTGTGGACAATAACCTTATAAGGCTGAGTCATAAGGAATTTCAACTACCTATCATTTCAATTACTTCATGATGTATTAGGTTATTCCAAAGATCTAGTATTTATTATATAAAATAGTTATATTTTCTTTTTTTTACAAACTTCTAATGGGATTATAATAAAATATTCTTTGGAATTCATTGGATATTGTTATAATAATTAGAAACAACTAACATTAAAAAGGTGACCGTGTTTAGTTTATCATCTAATGGTTTTGGTAGTTTGAGAAATCTACATATGAGCCTAATACATCAGTAATAGAACCAATATGTAATATGAATAATGTAAATAATAGGAATAAAAAAATGAATCAATATTTATAACCAATAAACATGGATTAACATTTCTTGATTGAGACAATTGTATGATTACCAAATGATTCCTTCTTTCACATGAGTTACACCAACCACTATGATCCCCATTCATTACAATATGACCCTCTAATTCCAATGGGGTTCGAGAACCATCCAAATATAGATAAATGGTGATCTCAGAGGAAGAGAGATTACACTATTTCTTGAAAGAGTCACACTCTACCAACATGAGGATCACAACCCTCTATATATGATCCCTTCATTTAATGAAGCGAGTGAAGAGTTGGCTTACATCACATGGATTCCAACATGAATTACAATAATAAATGACCCTTTGGAGAATATGATTGTTCTTTAAATTATCATGAAGCCATAAATGATTCATCTTAATGATTTATAACCAAATAAAACTGATTACATATATATGGGAAATTATATTCTTCGGATATCACAAATGACATGTCTATCATACACTATAATAGATACCGACCATGGGCTAGGAGAGATGCATTAACCGGAACTACCATAAGATCCAATTTAGGGTATATATTAAAATGTGATATTCCCTACCTTAGTGAATTTACAACAATCTCCCAGTAACACTAAAATATAATAGGTTATTTATAAAAAACATTATAACTCGTTATGAATACATATAAGCTCTATTAGATGATGTTTATCAAACTATATTCAGTTTGGAAGAATTTTGATTCCAAAATTTATTCCTTATCCTGATGCCTATCCTGGTGATCCTATGGGCCTTTTCTATATAGAAAAAAACAGGAAATCTTGATTCCATTTATGTAAGAGAATAGAGGCCTATAGCTAAGCATCGGTACTAAAAAATATATATAGGGGCCTAGTGTGATATCGATCAAACAGAATCATATCTCGATATGAACACTTTCCCCAAATGATGAATCATATACATCATATGTATACCTATATAATTCATTTTCCTCTAGCATAAAGTAGACACTTAACATAGAACATGCCGGTCTATTATAGTTCATCTCATACATTTATGATTCATCAAAATAGACGTACCATGTTGATAACTACATCAAATGTCATTCATCCACCAGATGATTCCATTACATGTCCCTCATACAAGTAGTTGAGAATGTCACATGTCACTCAACTAAGAAGGAACACATATTTTCATAGTCTAATTAAATCATCGGACTAGATGTATTTTCCCATTATTTGAGTGGACATTTATTACATTGGTCAAGAGCCAACCAAAGATGTGATCAACAACATACCCAACCTCCCCTTGACTAGCTACACCTCTAGGATTTCATAATAAAGGTATGAAAGTTTGAATATACTCAATATAGGTATCTCACCATACTTAGGTAATAGGGATTTATAAATTTTATTCACCCATAAGTATATCAATGATCTTATAAAATTTCATGTGATATAATTTGGTGGGCCAATATAAATAATATTACAAGAATTATTATCTGAAGAGTCTATTATTTTTATCTTTAATACAACTCTTTGTATTAAGTATAAGACTATAATGATTTTAATCTTAACATATCATCACAACCCGTAGTACCCCATTATGATAACCAATTAGGGATAACTCAAAGTCATAATTTTAGGGGATATTATCACTCCACTATACGTGTAATATAAATTTTAGTGCACATAAATGAATGATAAATGGATTTTACTTTATTATAATATCATGATGAATTTTATAACCATCACATCCAATTTCTTATGTATCTTATACCAAGAGATTCAATATGACCCTCATGATTTTTTTCTATGGTAAATGTTTCATTGATGGATTTTATATATTCTCTTCTATATCCACTCAATCAATATTTACATCATCTATCTCAATAATCTATTGAATGAGATGATATTTACAAAGTAAATATTCATTCCTTTGGTGTGACCATGTTTCCTTATTTTGGGAAATAAATCCATTATTTTCATAGGAAATCTTGATTTCATTATTGATTCTAGGAACCAACTCGAGGTTAGAAATTAAATTATTGGTAAAAATTGCTTCATTCATAGTATTTGAAGAAATGATATAATCTACCCCTATTGTTGAGTCTGTAATGGTGGAATGTTTATAACTCTTCCAAAAAATAGATCCACAGTTAATGAAAAACAAAACGCCACATTAAGATTTAATATCAACATTATTTTTCTGAAAACTAGAATCAGTGTTACCACATAAAATGATATAATCCCACATTTAAATACCAATATTGTATCCTTACTTATTCTTTATTACATAAGGATGTTCTTAATAGAAATATGGTGACACTCACCAAGATTGGTTTGGAATCCACCTATAATTATAAAATCACAAGAGACATCAATTTATGTAAAAAACATGGAATACATGATAAATTATATGGTGCATGCATAAGGAATCCAATCTATCCTTTATAAATCATTATAATAATCATTAATCTTCCCATAATTTGGTGAATTTAACATAAGAAAAGACCCCATTTGGAGTTCTCCATGATAAAATGATCTATCAATTTTCTAATATATATGTTCTGAATCATTCCATGTAGACTTTTATATTTATCTCAATATATCTTAATACCTAGTATGTAGTTCATTTCACTCATTTCCTTCATCAAGTAAAAGATTCAATAGCACATCATTATAGAGGGAAAATACATGATATAATTTTTGATAAGTAGCTATTAATCCACATATAATATAATAATTATAAACACACCCCATATAATATACATTTATGGACAAGAATAATCCATAATCATTATTAAAAAATTTCTTTGATTGCATCATCGAATTGGAAATTACCACTTTGGGAGGCATGCTTCAATCCATAAATAGATCACTGCATTTTTCATACCATATCATAAAAATTTAGCACTTCAAATACTTCAAGATATATTATATACCCATTCTTTATTAAATTCCCATAAAGAATGTGGTTTTGGCATCCATTTGACATATATCATAATCAAAACGAGCTGCAATGGAAAAAATCTGAATATAATTCATCATGAAAAGACCTATTCATAGTCAGTACCATGAATTTTTTAACCCTTTAAAAATTTTCATTCTTTATAGTTAGAAACTACACCATAAATTTCAGTTTTCATATGAAAATACCACTTTCAACCTATGGGTCTCACCCCTTTAGAAATATGTACCAAAATTTAAACTTGTTCAGTTTCGATGGAATCTATTTTATATTCTATAGATCATATCCATATCTCAGAATCATAACTCTAAATGGACTCTAACTAGTTAGTAGTTTCATCCCCTATGAAAATTAATCCATTAATATTTCATATAATAAATCCATATCATTCAGGATCTTAGTTAATTATACCATGCCTTCATGGTTCATATGTAACTGAGTGGGAACTTTTTCTACAACTCTTTGTGGGACTATATTAACTTTTATCATAGAAAAAATTTCTATTTATTTACTTTGAACTTGTCTAATTTTATCCATCCTCCCACTTACAACACAATTCATGTGCTTCCATTCAAGGAAAAGACTATATCATTCCAGAAAAAAATTTATTAGTAGGATTATTATAATTATTTTTTATTATTTATTTGGGATAACTAACAAATAAGTATTTATTTGATTTATGGATGATCTTATCATAAACCAATAATTATGAAGTTTTCATTACAACCCAAAATCCTCATAAATTAAGAAATAGGATATTTACAACACCTATCTCATATAATGTATTTATGAAAACTTTATATGGAGTGTGAATAAGAATGAATACAATAATTTCCTGAGAAAATCCCCATAATGAAATATTAAAGTCACAACCACTCATTAACAATCAAACCGTGTACACCAATGTTTGTTTCACTCGATCAGACTACCAAAACACTATGTTTTCCAAGAGTACTGAGTTATGGTATAATTACAAAACTCTCATATTACCAATGAAATATTTTCTCAAGTATTTACCACTATAATCTAATCAAATAATCTTAATAATTTTTCCTTGTTGATTATATTCTTAATTGTGAAACGATTTAAATTTTTCAAAAGTTTTGTAGTTTCACCTCATTAGAAACACATAATCATATAATCTTAATACACAGGTAAATGTTATGAAGTAATTAAACCTCTCACTTACTTGAGTAATGATTGGTACACATATATCACTATGTATAAGATCTAAAAGTCCATTATACCTTTAACCTTTTGTGTTAAAATGTTCTGTTTTATCTTTCCCAATAAACAAGATTCATATTTGTTAAATTATTCATAGGTTAAGGACTCCCCCAATCCATCTATATGGATTCTATTGGTGAATTTATCATTTATATATTCAAGGTGACAATGCCAAAGGCAGGTAGGATTTGAATTGACCTTGAAATTATTCTTTTGAATGTTATAGATAGGATTAACCATATCCAAAATATATAAACCTTTTTAAATATTCTGGATGTTAATAAAAATATTCATTCGTATATAACAATTTTTCTTAATAATAAAATAAAAACATATATTTTAAAAACAAGATACGAACATAAATTTTTTGATTATGGAAGGGAAACAATAATAATTTTCCATTTCTAAAAATAATCAGTTGGGTAGAATTGGATCATATATTTTCATCTGCAATACAACAACTATTTCTCTATTACCAACACATATATCTATTTCCCCATTTTTTAATTCCCTTATATCTCAGAGTTTTTGTTTATCAATATAAATGTGTGATGAAATCCCAATATCTAATGCCCCTGAATTAGAGTTATAGAAATTTATTTCTATAACATTCACATTCATGTTATAATAAAGTTTCACTCTGAGAACACTTATCAACCTATTAATACCAATATAAAATAGTTTTATAGGTTATACCTATAAGATATCTCAAGATGATATGCATGATGCATGATTTAATGTACAAAAAATACACATTTATAGGTCAGTCTTGTGTTTAATATATTTTTTCCTCAATGAAATTTAATTAAAATTCAATAATAAAAATAATGACCCCTTACATCATTTCCATTTAGTGAACAATGATCCATAATTCATATATATTGACCCTAGTTTTTAATTAAAATAATTATATTGAATTTTGTTTTGGCATATAATGTATTCATATTAGGTGTTATAGGTATAATTAATTGGATTCTCTCTCAAATAATGTATCCCTAGGAATAGGGACTTTAGGAAAGACTTCGCACTAGCCTGGATGCATATGCATTATTCAAGAAAAGAATGGGTTTTCTATCTTTTACACCAGAATTACTCATGTAGATATTACTGATCCCATATAATTCTAACCATTACATGAAAATTTAATGTTCCTTATGAATCAGATGAATTTGAATATTTGTGAATATGTTTAACATCATATTTTAGGCGATTAACAAAAATATTGGGGTGTTTAAAGAGTTACATTGTTTTAAGGTGTTAATATTTTAATTTAGTGGATAAAATATGGATTCCAAAACTAGATCTTAATGAGAATGAATACATATAGTTATAAAAATTAGGATAATAATGATTACATGTTATGTAATAATTATGAATTTAATATTCATTTGATTTACATTAAATTGGTGAAAATGTAAAAGGAAACCCCTAAAATTCTAAGT
This sequence comes from Viscum album, assembly GCA_963277665.1. NCBI lineage: Eukaryota > Viridiplantae > Streptophyta > Magnoliopsida > Santalales > Viscaceae > Viscum > Viscum album. Next base: position 118,375,352 of record OY728155.1, on the reverse strand, counting down.
GAAATATTTCTCCCAATGTATTACTTATAATGTCATTGATCATTGAGTATGGGTGAACCTAATCATTAGGTGCTCATGGATTATATTATATAGTGAAATAAAGTAATAAGGAATGACTTTTATATACACGGTATCTCATACATGAGAGTAAAATGTGAAAATGAACCAAACCTCAGGGATTGAAAATAATATTACTAAGGGGAAATTCATAGACTATTATATATACTATATTGTAACTATGACTTGATGCTCTATTTTCATGAAACCACTGTTTCATTCATAGCCTATGATATCACATGTCATATATTATGGCACAGAAAAAACCAATAGTTTCAACATATCCTAGACCACAATATATACAAGTAGCACACTAAGACTATGAAAAGAAGAAGCATACATTCATATTTTATGTTATGATAGGAGATTAAATATATTTTTACAAATATGTTAATTATAAAACTAGTGAAATAATATGCTGATTTGTTAATGATTATGTATCTAATACGACTAATGGGTTTGGTTTGATCATCTAATGATCTTAAAAGCAGAAGAAACCCATATTTATCCACGATATATCATTAATAGAACAAAAAATAAATATGAATAACATAAATAAAAATTTTACCAAAAATGTATTAGGCTCTACACCCAATTAACTTTGATGTATTTTTGTTGATGGATCTCACCAAGTGACAACCAAATGATTTCACTTTCATAGGTGGTACACAATTCATTTAGAAATCTATACACTATGATTGGACCCCAAACACTAAAGGAGTGATATAATAATTATTTATGAAGATAAATCTTGATTAGGGATGAAATGTGCTTTAGTTATGTCTTGTGATATTCATAATATACTAATATAGGGATCACATCCCTTTATATAGTCTCAATTAATTTAATAAATGGAGTAGAGCAGCAGATTCCATCGTATAGTAGCTGACATACATTACAATAATGCACAAACCATAAGTTAATATGATTTCTTTAACACTTCAAATAATCAAAACTAAGGGAAACTAATCAGGAAGATGTCAAAAAATTCATCCATGTGATAACACATACCACATATATATAATACAATATGATAGATACCAACCATAATCTATGACAAATGTATCAACATACTCTGCCAATAGTTGTGATTCAAGGTATATCATAAATTATTATATAGCCTATTTTGGTTCATTTATAACAATTGGATGACTAAGTATAAACATGGAATGACATGTTTCCTGATTCCTTTAAAAAATATTCTAGAAAATGCTTTTTAGAACTCAAAGAAATTATCAAAAAAAAATATTGGAGGAGTAGAGTCTATAGGAATGACATCATTTTTTATATAGGATATTAATTTATATTAAAATTAAATTTAAAATATATTACATGATTCAATGCTAGAAATCAATAATCAAATTCGTACTAATAGTTTAAATCAGACACGTTGGGAAAAATAACTTTTCCATGGGTTGTTTGGGAATAGTGACTTATTCTATCCTAATTTTTATATACCTGTGAATCCCATGGAAAATATAAAGGAAATTATTTTAGTAGTAAATAATAAAAAATTGATCATTTTTCTAACAATTTTTATCTTATTCATATAAATAATCATAATCTATCATGGAAGGATCATGGGAAATTTATAAATTCTTTTCTACCTAGATTCTAAAATTAATTAATTCATAAATAACTATATATTGATACATTCTCTAATATTGAGGTAAATTTAGAAGAGATAATTCAATAGTTCTAAATTAAAATATATGTTAAAGTTTAGCAAGTTAACCGAAAAAATTAATCCGACATTCAAAATCAGTTGTTGTAATTAGGTTATCACGCATAGAAAATTTGTGGAAGGTTTAAATGAAATATAACTAAGATTATTATATAGAATTTTGTGGAGAATTTAATATCCCAACTATATCTTTTTGGTAGGTACATTAATTTTTTGGAGCATATTTTTTTTATCTTTTCACAGGTTGTTTTGGCAAACTATGGGAATTTTTTAGAGGTGTCTAGGCTTGTGAATGGTTTGAAAATGGTTAGGGAAAACCATACTGGTCCACCCCAGAAACCATGAAGCATGAATTGAATAACTAGATGTTGGAGTACATTTAGGCTCATAGATAGTAAAAATCATCTAAACTTACACTCAATTAGTGAACCTCATGGAAGATATGTTTTTTACGATTGGTGTATCGTTTTTCAAATCATGTCTCCAAATAGTGTGGATTCCCTAGTATCAAAAAAGGGGTGAACGATTGGCACATGATTTTCCAAACTATGCTTCCAAATTGTTTGATGTAAATTAATTAATCTAGATTTCATTCTCATGACCCAAAACTCATCCATTTCTTGTGTAATAGAATATAGACCAAGGAGACTCCTCTTCGATATTTTTGAGATTCCATGGCATCTGCAGATTGTTTTTGACAGATACTTGGGTTCTAGATCTATACTTTCAAAGGTATGTTACAGTTTCATGTTGTTATTCATTTTTATTTAAAGTATACCATTATATTCTTGATTATAGCCCTTATATTGAGGTTTTTGATTCTATATCTAAGGTATTTAAGATGATCTAATTATATTTCTTATAGATACATTGGGATTTTCTGAGTGATTTTTTGGATCTCTATTGGTTGTTGTGTGTTATTATGGAATCTTCTAGGTAATTATTTTGTCTCCATCCCATTGTTTTATAGTTGATGAATTTGATATCTTTATCAAGAATTATGTTTTAGGATTTCTTCTCTAATTACGGATCCCTTGTTGGATATACATCAATATTGTGACATGATATAGGTGGTTTTATAAAGAAATTTCCATCAATTGAATCTATTGTTTCTTGTTTGAGTTGAAATGGATTTTAAAATGATTTCAAAATATTAATATTAGTATTTTGATATTTTTTTTCCAAAATAGAATGTTGTGTGTGATAAAATCTCATTGAAAATGGATTTTTAATTAATTTGTTGATTTCCAAAAAAAATAACTTGAATTGAAATGAATGATTTCATGAAAAAAATTACTGATAGTCCTTGAGTAAAGAAGGTATAATTTTTTTATTTTGAAATAAAATTAATTATTCTGAAAGGAATTATTTTTGGTCAAAAATGTTTGATTTTTTTTAAAATAAATGGAATTTATTGAATCATTAACTTGGTTTTTTTCTTGAAATTTATGATTTAAATGATTTCAGACAGATTGAAATTAACGAAACCCCTTGTATGATTGATTTAATTGAAGTGCATGGAAGTCTAGGTAGTTAGATTTGTAGTCCAATAGAATTAAACCATACATGTATTAACTCTACATGTCCATTAATTGATGATGTTAATTATACTCAACTTGATGAGGGTTGGGAGTTCATTAATTGGGGTGGAATATTATTCCTCCTAGTTCAATGATCTAGGGAAGTGTGAACACCTTGATAAATATTTTACTATGATGTGTGGGGATCCTTAAGCCCTGAACTAACTAACCCAAAGCATTATAACCATGGTTTATTTATTAGAAATTATTCATACCTTAAAATGTTTATAAAATGATTTATCCATGACTCTTTTTATATAAATACTTATTCATACATATTCTTATGGTAATTCACATTTTTAAATGTTTTTTACTTTCCACTGAAATAATTTTTAAAGGAATTTTTTAGTATGTCTTGTGAAAATAATACCACGAAATGTATTATTTATAATTTAGTATATTTATTTTATTTTAATTTGATTTCTTAGTGAATGATTAGTGGGGTCTTATTGGGATAGTGTTTCTCAAAACCTAATTTTAATTTTCGGTGTTTTTAGACTTTCTTGATTAATTTATAAGAAAAGGGAAAAATATCACTAAAAAGATGTGAGTGTTATATATAGTGGGACATTAGGATTTGGAAGTTATAATAAAAATATATGATTCACTTGTTATGATGAAATATTGTGATGATACTTTATTTGGGTTTTGTTTTGTTCATAGATTCTTATCAACTTTTGGAATTTTTCTCTTGATGAGTGTTTTGAATAAAAACTATTTATGTGTTATTTCGACAATTTTCATTTTCTTGATTACACTAATAGAAAAATAATTCCCTCTTAAATATCATTGGATTCCTAGGCACTAGTTTCTAGACCATGGGGACTAGGAACTCCTTTCGAGCCATGTGAGTGCTAATATAGGTAATGTCTTAGTGGGTTATATGATTTGGTTGATAAAAATTTTGTATTAATGGGATATTGAGTCTCCTCATGAATTTCTATATGCATTTTGGGATGTGATAGTAGAAAAGTGATTGGATTTATGGGAATTAATGGTTATGTTTTGGGTGAGTACATGAACAATTCTCATTGTAGTGAGAGATAAGATATCGTGGGTGGTTGAAAAAAAGTGTCTTCGAGGAGTTGATTGATCTTATTATGGAATTTACCAAAACATTAATATGATATTTTTATTCCCATGTTGAATTCTAATTGTTAGATTTGATATTCTTGTATCTCTTGACTGTTGTTTAATTGTTATATTTTGATGTTGCATACTATAATGCCCCCAATAAATCATCTGAATAAAATTCTAGAAGGAGATATTGATGAACCATGATAAGAGAAACTTATAGTTAATCAAAACCTCATAGAGGTAATAGTTCATATGAACCAAGATCTATCCCAAGGGGTTTCAATGGCCCCATTTTAGAATGCAGTAGTTATATCTTGGAGGGATGATATCATAAGTCCTTACCAGAAGTTTCCTCATCTGAAACCACCATATTTCTAGGTATGAAAAATCCTCAATAGGTAAAGGGTTGGTTGAGAAATATTGAGAAAATATTTGAGTTCTTAGAGACACGAAATTATATTAGGGTGATGTTTTCCATCTTCAATCTTGATGGGTCTAGTAGGATATGGTGATATGATATAGTTATTGAAAATAATAATGAGTGATTGGAGTGGAACGAATTCAATAATATTTACACAAAGAAATTATCTTTAAAGGTGATATTATTTTCTAAATCCATGGGTTTTATCAACCTTTTTTTTTTGGTTATTGGTTAGTGACTCTGTATGATAATTGATTTTCTAAACATGCTCAATTTCAACCTAAGGTGGTTTCAAATGAGAAGCTAATGGAATGGGGGTTTTAGATGGGTCTTTAATCAGATATTTTTTCTCTCATTTTAATGTTGAATATTACTTCATATGTTGATGATATGGGGAGAGATTTTATGATGAAACATGACTTGGTTTGTAAATCAGGATTGACTGGAGTACCTCCTACTATAAGTATAACCATTAATTGTTCCTTATAAGGAAAGAGAAAGTGAAATGAGCCTCATAGGGGAAACCATGGTGGATGTAATTGATAATAGACTTTCTCCAAATCAACAATTGTATCGGGTAAGAAGCCACCAATTTGTTTCCAATGTGACATGGTGGGACATTTGAAGTGTACTTTCATATAGGAATTAAATATTTATAGCTCACATATATTATCAGGTCACTTTCAGAGGTTTCACCATGTTTGTACCTCTCTATTTAGTTGTACGAGCTCATCATTTCTGAGAGGATGGATGGTGTTTTTAAATTTGTTAGAAACATTTAGGTTTGAGATAAGGGAATTGGGAATAATTTTAATTAACATAGTGGATGATTCTATAGTGGGAATCGATTTGGGTCTTGTGATAGTGATATGTACCATTACTATTGCTTCATTTTTAGGGACTAATTTATTAAATATTAGTGCCTCACATTTTTTATATCAACATATTTAATTAACTTGATTAATATTCCTACAACGTTCATGTTTAATGTGATTGAAATTGTAACACCTATCAGGATATAGAGAGGAAATGGTTTCTAATTCCCCTCTTATAATATATATTTATATTATATTGATATAATTTTGGATGTTTTTGTTATTGAGATGAATCCTCTGAATTTCATTCTCAGAATGGACTAGTTGGTGTCTTACAAAGCTTAGGTTGACTATTGTGATTGGTGGGTTTCCTTTACATCCCCTAATGGTTGGTGCCATGTTTTCTTGTGAGAATGGTGTTTATGGTCTAGGAAAGTCATACCTCATCTTCTAGATCTAGGTAGGATGATATCCACGTATGATCCTAAACTCGAACATTAATATTTGTATGATAATCTTCCTCCAGTAGCAGTTGAATTTTAGAAGTATTTATTTTAGAATTTCATGATTTTCTACCAGAGAGAGAGGTGGAGTTCTCTATCGATTTGGTGCTAAGTACTCAACCCATGTCAATTCCCTCTTACCTTATGTAACTAAATTAAATGAAGATATTAATGAATCAATTGGATGACATGATTTCTAAAGGCTACATTTGACATAGTTTTTCTCCTTGTACAAAAACTAATCTTTTCACTAAGAAGGATGATGCAACTCTTTGCTTTTGTGTAGATTACCAAACACTCAATCAAGTTATGAAAAATAAAAAATAACAATTTCCCTAGATTGTTGATTTTATTTATTAGTTTAAAGAGAATAAGTGGTTATCTAATATTGATATTTGTTCTAGTTATCACCAGCTTAGGATCAAAGAGATAAAATATCCCAAAGACGTATTTTAGGTGTAGGTACATAAACTATGAAAATATTTTCATTTTATTTTGTTTGTGAAATTCACCTACTATATTTATGGAATTGATTAAAATTATTTTCCACTATAATATAAATTATTTTATTTTGGAATTTGTGGATGACTTCTTTTTTAACTCTAAAACTGAGGAATATCAAATGCTTCATTTGAGAATACTTTTGGATATATTGTGGAACCGTCAACATTATTAAATGATTTCAAAGTCAAACTTCCAAATTTGAGAAGTGATGTTCTTAGGTCATGTGGTCTAGAAACCTAGTTTCATAGTTGATCTATAAAAGGGAAAGTTTTCAAGTCATGGTAGGAACCATAAAATTACTTTGAGATTAAGAGATTCTTTGGTTTGGTAGGGTATTTCCACCACATTATAAAATAATTATTATAGATGGATTCTATGTTAACCACTATCACTAATAACGGGGTGAAGTTCATTTGAGATTTTAAATTATGAAATTTAGTCGATGAGTTCAATCTTTATTTTAATTTAGATCATGTTCCAACTATTCAAGAGGAAGGACATGGCTATGAGGTCTTTTATGGTGCTTTGGGTTTAGGTTTGGGATATATTCTCATGTGCGGTGAACATGTAGTGGATTATGGTTGTTGTCAGTTTTAGACTCATAAGATGAACTATCCCACTCCTAATATTGAATTCACAACTGTGATTCATGCTCTTAAGAGATGATGGAAGTACCTTTTTAAATAAAGGTCAACCATTTACTCTAATAATAAGAAATTTTCAAAAATGATTGAATATTTATTAGGGGATATGGTTGGTTTTACTAAAATATTTTTTACTTTCACATTTCCAAGACCCATGGAAAGGGGAACATGGTTGAAGATTCTCTATGAGAGAAAATACCAATTCAATATGTGAAGGAATCATTAGAGGAGTGGAATCTCATGACTCTATTTGATCTCATTATTTTGAGAGTCTATGAGGATGAGACTAGGTTTTCTCAGGATAGTGTTTTGTTCAAATTATCTCATATTGAGATGATCCTTCAGGATCAATTTCTTTATGATGTTTTTGAAGGTATTTTAGATTCATTATATGGTGGGGAGACTATTGTCGAATGGTCATTATCTTCATTTGGTATTTTTTTCTTTATGAAATAATATATTGTTCTATTTAAATCAATAATTTTTTTGATTGGGTATTTTTATCTTTCCTACTGGGTGGTTCACGTAGGCATGATTAATGTTTTTTATGATATGGGGTATTGATTCTAGTGGTCATGTATGATATATTACATAATTGATTTTATTTAATGTTGTTATATATATCAAAAGATCATGACCGAGCACCAAAAACCATTAGGTTTCCTTTAACCCCTTCCTATGAATACATGGTAGTGGGATGAAATGTTGATGGAATTCATTGTTGGGTTCTCAATAAAATAATACAATTTTATTGGTGATAGAATGATTGAAAAAAATATATTCACTATATTCTTATTTATGATACATCCAAAAGTGAGGATCTGGGAAATCTATATGTATAGTTTATTTTTCGGTTAATAAATTTCATTATTACATTTATTATAATAGGGATCCTTGGTTCACACAAGATTTTTTTATATTCATGCATGAGGTGATGATATCCTAGTTAAAATTGAGCACGAAGTACCATCCATAGACAGATGGTGAGACAGAACCCTATATATGTATTCTCGAATACATGATACATGCTTGTGTCCTTGACATTAGAGGATTGTGGGAATTCTATGCAGGGATTGATGTGTTTTACTATAAAAATAAATAATATTCATAAATTAAAATGGAACTCTTTGAGGAATTCTATGGTTGGCTTTATAAACCTCTACTTTGATGATCAGAGATTGATGAAACATCCATTGTAGAACCTAGTTTGTCTCATAGATGAAGAAGAAGATACAGATGATTTGAAATAGAATTGTGATGGATTAGAGCTAGTATAATTCTTATACATATATCCATCAACTTTCTTTGGATTTCATGGTTTGAGACAAGGTATTTTTCATAGACTCTTCTTGACTAGATCCCTAATGGCTTGGAAAGAAAGGAATTATGGCACCGAGATGTTTGAGACCGTTTGGGGTTGTGGTGAGGATTAGAAAGGTTTATTAATATTTGGTCTTTCCACCCCACATGAAGTTGATCCATGATATGTTTCATGTTTAAATATATAAGAAATATATTTTATACCTATTCAATGACATGATTTGGGAGGTACTTAATGTAGGACATGGAATAAACGAGACTGAAGCACTAATTCAGGTTATTGATTCTTAATTGAATGTTATATGTGGGAAGTATATACCTTTTATTTGGTTCTATTGAGACAATGGTTCTGAATGTTATGAGACTTGGGAGTGTGATTTGGTGATTAGAGAGAATTGTATTAAAAACTTTGTGGACCATTGTTATTGATGATTCTTTTTTGAGGAAAAAATTATTATGCTGGGGAGACTCATAGCATATAGAATTTTTATTTTAGTTTTATAAATTTATTTCTTTGACAATATTTTGTTTGGATATTTTATGGGTTATTTTGGGTGACCATTGGATATTTTTGGAGGCTTTTGGGCCTGTGAAAGGTTGGTTCACAAATAGGGAAAACTATGGAGTTCTACTTAGGAGACCATGCACCTTGAGTTGCAGTTCCAAAGAGGGTTAATAGTAAGTTTCATAATTAGTAAAAAATGTGAAATATTCCATTTAAACTATGTGACTCAAGGTATATACATTTTTCATGGTTAGTATATGGTTTATAAAACCATGTGAAAAAACTACGTGGATTCCCTAGTAGCCTATAAAGGATCATACTGTTGTCAAATGGTTTCCCAAACCCTGCATCGAAAACAGGAAACGTAAATTATTTAATTATAATTTCTTTTCAAATACATAAAACACATCCATCGTCCATCATTATTAATTTTTTAAAATAGGATCTTTATCAATGACACTCCTCTTATAGATTTTTTATATTCCTTGCCTCGCAATTATCATTTTCAATGGATATTTGGATGTTGGATTTAGATTTTCAAAGGTATGTGCTTGTTTCTTATTGTAATTCATTGTTATTCTATATCAAACCTTCCCTATATGAATTGAACCATGGATCAATGATTTTGTTCCTATATTTTAGGTTTGTGAAATGATCTAAGTGAGTTTCTTATAGATTATTTATGGTCTTGGGAGACATTTTAAAGATCTCTATTTCTCATTATGTGTTCTTCAGGAATCGTCAAGGTAAGTACTTTATTTCCCTCTTATTGTAATAGAGTTGATGAATTGAAGATTCTTATTCGATAATTATGTTTCATGGATTCCATATCTGATTATGGATCTCTTGATGGGTGATTTTTAATACCATGACTTAAGGTAGGCTGTTTCATAAAGAAATTCCTATCAATTGAAACTATAGTTTATTGTTTGATTGGAATTGGATTTCCAGTTTATTTAAAAAGATTGATTTGGGAATTTTGTTAAATGTTTTCAAAATTTTATAGTGTGTGTAATGAAATATATTTGACAATGAATTTTTAAAGAATGTTATTATTTAAAAAAATGATATTGAATTAAATTTAAGGATCTAAAGAATGAGTTTTATGATAATTAATGACTTAAGAAGGAATGAAATGTTTTATGGTTTTGAAATTAAATTATTTTTCCCAAAATTAATGAGTTTTCATGAAAATAATTTGAAGTCTATTTTTGCAATGAAATGTACTATTTTGAAACATGAACTTTTGGTTGTTTTGAATGATTGATTGAAATAAATTGATGTAAATTTTTATGAATTATAAATCATTAAATAATTGATTTACTTGAATCTTATGGGATAATTGGTAATTAGGTGTATGGTCGAGGAAAATAAATGTGGGAATGTATTGTCTATAACTATCCATGGATTGAAGATGAAAATGATAATCAAAATTATGAGGTTAGGGAGTTTATTCCTTTTGGTGGACTCCAATTCCCCAGAGACATGAGATCTATGGAAGAATATACACCTAGATCTATATTTCACTAAGATATATGAGGATACTTGAACCATAAAATAACTAACCATGGGCCTTGTAGCAATAATTATATTATTGAAAATTATTTATATATGCCATTTTTTATGAAATTATTTATTTATTCTTATTTTGAAAGGGTTGTTTACTCATGTATATTTCGATGGAAATTAACTTTTGTATATGTTTTCTAATTACCATTTAAATTATTTGAAAATAATCTTTTATCATAAATTGTTAAATCATTACAATGATATTATTTGTTTAAAATTTTTCATTTTTTGTTTATTTGATATGGATTTCTTATGTATATATTTTTGGGATCCTACAGGGATAATGTTTCTCACAAACTACTTTTTTATTTTGGGAGTTCATAGACATTTTTGTACCATGTCTAGGAAAAGGGAAAACAATTCTTGGAGGTGGTGGGAGTTATGGATAGTGAGAACTTGGCAGTTAGTAAAGACAAGAAAATTATGTGATCCACCGTTTATGAATAGAGCATGAAATAAGGTTTTCTTTGGGTTTTGTTATATCTATTATGGGTTATAGCCTAGTCATAGTAATTTTCTCTTGATGTTTGTATTAGAATACAAAATATTTATGGATTATTTCTTCTCTTTTCATTTTTTGGTTACTCTTGTGGAAACATTATTCCCCCTTGATTGTTTCTAGATTCCCAGGTGCAAGTCTCCATCCCATGGGGATTGGTAAAGACATTTGGACTATGTTAGTGCTAATTTAGGAACCATATTAGTTGGTTATCCAGCTTGGTTCTTGATATTGAATATAATGTCTATCACAGCTAGGAGTGAAATAAATACTCAATAAAATTATAATATTAAATTGGGGTTGTTTTAATATAAAATATAGGACGAACCAAAAGATAAAAATCTAGAAAATCATGTGATCAAAAATATGGATATTAATAGAAATGATCACTATATATGTTTTTCCCAAGGTACATTAATGGAAATAAAACATAAATATAAATTTAATGAGAGGAATACTATTAACAAATAGTACGATATTACTTTAAATTAAATTATAATTTTTTCCAACCAATACCCGACCCTCAAAAGAAAAATATTAAAAAACGAACAACAATTTTTGAAATTCCTTGTGATTCTTAAGATGATTAACATGAATATTTCATTCATTGAATCCATATATTAAATTTAATCCAATGAAATGTTTCTTGAAATCAACATAAAAGACAATAAATGTCTCTAAGAGTTTTCTATCATTTCCCTTAGAGAGGAGTGAAATATTATATTTTAAAGGAAATTTCTTCCAAAATTTCATGACCCTTGAATGTTTTTTTAATCAGTGAAATTTTATTAAGAGTAAAGATAATATATTTTTTTATGAACTTGGAAGAAGTATAAATTTTATACCATTTTTTTCAATAATAAATAATCAAAGAACTCAATCCAACCATAATAATTCTCTCACTAATTGATAGACCAATCACTTAACCTATGGTATGGGTGGTTAATTTTGTTTTTGGATTTGATTTGATTCTTCTTATAACCAATTTTGTTTTTCTTGACATTTAATTTGACATGAATGTACCTATTAAACTTGGTTGACCATTTTTTTATATGGGTAGAGAAGTATCTGATGTTTCTAATTGAAATATGGTCTTATATATTAGAGAATAAAAAGAGAATTTTAAAATTTTAAAAACTTCTAAGGTACCCACTTTTGGGGAGGATTTTTTAATGAATTTTTTCATTAGGAAAGAGAAACTGGATTACATTAATGAATTTTCATGGACTATTTTTTAAGAAATTTTGGAGTTTTTTGATGTTAATGAGATGAATCTAAATGAGAGTGGAGAATAAGTGGTTTTTTAAATTTTAAAATTATTTTATTCCATCCATTGAGGACCTCAAGTAACCCACGAATAAGATTCGTCTTCATTATAACAAAAAACCCTTTATAGAACTGAAAACTTTACCATCTTATCTTAAGAACTATTTTTTGGGAACAAGTCATGCATTACTTGTTATGATTTCATCTTAGCATAAAAATAATCAAGAGTTAATATTAGTGAAGCTGTTGAGGACTTTTAAAATAATAAAATCATAGTATATCACTAATAATTAATAAATCAGTCCTTTTTTGAATGAATTCAATATTTTTTTAACGTGAAAATAAAAAAAGAGTGAAATTTTAGTAGAGGATAAACAAAAACATGAAATAGTTGGGTTGAGCGGAAGTTTTCAATTTCTAGTATGTAATAATTATCTGTCAAATATATAATTTTTCATGGGATATCTTATAAAATGACCCACATCTCACACCCATTATATTACATCATTTTTTAAATAAATATATACAAAATCCAAAAAATCATGAGGTTTTTAGTCTTTGGGAGATTAGTAATATAATAAAACATTTTAAATATACTACATGATATCTATTTTCCATATTTATAATATATATATAATTATAATCATAAGTCTATAACTACATGAGATACCCTAAAAAATACATAAAAAGTGTAATCTATAAATCCCAATATGGGGATGATATTAGCGTAACATGGGGAGTATAATTATAAAGACATAAATGAATCATTAAGGAGAATAAAATTCTCTCAAGATCATAAAGAAACTCAGACCATTGAAGCTTGAAATAAAATAACATAAATCATAAATATGTATAGACAATAAAAACATGACATTATAAGAATAATTCAAGTATCACTACTAAGATATTAACACATTATAAACAATGTTATCCACTTCATTCCCATTCATATTATGGATAAAGATAACCTTATCATTCCCTTGAAAATATTGAGGAAAAATATAAAAGTACCATTCCTAAGCATAAGGATATCATATGATATATAGTATTTTCTTATGTATTGGGAGGATGAATAATTTTGGAATAACTTTTCATATTATAATATGTACATGTATATTTTTTCATATAGAATGAAATAATACCTAAATCACAAGCATGATGAGAACCCATGAGAAGTAAATGGTTTACATCATTATGTCCCTAAGCATAAAAAATGATATATCATAAATATTCCTAAGAAAAGAATAAATTAAGTATTTTTTGATGTTTATAATTGAATACATAAGCATAGGTCAAGAGAATATTACTCATATGAATGCAATATCATATGAAATTGGTGAAGAAGTAGGAGTGGAAATTAACCCTTTAAATGATTATTCATGAAATGTGTAAAGAACCATTAACTAAGATAAGTGCATAAAGTTTTACTCAAAACTATAAATGAACTAGAATAGTATTCATTAAAATAATAATAATTTATAGAAATCATAGAATAATGAATATTTTTATATAGTGATACATGGAAATGAATAAATAATAGAAATGTCCACCTTAATTGGGTTTTATTAAGAATAGATTTGAAATAGAACTTGAAAACCATTAATTATCCAATAAAATAAAGGTAAAATAAGCTATGTGTATATATTAGAAACAAATACATAAAATATATAATATGAATATTTGAAGAGTGGGGAGATAAAGATAGATAAATAGAAAGAGAATAACCCAAAAAAGGATACACTACTACAAAAATGGGCAATGGAAGAGCCACCCTTTATCAGTGCTAAAAAACATTGCTGATAAAAGGGAACCTTTATCAGCACTAAAAAACACTCATAAAGGGGCACTTTTATTGCTGTTTGATTTGACCCTTCATCTGTGCTTTTTTCAGCACTGATAAAGGCCCCTCCTTTATCAGTGATTTTTTTAGTAGCGCTGATAAAGAGGGGATTTATCAGCGCTTTTTCCCAGCGCTGATAAAATTTATATTTAAAAAAATCATGAAAAAAATATATTGCTCTATAAGTATATTTATATTGATATAAATATAATATATATATTTTATATATGTTTTCAATATGTATAAATAGAATATTAAATTTAATATATAAAACATTTAGTGAAAATGGATTTAAAATATTTTAAAAAATATTATTAATTAAATATTTCCTATTTATCATCGATTAATAATCATTTAATAACAATCTGAAGACAATAAAAATAAAAAAAAATGAATAAAAGATCTAAAGTAAGTTAAAATGTACCTCAAACTTCAAACGACCATAACTTTTTATCCTAGTGTCAATTTGAGCTCTACAATATATCAAATAGAAGCTTCTGATGATCTATACGCGTTAGTGAGCGAAGGAAACCTTTGTTCACAATTTTCGAGGCTCAAAAAGGCACAGAAGGCCTGAAAAATGAGTTTTAAATTGGGATACCCCGATTTTTTTAACATTCAAATATGTATAACTTCTGAACCGGATGACCTCTAGTCCTGTACCAAATATCATATCGAATATTGTTTCATTTTCAATGATTTTACTAGTTTTAGTGATGAAACGGACTTCTGGATTAGAAGTTATGGTCATTTTAACATTATATGGCTTTTCAAAAAAAAAACACACACACACACAGATATATATATATATATGTGTATTTATTCGTAAATATATATATATATATATGTGTGTGTGTGTCTTTGTGTGTGTGTGTCTATTGTATATATATATGTATTTATTTATTTATTTATTTATAAAACCACATTAAGAAACATATTTTATAAATGTATTTAAAACAAATCTTATAAATATAAATTAATTTATAAATAGATGTATGGATGAAAAATTATATCTAAATATACAAATAAATAAATATAAATATAAATTAATATACGAATAAATATATATATACTAATATATGAATAAATATATATGTATTAATATGACTAAATTTATTTATATTAATAAGAATCTATATTAATATACAAATAAATTAAATTACATATATATATATATTTATTAATATATATAAATATATATTAATATAAAAATAAATAAATAAATATTAATAAATGAATAAATATATATATACTAATATAACTAAATATATTTATATTAATATGAATCTCTATTAATATACGTATATATATAACAATACATATATATCATTGAATAGAGAACCAGTTTTAATGGCTTAGTGGTAAAGGTGGAGGCCCACAAGGGGGGAGATCATGGGTTCGAGTTCGGATGGATGCAAGGAGGTGCACATGGGCATGTTGGGCGTTATGTGGGCATGGGAAGCACGCGAGAGAGTGGGAGGGGTCTGCCTAGCACTGATAGGGGGGTCAAGCACTATTAAAATCTCCTCCCCAGAGATTATATAATATTTTTTATTTTTTTATTTTTTTTAACTTTTATCAATGCTTTTTAAAAGAGCTACTAAAATGTGTCCTTTATCAGTGCTAAAAAAACACAGATAAAGGACCCCTTTCATCAGCATTTTTTTAGCACTGATAAATGACAACTTTTATCAGTGCCTTTTTTGCGCTGATAAAAAGGGATTTTATCAGCGCGTTTCTGAGCAAAGATAAAAGGGACCCCCTTTATCTTCGCCTCGATTAATAGTGTTTTTTAACACTGTTAATGCACTTTTCTACCACTGATAAAGACTATATTTGTAGTAGTTTTAGTAAAAGGAACCCCTTTTCTTGAGTTCAAAATCAACTTATTATTCATTCCTAAACTCTTGAATAATCAAATTAAATTCATTAAATACATATTTTTGAACCTTATTAATGTATCATTAATTTATTATTATTAATTTATGTGGATTATAATCACTTTATTAAAATATTATGTCCATTTCATTCGTCACAGGGATGTTTATTTTATTGTTCCAAGGTTTCATCAATATATCAATAATGGCAAAAAAATTTGTTAACTACTTTTTATATTATTTTGAGAGAGAAAAATTGAAGTTTGAGTATAAACCTTAAATAGAAAACCCCAAGGAGAAACTAATAAAAATATACTAACCAAAAATGAAATATAATAAAAACGTAGAAGTGATTAGCGGTCTTTATCAATCCCTAGATTATGATGACCCTAGTTCATGTTTAAGGATTTCATATATACAAAAGTATAATGATATGGTGTTTATGAATTTCTATAATTTAAAATGGTTTCAAATATTAGAAAGTTTTATATTTTATGCACAATTTAATTAGTATAATAGTTACCATATAATGGTGTGTTCATTTAGGTAGTTTTACTAGCCACGATGAACATAATTTATATTATTTAATTAATAATCATTTACCGATTCCAGAATATGAATAAAATTTTCATATCAATTTTAAGTAATAATAAAACGGTTGATTATAACAATCCATGAAGGCAGTCGCAGTTTTCGGAAATCAATATCCTTATAGGTGGTAACACCATTCCTGGAAGAATGTCTGTTTATGATGTGGTAGATAATGTGATGCGCCACTGAGGGGGGTGGGGAGGGGGGATGAATTATAAGTATTCTTTTATAATTTCCTTTAAATAAAATTTTCATTTTTATAAGTTACTGTCTCAATCTTCTCATACTTTATTTCTCACTCTTACCTGTATGTAGTAGAAATAAAATTAAATTAAAGGCACAGATGTTTTTTTAAAAAGGGTTATTCCCAATATGGGTACATAATGCATTTTCTATCAATTTAATCCAGAATAACTAATATTAACTATATTATGAAATTGAATAAAATACGATATATATTGAAATTCTATTCTAGTACCCCCAAAGGGTTCTTTATACTGGCTCCTGCCAGTTCACAATGGTAAAACTAATGTAATCTGAAAGATCACTTTATATTTATGATGCTTTTTAAAAAAATCTATAACTTCCTCTGAGATTTTAGAATGATACAAATATACACCTTCTCACAAACATAATTTTTTAAGCTTATTCTTCGGGAACTATAACAAATACAACATTAGTGTCCATTTTCTCCAACTCAATAGTCTTATCGAATTTATGATCATCCTCTATAGTTATGAAAAATTCTATGAAATATTGACTCCTTTTATTAAAAATAATATAACATATAAAACTAATATGTTAGAATCTCTATATGTTCTATTATTAAAAATTATTATCCTTTATATTTGAAGGAAGTTATCCTTTATTTATCCAACCTTGTTCTGATAAATCTAGTCTATGAGCATCATATGCTATACGTTTTTCAAATAATAACCATCTACCTTAGACACCTTTGAATATATTAATGTTTTTAATTTTTCAATGACATTTTCAAACTCAATTTCAACCATTTTCAAGGCATCAAAATTTTTTGACTAGAATCATAACATAAAATTTGGGATATTTTATCTTTGACATCCATCCGAAAATCTTCACCATGAGAATTAATTCAACAAAAGATTAAATAAAATTACTTGAATCTATAACATATTCTAATTATTTAACTTATGATGATTATAAAATAAACATTACTCAAATTACTTCTCTACTTATTCCAGTTCCTTTTCACATCTATATCATGATACCTTTTTATTTGTCAAACTAAATTTGACAGAGATCATTAAAATTAATTTATCTAAAAATTTATTTAAACTCTATCATATAACATATTTGATTCATAATTTCTGATTGGATTCAATTATAAATTTATTTATATTTAAATAACTATATTTTCTTCTCTCCTATGATTTTTAAATTCTAACTTTCCTGATGTATGTGAATTTAACATCTTCAAAAACCATACAGGTTCAGCTAAATTTTTATCTTCTATAACTCTAAATAATTAAATATATTCTTTTTAATTATATACTTCACTAATGATCTTAATTTTTTTATCATTGAATAATATATCATCAAGTTCACATCTACAACCTTCTTTAGTTTTGTTGGTTTAACGTATAGATTTATCCTCCAGATACCCTCATGAACAGTATTCTAATTCATTTTCCTTTATCAAATCCACTCTAATTGAATCACACATGATATATGAATCACTATGATGAATGGTATTAGAAAATATTAACATAGAATCATTTTCCCTTATGAATGAACTAGTCATATAGTTTGGTGTTCATAGATCTATTAGTCACGTCATCTTCCAATTTTTTACCACTCAATATCCACCGTTAACCTTTTGGTAATATTTGTTTTGAAATATTTTAATTATACTATTATATAAATAGTAATACTATTACATTACTTAATATTAACTTTTACATAAGAAATATTTATTCTTATGTATCTGAGTGTCCTCGATGCCTTTTTCTAATTGTTGCTTCTGAGTAATTATTATATATTCATGGAACATCCAACAATTCTTTATTTATCATCTCTAGATAAATCCTCATACATGAAAAATATATTACATAATGACATAGTATTATTCCCTTTATAAATTTTATCATATATTAAAAATCCTTCTAACTTCCAAATTCATGAAAAATCTAAAAAACTAGATTCCTTCAAAAAATAGAACAAAATTTCCTCCCATTTAACTTTGTGACCTCCAAACTCAAGTTAGTTCATCAATAACCCAATTACCAAAATTAAAAAAATATATTCCATTGAGTTAACATCCACAATATGAAACTTTTGTAACTTATTATAAATGAATAAATTTTTATCAACTTTCATCATTTGAATTTAAACCTCTAGAAATAACAACTCCATCTTCACATATTCCTAAAAAATATTATTAAAAATTCTATTGAAAAAAAAACAATAGCACTACAATTCTAGAATAATTCCATTGGATTTTCAATATCCTTTTTTGGATTTGTTTCCAACACCAAAAAATGTCTTTTCAACACCATAACATCCCATTAAAACATCCTTTAACAGTTCATCAATCCATAGAATTACTCAAAGAGAAGTGTCCTGACACTATATTACTAGATAAATAAATGTTTTTAAAATATTTACATCCCTTAGTAATAATAAATTTGTGGTCATGATTTTTATGTCCTTCTATTAATCCAACATAGTTACCTTTACTCCCCCCATTTTATAAATAATAAAAACATAAAATTCCTAAATGATAAAGTATTGAGTTATGTACATATCCTTCTTTGATAATAAAATCCAATGTAAATTGGGGAACCCCGTGAATTTTTTATGTTAGATGGGATGGATGAATAAAAAAATTTAGCCTAAAATATATAAATTTCTCCCTTAGAATAGCTTTGATGAATGTGTCAATAATATGAAATTTTTTACAAATATATTCTAACTTCACATCCAATAATGAAAAAAAAACAACTGGAACATCAGTTTTTTACCATTCAATTTTAGTTATAAAGAGACATTAATATATTCAATGCTTAAAGTGGAACATTACACATTAGTTTTTATTAACTGACAATAAAAAACCATAAAAAGGTTAAATATAGAAGGCTATCACATCAGTTTTTGGTACAATCAATGTCAAAATCCTTCACATTAGTATTTCAATGCCGGATCATTATAAAACATGTTGGATTTAGATCCCTAGAAAAAAAAATTCTCAGTAAATGATTACACGTTTTTATTATTAAATAATTTTTCATATCACATTTTGATTACTGTTATACATGATATTTTTATGGGATAATATCCTTAGAATATATGTCTCATTGAAAGGTCATAGAAGTTCCCTGTGATGATGTGAACCAAGAGACACCAAAAAATTATTATTTAACCTTGTTCTATGTACATATGATACGATATTATAGGAAATATAAAATAAACGATATTAGTTGTATGAGGATCATAAGACATTAAGACAAATTCTCATGTTGTTTGCTCTTGGAAATCTCCAAGTTTGGAGTTTATGAGAACATACTCGTTAACAGGAAATCTAAATTTCCATGTGGCATGAGATTTTCTTATCTACGGATGTTTGTTTTGATCCTTATACTATAATATTATCCTTAATAGATATCATGAATCATGTGATTTGATGCATTTATGAAAACCAAGATAAAAAATGGTCGCTTTGAAGTTGGATTCATTGGGTTCGTCATGAGTGATATTTCATTAATAGAAAATGCAAGAAAGGATTTATACATTTTTATATCATGATGAATGTTGATATCCATGGCCCTTTAATGAGAATGTAACTACTTGAATAAATACCTGGACATATTTTTCAACAGGAGAGTTTATTTATGAAAAGTCAATGAAATAGACATCAAGAATATAGGTTTTTGGAAACAACATGCAACCTACATGATTTGATATATTTTAAAAATCAGATAATATTACACTATAAATGTTATTGGATGGTTTCAAATATTTAAAAAATTAAATTATTTCTCTGTGGATTTCGTGGTGTGTTTCTCGAAGCTAACATTGGAAATTAATCAGTTTTTCCAAATACCATTGGAAAAGGACTACATTTTAATACACTAAGTGTATCTAAAATCCCAATTAAATTATATTATTACAATTTGAAAATTATAATAAATAATATGTATTCAGGTTTAGTTGATAATCATATTTAAACAACGGGTTTTTCAAATGAATATGTGAGTTGAATTATAATAATAATAAATATTTTATTTCAATTATGGAGAATATAACATTTATTATATTTATCAGTGTATATTACAAAGATATTTATTTATTAAATAAATATTCATTATTCAAGGATTAGTAAATATTGATGAGGGAAAGTGGTTCAAGTATAATTGTCCATTAGAAAGAATACAATGATATTTATTTATATATTCTAAAAGATTTAGCACATGTAAAGTGATTAATAATTATGATATTATTATTTTTCTTAGATATGGGGTTAACTAATAATTATAAATCAAAAAAGGGTTTAATGTCAAATTTTCTAACCCTAAACTTTCCATAATAAATATCTAATTATAACACCTTCTAAAAACATGATTTGTTCCACAATGGATAGATTTAGACTCTCTCTATCCCAAGAAGTAGATAAAGAGATCGAGTGTGATCTCCTTCCCTCCTCTCATAAGCCAATGAGAGATCATCTAGTGTTCTTCCACTCTTGAAACAAATTCTGCAGTAGTTAACCATGAAAAACACAAGTGATTAAGACCAATCATTCTATAAATTGATGATTCTAGGATGTATTTTTTAGATTTAGGTTCATGTGTGGATCACCACTAGATAGATTATACCCTTGGATATTGTAATACAATGTTGATACGATAAGATTTTGTTCACCAAATCATCAAAAAAAGAGGAATTGCAAGTTGAGGTAATTCTATATCCACATATAAATTAATTATAAATTACATGTTATGATTTTTTACTTCTTTTTACATTGAATTAATGTAGTCAAATAATATACAATTTTAAAAGGAAATTATGTTTTGATCATGTAAAGAAAAAATTTTACGTTATTTAATATTAAAATCAGAATTGGCCATACTAGTAAAGGATACTTCCACTATGACTAGAAGCTATAAAACAAATGTGGAAATTACTAATTGAAGGCTTTCAATTTCGGTCATGATTACCTCATAATTGAATTGTAAATCATAATATCCACATTCCACATTCTCTTATTGATAATGAAATTGAGTTTATGAAAATATTTTTTTAAAAAAACTAAATATGTAAGAAAAAATAAGTAATAACTAATACAAGATTTATCTTACTGAACATTCACATATTTGATTTTTTAGTTACACTATTGAATAGTGATCCCTGTTTAACCCAATCCATGACGTGTTGTAATTTCATATATTAATTATCAAATTTGATGTAAAATGAAAAATTTATGATTAATGAACCAAAATAATGGAATAAATCTTATTTCTTTAATAATGGGATAAATATTCATCAAACACTAAATAATAAATACAATAAACAATATGATTTATATTCATATGGTTAAAATATAAATGACATCTAATCTCTAATAAATTATTAAAAATTCGGATTCAATAACAGAAAAGTGAATACTATTTCATAATTATATATTTGTTCTTAATAGTCAAATAATGTAAAAAATGAATGTGTAATCCATGTGTTCTTTATCTTTCATATACATATTCAGTTATAGATTCTTGGTTCAAGTATTTTACCTAAATTGAAATGTATAATGGGGATGTAAGATCATTAATAAACGTGTAATTATGTTGGATGCAATGAGCGTGAAGATAAATAATTATAAAATTAATTGATTAAGTAAATAAAAAAAATTGATATAATAAAAATAAATTAAAAATTGAAATTTAGTTACATGGAAAACAAATGCAACATAGGTACACTGAGATGATATCTCTTTACAGTATCCATAATGTTATTTTCAAAAATATTTAACATATAATATATTCTATGTATATCATTAGTCATAAACAATTATAATAACTATCTAATATATAAAAATTATGTGATATCTTTGTTACATAATCACCTTCCTATGGAGTATATGAAGGTACCAAAACATTAAATTTGGATTTCCTTTAAAGTGATTCATTGGAATTTAAATACTTATATATACTTTATGTGTAATAAAATATTATATATAATTATGAATTTAATGGTAAATAAAAAACAACACCTAACTCATTTTTCACATGATGAAAAATACTAGTTATCCAAAGTAGAAAATGACCAATACGCTATCCTACTATGGAAACATTCTCAATAGGTTACTGCACTTGAGCTGTAGGATTAATAAAATCATATACCAATAATCTTACCTGAACTATAATCATAAGTAGACGATATATATAATCCCCCAAATTATAATAAATTCTGTATTCTACAACACAATCATGGGGATCTACAATATGAAATTCACATTATATTGTAGGGTATGAATGAGGAGGTAGAATATCTAGGCAGGCAGGTCATGTAGGTTGTCTCTATCTCATCATTTCGGCAAGAATAACCAATACAGATGGTTTAATTTTATTCTCCATCAACTCATTTATGTTATATAGATGATCCTTCATAGAATTTATTTCTACCATATATTCCATCCACATCGATGTCGCACTAGGGGAAAGACCAAAAACAATTTTAAAACTAATACCCACCATATACCCTCTGACTTAACCTGGGTGTTACATATTTCTTATTTTAATGGAAAGAATATTTTTACTACCCTAAGAAATAAAGGTCCCATGTGTCATTTACTCTTGAAGTTCATCAGGAAGAAATATTTTCAAATGTAATATTGGTGAGATAAATTTACTAAGTAGTAATATTTATGAAAGCTACTAATTAATTACTTACGATATTATAAGAAATTTCTTTTCATGTATTGATAATATTCTATTAATTTTTTTCATTATCACCATTTTCCTTATTATATAATGTGGGGAATTAGATGGAGGTTCAAGGAAAACATCTTTAGAGCTGATATTTGACTTGGATTCTAATTCACTAATTTGTTAAACAATCATTTGGTGCCCTAATAAAGGATATCCACCACGTGACATTGTATGAAGGTATAAAAATTGATATTATATCTCATGATGTGTTTTCCTGGAGGCCTCTAATATTAGAAACAATAATTAATTTTTTTGGTAATTAAAAAAAATTAAACAAATTATCATACACTTACTTAAAAAAAATTACATTTATTAATTATAATGAATATATTAATAAGTAAGTAATTATAAATATATTTACTGAGAAAAAATAAAGAAACAAAAAAGAAACAAATAAATTTTTTATCCAATAACAAAAACATATCATAAAGACTTCCACCCACCAATTGGGAACAAAATTCAACTATTTATCCCTATTTATAAACCCATACATAAGTCATGTACAATGATTCTGTTTACTAACAAAAATATATAATGAAATCAAATTCATCATAAACTATATCCATATTATTTAATATAGTGTATAAAATTTTAATTAATCCCATTTGTCTATTTAATTTTAAATGACATTTTTAATTGAATAGATAAAAAATTAAGAAATGTATAATATTTAATCCATTGGAAAACTAAATAAATAAGTTTATAAATTTTATATTTCTTGACTCCCATAGCAATGATTTCACCTAAATAGTATACATTTATTCAAAAATTTCATTCATTCCCTTTTGATTTTGATGCTCACAAACACCGACATTTTTGTTACCAATGAATTTTATTTTAAGTGAATTTCAAGAAAATGATATTCATTAGAATATTTTTTTTATTCTGGAAGTGCACAGAAGTTTTAAATATGTGGAAAAATATTTATTTAATGTTTTTTAGTGTAATGTATATTATGGGAACCCTATGTTTGGAAGAAGACATATGGATCATATACCCTATGTTGTTGTAAATATATGAATAATCAATACTACATTAAGAATAAACCCTATGATTAATGAAATAAATTCACGGTTTATCAAACCTACTTCTGTAAATAATCATATGTTTTCAACCCTACTTTCCATGTATGAAATTATGTGATGTAACCGTACATTTTAATGGTTAATGAAAAAGTTTTATATTTAAGAAATTAACTATGTTTTCTACAGTGGCCTCACTAGAAGTAATTATCTCTTTAAAGATATTTTACGACCTAATCAAAGGCTCATATCCAATTGATTAGCCATTATTATTACTAAGGGATGTTATAAATCTCAGTGAACATTTCAATTTCTAATAATTGATTTTTTTCATGTAATAATCTTGGATGTCTTCAACCGAAATCTAGACAAGTTTCTCTTGATAAATAGAAAGAGTATTTTCATTTTATTTAGGGGTGATATCTATCTATTTATAGAACTATTTTAAATTTTAAAATATTAAATGTTTTTATTATTCCGAAGAGGCTACACTTTGGAGACCTATATGTTTTTATCTATCTGATCAAATCACTGTTATATCTGTCCCAACTACTATATCTTATTATAATATATTCTTTTAAATGTTTGAAAATTTATTTTTCAATTTTAGAATCTAGAGACATACATGTTTATTCATTTTTTTCTGTTTTCTCTATCACCATTCAAAGAAATACTATATAAATATTGAAGATTATTTTTATACTATTATACATTATTAAAGATCATACACATCTGTCAGGTTTATGCTACAACTGTTAATGAAACATTTATTCTCAATCAAAAAAATCTCTATTTATTTATTTTTGTATTGGATGCTTGGACTTGGTCATTGTGGGGAAATAGTATCATATTCTTAGAATAAGCTGTGAATTTAATATTCCTTATAAAAGAAGATGAATTCCTTTTAAAAGCCTTAATTTTAATGTTATAAACTGCTTGTAGTCCTTTTTGTAAGTCCTCAGTAAAAGGACTTACTACTAAAAAATCAACAAGCTTACTAGAGGGAATTGGTGGACTGAACTAGGGGATCTTTGTGATCTAATCCACTATACATCGCTATTTGGTTATTTATTTTCATTGCTCACTCATATTTAAATATATAAGGAAAATAATCAAAAAAATATATCAAGGGGATTATTTTGAATTTGTTTAATGTATTAATGAATCAAAATTCTCCCCCTCTTGTGTCTTCATCATAATAATTCTGATCTAATGGGTTGTATCAAAGGTATGGATCTATTTATATATGTCACTTTTTAAAATCATTGTAAATTGCTATTATATATCAAATATCAACATGTAATATCATAGTCTTTTCTATTTTTCTAAATTTCATTTTTTAAATACATGATTATTCAAGTTGATTCTAAAAATTACACAAAATTTTGGACTCTTGTAAAATATAAAAGGTATCCTTTTTCTCTAACAAGCATGTGTTAAAGATTCAAATAAATAAATATTTTGAAATGGTTGATAATAGTGAAGGTAAGTCGATGATTCATTCTTCTTACTTTAATGGTGATAATTATGGATAATGGAATCTCACCTGATTATTTATTTTAAAAATCCTATAATACAATTTTATTTAAAGTATTTCAAGACTTATCAAATTCCTATGAATGATTTAAAGAAATGTGATGATAAAAAATAAAAATAAAAAGATCTTAATTCAAAATCAATGAATGAAATTATTTCTAGTTTAGGGACTGATGATTTTAATCATGTTTCTCAATGTGATACAATATATGAAATGTGGAAGAATATTTCTGTTTCCTATGAAGGATCTGACAATATTAGACAACTGAGATACAACAAGGAAAATTTAATGTTTAACACTTTCAGAATGCCTGAAGATGAAAATATCACTCAATTAAATGGTAGATTAACATAAATTTCCAATAATGTTTCTGATTTGGGAAATCCAATTAAGCAATTATATCAGGCATTGAAAGTACATAGAGTTATAACCTCTGGGAATAATGGAATATAAGCTACTATATGTAAATCCACAATAGTAAATGATTTGGAAATGAATGAAATTATTGGAACTTTGATGGTGTATGGCGCTGAAATGAAATATGATGCTGAAAATCAAATCAAACATGAACTATATTCTATCAAAACTACAATGAATAAATAATCTGAGTCAATTCATCAAGATTTAGATGAAAAGTTCATACAAAGAAAATAGAGAGGATAAGCTATAAATGCATAGAAAATGGACATACAAAGTTTAACAATCCTTTAATTAAGGATCAAACTAAATACAATTATAAAATTAAAGAAAATAAAATTATGAATTATAAATGGAGTGATTCTTCTAGTTCAAATGATAAGACTTTCAATAGATCTAAAAATGAACGTAAAATGAAAATGGTATGTCTTATGACTCACCATAATGAGGTAAAATACTCTTACTATAAAAACTCTCACACTGAAAATCATACATAAGATGAACTAAAAAAAATATTGCTTTATGACTTAAGATAAATTCGAATCTCTCAAGGAAGATCATAGAAAACATAATAAAATTTATGATGATATTATATTAGAAAAAGAATATTTTTTTAAAAAAATTAGATATTTAACATCCAATTCCTCCCAAATTTCATGTGATTTTCATGAATAAAAATTTAAATAAATTTTTTATGAACATGAATCTTTATAACAATATTATAGTAGGATTATAAATGCAAAAAATTATATAAAAAAAAATTCTTGGAAAAACTAATTCACAAAGGAAAACTTGGTATAGGTAGAAATGGTGAAAGACCAAAATTATATAATAATTTTTTTGTTCCAAGATCAAAATGAAAAATCATGTCAACAATTAAATATTTTTATTTTGGAATTAATTGAAATTAGGAAAATGAATTTTTCATTATAAAACCCAAATTTTTTTCTGTTAATAATGTTTATTGTTCTATAGAATTATTTAATGTGAATCTTATAACCTCTACAACAAATAAAAAAATTGGTTTTATAAAAATTTTGTTTCTAACTAAGAAAAATTAAATAGCATGTGGGTACCAAAAGGAGATTTTCTTTAATGTTTTGTAGGAATAAACCACTAAACTATATCGTTAATTTATAAAAGTGGTTGTAAAAGTAGTATTTGTAAATTTTTGTTTCATTTTATTTTTTATAATTTTAATATTTATTTTATGGGTTTTCTGATCATTAAAAAGGGGGTGATTATTAAGATTGAGTTGATTCAATAATTTCATTAATTTTTCCTTATTCTCACAAACACACACATTTATGTTACTAATGAAATTGATTTTAAGGTAATTTTAGTAAGATGACAATCATTGGACTATTTTTTTTGTAATCATATACAAGTATTTAATTCCTGGAAAAATACTTTTTTATGTATTCTTTATGTGTTAGGGGAACACTTCTCATACCATACATTTATAAGATTGATATATAGTTTGAGAACCCTTGGTTTGGTAGAAAACATATAGATCATATGCCCTACACTATTGGAAACATATTGATCACTAGCCATACAATTAGAAGAATCACTATGTTTAAATTAATAATTGTATGGTTTATCAACCCTACTTTTTTAAATAACCATATGTATTTAACTATAATTTAAGAGTTTTTCATTATTCAAAGGAACCCAACATTTGACTGGTCAACTGTAGAGTTTTAAATATAATATTTTATCATAATTTTCTGCAATGGTCCCACAAGAAGTAAATATATCTTTAATTTTATTTTTCTAATGATTCAAAGGATCATATTTAATGGATTAAATCGTTACTATTCTAGAGGGAAGCTAGGACTCTGTGAAAATTTAAAAATCATATAATCATGTTTTTTCAGGATATATTCTTGGATATGTTCAACCGAAAGAAATCTATGATTCTATTGATAAACGGAAAGGGTATTTTTATTTTATGTAGGTGTGATATATTTCAATATAAAGAACTATTTCAAAAGAAAAAATATTGAATGTCTCTATTATCTTGAAGAATATAAACATTAGAGACATACATGTTTTGATCTATCTCATTGAATTTCTACTTTTTTTGTCACTACTACTATGTATTATTGTTAAATCATTTTCTCTAAGTTCGACAAAGAATATTTCAAAATTAAACTTTGTAGAAATACATATTTATTTATATATATGGTGTTTTTTCTATCACTGTTTGAAGAAATATTCTGAAAATATTAAAGATTATTTTACTACTAATACACATTATTAAATATCATACACATCTTTATGTTGCATGAAAAAACTATGAATGAAACATCTTTGTTTCAAAGAAATAAATATCTATTGTTTTATTAGAGTATTGGCTACTCAAAATCAGTCATTGTTGTAAAAGAGTATCATCTTTTTAGACTAAGATTTTGATTTATGTTTCCCTATAAAATAACTAGAACTCTGTGAAAAAGCCTTATTTGTACATTTATCAACTACCTATACTCAGTTTTGGAAGTCCCTTGTAAATGGACTTACTAGTGAAAATCACCAAGCTCATTGAGATGGTGTTAGTAGAGTGGACCATGGGATATCTTCGTGCTAAACCACTATACATATCCATATTATTTTCTTAATTTATTTCATCTACTCACTCATCTTAAAAGAGAGAAGGAAACTAATCAGTTCATGTCAATAGGGTTATTTTGAATATGTTGATGGTCTTAGAGAATCACAATTGAACCCCGCATCATGTATCTTCATCAAAGTCATTCTGACCTAACATATCCATCTGGTAGATTCTCCTCTAATTAGGCAATAAAATACATACCCTACAATGACTATAGAGTCCGGTAATTCCTAAACTATATGGCATGTGGGCCAGTTCGGTGGACATTCTCACCAAAGTTAATCATCACCCCCTACTCTCCATGTGTGAGGTAAATTTTAACTAAACGTGTCATCCACACCTACCATATTTATCAAATATCATCTCTATACAATAATAAGTTCTAATCATAATCATAATATATATAAGTTTAATTTCATTAAATAATTTAATTACTATATATATATACATGAAAAATATGTATACCTCAGTTCCCCTTCCTCGTTATCTGTCATTTAGAAATATGAATGCTACTTAAAAAAAGTAGGTATAATTGTATTTGATAAAAAATAATTTAAATAAACTAAAAATTTATAGTTCATAATAGAAAACAAAACATTTAATGTTGAATTTTTCATCCAAAAAAATGTGTAACAAAAACTAGTATATATTAAAATTAAGAAGAAAAAAATGAAAAAAATGGTTATCATCTAAAAATGTGGAACTTTTTTTACTTTTATTTGTTTATAAATAAATAAATGTTATAACTATAATATATAATTTTTCACAATAGAATGAAATTATAAATATTTTATCAAATAAAATCATATACCTAAAAAGAGAATAATATTATTAAAATAGTTACAAAAAATGATAAAGGAATCATTTTTCATCAAAAAAAATAGATATCTTAATATAGGTCATTAAAAAAAATTCAAAAATAGTAGGAATTCTAACCATATATATAATTAATTATCAATGTTAAAAAGTATTATTTTTAAATCTATCAATTTCCCAAAACAAATATATTAACTAATTATTTATAAGTGTAATGGAGTTTTTGTAAGAACCCAGTTTTTGTTGTGAAAGACTTTGGAATATTCTTGATATTATTCCAGAGCAGCACCCTCAGACGGCGTGCGATTCCAAGCCCCGATGTGGCCGAAATTAAATTTTCAGTGCATTGACACTGGGAATGAAAAATAAATTGGATAACTCCTAAACAGAGATCCGAATCAGAAATCTGAGTGCACGGATGGGTTCAAAATGGGGTGTTTACACTAGGAACGACATAAAATGAGTCGGCGCGGGATGTTCGGACCCCTCGCTCGTTAGCGGAGTGTTAAATGGATAAATTGAATTAAATTATTCGTTTAATAGCTCAATCTCATGTAACTCCTAAATGGTTGTTCAGATGGGAAAACTGAGGGCACAGTTGAGTCCGGAGCATACTGTTTACCCTAGGCAGGGTGTAAAAGTTGCGAGCGCGGGCCTACTGTGAGAGATGTCACCCAGGGGCAAAACTGTCTTTTCGAAATGTCCACATAGTGATTTTTTTCACTGGCCTTCTTTTTGAATAACTTTTGAACGAAGTCTCGGAATCAAAATCCGAGACTTCTGTTGAGTTCGGAGTGGGGTTTTTTGCCTAGGCGTGTGATAAAATGGGCGGGCACGAGGGTTTCGGAATCCGCGCCCATTGGGAGAGTTTTAGTGAATATTTATAAATTCACTAAGTGGGAGAACCCATTTCATTCTCTCTCTCCCTCATGTTTTCTTCGCTGTTCTCGCCGGATTGAGGAGAGGACTCTGGCAGATCGAAGCAGGACCGAGCGGGTGTGTCGACAATGTCGAACGGCGGGATCGAAATTGGATTCTTGATTAAACTTCCGCACCTTTGTAAATTTTGTCATTTAATTTCTAAATTTTGAAATTGGGATGATGGCCGAATGAACACGGCCATCGTCCGAGCTCCGTTCGATTTATCCTTCTTGGGCGTTCTTCGTCCCAATTTTCAGACGCATCAATTCTCAACGGATCAACGATCGGGGGCAGGCGTTGCGAAGTCCTCATCCCGAGGATCCCGAACCTGCGTTCGGTTCTGAAATCGGGCCACCGGATCGGTGGCAGCCATAGTCGGATGTCCCGGCTCTGGCAAGGGTGGTGTCCGGAGGTCGGGCGGAGAGGAGGCTTGCGGCCTGTACGTGGTGGTTTCCGACTGGGGCAGATTCGGCGGAGCAGGGGACAAGCCTAGGTGGTGTGCTCGGCCGGCAGAGCGGCGAGCGGGCGGCCGTGGTGTGGTCGAGCAGGCAGGGACCGGGGTTCGGGGGTGCGACGGCCGATGGGGGTCCGAGGTGAGCGGCGGTGTCGGCGCGGTGCAGCGGGCGTCGGCAGGGCGGAGGTAGCCGGAGGCGGCTTCGGCGGAACCAGGAGGAGACGCCGGGGCATGGTCGAGTAGAGGCACCGGCTCTAGCCAGTGCGGCGAGTGAAGGCGAGGGATTCACCGAGGAGGCGGCCGACTGTGGCCTGTCACGGACGGCAGGGGGAGTCCCGAGGCGGTCAGCACCTCGGGAGAGTGGAGGGAGCAAGGACCCGCCGGATGCAGGTCCTGCTACGCGACGCGGTAGACCGGCCAGATGTCCTGTCCGCATGGAGAAAAATCGGACCCGCTTGGGTCCGGTGCTGAGGGGCGGGCAGCGGCCAGCGGGCCGCGGCGGTTCGGCCCGGCCGGGTGAACCGGCCTAGTTAGGCCCCCATGCATTCGGGGGGACATATCATTCAAACGGCACGTCTTTTTGACGCGCCGTCTACGGCGATGAGTTTGTATCGACGAGGCTCTCTCTTTAATATGAGTTTCGGGAGTTTTGGATTCTGTGCCCGAAGACGGGCGACCCTAGAAGCAATAAATTAATAATAATAAATTATTATTTATGTTGCGACAGACGTGGCTCGTGATCCGGATGTCCATTTGACGTGCCGTCAGAGGCCCCGTGGCCCCGGAGCTGAGACAGTCCTTCCAAAATTGGTTCTGAGCCTCTGCAGGTTGGTTTCATCGCTCGGTGGCATGAAATGCCAAATGTGAGTAATTAATTAATTAATTGTTGCGTCGGACATGACTCCTGTTTGGGATGTCCGATTGATGTGCCGTCAGCGGCAACATGTTTCCAGTCCTCGTGCGGACTATTTCAGATGCTTTACGAAGCTTTCAGGTTGGAGATAAGGGGTGGGACCCATAGGGCCTAGTTCGCACGTTTTACCGTGGAACGTCACTTTTTCACCTGACATCCATTTGGGGTGACTGAGGACTCATTTCTGAGTGTTTTTCCGAGGGGATTGCAACGGCGCACTCTGCCCGCCTAAATTTGGGCCGAGATGTGGGCCCCACAGAGTCCCATTTGTGTATAACGCGGGGAGTTGCGGCTTTTGCATCCAGAGTCTATTTTAGGCTTCTTCAGTGGCGTTGTGACTCTGAAATCGCGACAAGGTTGACCAGGGGGTTTCAGGCGATGATGTCAGGGTTGAGGCGTGGGCCCCACCGGCCGTCTTTTGAGCTGTGCAGCGTATTGCAGATTTTTCATCAGATGTTCGTTCGGGGTGAATGAATAGTCATTTTGATGCGTTTTTCCGAGATCTTCGTGATGGCAAGATCACCCGGCCTTTTTCGAGATCGTGGTGTGGGTGCCACCTGGGCTGGCTACGGTGCATAGTACCCTTTTCACCGGGTGTCCGTTTCGGGCGATTGAGTAGTCAATCCCATGTGTCTTTCCAAGGGGATCATAGTGGTGTGATCCTTTTGTTCGGTTTTGGGATCTTGGTGTGGGCCCCACATGGGCTGGCAACGGTGAATAGTTTTATATTCACTGGTTGACTGTTTCGGGTGAATAAATGGTCTATCTCGCATGTTTTTCTATGAGGTTTGCAACTGCGTGATCCGTTCGGGCATGTAGAGCCTCGTTTGATATCTCATTAAATGGGGAAACATGGGATGGTGTTGGATGGAGGTCCCTTTGACGCTCTCTGAACCAACGCATGGTAGCGATATTGGTAACACCCGACGATGTTGGTTGCAGTGTTGAGTTATCAGACCCGTTACCAGGTCTACCCTCCAGCAGGGCTGAGCAGTGGGTTTCCTGTCGACTACTTTCAGGTCTACCCTCCAACAGGGTTGGGAAATGGGTTGTCTGTCGACTACTTTCTGGTCTACCCTCGAGCAGGGCTGGGTAGTGGGTCGCCTGTCGACTACATTCAGGTCTACCCTCCAGCAGGTCTGGGCAGTGGGTCGCATGTCGACTACTTTCGGGTCTACCATCCCGCAGAGACTGGGTTGTGGGCCAACTGTCGACGTGTTCCGAATCTACCCTCCAGCAGGGCTGGGTAGTGGGTCACTTGTCGACATGTTCTGGGTCTACCCTCTAGTAGGGCTGGGCAGTGGGTCGCCTGCTGATGTATTAGGGTTTACCCTCCAGCAAGGCTGGGTAGTGGGTCACCTGTTTTCATTTCAGACTCAGGCCTTCTTATGAGGCTGTTCAGTGACTTTTTCTCCATGAATATTGGAGTAGGATCTTTGGTGTGCAGATGGGTGATGTGGAAGCTTTGATGTGACCTAGGACATACGAGAATAAGGGGCACTTTTCCCACCAAGGCGCATTCTTGCGACGCGACCTAAAAGTTGTGCGGGCGAGATAATGCCTCCCAAAGCAGATAATATCGAGGTGTGGCGATTGATCCCCTTTCACTTGTACCTCCTAGGTTGACGTGCTGGACGCTTGGGTTCAGTGTTGGATATCCTTTGACCTGTTGGTGACACTTCTTGGGCTGATCTGGGAGATAGAGATCCCATTACCCACTCATTCGGGTTTCTCGTTGAGCATATATATACATCATATTGTTGTTTCCAATCCTTGGGTTTGGTTACTTGCCTTCTAGGAAGGGCGAAGACGCGTGGGGTATGCCTATGCTCTCTGTGTCTAGCTCCTCTTGGTTGGACGAGTCTACTCTCCTTCTATTGGTAGCGATGACTCGACGAGAAGTTCATATTCTCACCGTCTCCAGCTTCTTGCGTCTAGATGAGTGTTCTTATTTTCTTTTGTTGGGTTGAGATGCACTCTCTTTCTCTCTTTTTCACTCTCTTTCTCTCTTTTTCACTCTCTTTCTCTCCTTTTCACTCTTACACTGTTCTCTGCTCTGTCTACTGCTCCCCATTTTTTACTTCCCTTATTTCTCACTCGAGCTTTCGGGGCATCCTACTGAGTATTCTTATACTCACCCCTGATCGGGCTTTGCCCGCACTTGGTGTGCCCTTGCAGATGACGGACAGGTCGGTCGAGACTACGGAGGAGCGTAGAGGACACAAGATCTTGGACTGTGTTCGGTGGCCATAGCAGGACTTCTTGGGTGTGATACTCACTAGCGGTTTACCTTTGTTTTACCTGTTGCCGGGTTGTGGAAACTTTCTGGATGGGCACGAGTGTTTTCCTTTTTACTATTCGGTTTACTTTTCAGCACTTTGCTAGTACTGGTTAGAGGTCGATGCATGTATGTTGGTTCCCCTTTTTCTAGCAGTTTTTTATCTTGCTTTGTTTTCCCTGCACGGTTGCTTGAGTTGGTTGTGTGTGTGCGTGTGTATAGTTTCTTAGACAAAGGTCTCCCCTAGTTTATTGTGCCTTCAGCGCTAATCGCCAGCCCCTGGCCTATGGAGGAGGGCTTGGGGTAGTTTCTACTCGAGCATCGTTATAGGTAGGGTCTTGAAAAAGTGGTATCAGAGGTGGTTCGTTCTTTGGGGCGATGTTCGGACGTCCCTAAAAAGGAATTGGTTGTGTTTTGGGGAAATAGTGTCAACGTGTCCCGAGAGAGGCTCTCATGCCAGGGAGTCCATTGATGGTGTGGCGGCCGACGTATCCATTCACGAGGACCCTGATAACCCGCTTATCAACTCAGCACACTAAGACACATGTTGCATGGAATTTGATTCATGCATCATATAGGATTGAGTCCTTGACTGTCATTCTTGAGTCAGCTCCCCATCATTGTTGATATATATATGCTCATTTTACCGCGGTGCTCCTTGATCGGGTTTAGGATGCCTCTGTGATGATAGCCATCCAGGATACTAGCTCTGGTTCGTGAAGATGATTCCAAGAGCAAAGAGGCCTCAGTTCAAGATCCATCAAACGATTACCCTTTCTCCAGCAGGATAGGCAGTAGCACCTCCACCTGTGGAGTAGCCGTTAGTACCGGCAGTGAAGGACGATGACGAGCGTAGGTTGGACACGCTACGTGAGTTCCACCGTTGGAGACCGCTAAGGTTCCACGGTAATCCATACCCTCAGGTAGTGAAGGGTTGGCTAGCTTTGGTGGTCTGCCTCTTTAGGCTTGTTCGGACACTGACAGGTTATATGATGGCTTTGATAGCCAGTCTTTTTCCACCCTAAAGTTTGGCATAGTAGAGCCAGGGTTACACAAATACTCGATGAGTCATCACTTTCGTGAGGAGACTTTCATCTGCGGTTTTGTGAGGAGTTTTACCCCTCCTGGTTATGCTCCGTTTGGATCCAGGAGCTCCTGCAGTTTCAGTAGGGAGGGATGATAGTGCCTGTGTATGTGGCTAGTTTTTCTGACAGTGCACGTTTTTTATCCGGACGTGGTCCGCGACGAAAACTTCCGAGCACAAAAGATTGAACGAGATCTCTGTAGAGAAGATTCATGACAGTGTAGTGCCCTTGTGCATCCTCACCCATCTCAGGGTACTAGAGAAGGCACTGGTGATAGAGAAATTTCTGGTAGAGGGACGTCCATTGGTGGGACCTCGACTCTAGAGGTTTCCCCTTGATGAGACTCTGACACATGGTCGGGGAAATCGTAGAGCACAGAGATAGCCCAGGGAATACTGGAGCTATATTTGTGATGTGCGAGATCATGTGGCATCAGATTACTCGACCAAATGTGCTGAGTCTTCCAGATGGTTGGTAGATGCACCACCACGACAGAGGCAGTGTCGTGATAAGAAAACTCCCAGGTGAGGATAGGGTGGTCCCCAGGGAGGCGATGTTTATAGAAATAAAGAGGAACTGTCGTTGGCGGATGAAGTTTCGAGGTCCTTCCACCACCACCAGGCGGCCCATGTCAAGCTCAAGGAGCTGATGGATGGGTCGCGGGCGGCTGTGTGATGTGGTTGTTTACAATCCTGAAATGCAAGAGATGATACGCTCTATAAGTTTTTTTACTTTTCTCAGTAGAACTTGTTCGACACTGTGCGAGGTACTCTTTCCTCTAACTCCTTGCTCGAGGGGTTATCGAGGGTGACACGGGGCGTCGGTGTATCCCTGTGTTGGTGCTGGTGGTGATAGTTTCTCCCTAAGAATTTGGAGACACTCTTTAGGGAGAGCACGTTGTGGTTTGATCAGACCACCAGTTTCTCAGGTGCGTCCCCACACAGAGAGACTTGAACTGGAGATGACGGTGCTGGCTAGAGTTTCTTCAAGAGGGTACAACTCGTGTGTAGTTGAGGAAGCTGACTCCTTCGCTGGTTGTGAATGTAAGAGAGTCTCGGTCGTGATGCACCGACTGTGAAAACTTGTTTGACCGGATATCCTTGGGTGTTTCACCAGATGGGTATTCTAAAGGAGGGAATCAACGAGTCGTGTCCCAGGTGCGGGCGGTAATTCCAGTCGCGGTATGAGACGTAGGGGTTTATCCATGGAGGTGAGCTACCAACGAGGGCTTTCGGGCCGTTTGAGACCATGCGAAGGGATGGCGAGGTTATCTACCGCCCTTCCCTGACCCCCAAAGTCAGGAGTGGGTGCACGAAATCTCCCACAAGGCTTACCTAAGGAGATGTGTGCGTGCTCTTGTGCACTTCATCGACAAGGGCAGACCTCGCGTAAACAGATCAAATCCTTTGTTCTATGTGCAGTGACAGTAGACTGTGCAACAGTTCTTCTAGGTACGGAAGATCCACGTGTGGGCTTGGTACCCTGAGTTGGTCCCCTAGTTTTGCTTTTCGGGGATGAAAAGCTTGAAGGAGGGAATGATGTAAGAACCTAGTTTTTGCTGCGAAAGACTTTGGAATATTCTTGATATTATTCCAGAGCAGCGCCCTCAGACGGATTGCGATTTCGAGCCCCGATGTGGCTGGAATTAAATTTTCAGTACATTAACACTGGAAATTCCAAATAAATGGGATAACTCATAAACAGCGATCCAGATCAGAAATCCGAGTGTATGGATGGGTCCGAAATGGGGTGTTTACCCTAGGAGCGACAAAAAAATGATTCGGAGTGGGACGTTCGGACCCCTCACTCGTTAGCGGAGTGTTAAATGGAAAAATTGAATTAAATTATTCGTTTAATAGATCAAACCAAAGTAACTTCTAAACAGTTGATCAGATGGGAAAACCGAGAGCACCATTGAGTCCGAAGCATACAATTTACCCTAGGCGGGGTGTAAAAGTTGTGGGCGTGGGCCTGGTATGAGAGATGTCACCCAGAGGAAAACCCGTCTTTTCGAAATGTCCACTTAGTGATTTTTATCACTGGCCTTATTTTTGAATAACTTTCGAACAAAGTATCAGAATTGAAATCTGAGACTTCCTTTGAGTTCGGTGTGGGGTTTTTTGCCTAGGCATGTGATAAAATAGGCGGGCGCGAGGGTTTCGGAATCCGCGGCCGTTGGGAGATTTTTAGGGAATATTTATAAATTAACTAAGTGGGAGAAACCATTTCATTCTCCCTCTCTCTCTCTCAAGTGTTCTTTGCAGTTCTTTGCCAGATTGAGGAGAGGACTCCTGCAGATCGAAGCGGGACTGAGCGGGTGCATCGACAATGTCGAACGGCCGAATCGAAGTAGGATTCTTGATTAAATTTCCGCCCCTTTGTAAATTTTGTCATTTAATTTCTAAATTTTTAAATTGGGATGATGGTCGAAGGAACACGGTCATCGTCCAAGCTCCGTTCGATTTATTGTACTTGGGCGTTCTTCGTCCAAATTTTTGGACGCGTCAATTCTCAACGGATCAACGATCGGGGGCAGGTGTTGCGAAGTCCTCATCCCGAGGAACCCGAACCTGCGTTCGATTCTGAAATTGGGCCACCGGATCGGTGGCGGCCGCTGTCAGATGTCCCGACTCTTGTAAGGGTGGTGGCCGGAGGTCGGGCGGAGAGGAGGCTTGCGGCCTGTGCGTGGTGGTTTCCGACCGGGGCAGCTTCGGTGGAGTAGGGGACTGGCCCGGGTGGTGTGCTCGGTTGGCAGAGTGGCGAGCGGGCGGCCGCGATGTGGTCGAGCAGGCAGGGACCGGGGTTTGGGGGAGCGACGGCCGACGGGGGTCCGAGGTGATCGGCGGTGTCGGCGCGGTGCAGCGGGCGTCGGCAGGGAGGAGGGAGTCGGAGGCGGCTTTGTCGGAACCAGGTGGAGACACCGGGGCATGGTCGAGCGGAGGCACCGGCTTCAGCCAGTGCGGCGAGTGACGGAGAGGGCTCCACTGAGGATGCGGCTGACCGCATCCTGTCGTGGTCGGCAGGCGGAGTCTCGAGGCGGTCAGTGCCTCGGGAACGTGGAGGGAGCAAGGACCTCCCGGATGCGGGTCCTGCTGCGCGACGCGGGAGACCGGCCAGATGGCCGGTCCGCATAGAGAAAAACCGGACCCGCTCGGGTCCGGTGTTGAGGGACGGGCAGCGGCGGTTCGGGCCGGACCCGCGGCTGGGCCGGGGGCCGGCGACTCAGACCGGGCTGACCAGGTGAACCGGCCCGGTTAGGCCCCCTTGCATTCGGGGGGTCATATCTTTCAAACGGCACGTCCGTTTGACGCACCGTCTACGGCGACGAGTTCCTATCAATGAGGCACTCTTTTATGGTGAGTTTCGGGATTTTTGGATTTTTTGCCCGAATACGGGCGACCCGAGGAGCTTTAAATTAATAATAATAAATTATTATTTATGTTGCGACAGACGTGGCTCGTGAGTCGGACGTCCATATGACGTGCCTTCAGAGGAATAGTGGCACCGGAGCTAAGACGGTCCTTCCAAAATTGGTTCGATGCCTTTGCAGGTTGGTTTCATTGCTCGGTGGCACAAAACGCCAAATGTGAGTAATTAATTAATTAATTGTTGTGTCGGACCTAACCCCTGTTTGTGATGTCTGATTGACGCGCCGTCAGTAGTAGCATGTTTCTAGTCCTCGTGCAGACTTTTTGAGATGATTTACGAAGCGTTCGGGTTGGAGAAAAGGTGTGGGCCCCACATGCCCTAGCTCGCACTTTTTAAGGTGGAACATCACTTTTTCACCCGACATCTGTTTGGGGTGAATGATCACTCATTTCTGAGTGTTTTTCTGAGGGTATTGCAACGACGCAATCCGCCCACCTAAATTCGGGCCGAGGTGTGGGCCCCACGGAGACCCGTTTGCTTATAACGCGGGGAGTTGAGGCTTTTCCATGCAGAGTCTGTTTTTGGCGTCGTTAGTGGTGTTGTGACTCTGGCATCGAGACAAGGTTGACAAGGGTGGTTTCAGGTGATGATGTCGGGGTTGAGGCGTGGGCCCCATGGGACGTCTTTTGAGTTGTGCAGCGTATTGTGGCTTTTTCATCAGACGTTCGTTCAGGGCGAATGAATAGTTGTTTTGATGCATTTTTCCGAGAGCTTCGCGATAGTAGAGATTGCCCGACCTTTTTCGGCATCATGGTGTGGGTGCCACCCGGGCTGGCTATGGTGAATAGTACCCTTTTCACCGGGTGTCCGTTTTGGGTGATTGAGTAGTCAATATCATGTGTCTTTCCGAGGGGAACATAGTGGTGTGATCCGTTTGTTCGGTTTTGGGATCCTGTTGTGGGCCCCACATGGGCTGGCTACGGTGAATAGTCTTATATCACTGGTTGACCGTTTCGGGTGAATAAATGGTCTATCTCGCGTGTTTTTCCGTGAGGTTTGCAACGGCGTGATCCGTTCGGGCATGTGGAGCCTCGTTTGAGATCTCATTAAATGTGGAAACATGGGATGTTGTTGGATTTAGGTCCCTTTGACGCTCTCTGAACCAATGTACGATAGCGATGTTGGTAACACCTGGTGATGTTGGTTGTAGTGTTGAGTTATCAGACCCGTTACCAGGTCTACCCTCCAGAAGGGTTGGGTAGTGGGTATCCTGTCGACTACTTTCAGGTCTACGCTCCAGCAGGGCTGGGCAGTGGGTCGCCTGTCGACTACTTTCAAGTCTACCCTCTAGTAGGGCTGGGCAGTGGGTCGCCTGTTGACTACTTTCAGGTCTACCCTCCAGCATGGCTGGGCAGTGGGTCGCCTATCGACTACTTTCGGGTCTACCCTCCAGCAGAGACTGGGCAGTGGGTCACCTGTCGACGTGATCCATGTCTACCTTCCAGCAGAGCTTGGCAGTGGGTCACTTGTCGATGTGTTCCGGGTCTACCCTCTAGTAGGGCTAGGCAGTGGGTCGCCTACTGATGTATTAGGGTTTACCCTCCAGCAAGCATGGGCAGTGGGTCACTTGATGGCATTTCAGACTCATGACTTCTTATGAGGCTCGTCAGTGTCTTTTTCTCCATGACTATCGGAGCGGGATCCTTGGTGTGCGGATCGGTGATGTGGCAACTTTGATGTGGCCTAGGACATACGAGAATGAGGGGTGCTTTTCCCACTGAGACACGTTCTTGTGATGCGACCTAAAAGTCGTGCGGGCGCGACAATGCCACCCAAAGCAGATAGTATCGAGGTGTTGCGATTGAGTCGCTTTTACTTGTACCTCTTAGGTTGACGTGCAGGACTCATGGGTTCATTGTTGGATATCCTTTGAACTATTGGTGACTCTTCTTGGGCTGAGATGGGAGATAGAGATCCCTATACCCACTCATTTGGGATTCTTGTGGAGCATATATATACATCATATTGTTGTTTCCACTCTTTGGGGTTGGTTACTCTCCTTCTAGGAGGGGCGAAGACGCGCATGGTATTCCATGTGCTTTCTGTGTCTAGCTCCTCTTGGTTGGACGAGTCTACTCTCCTGCTATAGGCAACGAAGACTCGACGAGAAGTTCATCTTCTCACCGTCTCTAGCTCATTGCGTCTGGACGAGTCTACTTCTTTTCTTTTTTTTGGGATGAGTTGCACTCTCCTTCTCTATTTTTCACTCTCTTTCTCTCTTTTGTACTCTCTTTCTCTCTTTTTCAATCTCTTTCTCTCTTTTTAACTCTTACACTATTCTCTGCTCTGTCTACTGCTCCCCATTTTAGTACTTCCCTTGTTGCTCACTCGAGCTTTTCAGGGCATCGTACTGAGTATTCTTATACTCACCCCTGCTTGGGCTTTTCCCACACTTGGTGTGCCCTTGTAGACGACAGACAGGTCGGTCGAGACTATGGAGGATCGTAGAGGACACAAGAGCTTTGGCTGCATTCGGTGGCCGTAGCAGGACTTCCTGGGTGTGAGACTCACTAGCAGTTTACCTTTGTTTTACCTGTTACCGATTTGTGGCACCTTTTTGGATGGCGCATGTTTTACCCTTTTTACTATTCAGTTAACTTTTCAGCACATTGCTTGTACTTGTTAGAGGTTGATGCATGTATGTTGGTTCCCTGTTTTGTAGTAGTGTTGTATCTTTCTTTCTTTTCCATGCACTGTTGCTTGAGTTGGATGCGTGTGTGCGTGTGTACTGTTTCATAGGCAAAGGCCTCTCCTAGTTTATTGTGCCTTCAGTGTTAGTCGCC
Organism: Viscum album; assembly: GCA_963277665.1. Taxonomy (NCBI): domain Eukaryota; kingdom Viridiplantae; phylum Streptophyta; class Magnoliopsida; order Santalales; family Viscaceae; genus Viscum; species Viscum album. The sequence continues at coordinate 118,333,372 of OY728155.1, read as the reverse complement.
TGCCCCCGGCCTATGGGGACAGGCTTGGGGTAGTTGCGGCTCGAGCCTCGTTACAGTTCGGGTCGTGACAGTTTTTTCCAATATCTCTTCCACAAGATCATTTCATATCACATAAAGAATATCCATATTACAATAATTATTATCATTTGGATATCATGTAATAGATAGAGAATTTTTAGATAAGTCTTTAACATCACCAATATTATCATCACCACAATGAATTGTTTCCTTGAAAAAAATTAATCAATAATAATTTTATGGATCAAAAATATAAATAATTTGTTTTGTATGAATCTTAATAAAAACATTTTATTCATTAAAACTATATATTTTCAAATGAACAAGGTAAATCAAAACTCATCATGTTTCACACCACTATTACTATCAACATGGATATACTTAAATACCAGTATACAAAATTTAGTATAATAAATTTCCTTATATAATCAACAACTGCAAATTATGGTGTTGATTGAGAAATTCTATTTTTAGCTTTGGAACATTAAAAAGTCTATTATTCAGAAACAACCATTAATATATTATTTTGAACATTACAATTTATGTCCAACATTTTCATGTGTGTAAAGTGTATAACATTAATATCAAAACCACAACACATGATCACATTAAAAATTGGTCCCCCTATTAACCATTACAATGTTTATAGTGCAGATATATCAATTCTTATTTTCTCCTTAATCCATGAAAAAATATGTTTTAATGTTTATTCATCATAAATTTTCATTTCCTCTCAGATATCACACCTACAATCCAAAAAATGTGATCATGTATATTTATAAAAATCTCTCATGTTATTGAAACTATATAAATATGCATGCATCAATTCATCATGTGGAATAACTTTACCTTTATTCCATGAATCACTTTGCCTTCACTGTGAGATATCAAATGTCAAGATACATGGAGACCAACGTGCTCCAATATAGAAATGTAATCACTAAAAAACTCTATTACCACTTTTCAAATATTTTTTATACAATAGATATCTCTAGTATATGCAGATTTATAACATATCACTTCAATATTTATATATATATATATATTAAGAAGATACATCTAATAAAAATTAATAGGACAAAAAATGTATATCTCTTATAATAAATAAATCAACATAATAACCATTATATGAAAAAATAATGGTGTAAAATATAATTTCAGTTGAAAAATTATTAGGATATATTAGTTCTCTGACACATCTAAAAAATCATCATTTATTACATTTCTAATAAATAAATTGAAAAAGTAACTAAACTGATTATTGTCATTATAATAGATGTCAATAACATTCCAAGTAATGAAACTAGTAGAAGCTATTTTTATGAATATATGATATTTATGGGATATCATACATATTAACTTTAAATCCTTCAATGGCACAAACTTTTAAAATTTTAAGAAAAACTGCTAGGTAATTTTATACCATGAAGATGTTAATAAAAATTTATCTTCTAACTATTACCTAATGTGTGACATGCTATAGGAAAATATAGAATGCTTTCCTTCATTATGAGAGATAACTCTAAATGTATTATTGTGGTTATTAAGTTCAATATTATCGGAAATCTATATTTTTTAATTCCTTTTATGTTTAAAAATATTCCAATTAGACAATCATAAAAAAATTTCTTTGATATTCATGATTTCAATGTTATATTTTCCACCATGAAAATCCAATAAGGTTGATTGAATAAAATTGAACATTTCATCAATATATTTGGTTTATAACAATAGCATCCGTTGTTTTTAAATGTGACATTGATGTTTTTCATCTTATTGTAATATTCTTCAGCAAAGAATGGTTGTGTTGTAGAATCATACTCTTATAAACCATCAAATAGATTTATTTGACCTTTAATAAGGATGATCCATTCAAAAAAATCTATGATATCTCATATAAAATATTTTTCCCATTTTTCAATTGATGATATGAACTCCCCTCTTTGTAAATTAGACATAATTTATGCCCTTTAAAAATATATCTAGGTAATTTTACATGTGAAGTAAATCCCTTTATAGTGAAAATTATCAGAGAACACAAATGAAAATACTATATCTTGTATGCATTAAATATTAAAACACATATATCCTATGTATTTCAAACCATAAATAAAATGGTGATAGATAAACATCAATATCATTTCCAGGCTATTTTGATCCATAAATCATTAATCTCGTCATCACATATTTCCTCTTCAAACATATATGTGGATAAAAGTTATAAAAAACCAAAAACAAAAATAGGCCATGTCCATGTTAGATTCTAATAATCTGACATAGAATCATTCTATCTATACACAAACCCATTCTAAGATTTCTAATTTCATTTTTAAAATTTGATAATTTTTTATCAAATATTTTTTATTGTGTTGAATCATTATGATGATGTAGGTTTACATTAGAGATGCACCCATCAGTATTCCATTTTATCATCTATGCATCATTTTAATTTAAAAATATATTCTTTAAATGAGAAATAATATGTAGATACCATATTTATTTATGGGATGTTTGGTTCCTATCCTTGAAAATGAATCATGATTGGATTCGTTATCCATTTTATACCCTTATGTTCCATATTTAGGTCTTTTTGATAAAATTTCATATTATTTACTATACATCAATCAAATCTTTGAGAAATAATATATATTTTTATACCCCAATCTTATTAGACATAATATTTTTTCCTCATAATTGAAATTTGGAAGACCATTTCCTTCTATAAGAATCTATTTTAAATGTTTAAGCAATTTAATGAAAATTTTATCACTCTAACCAAGGCTTACTTTCAAGTTAAGGTAAATCAGCACTACTAAAAACACTATAAATATAGTGAAACATGATAATATGGATTTCATAGAATCTATATATGGTTATTCAACACTTATTTTCTCAATGTTTTTGACACCTACATCATGAATTAATTATTCAAGGTGATCCTTAATCTGATGTGCAACATCTTTATCATCATTATATCTTGACTTGTTTGTTATTTCATCATGTCGGATACAATATTTTAAATTATGAATAAATAAATAGAAAATTAGATGGTATTTGATTTGTCTTTACCATAATTTACTCATATTCATTCATTTCATGCATGGATAGAAAATCAAATTTTGTTTTCACGATTTCTTTTAGACAATTCTATGAAAATGTCAACCACTTTCTCATATTCATAGGTAGTTCTTCATGTATTTATCCAACTAAAATATATTAATTACTAAAATAATCACAATATAATAGATGAATATATTAAAAAATTTAAATATTTAAACATACATATATATATAATTAAAACATGGAAGAATATACAAAAAATTAATTTAAACATGTATTAATTTTTAACAAATATATTACATCGTAAATTTTTTTTAAAAACATAAAACAAGTTAAAATATAAAGAATTTAAAAAAATTATTAAATGAAAAAATATATTTTAAAACAATTAATAAAAAAATGATTTAAAACCAAAACAATTATAATGATAAAGAAATTTATAAATAAAAACAATTATAAATATAAATATTTATAAGAAAAAAGAAATTAATTTCACAATCAATTTCTAATCCTATAAAATTTACAAATTTATAATGTTTTTTGAAAAATATAAATTATAATCATATACATACAAACAAATGAATGAATGAATGAAATTTATAACTAAAAAATAATTAATTTATTAGAGAAAATAAAAAAAATTATTTATATATTTTGGAGGTCGATAATGGAAATTAGGCCTTGAATTCCAATGACCACACTAGAAGGTGGCATTAATAGTATGTACACACCAGTTTGAAGATAATCATTTTTAAATCAAAAATTATAAAATAGAGAGAACAAAAAACTTTAAGCGTAGTTATGAATCAAGAAAATTAGGGTTTTTGGGGACTGAATACTATAAGGGGTCATGTAAGAATTATTAATGATAAACAATTTAGGGGAAAAACCTGAAAATATGGTGAAAACCGATTAAAAGATAAGATCAATCATATTCTAGTGCTATCAATAGTCTATAGAATGAGGGTTTCAGAAATATTGAGTTTAAAATAATGAGTGTTTCATGATTTTGTTTTCTATAAAACTAATGTTAAATTGTTTTCATCATTATATTTAATATTTGTTTTTATAAAATTGGTGTTTAAGGTAATTTTGAAGTCTTTTTAATATAACCTTTCTATAAAACTATGGTTTAAATGTTTCTGTTTCACTTTTAACATTAATTTCTAAAAAACCTACACTAAAACTCTGACACTGAAGCCACTTTTTATGTTAGTGATCTCTATTAGAAACTCTCTCCTTAATGAAACTATACTTGATATCAATATTTTTGAATCAATAGTGTTGCATTGTATTTTTTGAAAAATCATTTCAACTCTATTTTCACATGTAATTTTTAATGGTTTTTCAATGATCATCCTCAAATATTTTAATGGTAATTTAATAACCTACATTTGAATAAAATAATGTATAGTTGAACTATACATGGATTTAGTCATACTCAATGTCCCAAAAAAAATTTCTTATTATTTAATCTCACATAACATTCTCCCAAAAAGAATGTTCCTCTTGAAACTTATTTTTTATCATTGTAATCTCAAACCCCATAAATATCAATCAAACCTAGTAATTTGAACACTTCATTTCTCATATATATCATATCATAATTAAATACTCCATTGATATATCTAAGAATGCATATTATAGCTAACATGTGGTATTCCTGTAGAACACTTTTGTATCTTGCTCACAAGGTTACTGCACACACAATATCTAGACATGATGTAGTGAGATAAAGAATGTTTCTAATCAACTTCCCAATGTTCTTATTCAGTGAGATAAATAAAGTTTCTATTTTACATCCTAATGTTCTTATTATTCCCACATTTCCTTAAATCATCTTTACTCAACTAAACTCCAACTTAAATAGGCATGGATACTTCTTTTTAAACTTGCATTCAAGTGTTCTTAAAAAATTACTTGGAACATTTCTCTTAATATATGAATATATAAATTATTTTATATTCTAATTGTAAAACTATAAATAAATTCATCTCCGTAAGAATTTATAGATCAAAGAGAACATTCATTTATTATGACAAATCATCACAATAATAATCCCATATTCTTGTAAAAATTTTATCATCATAAAAGATAATGAAAATTATGGTATATGTGATAAACTCTTTTAAATATAAGTTGATATCAACTTTTTCTTTAAAAAGGTTCAATTGTTTTAGGAAACTATCTAGTTTTTATAAATGGGACTAGGGAGACTTTTTCAATCCATACAAGTACTTCCTAAACTTATAAAATTTATTTTCATCACCATCATGTTTGATACATTCTGGTTCATTAATAAAAACTTCTTTTTCAAGATCTCTGTCTAGGAAAGAACATTTCTCATCCATTTGATAAAATTTTCAACCCCTATTTACTATAAAAACAAAAAATAATCATGATATTTTTAGTTATTGTAATTTGTTTTTTTATTCAAAATTCATGCCTTCAAACTATGATTAACCCTTTCAGAATAACTTATATTTATTTCTTAATATTACACTTTTTTCAATGAGTTTCTCTTGGAACAATCACTTGGTTCTTATATAAGTTTTCCTTTTTGGTCTCGGAACAAGAACCTAGGTGTCAATTTTATGAATTTGATCCAACTCATTATTAATCACATTTATCAAATTATTATTATAAATACCTTATAAAACAAATTGGGGTTTACCCTATATTATGATATCCTGTTTATTTTTAAGTCTCAATATTCTTCTTGTTTGAAGCACATCATTCTGATTCTTGATAATATTTGCATGTTCAACGTATTTCAAGAACTTCCTAAATTTTTTACTCTTACAACCAAAAATACTTTACTCATCACCAGAATAATTATACATGTAAGGAAAATATTTGGTTCATAACTATATCATTTTCAACATTTTTCCTAAAATAAACATGTTATTATCTATTATTTTTTCAAAACAATCTTCACTTTTCTCCTCTAAACTAGATTTATTTTCAATAAATTTTTCATTATAGGAAAATACTAGCTTAAATAGAAATTTTTACCACCACTTATAGATTATACCTTTGGGAGAACATCCCATGACTATTCTATCATCATCTTTTTCAAATATCTTTTTTAAATCCAAATTTTTGTTCTTCATTAAACAATAAATCTAAAAAACATTCATGTACTTTGTTGTTGTTTAATTATTGTATTTCATAAGGATTCATATTTGATTCCAACCTAAATAATAACATGTATTAAATATGAATAGATATGCATAAAAATTACCTCTATAATAATTTTGTGAGTTTACATTCAATAAGAATAGTTCTTTCCATCTCAAGTAAACTTATGTTCTTTCTTTAATAAACTTTATTCTGCTATGGAGTATAAGGAGAAATGTTTTGATATTTAATCCCATGCTTATAAATATAGGATTTAAATTAGATTCTAATAAAATAATTTCTGTTATCTATTCTCAACTTCATTGATATGGAATCCCAGTTATTTCTCAACATCCTTTCTAAATATATTAAACATCTCCCATGATTCAAATTTAATTTTCATGAACAAAAAATAAATATCCCATTAAAGTCATTATTGAATGTTATTAAGGAAATATTACCATAATTTTATATATGCCTCATCAACCCACATAAATAAAAATGTTTAAGTTCATGTGGAATGGTAAACTAGATCTCTTTACTTTTGTGGCTTCCTTGTGTCATATTCCCTTTTCTATAAGATTTATAGGCGACATCTTCTTTTCTCTTTAATTATTGAAGCTCTGTTATTATATCTTCCTCTGAGATTCTTATCATGACCCATTGGCCAAAAGTACTAGTATTCTATGGAATATCTTATTTTCATCTTCAACACTCAAATAACTTATCCTACTTGGATATCTAATTTATAATAAATTACAACATTTTCTTTCACCCTTAGTGACAATACATCCATATTTTTAGGATCTAATGATACATGAGGAATTCATGAAAATTAATTCATTCCCATAATCCCAAATATGTGTTACACTTAGAATGTTATATTTAATCCCAATCAATAAACTATTTATCATTAGGTTTTAGTTTTCTTGCTTTTGTTTCGAATCTATAAATTCCTTTATTTTAAGGGAGCTGTCATTCCCAAAACTAACATTCCCTACATAATGTTCTTCAATGTTCTTAAAGGTATGCATATCTCTAATTATATTAGTGGAAAAACCATTGTTTATTATCCATGAAATACCATTTCTTATCATATTCATAGTAACTAAAACAATAATAAAGTTTTTTATTTTTCTTTCCCTTTACAACATTCCAATCATTTTCATCAGAAGGAAATTTTTATGGGAGTGTAGTCATACATTATTCAGAATAAGGACCATTTTAGTGACATCATCCTAAAATTTCCTATAGGAATTAAAATCTATTATGAGTATATATTCATGAACAATTTATAGAAATATATTTTCCATTTATATCTCTTTAAAATATTTTTAGAGTTACCTCGTTTTATTTATTCATTTACCCCCTTTATACATACCCACTATTGGGGAGTAAAATATTGTTCCAAAAACAATGGGATTTGTGGATAATGGATATTTGGAGGAAAATAGCCTTTTAATCTAGATATTTTATATTTATAAGAGTTTTGATTAGGAAAAGATCATTGATGTTCAATGGTATTTACTACTCATGATTTCCTTTGGCAAGAGGAAGCATTTTTTATGTTACATCTATATTCTTTGATGTAAACGAATATATATTTTGATTATTATTATCCCAAATTTTTTTGGTTTTAGTCATAGATTCTACATTTTTAGTATAAATATATTTGCATTCATGTTTACAAGGATAAAATTTCAGTTGACTTTCTCTACTAATACTCATCATAATGTGATAAGATTCAGATTTAACTTTAGTAGCTTCTTTGGAAATCCTTATTCATCTTTGATAATTTATTTTTCCATTTAATACACCTTGATTGTGTCTTACATAACTCTTATATCATTTAGGTTTGTTTATCATCTTGTAATCACAATATTTTATCTTGTTAACTTTTAACTTGGTGTTTAAAATTTAACCAATGTAAGAATATTCTCTTTTGAGGAATAACAATTTTCCTTCATTCTTATTTTCACCTTTTTTATTAAAAAACAAAATTCTTTTGTGATATTAGTTTTTTTCTCAAGATATTCCTCAAGTTCTCCTTTTCATCATATATTCCATGTATGTTTCCTCATGTTTCATGTTTTCACCACATAATGTTTATTCATGTTTTTCAACATGCCATGAAATTACTAGAATTTTATAGAATATATTCTTCATAACTACTAATTGATGTGGAGAAGTCTTCCTATTATCTAAACAGCATTTTTAATTTTTTTCCCTTTTTGGTAAACCTTTTCTTTTCATAATTTGATTTTTAAATTATTTTGAATTTTTACCCCATTACATTCTCTGAGGATTTTTCTATTGATCTTTATCATCATTCTCTACACATTTATTTCTAATAAAATTTATTCCAAAGTTCCCAATACCACAACACTCAATGAATTTTAGTGGTAATTTACCTTTTTATTTTAATTTTCCTTTTATAAGGTTAATTATTAAATGATCCATACTTATCTTATATTCATCATCCTTATCCTCATCATATTTTGATACATTAGAGTACTCATATTTCTCTACAAATATTTTATGATTGCACAAAGATTTAAAGACCACCCACTCCATGATATTCTTCTTAAATATCATAGCATTCCTTATCTAAAAATAAAAAATCTTGTTATAAAAATCATATAGAGATAAACCATCTCTAAAATTTAATGAAATAACATTAGGATCAAACATATCAAAGATGTTTCTCATAAACTAATTGATGATAGTGGAATGTCTAAAATTTTATCTAAATACTCTTCTCTTATTGAAGATATCATTCACTCTTATGAAGTTATCATCAATACTTTCTTTATATGAGAATATCATATCTTAATCATTACTTCGAAATATAGAAAAATATTCTTATTTTCATAAAAAATTCCTTCAAAAATGATTTGAAGTTTGTCCCACGATTATTTATATGTTTTTAGACCCATAAAATAAAAATATATTTTTTATGATAAGGAAATTAGTATAGAATTACATACCTTTCCACCGACCTCTATGTTTCTCTTATGAGAAAAAATCATGGGATCATTTTTCTCCATCAGTGAAAATCCCACAGTAACACTATCTACATATTATACGCTAAGTTAAAGAATATTATGGATTATACAATTCTTCCATGCATGGTAATTTTTCCCATAAAACTTAAGAATACCTCTGGTTTTTACTGAATATAAATTCTCCATCATAAAAAGGTAAGGTATTTCAGAGGGAACCAAAGATGATCTAATACAAATTGATGTGTCTAAGAATACGACATAGAACTTAGAGGGTGATGGGTAGGGTTGAATCTGTTTTACTCTTTTATAATTTTATTTAAACTCAAATTAACCCATGTTGTAATGACTCCAACACTAGTAACCTAGATTTGATGGTTACATTATTACATTGTCACTAGATATAAGAAATAACATAAAAAAATATTGAATATCCTAGTATTCTTGATAAAATAGATATGTTACAAGGTAAATATAAAACAAATAGCATAAGACACAATATTTAATCCTTTATATCATTAATAATATCCTTCTTCATATATTGGTTAAAGGAAAAAATTAAAGGGTGAGCTAAGACACTCAATAAGGATTATGTAAAATGGAATCCATCACGAGTAAAAATGGAATTATTAATAAGATAGAGTGGATAGTAAAAATCAATTCCATTAAATTAATAAATTACATGCAATGAGAATCCAGAGATAATATGAACATAAAAAACACATCTATAAAGAAAATTTAATTCTTGATAATGGAAATGCATAATTATGGACATTCATAGTCAAGGCGTCTCAACCAATAAATCATGAATCATACCATCAAACCCCCTCAACCAAGTCATTATCATTATATAAATTCATATCAAAAAATAAATTATCATTCCATAAAGGCATATGTAACACACAAAGGTTTTGAAAAAATATTTTCATTTTTTAATCTATCCATTAAAAACAACTTTGCCTCTAGTATGTTTTAAATTTCAAAAAATGGTCTTCTAGAGTTGTGACGAGTAAGTCATTTGGAGTCTGATAAAACAAACCTGATTTTTGGTGAATAGTAATATACCCTTATGAATATTAATATGAAGAGTAATATGAACCTTATGAATAGAAAATAATTATTTTATTTTATTTTCTTAATGTAATAAGATAATGAGATCTTAAATCATTTTTCAATGTGTTATAAACTAATTATACCTTTAAAATTGTAATTTTTCAAATTAACTATGATTCCATTTAAAAATTAAATTAATAGCATTTAGAATATTATTCATAAAAAATGGAGTTCATTTTTTATTTTTATATGTCAAAAAATGGTAGGGGTGAATTTTTTGTATTTTTCTAAAATACATGAAATTTTGTGAATAGTAAAAATACAGTTTTGAGGATTCTTTATTTTGATGAAATCATAATGATGTGAAAATTAATAAAAAATTCTGGTAGAATTTTTTACAGTAAAATAATTTATTAGGTTTCCTAGGTGGCTAATATCATGGGAAAATAACATGTGCAAGCCCATGGTTTTAAAAAAAATCACTAATGAGGTGTCTTTTTAAATTAATATAAAATTGCCCCTTTTACTATAAATACCCACTCATCCATTATTTTTCATTCATTAAAAATCCCTCATCCATGATTATCTGGTGGTTTTACCTCCCTAAGATTTCTCCCAAGGTATCCTTAATCCCCCCAAGGTCCTAACCTTCATGTTCGAGGAGTTACTCTACAAGGTAAGAGAACCCTTTACCCTCCTCTTTTAGTCGACATGCCTTTTATGTTATCTCTTTGAATTGAAATTACCATATATTGGAGTTGATATTATGTATTATTATGAATTTCATTTTTATTTTCATATAATTATATCCTCTTCTGATCTAATCAACTTTTTATGAAATTTTATGCGACACTATTAGGCTGTCAAATTTTTATAAGGGATCTCTCAACTTTTCTTTTATTTTTATGTTTATCTCTTTTGTTTTTTCTATCCACACCTCCTCTATCCAAATGACCATGATAACTCCAGTATAATCTATATACTTGAATTATATCTTCTTAATTTAAGAAACACCATCAATATTATTACTCCCTCCATTTTATTTTTATAAATGAAATCAACATCCATGAGGTTTCAATTTGTAACCTTCATGGATGACGAAGTTTCATTCTTAATTTTATTCTTTAGTACTGGTCATAAAACCATTTAAATGGATTAAAAGACTAAAATATATGTATTTTAACTTAATTAATATTCATGAACTGGTATGTGTACAAATTATTAATTTATTTGAGAAAACTAGTTTATAATAATCCTTAAACCACTAAATAATGAACGTGGTTATATTCTAATGATTCATCCTCTTTCCATGTAACAAAATGATATAAATAACCATTAAAAATTATTTATGTTCATAAATAATATGTAATATCATTTATGGATATTTGAAACCATTCCACGTGAATTCTATTTCTTAAAAACAAGTGAATTGATTATGAAAAACATGAACAAAACACTCCGGAACGATGAAATTCAATATAATAACTAATCAATAAAAATATAAATGAACTAAAAATAATTATGATAAACTAAATACATTTCTACTATTTTGTTAAATAATTTATCAATAAGTCTAATCTCATATTCCTGGAGCTTAAGTTCAAGATCAGAACACATGCAGACTTAAAATAAGGGTTTTCCACCAAAACATCTATTTTCATTCAAGTTACTTTCATTGACTAATTACCTTTATGAAAATCTTATATATTATTATGTACTCCTCATAAATTTTGTTTTAGTATTATATATATGTTCACCAACCATAATAATTCCCTATTTTATTGATAGATACACATTTTAAAAGATATTCTTAAAAATAATTCACAAATACAAGCCCGATTCATGGGAATTTCTCAAATTCATACATATTTTCAAGGGCACTCTATAATCTTTTTATGAAACCATTATCTTTATAAAATCACTTTTTTAATTATTTAAATACTATCTTACTTAATATCTAGTTTTATAAAAATATTTTTCCAAAAGAATACTTCTTTTCAAAATAAAAGAGTATTTATCTCAAGAAATTGCTTAATGATTTTGTAAGTGTATTTTTTCTGATTCAAAATTCTTTTTTATTATTATTTATTATTTGGTTTAATAATTTATAATGTCATATACTATATTTTATTGAATTTTTTACGACTAATTTTATTGTGAATGATCTATCCTAAAACTATTCACCATATTACTTGGAATTGTTATTGTTTTATGGTTAATGATTGGGGAAAGTTAGTAACATTTCATATAACAGTTTCAATATGAATGTATATGTTTTTTAGGGTTATCCCGGATCATATGAGGAGATAATTAAACTTATTATGGGATGGGTGGGGCCTAGTTTACCCCCTCGATGCATCAGTAGGTCTCATGAGACAAATAGACGTGGAATTGGCTGAGGCCTTTCCCAATGTGATATAAGGATTTAGCCAAGGCCTAAACCATTTTTTAGATGTCTTGGACGAGGCCTTGACCAAATGATTCAGAATGTCCAGAATATGCTCTTCCATCATTATGAAACAATAAATTGAAAGTTCATGTGGTTATTTGACTAGTTGAATACCCATGATTTTGTTTTATATATGGAATTATTTACTCATCTCATTTTCCAACCATAATGTGTCTAAGTATATTACTTTGTAAATGCTTGTGTTTTCAATTATTCAACATGTCTTATGTTTATGATATCTTCCACTGTATTTCTTACCTTTCCTGAGCATTTGTGCTCACCCCTTTCTTATGTTTCATTTTCCAAGGATATGAAGAGTAAATTATGAATGACTTGCTGGCTTAATATAAGAGGCTGTGATGTTTCTAATAGAACAATTTAGTGTTGTATTTCCCTTCACGTTGAAATGTTAAAATTATATTTTTGTATCTTGTTTCCAAAATCTACTAATCTAATTGGTCCTTTGGGATACATATTCCTTGTTTATATTCCATTGTAATAAAATAAGGAACTGAATATGTGCAATTGGGGTCAGGTCCTTACTGTTTCTATCATAGGATGTTTAGTAGAAAACATGTAAACTTGATTTAGAAAACATAGATTAGGGAAAAATCACTAAGATATTTTTTGAGGATACAAGTGCAAGAATGTCCTGGTATTTTGGTAAGGAATAGATTATGTGGATCTTTATAGAAAATTCATACCTGTCTGGATACAAATAGGTAGAGGTGGCTCTGGCATATATGTACCTAGGAGTGAAAGCTGTAACAAGGAATTTTGGGCTTGACCTGAGGTATCCTAGTACACGATAATGGGCCTTACTACACTCTTGATATTGATACTCTCAAGGGATATGCTAAGGATAATTCAGATTTTCTTTACAATCCATTATGAATGATTTAAATGTAAATTTTTCCTCAATGAAATGATTTTTTGTGATTATGGGATTTGCCATGTGTTGGATTTCAATTTATTTTATGTATTTTGTGATGTTAAGTTTATACGATATGATTCATACCCTAATTTTTTGTATGCCATTATTTAGAAATGGATCCCTATTGAAGGAATGGTAACCGTACGAACACGCATATCCCCTGTAAGGATTTCCCTTCGATTCAAGACAATGATGTTGGCTTTGGTGCTATGACTGGTGCTGAGAAATTGATAACTATTCTAGGAAAACTTACTCAGGTTATGAATAATAACCTTACCATTATGGAGCATCCGAATATTCCATGTGAAGAAGCTATGTTAGACTGCTTTATACGACAACAACCCCCATTATTCAATGGTACTACAAACCCTTTTGTAGCTTAGCAGTGGATAAGTTTCCTATAAAAAATATTTCTCGCTTTATGATGTAATGAAATACAGAAGTTCATCATGGTAGTTTATCATCTTTCAGGAGATGCAGATCAATGGTGGTCATTAATCCAAAAGAAAAAGGAGGTGGAAGAAATAGAGGAGATATAATGGAGGGACCTTAAGGAAATATTCTTAGAGAAACTCTTTCCTCATGAACAACGGGAAGATATAGAGAGGAAATTATTGAATTTTATGCAGAAGGAATATAAGAATGTTTCAAAGTGTGATGCTAACTTCACAAGGTTATCAAGATGTGTTTTGGACAACATACAAAATCCAAGGAAAAAAATTGATCGATTCTTCTATGGCATAAATCCATTCCTCAGCATGCACTGGTCTCCACAATTTTTTCATTATATAAGGATATTGTTTCAAGTGCTATCAAGATTGAAAAGGAATTATCTAAGTCTTATTACTTTCAAGAAATTCAAGAGAAGAAGAGGGATGCTGAAAAATCTAGGAAAGGAAATAAAGAAATATGTAATAAAGGAAGAGTTGAATTTCCAACCTACGATAATTGTGGAAGGAAACACCATGGTGCATTTATAGGGAAAATGATTATACTACATATGTAGATAGAAAGGCCATCTTGCTATTGATTTCAAGGGGAAGAAAAAAGCTATTAATGATTAATGCCATAATTTTCTGGATTTGGGAAACTATGCAAATGATTGTCCAAAGTGTCAAGGAAACATGCAACATTAAAGGCCAAGGGATAAGAGACAATCTTTTCCGATCACAACCGCTGATATTGAAGTTCCTAATGACATGGTGGCAGGTACATTAATTGTTTCATCAAACATAGAAAATACCTTATTTGATTTTGGATTGTCGCATTAATTTATATGTTCCCAGTTTTCCAATAAAATTAGGAATGTCCAATTTAATTTAATAAAGGAGTTATTAGTCAAAAATACTAGTGGATGTATCATTTCCATAAAGGTGTGTCAATTAGTCCCCCTTATTACACATAAACGTACTTCAGTTTCTAACCTTATCATCATAACAATGATTGACTTGGATATAATTCTCAATATTATTTCGATATCAAATTATAATTTGAAGATATATTGCAAGAAGAAGGAAATTACAATTTTTGAGAATTTTGTAGAATCCCTTGTCTTTAGAGTAGAAACCTTTCCATCTAATTATCATCTAAATCCACCCCTAGTAGATCTACTGAATTAAATTATTGGGGGTAAGGGAATGCAATAACTACGGATGAGGAATATAATGTTCAAATAGAAGATATACCTGTTGTGCCAGAATATATTGATGTATTTCTAGAGGATTTACCTAGAAATCCTTTAGAGCGGGAAATTGATTTTTACATTGAATTAATTCTAGGTTCAAGGCCTATAGCAAAGACCCCTTATAGAATGGACACTGTAGAGTTAGTGTAACTAAAGAAACAACTAGAGTAATTGAGTGATGTAGGATTTATTCTCCCAAGTTTTTCTCTATAGGGAGCCCTTGTTCTTTTAGTTAAGAGGAAAGATATTTCTATGAGGTTTTACATTGACTATAGAGATATCAATGCTATAACAATAAAGAAAAAGTATCCCCTACCTCACATTGATGATTTATTTGATCAACTTCATGGAGCCCCATATTTTTCGAAGATTGATCTTCGATCTAGATATCATCAGTTACATGTGAGGAAGGAAGACATTCCAAAAACAACATTCTGAACCAGGTATGAGAATACAACGTTATATTAATGCCTTTTGACTAACTAATTCTTCATCTATTTTCATGGATCTAATGAATAGAGTTTTCAATTAATATATTGATAACATTGTGGTTGTGTTTTGTTAATGTTATCCTGGTATACTCTAAAATCTATGAAGATCAAGGAAATCACTTGCGCACTATTGTAAATACTCTTAGTGGAAATGAATTATATGTGAAGTTTAGAAAGTGTAATTTTTGGATCCAATCAATTTCTGTTCTATGACACATTGTCTCTAAGGATGGAATATATGTAGATACTATGAAGTCAAGGCCTGGCAAGATTGGCCTACTCCAACGAAAATAACCAAGGTACGTAGTTTTATTGGTTTAGCAGGTTATTATCAGTGTTTTGTTCAGAATTTCACTTGTTTAGCCAACCCAATCACCAATCTCACATGAATATGGGTTAATTCCATATGAACAAAGGAATGTGAAGAATGTTTTGAATAATTGAAGAGGATGTTAGTGAATGCTTCGATATGAACCCTATCATTAGGGAATGATGGGTTTTATATCTATAGTGATGGATTAAAGAGAGGACTTGGTTGCCACTTTATGTAGAATGATTTAGTGATTGCCTATGCATCTAAGAAGCTAAAAAATCTAGAAGGAAACTATCCAACTCATGATCTTGAGATAGAAGCTGTAATATTTTCTCTAAAGATTTGGATACATTGCCTCTATGGAAAAAATGTGAGATATATATAGATCATAAGATTTTGTAATATATCTTCACACAGAAAAAACTATACATGTTAAAAAGGATATGGATTGAGCTACTCAGAGATTATGATTACTCGATACACTACCACCCATGAAAGGGAAATAAGGTGGTAGATGCATTGGGTATAAA
Organism: Viscum album; assembly: GCA_963277665.1. NCBI lineage: Eukaryota > Viridiplantae > Streptophyta > Magnoliopsida > Santalales > Viscaceae > Viscum > Viscum album. The sequence goes on along the minus strand of OY728155.1, from coordinate 118,316,718 downwards.
GAACCACAGAATTTTGAACAAGATGATAGTTGAAAGGGATCCTCTGTTCATGGATCTAGTAAAAAAAGATATGGGAATTATCATGTAAGGTAACACAACAATAAGTTTTAAAATAGATTCCATACATTCTTTACTAGATAAGATAAAAATTTCTCAAGCTGGTGATGAAGTTTTTGAAATGAAAATTAATGATGTAGATGATGGGATGTTGATTGTATTCGAATATGAAGGTGGCATTTTGAAATTCGGAACGAGGCTTTATGTTCCTGCTATTCTTGAGAGAAAGAAGGAATTGTTGTATAATTCTCATAGCTCTAATTTTTCTATACACCCTAGTAGCAAAAAGATATATAGAGATATAAAGGAACATTTTTTGGGGGGGGGACATGAAGAAGGAGATTGATGATTATTTGTCAAGAGGTTTGGTTTAACAATAGGTGAAGGTTGGATGGAAACTTCCAGGAGGAGTCATGCAAACCCTTCATATTACTATGTGGAAATGGGATTATATAACAATTGACATCGTCATGGGGCAACCAAAGACTCCAAGAAAGAACGATGTGATATGGGTCATTGTTGACCATCTTTAAAAATAATCACATTTTCTTGAAATAAGAGAAGATTTACCACTTGAACGTTTAGAAAGACTATATATTAATGATGTTTTAGGTCTTCATGGTGTACCTTTATCAATTTTTTCTGATCATGATCCCGGTTTTACATCAAAATTTTGGAAATGTTGTCAGAAGTCCCTAGCTACTGATATTTTTTTAAGAAATTCCTACCACCCACAAACTGATGGACAATCAGAATAGACTATTCAAACACTGGAAGACATGTTGAGGTCTTGTTTACATGGCTTTCAATATATATGGAATTAGTATTTACCTCTTGTATAATTTTCCTATAATAATAGCTTATATTTAAGTATTGAGATGGAACCATATGAAGCATTATATGTAATGAGGTGTCGTACACCAACTTAGGATGATGTATGTGGGAGAAAGCTTGTAGGCCCATAAATAATTGAGGAAACATCGGAATGGGTGGAGATTATCCAAACGCATTTAAAAATATCTCAAAGTAGGCAAAAGAGCTATATTGATAACCGAATAAAGGATTTGTAATTTCAAGGAGGATATCATGTTTTCTAAAAGCTATCTCCATGGAAGGGTATTATACAGTTCTATAAGAAAGGAAAATTAAGTACCAGGTACATCCGACCTTTGGAAATTCTTGATCGAATTGGAGCCAAAGCTTACCATTTGTCAATGCTACCAAATCTCTCCAAAGTTCACAATGTGATCCATGTATCAATTATAAAGAAATACATGCCAAACCCAACACATGTAAACAACAATGGAGAAGCATAACTTGAGCCTGATCTGTCATATTGTGAAGAGCCTATCCAAATTCTTGATACCAAAGAACAATTATTGAGAAATTTGATGACTCATTTGGTAAAGGTTCTTTGGAGGAACCATAATATGGAGGAAGCAACAAGGGAGCCTGAGGAGCATATGTTGAAGATATACCCGAATCATTTTAGGTTATATTTTGTGAATTTCTAGGATAAAATTATTGTAATGAGGAGAGAATGTAACACCCCATGGTTTTTATAATAAATTAAATATATAATCTATCCATTAAACATAACTTTTCTTCTACCATGTTTTAAATTTCAAAAAACGATTATTTAGAGTTTTGACCAGTAAGTCATTTGAAGTCTAATAAAACAAACATTATTTTTTGTGAATAGTAACATACCCTTATAAATAGTAATATGAATAGTAATATGACCCTTATGAAGAGTAAATAACGATATTATTTTATTTTATTAAGATAATAAGAAAATGGGATCTTAATTATTTTTCAATGTGATATAAAACTAATTATACCTTTAAAATTGTTTTTTTCGGAATGAACTATGATTTTATTTAAAAATTAAATTAATTGTATTTAAAAAATTATTTTTGAAAAATGGAGTTCATTTTTTAATTCTACGCATCGAAAAATGGTAGGAGGGTATTTTTGGGATTTTTCTAAAATACATGAATTTTTCGTGAATAGTTAAAATACAGTTTTGAGTTTTCGGTATATTTGATGACATCATAATGATGTAATAATTCATAAAAAATGTCGGTCGACCTTTTTACCGTACAATAATTTATTAGGTGTCCCAAGTGGCTAATACCATGGGAAAATACTGTGGGAAAATTCATGGTTTTACAAAAACAAATAATGAGGTGTCTTTTTAAATTAAAAACATGTTCTCTCTCTTCTACTATAAATAGCCACTCATCCATTAATTTTATTTAATTAAAAATCCCATATCCTCTAAGATCTGGTAGTTTTACCTCTTTATTATTCCTCCCAAGGTGTCCTTAATCCCCCAAGGTCCCGACCTTCTAGTTCTAGGAGTTACTATACAAGGGAAGGGAATCCTTAACCCTCCTCTTTTAGTCGATACTTCTTCTATGTTATCTCTTTGAATTTCCATTATCATATGTTGGGGTTGATATTATTTATTCCTCTTAGTGTACTTTTTATTTACATATGATGATATTCCATTTTTCTCTCATCAATTCATTTTATGAAATTTTAAGCAACATTGTTAGGCTGCCGAATTTTCATAAAGTGTCTCTCAACGTTTCTTTTATTTTCAAGTTCATCTCCTTTTTTTCCCACCTCACCTTATCTGTACAAATGACCATTATAAATATAGTATCATCTATTTAATGGATTTATATCATGTTAATTGAATAAACATCATCAATATTCTTACTCACTCCCTTTTATGTTTCTAAATGAAATCAATGTCAATGAGGTTTCAATTTTTATCCTTCGTGGATGACGAAGTTTTGTTCTTCATTTTATCCTTCAATACTAGTCATAAAACCATTTAAATGGTTGTAAAAGGATATAATATATATATCATAATCTAATTAATATTCAGGATCCATTATATGTATATATTATTAATTTATATGAGAAATTTAATTCATTTTAATCCAAATACAACCTAATAATCAAAGTGGTTTTCATCTAATGATTCATCCTCTTTCCGTGTACCCAAATGATTGAAATGAACACTAATTGTTTTATATGTTCATAAATAAAATTTAATTTCTATTCTTGTTATTTACAACCATTTTACAGGAATTCCATTACATAAAACCAAATAAAACGATAATGAAAATCAAGAAAACAAACACTCCAGAATGACAAAATTCAATATACTAACTTATCAATAAGAACGTATATAAACTAAAAAGAATAATGATATACAAAATAAATGTCTATTAGGTACTTAAATAACTTATTAATAAGTCTAATTTCATATTACATGAACTTATGTTCAAGAGCGAAGCACATTCAGACATAAGGTAAGGGTTTTCCTCAAGAACTTCCATTTTCATTCGGGTTACTTTCATTGTCCAATTACCTCAATGAAATTATTATGTATTATTATGTACTCATAATAAATTATGTGTCAGTATTATATATATTCACAAAAACAAGAATCCTTCCCTAATTTTGGATATTTACACATTTTAAAAGAAACGTTCAAAATTGATTCCAAAATACAAGCCTGATTCAAGGGAATTTCTCAAATTCATACCTATTTTCAAGGGCACTCTATAATCTTTTTTTGGAAACCATTATCTTTAAATAATCACTCATTTTATTATGAAAATACTATCTTACTTAACTTACGGTTTTATAAAAATATTTTTCAAAAAGAACTCTTCTTTTCAAAATAAAAGAGTATTTATCTAAAGAAATTGCTAAATGATTTTGTGAGAGTATTTTCGTCTGATTCAACACACTTGTTTATTCATAGGTATAATTGGGTATAATAATTTATGATTTCATATACCATATTTTATTGGATGGTTTATGAATAATTTTATTTTGTATTATCTATCCTAAAACCATTCACTATATTACTCAGAATGGTTAGTGTTTTATGAATAATGATTAGGGAAAGATAATTACATTTCATATGATAGTTTCAAAAGGAATGTGTATGTTGTTAATGATTATCTCTCCTCCTATGAGGAATTCATTTGACTAATTATGTTATGGGTGGATCCCGCTATAGACCCGCAATGCATCGGTAGGTCTCATGAGAAAAATAGATGTGGAATTGGTCTACCCATTCCCAATGTGATATATGGATTTGGCCGAGGCCTAAATCAATTTTAGATTTCTTGGCCGAGGACTTAACAAAATGTTTCAGATTGTCTAGAATATGAAAATCCCTCATTATGAAGCTATTAATTTAATGTTCATGTTGTTACTTAACTAGTATAATACCCATTATTATGTTTTATGTATGGAATTATTTACTCAGCTCATATTCCTACCATAATATGTCAAATTTTATTATTTTTTAAAGGCGCTTTTTTTTCAATTATTTTCCATGTCTTATGTTTTTTCTATATTATGCTTTATTTATTACCCTTACCGAGTGTTTGAGCTCACCCATTTCTTATGTTTCATTTTCCTAGGATATGAATAAGTAAATTATAAATGACTTGTAGGCTTAATCTAGGAGCCTTGGATGTTTCTAATGGAACAATTTAGTGTTGTATTTCCCTTCTTGTTATAATGTTATACTTATATTGATGTATCTTGTTTTCAAAATATACTAAACTAATTGGTCCTTCAGGATTCATATTCCTTATTTATATTACAATTAATTAAATAAGTCTCTGGCTCAGGGAAATTGGGGTTAGGTCCTTATAGCATATCAAACAAGACATTATCATTATATGGGAATGAATACACCAAATACCCAACTGTTATCATATGATCTTATAGCCTCAACCTATACACCATGAAAACTTATTTTTACCCATGATAAACATGAATGAATCGAGGGGATATCTATAATTTTTCCCATCCATAACTTATATATCTAATGCATTTATCCTATTTATATTGATCAATACATTTCATTCTAAAAATTCCTTATAGTTCAAACATTATCCTTATTGAATAAAGAATTTTAAACAATAATATATCATCATTATAATACATCTAGATAAATATTTAATATGGTATCATTGGATCATTTCCAAAATAACATCAATGAGTATTTTTATAATTAAAAATACCTTTAAATGGTTACTCTAACATTTCATGAAGTAAAATACCCTGTTAACATTGAAATCACTTAATAAAATATAAAAAAATTCTAATGATTGCTGATTTTTTTTCATTGAAATGAAACTAGGAAATTTTTAATGGAATATTAAAATAATTTAATTGTCTCGATGGTGCGAATTGTTTTTCACATCATTCACATTAAAAAAATATCACTTTTAAATTATCGATATAAATTCAAAAGCACCCCATTGAGAAATATATAAGAGTATTCCTCTTAATTTTTTTTATAAAAATAATGTAATCTATAAAAATGTATTTTATAGATCATAAGATAATATTAAAAATATTCCTAATATTTTTTTTTGAAAACACAGACATTGAATAAAAATATTCTCAAATAAAGTTGAAATAATGTCTATTTTTATAAAAAATAACTTCTTAATATTTTGAGGTACACAAGCGTGTAAAATGGTACCATTAATTGAAAATTATATGATTAAATAGAGGAGTATAAAATTAAATGTTTTTATCTGATAAGTATCATATAAATTTCTTCAATTCAAATTCAAACATAAACAATCCTGAAATAAAATGAGCTTGTAAAATAAATCCATTACAACACTGTAAACTTTAGAATCGTAATCCTCGTGAAAAAATAACATCAAAATAAGATTTGAATATAAAAAACATAAGGATTTTCATGATAAAAAATGTAAAAGGGTAACATATACATCATATATGATAAATTATGTGCATAACATTAAAATATTCCTCAGTTAAAGGAAATTGAGATGAAATCCCATACCTCATGTTAGACTTTCCTCAAAAGTCATTTTAACATCCTATATAATAAATTTAGATTCATTATAATTAAATAACATAACCTTATACATATATATATATATATATATCATATATGATATATTTGTAACATTTTATCACTTTATTTGATAATAATGCATTATTTCTATTATTTCCAGGGTTAACTACTAGGTTCTTCTTGTATACTTTGATTATGTAGTTTGGGTACACACATATTGATCATGGTAACATCATATACATAATTTTAATCATGATATAAATTCAATAAATACCTAATATATAAATATTTAGAGTCATCCATAAAATATATACATAGAAAAATGAATTACATCTTTTATGGAGAGGGTAGGCCATACATATGTATGAGCACTATTTTCACTTTTCAACGAAATAAATAAAATATGGGTAAATTAAAATTAATCTTTGAAGTATATTTTTAATATCATATATATATTATATATTCACTTAATTGATATTATTAACATCTGTGGAAATTTCAATTGAAAAATGAATCTCATCGCATTGTGGAGGTGGTAGTCTACACGTTCACACGAGCAACATTATCATTTTCCAACAGATTGAAAGGTAATAAGGTAGATATAATATTATAACACTATAATAATAAATATTTTATAAATATATTATGTATATATTAGTTCCATTTTTATTATCATCCAAGTAATGTGGTGATGTAAAATGAATTACACCTCTACGAGGAGATGTTAACCAGTATGTATGTGTGAGTAATATTTTCTCTTTTCATAGGATGGAAAATATTTTGAAAATTGTATTAATATAATCATAATAACATATTACCATATTTATTATTCTAACATTAATATTTTTTTATTATTAAAATAGATTTAGATTTAGTATAAAAATAAATAAACATGAAGGAGTCAGTAAATATGATTACCTCTTCTTCAGTAGACTTCCTTTTTATCCCTTATTAAGGACATCTGGATTGTTATTTTAAGAAAAATGGCACCAGTAATTCACATAAAGATAATTTTATAAGTTATTGTTTCAAGGGATGTTCAATATAGAAGTCTGAAATGGTGTGAGAAGGAGAAGAGAATAGGTTCCCTTTTATATGTGAGGAGAGGGGAACTCATGGAATTACCTAAAGTATCACATTGATATTTTTTTATAATAAAGTGGACCAAAAATTATATATTTAAAACATATGATGATTATAATTATAAATAATCTCATATAATAATATTTATACACGTCTAATATATGTTTTAACCCTTATCGCTTAGTTTTAACCCCCCATTAAACCTTTTTACAATTACCAAAATAATAATATTTTCTACTCTTTAAGGGTAATGAATGTTACCAAAAAAACAAAGTGAAACATTAATGGAAAATTATATATATTCTAAACATTATTAAATCCACTTGTTTGTATATAATATTTTTATGAATTTTAAATAATTTAATAAAATATTGTTTATTATAAATTTTCATTAATATCATTTTTTGAAATACAAGCAATATTATAATATGATATGTATCTAAATGCTGTTAATTGTTTTTAAAAATACATAAATTGTAAGATATGGAATATATGGTATTAATATAATAATAATATAATATTTTGAAATTTTTAGAGTCCATTTTTAACCTGATATTTTAGTTTAACCCCTTGGTAAAACCATACTAATCTTTTCAGTGGTAATGATTTTTTAATATCATAGGGTTATAGTTTTACTTATAAACTGAAAATTGGCTTATAAATTGAAAATGGGTGACACATTGGACCATTTATCTTCTTAATTATCTCTTATAATTATTTTAATTAATTTTAAATAATTCAATACATTATTTTTTACATAAAATAATATCATGGTAATTTTAAGGACTATTCACATAATTCGACTTTGAAAACAACGTGACAATAACTGGATTTGAAAAAAACCTATAACAAATATCTAATTTGTTAAAATTATCTTAAACATTGTTGGGATACATTAATTCATCCATGTTTTATTATTTTTGTTATTTTAATACAATTTATATTATTTTTCTTTTAATTGAACAAACACAATGTCAGCACTACCTGGGAATGAAAGGTAATTATTCAATCACAAAAAATAAAAAATAAATAACCACGATAAAAAAAATAAATTCAAATTTAAAATAAAAAATTAAAACTAAAAATAATCTCTTTTTATCCTTATGGTAAAATATTAGAGATATTAAGGTAATGAGTGATATTTGTTTTGTTTTCTTAATGAAATATAAAAGTGAATATCAATGAAAATGGAACCAACTGACCATAATTTCAATAATTAGAATGAAATGGTAAAAACCCAATAACAAAATAGGATTAATACTAGTACTAGGGAATCTTTAAAGTCATATACCAATGTTTTAACTTGATTTTATCTATTTTAACCTTAGTGAGGTGAAAAATATTTACCAAATTTACGATAAATGATAGAAAAAATAAAAGGGTCATATTTTCCTACTTTCATCCAAATGATTCCAAAATTACCATTAATGATATTGGAATGAATTTTCCCTTTATATAACTGACCATACATAGATAAATTTGTTCTATGATATTTGTATCTTCCATGTTTTTTAAATATCAATCAACCAGCTTCAATTCCTGTAATGATGTTAGAGTTTTGACTTAATAAAGACTATATAAACCGTGGAATAAAAAAATTAAAGTATTCCAAAATTCATGGCTGTTATAATGATTTAAACTTCATGATATTTAATCTTTTACATCTAACTTTTCATCCCCATAATGATTTCCACTCCACCTAATAATGAGGTGAAATATCATAAATTTATTGATTTTTTGGTTCTTTATTTTCTAATAATTTTAACAGGCTTACAATTTAATTCATTCTATTCTTATTCCTTTTCCTTGTAAAATAATTGTCATGTAGCCATTAAATTATTTAAACTCAATCTAATATAACTCACGATCTTCTAATGCTCTCCTTCCATTTTTAGAACCCTTCATTCAAACTTTGGCTTTCAGCATCTCTACTATACCTTTCTTTATTAGCTTCACATTTCATTGCATTAATATTAAAGAATCCAAAAAATTTACAAACATGATCTTCAAAACTTATGACCTTATAGCCTCAGGATAATTTCAAACCTTCAAATACCTTCTAGGTTCAACTGAGGGTCTAACTTTAAAAATCAGAATAATAAATGTTATTTTTTTCATTTGTGAATTCCAAGGACATCACATTTACTCATGAACTAATTCATCATTAACTTCGATATCTTCTATCCCTAGAATTATAATACTACACTTCCATTGCATTAGATTATGCATTTATCTCTAGATATCCTAATGATTGTCCTTTCTATTATTCTATCTTCATAAAATCAACTTAACTTGAATCATATATGATCTCTCAATCATCACGAGGTTTGGATCATTTAATGATTACCGTATAATCATTTTCATTTTATTATATATTTTTTATATATTTTTTTATTCAGAGATTTATTATCTACCTCATCTTTTGTCTTTGGTTCAAATTAGCATCATCCATTCACCTTTATGTAGTGTAACTTCTAGAAGGTTCAACTTCTCAAATTATAAAAACTCGATGACTCTTACATTTATTCATGTTGAATTTTATATAAGAAATATTTTTTTCCATATATGTAATAGTGTGATCGATGACATTGTATAATTTTTTATTTTAGGTTATTTATATATTTTTAGAGATCTTTAACACCTTTTCATATCTTATGTACTGAGAAGTGCTCATGCATGAAAAATATCAAACACACCAATGTATGGTTATTTCAATTGTCAACTTTGGAATACATTAACAATCCAGTTAACTACCATATTCATGAATCATCTAGAAAAATATATTCCTTTTATTCTAGATAAAAATTTCTTATTCCAAAACTTTTTTACCTATTATCCCATGCTACTTCATCCACAACTCAACAAGAAACATTATATCTATCTTCTGTGGACATAAATTCAAGATTCTGAAACCTACGTAACAACCAATTACAAAATAATGGAATATTCACTTTCATATTCTAAATATTAACATCTAGAAATAAAATTTTCATCTTCAAAATTACCCTGAAAAAATTCTCATAATTTTGGATGACAACAAATATAAAACAGATTCAATACTTCAACAATTCCATTGGGATCTTCAGTTTAAAAGTTGACTATTATGTTCAATTTATGGGGTTTTACATTCATTTTATAGAATTTTAATAATGATTATATTTATTTATTTATACCATAATTATACATGAATAACATATTATAACAAACCATATATGTGATGTTGAAAAATTAAACACATTATCTACCGCGGTACTGAACTCACCATAATATGGGCGATGTTTACATTGCTAAATGAATAAATGAGTGTGTGATAATAGATATTCCAATAAAATAATATAATTGTAGTATATCTATGATACATATTTCATTTTATCATTATAGTTATAATCTATTTTGAAGAGACAATATAAAAAATAACAAAAAAGTGTTTGATTGAGATCATTCTCCTCTTCCATTAGAAGTCCTCCTTTGATATGCCTCTTAGGATTTAAGGAAATATTGTTCGTAAAGACTATAACCTTGAAAACATGGATAGAAGAGTCTAGAAGGGTAAATTGGTTAGTTTTTAGTAATGGAAAAATTTATAAGTTGGGATAAATTGAGTGGTGAGGAGTGGTATTTATAAGAGAGGGGTGTTTTTGAATAAACATTTGATATAATATTATTTTAATTAATAGTTATCAACCCTATGATTCAATAGTATGAGTCTTGTGATTTAAAAGTAAATTAGTCATTAAAATATTTCTCTAAATTATTATAAATTCATAAATCTATTCATATAATCTATGGTAAAATATCATACTAATATGGTATTTTACTATTCACCTGTGTATTTTTTAATTTTTTAAAAAACAAAAACTTCACTATTACCAACTTTTGATATGATGATTCTAAAAATTAAATCCATTTCTCTAAAATTAATTTTTTAATTATATGATATTAATATTTAATTTTAGTATAAAAATTACTATTTCATTGAATAAGGTAAAACATTATTTTCAACAAATGTAAACTCTTACTTAATTTACAATATATTTATTGAATAATTATTTATTTTTATTTGAAACTTATATTTACATATCTATTTGATGGTTAAAATTATTTATATATTTACCTAATCATTTACACTAATGGTCATTAAACTTTTCTAACGATTGGGTTACTATTCCAAAAGTCATATTTCTAATGGTGATATAATATTGTATATTCCATAAATACATCTTATTGATTTCATTCTTAATTAACTCAATTTATCTCATGGTTATAGAAATTTCATTTTAAAAATACTAACCATTTTCTTAATAGATTACTTCTTTTTTATTAAGTTGTTTGCATTTATGATTGTTCTAGGAGACCAAAATACAACAAAAGCACAAATTCTAGTTTTTCATTTTCTTGTGATTATTATCCCATTGTACTATTTTTAATTTTAGGGATTATATTTATTCATTGTATTTAATTTTATATATTAATGGAATAAAATAGTGTTTGTGTTTGTTATGGGGTTCATGTGACCTAATTATACACACATGTACTGGGAATCAAATTTCACCTTAAAAGTCTAGATCATTGAATTCTCCCACCAATAATTACATCCTCAAAATTTTTACATAAATTCTATGAAGGAAAAAAATGGGGGTTCTTCTGTTTTATTACATCCCCATGTTACCATGTTTCCGCTTCATAGTTATTCTTTCTCAATAGAGATTTTATATTTTGATTTTCTTGTTTCAATGAATTTTATCCCAAAAATACAAGATATTCATAGAGTAATCCTTAGAATAGAGATCATACACCAACTAAAATACATTTATATTAAATACATTTGGTGGAGATTGTGTGTACTTGTTTTAAAGGGATTCATGGAAAACATTATTTACTTGAGAATGGATTGGTAGAAGTTCTAGTAAATATAAAACAAATTATAAACAATTATGGATCTTAAAGGGAACATTATTTTTGAGACCTTTCTTCCCTTTCCTCAGAAAACATATGAATCTCTTCTTTGGAGAGTTAAAATTCATAAAAATCATGTTATTTTGATTTATGAATTTTATGTTAAGTTTGATTTTTGGAAACTCGAGAAGTAACTTCATGAGAATTTATATTTGAATTTTTAACTATTATATTTTGATAAAATCATGTATATTTTTTTGATATATATTTAGTATTGGGAGGTGTCTTCAGTGATCGGGTGAGTCATTAGATCTTCGAGTTGAATTTGATAATTTTTGGAAGGGTTTATCTCTTTTCATGTTTTCCTCATAGTTTGGAAAAACTGTGTGTGTAAACAATTTGATGTAGATTTTCCAATGGTTGTGGCTAAAAATTAGAGAAAAATTATAAAGTAATCCTATAGAAAGTAAAATTTGTTTTTAGTGGATATTGTAATGGTTGTTACATTTTTTATAAAACCATGTGGGAAAACAATGTAAAGATAATGACTTAAGACCTTTATAATTTAATGGTTGGTGTAGAGCTTGAAAAACTATTGAACCAAAACATGAAGGTTACCATATTTCTTTTAATAGCATGAAATTAAAAACATTTATCATAAAAATAATAATCCCAGGTTCTATACTTTTTTCCTCTCATGTACATCTAATTGGAGGTTCCCCTCTATCATTCTCCACATTCGATTCCACTCAATTTGTTGTGGGATCATAGAATTCGATTCAAATATTTGAGAAGATATATCCCCATTACATATTTTTTTTATTATTCTATTTATTTCGTCTATGATTTTGTGTAGTTTGGATTCAGTTTCAGTGATGATTTCCACTAGATCTTGCTGGAAATCATCAATTGTGCTATTTTTTCTGCAATGTATCTAGGGGATATACCCAAATAACGAACACACACCATTTCATCCTATTTAATTCATGTCACATCATATTATTTTTTAGGTATTTTAACTAAATATTGTATATTTGGTCATTGAATTAGTGGAGAATGATACATATTTTTCTATTTCTTAGGGTTAGTTGTGTGTAAAGATTTTCCACACCTTATTTCTCATTGTTTTGATGTACAAATGGATCCTTGTGAGATTTTAGGTTTTTAATTCATCCTAGAATTAAATTAATTTAAATTTTGAAATTAATTACAATTTGTTATAATTAATTTTTGAAGTTTAATGGGATGAGATAGGGCATCTTATTGGTCGAAAATGTCTAGTTGGAGTAGGAAGATCCTGAGTAGTGATGCCCAACTTATGTGATACCTTCCACATGGTGGTAAAAAAACAAAATTTGATTCCAATAAAAATGAATTAGTAGGGGACTCAGGTTATATCTCTAAATGGGAAATATTATAGGAGTGTTTTTCTCAAATTTTATGGGATATGGGTGTGATTGAAAATAATGATTCATTGTATTTTGTTTATTTTAATTAAATTGGTTTTAGAATATATTCAAAGAAATTTTCCCAATATCATATATCCTCTTACCTTCCTTGTAAAATAATTATTAATATTGAATTACCATGTTCTCTTTAGATTAGATGAAACCTCATTGATCACCCTATAATGGTTGATTCATTTCAATCAGAGTGATGGAATAATCATTAAAACATCTAACCTCATTTTTCCCAATTATCAGATATATCCCATCATCCTTATATCTACTTAGTTTATGATCACAATTAGTGTGTGGAATTGATGTGTCTTGTGTGTTAATTCTAGTTAGAGAGAGAAGATAAATTTATAATTTATATAATTACATGAATCTCTTAATATCTAAATGATTGAAATGATCCTAGAGATTTTAATAGAGGATAAAAATCATTAATGATCATAATTCATTTTTAGGGGGTAAGGGGAATCTCCTTCGCTCAACCACCAATTGCATAGTGTTCAATCACTAGAGAATTAATGTTAATAAAAATAAAATAAAATAAGCAAGTAAGAAGATGAAATTTTATTTATAGTATTGGTAATCTTAGAAGGGGACCTCCATTCTATGAACATTTTCATATTTATAGAATCAGGGGGGGGGTTCTTTAGGCACATTATAATTCCTTCCATGTGTTTAGAACAATAATTTTTTCCATGATCCTACAATTTCTAATTTATTACAAAAATTCTGATCCCAATTCCTTCTCTTCATATTTTTTCCACATTTTCAACATTATGGTTGGGATTCTTCAAAATTTCCATACTCTATTTTTTTAATTAGAAAATTCTTATCCCATGTTCAAGATCCGTAATCTTGTGTAAAGGTTCGAAGAGAAAAATATTTTCAATTTCATGGATGTAAAATAATACTTACAAAAATAAGTCTATGCCAATTTTTAGCTTAATATCATGGGATTTTGGACATAAATAAAGACATATTCTTCAACGTGGGGCCTAGTTTGGGCATGTGCCAATTTGGGATAGGGTTTTCTTCATTAGTGGAAGTCAGAAACTATCATCCTAATCTTTCTATGGCTTATGTGGTTGTACATGGGACTTGATGTGATTTGACTAGAGTATCGACACCAGGAATGTTTTGATTCATTGATTGTAGTCTTATGAAGATTTAATTGGAATTATTATACCTTTTATTACCTATGACAGGATCATATCACATTTAACAAAGCCCAATTGTTCACATGGATTTTCCCTATTAGTTTTTATACTGCCAAAAACATAAAAGGGTTGCACTAGGACTTGTCCTAGAGCATCCACTGAGCGGTTCTGTTTGGGTGAAGTGACGAACAATTGTGAGTTAGGTGGTGTGCGGTAGTGTGTCTTTGAGTTGATATATCTCTTTTAAATTTTGTTTAATAACTTCTACACATAGTTATTTGGATCTATGACTATATCATTGGGAAACAACATGGACTTACCTTCATCTCCATCCTTCATATGGATCATACACCATCAAGAAATAAATTTTATGCTTAATATAAATTTCAATTCTTTTATTTAGTCGGTTTTTCTTATTGAAATTATCTATAATGAAACTCCCAATCATGAAATCATATGATCACAATACAAATTATGTGATTTGGTAATCAATAGCCATACACCAGACTAATTATTCATTATCTGGGTTCACTTTATCCTAATAAATATCAAAATTTCATCACATGATGGATATAAATTTTTTCTCAGTGAATCGAGTGTGTCTTATTTATCTAGTACTGACCTCTTCCAAAGGTTACAATTAGCATATTCAGTTACCATCCTCTATGAGTCTAAGTGATGCTTCATCCCTAACTGGTTTTCCCTATTCCAGGTTTTTCATCTTCTTAAGATCATAAAAATAACATCAATAGTAACTAGTTCATCATGGAATATATTTATTTTTCACTGAGCCATGATTCCTAACTCCTAATTATGGTTTTAGGTAATCAAACTCCCTTTTTGATCGGATTCCATAATCTTATCCTACATCCCCATCATCAAAAATATCAGAATTATCAAACATTGATGAGTAATAAAATCTATGTTTTATACATAGATGTAGGATATATGTAGAAGTGAAGAATTGTTGAATTCCCATATAAGGATGACATGGTTTTAGTTCACATATACTCCATGGTTGTATGGAACCCACACTCATGGAAGCAGGAACCAACAGAGTGTTGAGGCATGATTATAGAATTACCCCATAATCGTAATATTTTTATTCTTCTCACGGTATCATACTTGATGGTAGAAACATGGGAAGAAGATGGATACACTAGGGGAACAATCGCAGAATCATGGTAGAATATTGGTGGGTATAGTCATAGTTCCACGATTGAAATTTAGTTTTCACAATCATAGTTCCACGGTAACACTATCTTTGATAGCATGGAGAGGCGCCATTTTTGACACCTTGCATAGTCACTACAATATCTCAATTTTCATCCTCCAACTAGAAAAATACCTAATTTTTTATATTAATAATGAAATTCAGTAGAAAAATAATATCATGATAAAACTTTAAAATTAAATACAGTGAAAAAAATTAATTCAAAAGTATAGTTCCAAAATATTCTAAATCAAAATTAAAATTTTGATATCCATAAATTAAAATTTTACCCATTTAAAATACAAAATTCAATCCAAATATCATGATATTCAATTTAAAATAAGAAATATATTAATTAACTAGGGTTTTAATTGATATTATGGGTAATTATCAATGAAATTATTTTAAAAAAGTTAAACGTTTGAGCTCTCATCGCTTCCCCAAACATGAAATATTTCACTCTTTAACAATATCATGAATTTTAGTATTTAAAAATAATTTTCCTTCCTAATATTAATACCCAAACAAGAGAAAAACTAAATCACATACCACACTATTTTTTTAAATATCTTTTCTCATTCATGAATTAAATTCCCAACCTCATTTAAATTTTCACCCATGTTCCGGTTTTGGGCTGTAAATGGAATATATCATAGTGGATTCATGATTTTCATGAGTGGGGACTTCCATAATCTTTCTACACAAATATCACTTTACAAGGTCCATTTTCTCACTTAATTTATTCTTTTTAAATTGAATCTAGATATGTCATATTTAACTTTATCATCCATGTTCATAATTCTACAAACTTATGCACCCACTTTTCCAATTAACACTTATTGAATTTTTTCTGTCTATATTTATGCAAAGAATGATAAAACTGAAATTATTTAATAAGTATTTACGAACCTATAAATTAACCATCCCATGATAGTTGGTATACCCTAGTACTAATTATAATATCAAAGGCATAGAATCAATACTTGGGAACATATATCTTAGGTTACTTCAACTTGTATTTTTTGGATAACACACACAACAAATTTACTTAAGTTGACATAGTAATATTTCCATATCAGATACCATATGATTGTTTAAATCCATTTCATATGATATTTCCTATTTTATATTAGGGATTATCCATAAAGTGACATTCATGAAATAAATTTGGGATACTAATTATTGATCTTATTCCTCTTTTCCCAAAAGAATTGATTTTGGTTCCATTATGTTTTTTTCATTTCAAATTCGTTCCCCAGTTCAAAATAAGAAATTTCCATCAATTCAGTGGTGATTTCACTCAGTATTCATTCAAATATCATAATTTAATAACCCAATATCCATGAACATAATTTATAGGAGAAATATTTTCTCTCTTACCCTATATTTTTATATATTTAATGCTAAAAACACATTTAAATATAATCAAAAAATATTTACATCCTAATATGATTTTCCCATATCCCCCCACATAGTCCTGATACACTTCTATCTAATTTCAACAGGAATTTATCATGATTTACTGGTTACAAATGAAATTATCTAAACTAGTGTAAAGGAAATAGACTACCTAGTCATTCCGTATTTAATATAATAAAGGATGAGAGTGGAGTTCTCTATTGGATATTTAGAAAATTAATCATGGTGATGATTTTATTGTTATCCATTCACATTGAAGGGGTTATGTAATTTAGCTCGCATGACCTCAGCTGCACCAAATGTGAATGTTTTATTTACTATGTATGATCCAATACACATAGAACAAAGTTTACCAGCCACGAGTTTCATCCTTGTAAAAAAAAAATAACAATTTATCTATAATTTTAAAATATCTTTACTAGATAAGTTTTTCATGTAATGATTTTCCATTCTCCTTGTACAATAGTGAATTCTCTTATACCTCTCTTCTCAGGACTTCATGTTTGGTAATTTAAACTTCCCACTACTCAACTGCTTTCCCAAACTCAATGTTAAATCACTTAGTCAACCAGTAAAATTACTAATTTTTCTCCATAGAAAAGTTACAATGTTTTCAATATATTATTTTTTATGGGGCATAATGAGGATTTGTAGGTAGTTCTATATTCCCACAACGTATATTCATGTGTTTTACTCCATTCCTTACATTTTGGATGCATTGTCTTCTCAATAATCCTTCTTATATCATTGTTTGAATCCTTGACCATCCCCTTGGTTTGTGGGTGATATATAATGGAATATTTGTGGTGAACTCTATACATCTAAATTAGGGATTCCTAATTCTGGTTTCAAAAGTGTTTGTCTTGGTCACATATTATTTCTCCAGGAACACTACACCTACAAAAAAATATTTGATTTTATAAAATCAATAATATTTTTGAAATACTTAGTTTATGTTGATATTTCCTCAAACCACTTAGAAACATAATCCCCCATTAATAATATATTGGAAAATAAATATTACATGATAAATGGGACGATTAAATTTAATCCCCATATATCAAATAATTTATTGAAAATCAAAGGTATTAGGGGTAATCATATTTATTTTATAGATTCCACATGTAAAATCACAATTCAGGATCTTTTTAAAAATTTCATGATAGTCATTGAATATTGGGGGAAAAATAAACCGACGTATAAAAATTTAATAGAAGTTATTTGAGGTCCAAAATGACCTTAATATGTAAGTTCATGGAAAAATGTGAGCACCTATTTTATTTCCTCTTCAAGGATTTACCACTTTATTACTTGATCATAAACAATCCTTCATAAATATAAATATTACTAGACAAAATATTTTGATTTATATTTAATTTACAAACTTAATGTTCAGAAAATATGGATGTTGATTTTTTTTTACACAAAAAATTCACTATATCAACATAATGATTTACTTGAGTGGTTTCATATAGCTTCCCACATGCGAAGAAATCACTCCATTTTATTTCTGTAGGTTGGTCAACCTCAGTAGTGTGAGGAAATCTTCTGATGTGGTCCACAACCATATTTTATGTTCCCTCCATGTATTTGATCTCCATGTTCAAATCTCATAATAGAAAAATCAATCCCACAAGAATCAATATTTCATCCACATTCCTGATCAAATGCCTGAGCGCTACATGTTCAGAGAAAACAGTTACTCTACTTCCTAACAAATAAGATCCAATTTTTCCTAAAGTAACTAAAATATGGTTGAATAATTTATTTTGGATGAATTTGGGGTTTTTTATTGATATAATATCAGTTTTTATTTCATAAAAATATTCTAGGGAAGTTCTATACCTACAGATCTATTTGAAGTGTCACACAAAATCATAAAAGAATGATATCAGTTCAATTATATGATTATGGAGGTTATGGTCAATATTTATTTTTTCTTTTCAAAATTAATCCTTCATAAATAATCAAAACAAACTTATTTTCATTATTGAGTTTTATAGTTAAGGGAAATAAATTCTAAAAATGTTCTTAATAAATATTCTATAAAATACCGTATTCCCTAAATATAACCTAATGTGTCTCAAAGTGGTGGATAAATTCAGCATAGATATGATATATATTTTTTCATTATAAAATTTATTCCCATCAATAGATATTATGTGGCCGAAAAAATTATTTTTCTACCATGAAATGCAATTTTTCAAAATTTAACACAAATTTCTTCTCAGTAAATTTCTTATAAATTCATCCATACATTCCATAAACCATTGAAAACATTGATTAAAGATATTTAATTCATCATGAAATTCCTCAATACAACTCTTAATTAGTTCTAAGGATATACTTACAATGTATTGTTAAAAGGTACTTGGGTAATGTACAAGATATAAAGGAATCATTTATTAGTAAAATATACTGAAGTGATATGTGATGTGGAATTTCATTAGTCATAAAAAAAATTGTAACCTAAATGTACAAATAAAATCCATCAAGAAAATAATGTACAACCTATGTAAGACTCGAATGTTGTTATGATTTTTTTTTTAAATAATTTTTATCCTCAAATTCTTGCTCTGTGTGAAATTGTGAGTTTAAACGAATCTTGAGATGCCCTTAATATAAAATTAATTTTATAGTATAGCTATTAGGTTAGCAGGAATAATTATGACTGACTTATGAAAATTAAATATTAATTTAATTGGCTATTTATTATTTATGAAAAAATATAAATCAATTAAATTTTTTTATTTTTTTAGTAAATTACACTTGGTAGTGAAATTAATGATATATATGTTTTATATAATTAATAAAATATTTTTTGATATTCATCTAATGGATATTTTAGTCATAGGGTAGGAATAAAACCTTATTTTATGTATAAGAACATATTTAATAAAAAGGTTAATTTTACACCTTTGATTAGAAAACCCATTTTAAATTATGATTTTGGAATATTAGTAATTTATAAATGACAACATTAACATGTTAATTTGAGGTGGGAGATAAAAATTTACTTTGTAAAAATTTCTGATATTTTTCTGATAACTTTCATGTATTAATGATTAGTAATAATACGTTAAATTTTAATTAAAAATAACTTTTTTCCTTTAGATAATTTATATGGTTTATTATAATATATAATGGTTTGAAATTATAAGTAGAATATATTTTAACCAGTTAAAATAATTTAAGTCATTATCGTTAATTTTACATAGATTTCATATGTAAAAACATTTCAATCTTTTGCAATGTTTTAACTTTTGAAACATGTTTCCCATTTTGACAACGAGAATAATTTTAAATTAACTTCTGAAACATATATGTTTTGAATTTGGAAAAATGGATTCCATTTTTTTAATTAGATGTTACAAAATGTGTGAATAGAAACCTTTTAATTTTGGACATTATGAATAGTAACTTCAGTAATTATTTTATTTACCATGGTTAAAGGGTAAATCTGGTAAATAATGGTAAACAAATAATAAGTTAATAATATAAATCTACCCTAAAACGTGTCCTAATACTATTAGTAGAGATATTTATGATTATGGTCATCCATGGGTCAATTAATTGTCCCTATGGATTCCCATGGATGTTAAAATGAAATTTTATAATAATTAATTTAAAGTATAGATAATAGTAACCTAAACATATATCTTTTACTCAATGGATTTTAATATAGGGTTATATAATTGATATATGTGATTATAAATATTCATTAGAAATATAAAAATATTTGCAACATCATCGTAGTTTATTTATAATTTTTTAGAGATTATATAAATAGTTTTATTTATGACACAAATAAGATGCAGTTATTTCCTCATTAATGAAATATTTAAATAAATGAATTTGTAAATATTAAAAAATAGTAATTTGGTTATTTTGATTTCATCCATGAATATTATGCATTATATTGACATTTTATCTTTTATTTAATTCCTTATTTTCAAAGGAATATAGTTTTTATGAATTTATTTAAAATCAAGTATGAATGGTGTCCAAAATTGACACATTTCTTAACTTAAAACATAAAATAATTTATTAAATGATATTAAATTCCTAAAAATATAAGATTCTAAAAATGGTTAATATAAGTCCAAATATATCATAAATAACTTATTTGGGTCTTTTTATATGATATGGTAATTACAATAACCCCCAAGGCGTAAATAACATGATATCACGGTAAGTTCAAATAGGGTAAAATAGGGGTTAAACCAAAATGATATGGATAAAAAAATATTCAAAATCTATCCAAATATTTTTGGATGATAGGTATTAGAACCAAAGTCAACCTATATTTTAATAAAATATGTTTTGGATGATTTTTAGTCGAAATAGAATTTATAATAAATTAATATATTGAAGAGTTTTATAAAGTGCCCCTCTCATCTCTTATAAAAGAGTACCTCCTCCCTCTTCTCTTCACTCCATTTTGAGCCCTAACTCTCATCCATTCCCTGAAAAATTTCTTTTCTCAACTTCCCTAGTTACAATCTAGAGGTTCTGGTCTCCACAAAGGACAAACTCTAGTCCCCAAGAAGAAATTTAAAGGAGCCACATCGAGGATAAGGTAATCACTTCTACTGAATCATTCAAATTTATTTATTTTTCTACTTCAAATTATTTAATTTCTTAAATATAAAATTAATAAAATCAGTATCATTAATATACAGATATGTTATTATAAATGTAAAACAACCTTATTTCAACTTCTATCCATCCTAGGAAAAATGAAATCACCGTGCGTGTGTACATAAGACTTACCGTCTTCACGTCGTGGTATAGTCTGCTTTTCACCTCCACCTTACATGAATGGATTTAATGGTGGAAATATTAACTATATATGATTATTATAACAGGGTACTAATTCTTAGATATTATACACCATCCATATTAATAGCATTAAAAATTATGGGAATTTTATCGCCGCTCGTGCGTACTTACGGTTAACCGTCACCACGTTACGATGTGATTATCTCTACATTATTGTCATTAAAACATGATTATATAAATGAATTTAATGGATAAATATGATATATATTATAATAATACCATTTTCTAAATGATATAACTATAACCTAAAAAGAGGAATAAAAACTTATCCGGAAAAACATATATAAGAAGATAAAGAAGTTAATACCCGAATAATGAGTAACAATGAAATGTTACTAACAATTGGATGAAAATATGATCATAAATATGATTATGATTCTGGAATAAATTAGTAAAAAAATTAAAATCATTACAAATGAGGTTCAGATACATATGAAGTATATCATACTTAAGGTAAGGGATAACTTTTCCAATCTCATTTTTTCTGAGATTGTTTATTCATAAGTATCTAATGGGAATATATTAATCATCCATGTCCATGTTATCTAAAAATATTATCATAAAATGTTTAATATTATTATATTTATTTTTAAAGCCTATTTCACTCGTTTTTATTTTTACAACATGGTTTGGAAGGGATCTTTCTTTTGTTTATGATACGAGGAACCTTTTGACTTCTCCAGAAAAAGTACAATGAGGATGTTTTTTAACTTATACGACATGAACATATTTTTCCATATCCATAATGCTTTTTTCCCTCAATCTTCCTCTACATTTTTACAAGTGTATTTTTAACTCAATTGTTTTCTTTTAAAATTTGATGATAGTTTGAGAAAAGTAACTATTATTAAAGAATAAACGTTATTTTCCTCATGATTGAAGCTCTAGTGTTTTATCATAATTATTTTCCATCTAATATTACATAGGATGATGTATCAATCCCTTTTATTACTATGATTTTATTTTGTTTATGTTGGAATGTTATTTAGGAAATACATTTGTTTTATATCAATTATTATGGAAAGACATTTATGAAACCCATTTGATTTCATGGGTTATGATATGTTGAATGTTTCTATATTTATATGGAACATTTAAGAATTGATTCTTTATGAGATTGGTGGTACCTATATATACCTAAAATTCATTAGTTAAATATTTATATCTTGTGATATAGGCATGTATGGAATGACAAGTTAATATGGTTCAGTGATACAGGGCGGGAACGAAGAGAGAACTCAGTTCCGTAATGGACTTTGTCCGCTATGATGGTCTTTGAAAAGGTCATTGACTAATATTGAATGATTTTATATGATCATGTGTCTATGAAACAAAATTTCCGGACTTATTTTATGAATAATGGGATTAAATTTTACTTTTATGATTTATCCCCTGATATGATATTGTGATATTTTAAATACAAGATAAGATTTTCAAGTGTTATTTTCTTATAAATATGATATGATAGTTATTTCATTTGGTTACCCTTACTGAGCATTTGAGATCACCATTTTATATGTTTCTTTTCCACGGGACATGACGAAGGGTATTAATTATTATATTCCAAAATGGATTCTATATATGATGAAATAAATGGGAGACAATGTAGTGGTTTTATGAACCAGTTGTTTATGTTTCCTTGTTTCTAAAGACACTATACCAATATGGGCCTATCATGGTTTTGTTATATGTTTTAATAAATATAATTCAATTCTAAAGTTATATCAATGTATGTAAATTATGGGTCATTATAGTTGGTATCAGAGGAAGGGTATAGTTAACCATTGGAAAATAGGATGATAAATCCTTAGTAAGAACCATTAGAATATGTCTATGTGTATGATACAATCATAGTGTTTTAGAAATGACTATGAGTAACCTATGATTAAACCTAAAGTGTGCTAAATTGAAATATTATTCTTCTTTATCTGTTATTCCTATTATTATTAGTGTTTATCACACTATGCTTCTTGGTTTTAGTCAATTACTGGATCCCAAAGGAAACATATTAATGCTTAATGTGATGGATAATGAAATGATTGCCCCCTAGAGAAACCAAATGTTATGGGAGCTGGAATAAAAAATATTTTATCCATGATCACACCACTTTATGAAGCTACGAATCATGAAGGACTTCCAAACGAGAAAAGTAAGGAGAAACATTCTGTTGAATCCTCCATGAGGCAATGTCCACCTTCATTCATCAGGTATTCTAATCCATTAGTGGATGAACAATGGATTAGTACCATGGAATGATATTTTCAATTCTAAAATGTTCAGAACATGATAAATTCATCTTAGCAGTATATCGTTTGGAAGGAGAAGTTTATAAATGGTGGAATATTATCCAGAATACAAGGAAAAGAGATGAAATTGAGTCCATGGAATGGGACAAGTTCAAGAACTTATTTTTCAATAAGTACATTCCTCGTATTCTCTGAAAAAAATGGAGAAGGAGTTCCTTGAACATAAGAAAATGGATGATGAATCAATTTCTACCTAAGAAACAAATTTTACAAGACTTTCCAGGTACACTTATGGAATTATTATACAAAATGATAGTAAGATTGATCAATTCATTGGTGGCTTAAAAATAAATCTTTGCAGGGCATTAGCCATAAGGGACCTCAATAGCTATGAGAAAATTGTTCAACATGATCTCAAGGTTGAGATGGAGATGGGAGTAACCCATCATTCATATGGGTTTGATAAATAGAGGAAAATGTAATTCAAAGGAAAATCGAAAGACCACACTGAAAAGAAGATTAGTGTTCCCTTATGATCAATGTGTGGTAAGAAAAAAGGAGGGAATTGTCTTAATTGGACTAGTAAATGTTTTATGTGTGGAAAAGAGGACATTGGGCAATTGAATCCTGATGTGATGGGAAAACGATGTCTAATGATGTGAACATCGAAAAGGCTACATATAATTCACCACATAAACATCAATGTTATAGCGATATAATAAATAGAAAATAAGATAAAAAGAATTGACGTTTTGGATCTACTAGATCCACTAGGATGAAACACTCAGGAAAAAAAATGTAAAAATAAAACATAATGTTAATAATATAATATTAATTTTTAAGATGAATATATATTACCTTGAGAGAAAGTATAATTGAATGAGGAATGAATAAAATAAGGGGAATTTATAGAAATCAAAGAACCTATATAACCATTATAAATCTAACCACTGGAATACTAATATGATTATTTGGAATAGTAATATGGCCCTTAGAATAGTAACCTCATCTACAAAAGTATAAAATCTAATTTCTGTGTTCTATAAATGAAAATAAGATATAATTATATAATTTTATAAGTAAATAAATGTTTTAAAAATAATAAATTAGGTGTTGTTATTTCCATAAAACATAAATGTTTATTAACAATTATGTCTTAAAATAATATTTATTTCCATAATTTAGATTCATAAATTAATATTATATATTTTTTTAATTGTAATATACTTGTATGTGAACTTAATTAATTTCTCCAGGGATCGAAAAATCAATTCTAATATTAAAAATAGTATTTTTGGAATAAAATATGATTTTATTTAAAATTTTAGTTTCTCATATTTAGAAAATTAATTCCATAAAATTTATTCCATTTATGAAATCTACACATTGAAAAATAGTTAGGTTGAAATATTTTGGATTTTTGTAAAATAGTTGAATTTTCTATGAATAGAGAAATATGATAACTTATGGTATTTAACATTACAAGCTAAATACCTGTATTTTTGAGTAATGGATAATGTAATAATCCTTTATCTCATGCCTTTATTATCTATTAACAGTATTTAGTCATTGGAATCAACACTATTGATAGTCCTGATCCAAAATAATAAACTAATTAATATAATAATAAACAACACCCATCTCCCCCTATAAATACCACTCATCCCCACCCCTTATACTCACACATTATTGGACTCAAATGTAGTCAATATTGTCCCAAAACCACTTATCATGCCTCTTACTTACATATAAGATCCACTAGTATCATCAAATGTCCAATTCTTAGCGTCTTAGAAGGATGTGATATTTAAGAGGTGACTTTCTCAAACAACCTATTTTAATTTCATTTCTACTTCTACCTTCTCCTAACCTCCTTTATAAATAAATGAATAATAATTCCAATAACATTTATATACTATAATTTTATATTTATATTGTAATACCTTGTATCCACATCCTTTCCCATCACCCATTATTAAAAGAAATGAAACCATTGTCCAAATTATGGTTCTTACTCATCTCTGTGGATAATGATTTTTTATTTTCCATTACTGCCTTCAAGGATGCTCATAAAATAATTATTATGGTTAGAAATATTTTAATAATTATATTATAACTTCTTTCATGTTCCGGAACTAATATATAAACCTAATTTTCAATAAAATGAAACTAGTTTGTGATGGTCAAAAAACCGCAAAAAATAAACTGAACAATTATAATTATTATATCAAAAGAATCTTAATCATTCCAAAAAAAATAAAAATGGATCCATTTAAATTATTTAGGTGAATTTATACTATATAATTTTAATTCATTAGAATTATTCCATTTTGAAAATAATTTCCATAATTATACATAAGTGAACTAATCATGAAACCATGAAACAAACACTCTAAGAATAATTTTTTTTACTTTATAACTCATTGAAATTATCATAAATGAAATTAACAAAATTAAAAAAATCAAATAAATATATAATATGTTTTAAATTAAGTAATTTATGACTATAGTTTCATTATCCTGGACATTAAGTTAAAGTTCAGAACATATTCACACATAAGGTAAGGGATCATTCCGAACCTCCACAATTACTTTAAGTTACATTCTCTCTCTATCTATCTCAATTTAATGCATAATTATATTTATATAATTATTATATATTTTATATATGTCTCAAACATATTTTACATATTAATTTACTCTTTATTTTATGGGGATAAACATATATTAAAGCTTGCATTTTTAATTCCTTTGGAAAAAGCAATTAGAGGGAAAGTCCATATTTTCTTCATCCATTTTAATGTTCAAATCAATGAAATGTCTTAAAACGTATATGTTTAAAAAAAACTCATTATTATTTGGGAAACCATTTTATATATTTTTTACATATAATATTTTTCTCTTACCCCTTGTAAAGACACATTACCTTGTCCTTTAATACCCTACTTAAGCGGCACATTTCCAAGGATTTTTTTCCACTATTATTAAATGTTTTCACATTAGTTGGACATCATTTATCAGGATCTAGGAATATTTTTTAGTTTATTAATGTATAAATGTAATTTAAATCCCTTATTTCATGGATACCATTATTATAACGCCCCAACAATAGTTACCAAGATTCGATGCATTATTTCATAACATTGGCATGAAATAAGGAATCATGTCCCAAAAGACTGATCAGTTTAGTAGCCTTTGAAGTACTAGATACATTCATAAGTTTTACATTACATCATGAAATAAAAACATGAACAACATTTTTTCCCAGTTTGAACACACTTATATCCTTATCCTATCCCTACAGGCCAACCATAAAATACTTCTTCACGTCCTGGGAAAAATAAATTATGGAAAGGTGTGAGATCAGATGCTCAGTAAGGGTGAAAATATATTGGAAACTTTCGTAAACAAGCATAAACATTTAAGGCAATGTATAAGTCTAAAAAAGCCTTTAAGACTTAACCTTCATTATAATATGGTAAAGATAAAATCAAATAATGCCATTAACATATTCACAGGGATATTCTACTAGTCTAATAATCACAAGAAATATCAATAGCCACTTTCATAATGATGGACTGCATAATTCCAGACTTCATAACCACATAGTCAAGGCCTTGTTCCAAGAATAAAAATAAGATTTTCTCAAGGCCTTATTACAAGACACTAGTTTTTCTCATGAGACCTACAAATGCATCGAAGAGCTGTTATGGTCTCCACCCAACACGTAATAAGTCCAATGCATTCCTGATATGAAAAGGTTTAAACATAACATAAACATTCATATTAAATCTAGTATAAAAAATGTCAATACATTATCCATAAACCATTAATGGTGTAAAAATAAAACATCTGCAATCAAACATAACACAAAACCTTCAATAAAATATGAATGATTTGTATCATAATAAATCAACTTCAAACAAACCTAAAATCCATTAAAGGATGTTAACATAGATAAAATCAAAAAAAATTGTGAAATATCTCTTTCTACTTTTAGATAATTTAAACGTCATATAATTATAAAAGAAAATATTAAATTTTGAAAATATTTATATAAGCTTTTATTGGAAGCTTCAACGATGTTATAATGGCGGAAAATAGTCGCACCCGTCGTAAAAGTTAAAAAAGACCTTCTTCCCTTAATTTTGTCGAAAAGGTCATAAAGTACTAGGTTTGGAAAACAACAGAAACATTCCATTCAAAACATATATGGTCAAATAAGGGTATAAATGACTTTAAACCATAGTATATTAAGTAGTACAAATTTTTTGAACTATATTTTTAAGAAAACATGGATGTGGATGATAAAGAGGTCCCAGTAGATACTTACGTATTAACAACCTCAGATAAGTAAAGAGATTGTAGAATTAACCCTTATCTTGTAATTTTCCATAGTTGATGGTATTTTAACATCATTAAAAAAATTTAAAACAATGTTATTAACTTATAAAACGACTATATACATAAATATGATATCATATATGTCTTATAATATTGATTTGTTAAAAATATTTTAGTAGTATCATCATTTCGGGTGTTAACTGATTTGTTTTCCTTTATTTTCTTGGTTATGTAAGCTATGTTTGTTATGTATATGATGTATTTGGTTCATATAAAGAATGATATTATGTTCAAAAACATTATTTTTATCATAAAATGAAAATTATTCTTGAATTATTTTGATGAGGAAAAAATTTCATCGCGTTCGTGGAGACGGTAATCCGTGTGTACACATGAGGGATAATATCATTATATTGATGGAGAAATAATATGTAATTGGATGTTATATCATATATACCGAATCATTAAAATGTTATATTTATTATTTACTTCAGTTATACTCATTATTATACACCTACAAATAATGAAGGGTTTGAAGAACAAACTACACCACGATGTGGAGATGGTAATCCGTGCATCTTCACGTATGGTGACTTTGTCATTTATAGGATGGATATAACAATGAATATTTTGTAACATTTTTATAATAATGTGAAATTATATAGTAGATACCAGAGTTATTATTTTAGAATGGAAGCATCAATGAAAGATGAAGTGGAAGAAGAAAAGAACTTGAAAGAGGTGGTGAAATATTTAACTCTTATACGGGTTCTTCATTTTGATTTGATCAAAAGGGATCATTGGGTTGGCTTTCTGACCAAAGTACGGCCTATAGCATGAAGGGTGAAAGTTTGGAGGATATTTGGGCAGGTTTTGACCGAGCCAAAAGGATTTTTATGTTTGAAATTAAGAGAAGGGGAAGTGACCTTTTATAAGAGAGGTGATGGTCACTTTAAGAAAAGATTGAAATATTATTTAATAATAACATAATTTTCGGTTTATAATGGCTAAAAAATGAATTATCTAAAGAATAAGGAGGGTATGGGTCAAAAACCTACCAACCAATAGGTTCTAGATCGGTTTAGTTCATCATATTAACCTTATCTTTTAGATTTAGCTCTTAGATAAATAGTTTGACATTTACCTTGTCTCTTTGTATATTTATTTTATATGGTTAATAAAAAAACTATAACAAGATAAGGGAACCCCATGTGATTAATTTTTAATATAAATAACCTTATATAATTTCTTTTGTGGAACCATAGATTTTTATAAATATTATATCAATTAATAATATAATATATGTTTTAAAAACTCAATTATGTCAATTTTGACACTATTTAGTATTTGATTTTTTTGAAAGCCATAAAAACTTTATAATGTAGAATAAAATATATTTAGACAATCCAAACATTTCATGTTAACCTAAAGAATTAGTGGAATTCATCATAAGTCTCAATTTACATTTATTAGGATATTTATAATATTAATTATTTTAATATTTCATTAATAAGCTAATTACTGCATCAGCATTGTGTCATAAATAAATTATATTATATAATGTCTAAAAATTATAAATAAAACACCATTATGTAGGAAATATTTTTATATTTCTAATTAATATTTATAGTCTAATTTAAATTCTGTGTAACCCTAAATTAAAAATGGGTTAGTTATTAAACTTTGAATTTAACTCTTTTAACTCTTCTTTAAATGAAATAATAATAAATGTCCTAATCTAATCCAAGTGGACCAAATAGGATAATATTTTATTCCTAAGGTTTTTTGGTATAATTATAATTATCCAATAGATTTAGGACATGTGTTAGGGTAATTATGATATCATTTTTACCTTTAATTGCCCTGTTTACTTTTAACCGTGGTAAATAAAATTCAAAAGATACTATTCACAAAAAATTATTTTTATTTTTTTGAACCACATATTAATTACTAATATGAACCATGTGTCATATATTATTGAAATTCAAATCACAGAAGCAGTAAAATTATGTTTTTTACAAATTTTCAAATGCTCCTTGGAGGTGGGTAAAAGACGGTAAAAGGTTCGATAAAATTATATATATATAAACTTATTATAAAATTACTTCAATGAATTATGTTGAACATATATAGATATGATGTATCTATTTTCACATAAACTAAATTAAAATAAATTAAATAATTCTTTAAATTAAAAGTCGGTTTTAACCAATAACGCAGTGTTTTTCACTATTCATCAAAAAATGATATTTTTCTGAAAAATACCAAAAATTACCTCTAATATAATTTTGATATTACGAATCCAAAAATGAAGCCATTTTGAATGAAAAAAAATTTATAAATTTTTAAAAAGTGGGTATTACTATTCCTAATGGCTAGTTTGATTGTTCGCGGTGTGTTATAATCTCAAACATGCGAACAATGAAATTTATTACCTTAATCAAAGGGAAACATACTGTTGAATCTTGGGGGGTTACAATTATGATACACCATTTTCTTATTTCTTATTACATGATTATGAAACCTATTTATTTCCAGGGGTAAACTTATTATTATTCCTTATGTTTGATTTATTTATGAGGAACACATATAAATGAACATGTTATGATGGGTGATCCCAGATATATCTCCAATGTATTAGGTAATTTTTAGCCTCTTGATAATTTATGTAGGGTATTATGGTGTAAACCTAATCCATTATAACACTTTTTCCACCATGTGATATTGTCTTGGAAATTATTCTTGACTCATGTTTATGTCATTTTATTTGATTCTTCCACATTCCAATATTTCCATGATCATATGATTCCATGTTCTATATGTTTTTATTTCATATATTTATTCATAACCAAAGCCTTTTATGTTTATGTGTTATTCCTTATAACTCTTATGTTATTCTTTATTCTCATGTTTATTCCTTTACTAGGCTATTTAGCTCATCCATTTGGTTTATTTATTCCCTAGGTTATCCTATACATTTATAGAAGATAAAGGGAGTTAGTATTTAATTAAAAATATTATATTAAATATGTTTTTTTAGTTTTATGTTTTCTAATCATGTACCTAGTCTTCCAAAGACACAAGACTATTCGATCCTTGGTTTGTATTATGCCTAAAATTAGGTAATAATTAGTTTAAATGGATAGGGTCTCCATAGTCGGTATCAAAGAACAATATATATATTTTTTTGATTAGTACTCGAAAAAATTAGTAACAACACTATGGATAATTCATTCACCATTGATAACCAAAACTAAAACTTAGGGAATCATAATTTTAGATAAACTTTTCATTTATAAGTTTATCCTTCTATGATGAATGTTATATTTTTATTGGTTAGTAGATAAGTATTCAAACCCCCAAATTGTATTTTATTTATTTTTCTTAGTTTATAGCGTGAAATAGGATAACCCATTACAATAATAAATGTGATAGGAAATATGATGATTTCCATAATAAGATTCTAACCCTGATGTGAATGGGATCTCATAACCTCATGATAGTACATTCTCAAGTTATGAAACCTAACATGAATCATGTAGCATTCCCTCCTTCTAAAAATAATGAAGTGAAATCAAATCATTTATTCTAAAAGGCCTCATATATTTAGATTATATTTTGTTCCCCTCATCATGTAATAATGGATTAACTCAATTGAGAATATATTCTTTATCTTTCAATGCTTAAAAAAGATAAAGTTGTAATTGTGGTCTATCATTTTAATGGAGAAGCTGATAAATGGTGGAAACTCATCAAAAACAAAAATTCTAATGAGGAAATTTATTCCACGGATTGGGAAGGATTGAATAAAATATTTGTCAAAAATTATTTTTCATGAATTGTTTATCTTAATGTCGATAGGGAGTTTCTCATACTAAGTAAAAAGGAAGGTAAAGGTATCAGGGAGTATGATGAAAAAATTACATGTGTTGCAATATATTACTTCATAATTTTCATTAACACTTAAATAAAGTTGGTTCGCTTCTTTAGTGTATTAAATACGACTCTATGAATGTAATTGGTGATTTGAGACTTTAAAAGCTATGAGAAGATTGTTCTTTGTGCCCTTCAGTTTAAAATGGAGATCAAATACTCTCAGGGGTCTAATGGAAAATAATATTAAATAAGAAAAATGTTGTTTAATATGGGGGGATATATATATATATATAAATCATATAAAATAATTAAAAACCAACATCCCACATATAAATAGTGTGGGATGTAGAATCCTAAAAAGTTCTTAAAGGGAACCATCAGATGCTACAAATGTGGAAGACTTGGGAAGCATGCTAATTATTTCCAAATCATATTGAATAATCCCACTACCGCCAATCATTTTTTTAGTATTTTTAAATAAAGCACTTTATGGGTGAGTGAGAACCTAACAAAAATCACTTTGAGGCTATGTGAGAACCAAATAAATAAGAACAACAAACACATCATGTCAAGGGGATCCACCATTGTAAACACACAACAGAACCCACCCAAAACACCAAAACAGAGGAAAAACCATACTTGTCGAGGATCCCAATCCTAGATCAGGCATGTAGAAAAAGAAGGTAAAAGCAGAGGAATGTGTAGAGAATCTTACTAATTAATAAGAATAAGGGTATGTTCATATCAACACTTAGCTTATATTGAAGTGTTTCAACTTCAAGAAACATGTTAATTATGCGATCCAATTCCCTAAGCCATTGGTTGTTAGTGATAATTAACAACAACAACCTCTAAGGCAGCAAGGATCGGAATATTATATCACTACTACTGAGGTGGATCATGAAAATGATGTGGTAATAGGTATAATGGTTACTCATTCAATTATAGTGAACATATCATTTTATTATGGTTATACTCATTCTTTTATATATTGAAAGTTTAATATAACTATTCAAACATCACCTTAAAGTATGATGGTTGTGTAATCTATGTGAACATTTAATGGGGAAATTATTTCATCAAAATTATATAACTCTTCCCTAGTTAATGGTTATAGAATGAACCTACCATGACATCTCATATTAATTCTTTTTTGGAGTTTGATGTTATATTGGGCATGGATTGGATATTTTTATTGAAGCCAACAACAACTGTCAGGAAAGGGAGATCACTCTTCACATCATGAGGAATTACTCAACCATTTACAAGTGTATGTATAAGGGATAATCAATTTTAGAATAATTTATTAAATTATGTATATTATTGATTTATGATCAAGCATAGATAGCTCAAATTCTTGATACAAAGGAGATAATCATGCTCGAAGACAAGCCCATTGTGAGGGACTATAATAATGTGTTCCCTAAAAAATTACTTGGTATGTCACCTAACTAAGAGGATGAGTTATCAGTTGATCTTATATTTGGATATCTAACATAATAAATGACACCATATAGAATGGCCACCATTGAGTTGGAATAATTGAAGATGCAATTACTAGAGAATATGGTCAAGGGTTTTATATGCCATAGTGATTCACCATTGGGTGTTTTAGTACTTTTCATCACGAAGAATGATGGATTAATTTGAACTTGGATTCATTATATTGATCTCATATAAATCATGATAAATAAAACTTATACCATACCAAGTATATATGACTTCTGGTATCATCAATGGGGGCCAAATATCTCTCTAAGGTGAACCTTTGGTAGGGATATAACCAATTAAAGGTGAGTAATGATGTTATTCAAAAAAACCGCCATTCGAATGAGGTATGTACTCCATGAGTTCATAGTGATTCCATTAACAATTGGAAATGTTCCACCAATATTCATGTATTCAATGAATATATTCTTTAGAGATTACCTCAAAAAAATTTGGTTGTCTGAATAGGTGATTTTCTGATATAAAAAAAGATGAAAGAAGAACATGGGGAGTTTTTGAATATTATTATAATGACATTTTGATATGATAAATTATATGAATATTACAATATTTGTTAGTTTTTGATAGAGTAAGTTTCATTATTGGTCCATGTTGTCACCAACACATGAATATCATTGGAACATTCTAAAATAAAGTCATTTGAAGAGTGGCCTAGAGTAGCATCTGTCATTGAGATCCGTAGTTTCCCTGGTCTAGATATATATTAATGATGATGTTTTAGGAACTTCTCAAGATTGTAAAACATACTAACTAAGATTAATTATAAGGGATTAAAGTTTTCTAGACTAGTGAATTTATAGAATCTTTCAAAAAGTTAAAAATGGGGCTCATCACTGTACTAGTACTTACACTACCAGCAATTGGGGAACTCATTGTGGTATACAATGATGCTTCAAAGAATGTATTTGTTTATGTAATAATGAAAACTGATAGTGGGAAATCATATTCCTCGAGGAAGCTGAAATTTCCGGAGAAAAACTATCCCACACATGATTTGGAGTGGGTGATTGGGATATTAATGTTGAAATTTTGGCTCCATTATCACTATGGGGAGAAGTGTGAGCTATATAGTGATCATAAAAGCATCAAATATATATTCACAAAGAATTATTTTACAATGTACTAGAGAATATGGTTAGATATCATCAAGTATTATCACATATCAATCCACTATCATTCTGGTAAACAAAATCAAGTGGAATATGCTCTTTTTTTGAAAACATACTGCAACTTTATCAATTATAAAAATTTAGAAGGATCCAATGTTCTTATACCTATGAAGGAGGAACAAGGTAATAATAAAATATGGTACATCATCATTCCTTTGACAAATTATTACTCAACCATCCCTTTTATAGAATATAATGGATTCTCAATGAAATGATGTGGAAATTCAGAAGTAGGTGGAAGCTATTTGAAATGGGAAATCCTCAGAGTTCAAAATTGATGAGGAAGGGTTCATAAAATTTGGGTCAAAACTATGTGTACCATTAAATCCTATGAAAAATAGGAAGATATTGAATGATGTGAATAGATTTACCTTCTTTATTCACCAAGTAAAAAAAGATATATCAAGATATCCAATAAAACTATGTGTGGGAAATTATGAATTATGAGATATTTATATGTACATAAAAGTGTTTGGTATTCTATAAAGTAATGTTTAAAATGAAAAAATATATGGGAATGATGAAACCACTAACTATTCTCACATGTAAATGTGAAAACATCTCTATGGACTTTGTCACTTGACATTTGAAGACATCCAAAGAAAATAATTCTATATGGGTCATTGTGGACCATATTATAAAGACTGATCACATTATTGTGATTAGAGAGGACTTATCAATCATCTAACTATCATGGATATATGTAAGTGAAGTTGTGAGACTATATGGAGTACCATGATCAACTATATTTGATTGTGATCTGATATTTACCTATATGTTCTGGAAAAGTCTCAAATAAACTCTAAATATCCAGTTAAACATCAGTATGAATTATCAACCCCAAATTGATTTCCAATATGAATAGACTATTCAAACACTAGAATATATGTGGAGATCATTCTCAATGGACTTCAATTGAGTATGGGATCAACATATTTTTCTGGCTGAGTTCTCTTTTAAAAATAGTTTCTACTCTATCTTCAAAATGGTTCTATATAAATCCCTTTATGGGAAAAGATGTAAAAACCTATATAAAGGGATGAAATTGGTGAACGCAAGCTGCTAGAACCTAAAATGGTCAACAAAATGAAGGAAAAGGTAAAGACAATCTAGCAGCATATACGGGCTAGAAAAAGTCTATAATGACCCAAACTGTAATTAATAAAACTACTCATGTTATTAAATAAGAATTTTGTATTATGTAACATGGTTATAGAAAATAAATTCAAATATTTGGTTTTGTATATCTTAACATATTTAAATGACTAATAAGAATCATTACTAATGATAATATATTTATTTAACAATGATCAAATGATTAGTATAAATATATGGTTTTAGTAAATCCAAATGAAACAGAAAAAAGAAGTGATGGCCTTAACCAGTACGATTGTACTTTACGAAGCCCATTTATCAGTGATTTTAGGGGATATAGAATCATTGGGAATTTCCCTAGACCACGAAAAATTGACGATTTGATAACTTATGCATCATCAAAACCATTTATGGGAGAAGTTTAGGTTCATTGAGATCATGACCCAAACCATGTTCACCAAACCACGCAATGAAAATCTCACTATCGCACACCTTACTCTTAGGAATTTTTTGTTTTATTAAAAGGATATGTATCATTACCGTAGAGATATGAGTTTTTAAATCATTTGGTATAGAATAATGGTTTTATTGTCTTCCTATTATTGTTACTTTATAAATGTGTTAATTTTAAAACAAAAAAAAGTATTTTTAGGTAATATTCAAATTCAATTAAAGAGTTTATTTTGATGATTTCTTAGATTTTTTATTAAATAATAGTTTTATAAAAAAATTATTATTAAATAATTTTTATTAAATATAAATTATCATATAATTATTATGTAGTGAAATGTTATTTTCAGAAGGGTTCAAAAAATTTATTGTCAAAAAATCCATCTTTTCATAATAACTATATTTTTTTATTAAAAAAGTGAAAATTAAAATATTGTGAAAATAATTTATAGAAAATTAATATTATTTTGGGGATAAGAAAATTGAAATAATCCATTGGTGACTTTTTCATAACTTTACGAGACAATAAAATTTTCTGTAAAAAATTAAATACATTATAAATACACTTTTTGTATTATGACATCATAATAAACCAAAGGTGATGTAATAAGTACTATAAAATGTATCCACGAACAAATATATGTTTTACTTTAAAATAATGTGGTTGTATGCTTATTTTATTTGTTTTATAAACCCATTATGAATCCTTCCAAACGTTTAACATATTTCACAGATTTTAAATCATTTATTTAAGAGTATGACTCACGTCCTTATAATAAAGGGTATTTTTTTAATTTCATCCCTTGGACATATAAATTAATGGATAAGATCCCATTTTTTAGAAAACAAGGTAAAAACCATGTAAATATTTGTGGTTTTGGAAATTTTATTCTATATATTTCAAAACCTATATTTGTGAAATAATAAAGAAATCTATACTCTTTTCTTATATAAACCCACCAAAGATTCAATTAATCATTAGAAAAAATACTTGGAAAACATACTTAATCTTCCATACCATCTCTAGAGTCCTCCCAAGGTTCCCCCAAGATCTCGAGAAGCTCCTCCCAAGATATTGGAGTCACACGCCCACATAAGGGATCATTACCTTCTCTTTTTTATTCAAGTCTCTATCTTATATTATTTATTATATTTCAAATTCCTAATGTTGGGATATATCATTAAATGCCCCTGTTACTAGCTATTTTATTCCAAAATGATTATATACCTTTTCCTATCACATCAACAAATTTTATGAATGTTTAAGCGATGTCGTTATGCTAACAAAATTTCAACATGCTTTTCTAGGCCAGAACAATGGTGTGGTGAATACCATACACATTTCTTATCAAGGGTGTTCAACATTATACATTTATAACTATTGGAATATGGACTTACATGTATTTATTAGACACTACTTGATCATGTAATAAAATATGATTAAGACTGAATCTATGTTGTTTAGTCTATGTGGTACAAAAAAGAATAAGAATTAAATGAATGTGATGGTTGTGTGTAGAATTATAAGGCACTCCAATGCATTGGGTAATGTTTAGTCTCATGATACTTCTTGTTGAGAAAAGGAGTGAAGTTAATTACGTTATTGAAATTTTTCAATTAGGATGTCTACGCAGTTATCCTTGACCAATGATTATGATGCAGTGTTTTAAGATTTTTTCACATTTCCCATGTTGAATTTATGATTATCAGGCTCTATCTTGTATCATTGTTTATGTTTATTTTTCACAAAACATTATAAATATTGTCTAAAATGTATTAATTTCAAAATTTTATTCAATTTTTTCTCTTATTGGGCATTATAGATCACCATTTTCTTAGGTATGGACCAAAGTTATCCCATACAGTTTTATCTACGGGCATGATAAAGAAGTTTTCAACAAAAATGATCTTTTTCCTGTTTTAATGTGTTATGTAATTTACCTAATTACCAAATACAGTAGACATACCAATCACAAGATTTTTATTTTTTTCAATATTATACAATAAATCATGAATTAATGTGTAATAAATAGTAGGGTTATCATTATAGTTATTGATGGAAATGTTTAGTTTTTTTATATGGATTAGAAAACACTAGAGAAAGACTTAGTTATAAGACTAATTATTTGAAAAAATACCAAAAATTTGGTAACTATATATTATGTGGATTACCAATAAAATATATCTGTGTCTGTATACTATAAGTGGATGTGGTTTTGGTAGAGATGTAACTAGAGTTAAAAACATGGACAAGTTGTCTCGGGCCTGGATTAGTGTAACCTATTACACGAAAATAGGCCTGACTATGCACATGTTCTGACACTCTCAGGGGATATGTTTTATTAAAATCACAAGATCATTATGAACCATTATTAATGGAAAAAAATTCCCATAATAATATATGTTAGGAAATAGGTCAAAGATAACATAGATTGAAGCATATAAATTTCTATGTTAAATAAATATAGGTAAGTTGTATTTTATCACTTTGATGTTATTAAATTCCTATTTATGTGTTTAATAGTTAAAAAATAATCTTCCTCAATTTTCCAGTTATTCTAGCTGATGGACATAAATAAGAGGAATCAGGTAAACAATCAATGTGAAGGGCAATGTGATGATTGACCCAAGGAGATTCCCAACCTAATGGGAGTGGGAATCACAAACATTTTTATAATACTCTCTATGATGACTAAGGATATGAATTGAAACCTCAATCAGTAGGATCACCCAAATTTCCCTAAGAAATAACAAGATGCAATTGAATCCTTTATATGATAAAGGCCTCCGACTTTTAGTGGATCATATGATCCCTAGATGACAAAACAATGAATCAATGCCATTGAGAATATATTCTCCATATTTCAATGTTCTGAACATGATAATTTTTTATTTGATATTTATTATAAGGAGTGATAAACTAATTAGTGGTTGACATCGATCAAGAATGGGAAGCCCGAGGAAGAGATTGAAGTGAAGGGGCGGATGGAATTTTGAAAAATGTTTTTGATTAATATTTTCCTCACACTCTCTAAGTTAAAATGAAAATGTATTTCCATTTCCTTGAGAACTAAGATGGTGAACCTATTGGGATGTATGAACAAAACATCAAAATACTTACAAGTTATGCCTCCGACTATGTCACTAAAAAGAATTTAAGCTATAACAGTCGCGAGCAAAGATGATTCGTCATCTGAATAGCACCCAACTTGGTCAGTAGCATGGTCCAAAGGGCGTTCCTGATCCCCACGGGCTGGTACAAGTACCTGGGTATCATAAACAAATATTGGGAA
Source organism: Viscum album (assembly GCA_963277665.1). NCBI lineage: Eukaryota > Viridiplantae > Streptophyta > Magnoliopsida > Santalales > Viscaceae > Viscum > Viscum album. The sequence continues at coordinate 118,276,734 of OY728155.1, read as the reverse complement.
TGATTTATCAAAATTTATAAGTATAAAAAAATGAGAAAATTTATTAAACTCAATATAAAAATTCAACCAGACAATTCATAAATGATTATTTAGAATTGAGATACATAGTTTAAACGAAAACCCAAAAAGGTTAAAATTAAAAGTAGTAGTAATTTTATCTCATGAACCACCACATGTAAAGGGGGCATCTACCTCAAGCCACCTCCCCAATACCATACCATGAAAATAGCTAGCAACCTGAACTTCTGTCACCAAAAGCCTTTACCTCCCCTATATCAAACATTACCAAGCCTTCATACCCCCAAATGTGTAAGTAGGGTGTGAGACTAATCCCAGTAGGGGTCCACCCAAGAAAAGATTAAATGCACTGAAAAATTAGCATACTATTCCTAGTCCGCCTATGTAGCTACCAGATATTACCTTTTGTGCTCAAAAAAGTTTCATATATTACATTAAATCAGTTCCACATATAAATTCAATTTTAAAATCATACGCACACCAAAAAAATTCCCAAACACGATTTTCACTACTTATACAACTTAATATATAATTTAGACAATTTATAAAATAATTTTCTTGAACACCACAAGTATTTTCCACCCAAAAATTCCCCTAAGCCCCATTTTTAAATCAAGAACTCAAAAAATCGATACCATAATATAATTTTCAGCTTATAAATATTGTAATAAACTAATTGCATAATTTATAAAATGATTCCAAGTGACACAACAAGAATTTTCACATGAAAAACGCCCAATTTCATGTAAAATTTCCAAATGTAAAATGAGACGCACACTTAATCCTTTTGAAATCCAATTTCTAACCACACAAAATGATCACGGAAAAGTTTAAATTCAACTTAAATGCAAATTAATTTACCAAATAATGCTTACACATGGAACTACCTACCTTTGATGTCAAAAAAACAAAAATTGGTGCAAAACATCATCCACACCTCAACCAGACCGCAAGAAAGAAATAAAAAACCCTAATCAATGTGGTAAAACCTAAAGAAACCCTATATTGAACCCTAGTTACAAAACTCTAGCTATTGTAAAAATAAAACTCAAAGAAAGTGTTAAGAAAATCTTAAAAGAAGGAAGAAACAAGGGAGGAATCCACTTACCTGATGATTCATGATGTTTCAACCAAAAAACGATCAAAAAGGTGTACCAAGAGAGAATGAGGGAGATTTGAGACCTATTATGGCTGAAAATTCTAGGTAGGGGAGAATAGGGTCAGATAAGGTTTAATTCTAAAAGAGAAAAATGGAAAATAACACTTTTTTTAATGAGCTGGAAAACGCGCACGGTTATCCCACACAATTTAATAAACCATGTGGGAACTATGAACACACCTTTTCCAGAGCACAAAAATACTTGGGATGAGACGCACAACCGTTAAGAAGGCTTGTGATAGACTTTGGCTACTACCACATGGTTACTTAGGTTGGGAGCTTGGTTTCTACTAACTGTGCGCCAACCGGGCACCTAGGTCGGCCAACCCAAAAAAATCCATTTTTCTCCAATATTTAGAAGGTAAGAAAAGGGGTAATGATAAACCAAAAATAAAAAAAGGAAAAATAAATAAAAATAAAAAACATATGGGATATGAACACATCAATGGAGGTATAATACCTAGTCTTTGAAAATCCATGGCCATCTAAGAGTTTGATAGCTATGTGGAAATAGTCCAATGTGATCTCAAAATCAATATGGAGATTAGAGAATCTCGAGGGTATCATGGGGATAAGAAATAGAAACTATAGTTTAATTCTGGAAGTCTGATGAAAAAATATAATAGTTTCAAGAGAATTCAACATCCCACTTTTCAATGGTTTGTAATGACGAACCCTGTAAATTTCTTTAGGGGAACGAGGAAATGATTTAGGTGTAGCTAACGATTACCAACAAGTGAAACTAACAAATGCGATGGAGGAAGTAAATTCTCCAGTCAACCCTCAACACAATTTTCTTTGTTTCTTCTATTAGGAAACATGGAACCTTTCAAATCAATTACCTAATCCAAGGGATTTTAGAGACAACCAATAACCTCAATGAAAACAATGGAAATATTTTTCCATCACCATCATGGTGGTGGGTCCTAAAAATTAAGAGACTATAGGTATGCTAGTTATTCATTCAATAATAAATAATATAATTTTTGATTCTGGAAATACACATTACATAATATCATGATTGTTTAGTATAACTATTCAAACACTATTACAACTCTTGGAAGTAGAGTTGTCTGTGAAAATGGAAAATGGGACAATTATTGCATCCCAAGTATATAACACACCCCCTATCAAATTTTGTATGATGAACTTCCCAATGAACCCTGTCATACTCTCTTTGGTGGAATTTTATGAAATTCATGGTATAGATTGGCTTTCCCTAAATAGAGAAAATTTAAATTTCCACAATAAGGATGCAACTCTTCAGATTATGAATCGTCATTCGAGTCTATATAACTGAAAGGAGGAGGATGAATCCTCTTTAGGACAAACATATCTAGATTGGATATTATTTCCCTATGGGAAAGAGTATCTAGCTCAAATTATTGTGTCTAAATAAACGATCATCCAGGAATACATTCCCATTGGGATGGAATACAAGTATGTGTTTCCCAGGGAATTATATGATTATTCTTCTAACTGAGAGGATTAATTTTCCATTGAGCTTATACCTGAGGTGTTACCATTATCCAAGACTCCATATAAAATGGTTTTTGTGGAAGTTGAGGAGCTAAAAAAACAACTACATGAGAATCCGGATAAAGGGTTCATATACCCAAGTGCTTCTCTATGGGGTTCACCAATCCTCTTAGTCAAGAAGAAGGATGGGTCAATGTTCCTTTTAATTGGTTATCATGATCTCAACCAGATCAAAATAAAGAATAAGTATCATTTTCAATGGATCCGTGAATTATTTGATTAGATAAGTGGGCAAAAATACTTCTCTAGGTGGATCAGTGTTTGGAATATTACCAAGTTAGGCAGAAGAAGAAGGATATCCTCAATTCTGCTTTTCGTATAATGTATGGGAACTATGAGTTCATAGTAATTACACTAAGACTCACTAATTCTCAAGAAATATTCTTTTCTTGATGAATAGAGTTTTGAGATATTACCTCAAAAAATTAATGGTAGTCTTTATTAGATGATATTATAATATACTCTAAATAAAGGGAGAACTCTGAGGAACATTTGCGCACTATGATAATGAACATTGGAAAGGATAAGATTTATGAAATGTTTCAAAAATTGAGTTCTTGTTTAAGGAAGTATCATTATTGGATAATATCATCACATGAAATGGGATATCTGTAGACCCTTAAAAGATAAAAGCAATTGAATTACAAATAGGGACAATATTTCTGAAATATATTTATTGTTTCCATGTATTTGATGTGTATTATCGTCGATTTGTGAAAACTTTCCCATTATTATTGAACCCTCTAACTAGAATGACATGGAATGGAGTCAAGTTTTCTTAGAATTATGAATGTGAATAGATCTTTAAAGAGCTATAAAATAGGATTAATACCGCACTTAAGCACACACTACCCACATGTGGAATGATTTTTGTGGTATTCAGTGATGTATCAAAGAAGGGCTTGTGTTGTTTGTTAATACAGAATGACAAATTCATATCTTATGCTTCAAGACATTTTAAATATCATGAATATAGCTATATAACATATGATTTGGAGTTAGATGTAGTGATATTTTCATTGCAAATATATCAAAATTATATCATTGGGGAGAAGTGTGAAATATTTACAAACTACAAATTCCTCAAGTATATATTCACATAGAAAGAGATGGATATGCGCAAAAGAAGATGGTTAGAGATAATTAAGGATTATAATTGATCAATTCACAGCCAACCTAGAAAATATAATAAATTGTCTGATTCTCTATGTATAAAGTATCCAAAAATATTATCATTGATTTGAATTTAGAGGGATCCAATCTTCATCGATTTGGGAAGGATGGAAATGAGAATCATAAAGTAAGGAACATCATGAATCCTTTCACAAATTATTTCTCAACCAACCCTTATAGAGAAATAATGGAGGATCAAAATAATTATGTGGGAATTTAGATGATAGTGGAAAATATAAAAAAATGTAAATTATGATAGTACAATGTTAATGATAAAGGTGTTGTAATATTTGGGTCAAGAATATGTGTACCATCAAATATTGAGATAAAGTAGTTGTTAGATGATGCACATAGCTCAAATTTCTATATCCACCCAAGAAGCATAAATATGTATCAAAATATATAAGAGCACTATTTGTGGGACAATATGAAGTATGAGATCACAGAATATACCTCAAGATGTCTTGTATGATAGTAATTGAGTGTAGAAAGGAAAAAATTCAATGGGATAGTGTTAACATTACCCATACCTACAAGGAAATGGGAAAACATAACCACAGAATTTTTCACTGGTCATTCGAAGGCATAACGTGGTAATAATTCTTTACGTGTTATGATGGATAATCTTATAAAGATGACCATCATTATTATTTTAGAGGATTTATCACTGGATTAACTTGCATGTATACACATCAGAGAATTGGTAGGGCTCTATGAATCACCACTATCAATTGAATCTGATAAAGATATGATATTTCCCTCCATGTATTTGAAAAATATACCAAATTCATTAATTACTAAGATGAACTTCATCATGACTTATCACCCCCCAAATTAATGGAAAATCTGAGTGGACTATCCTGAAACATGAGGACATATTGAAAACATGATCAATTGATTTTAAAGGAGGATGATATCAACATATTCCTATGGTTGAGTTATCTTACAATAACAGTTTACACTAAAGTATAAAATTGGCTCCTTAAAAATCCCTTTATGAAAAGAGATTTAGAACAACTTCATTTTGATATGAAGCTGGGGAAAAAAGTGATAGATCCTTAAATGGCCGGGGAAATGGTGGAAAAGGTCAAGACCATTTACCAGTACTTAAAGGTTATCAGAGTTGACAAAAGATCTATGCTAAAAATCATCGATGAGACCTAGAATATAATGATGGAGCAATTAATTTCCTCCACATATCTTTATGGAATATGGTCATGATATTTGTAAATAATGGAAATCCTAGTCCAAGATATATCCTTCCCTTTTAGATCCTTGATCGCATCGAAGTAGTGGCCTATCAACTAGAACTACCACCTAACATATGTCAAGTACATGATGTATTCCTTGTACCCATCTTGATAATGTACATACCTGAACCCTCAAATGCACTCAATCCATAGGTGGAACCATTGGAGAATGACCTTTCCTATGAGGAGCATCCCGTGAAGATCTTAGATCATATAGAAAAAGTTCTACAGAAAAAGAAAATGCCCCTGGTCAATGTTCTTTAGTGAAACCATAAGGTTGAAGAATAATCATGGGAACTGGAGGAACTGACTAAATAGAGTTAACCAAATCTTTTTTATTTTGGGAAATGAAAATTTCAAGGGCTAAAATTGTTATGGAGGAAGATTGAAATGACTCAAACTATTATAAATATATTTCCTCTTATGATTTAATTAAAATGTCTTATTATGTAACATGGTTATAGAAAAATCCAGCACTAATTTGGTTTTATAACATCCTCTAGGATTTTAAGGACCATTATGAAACTTCAATATTGATAATATATTTGTTCAGTAGTGACCACATGATTTGTATAAAAATAGGGTTTTAATAAATACAATTGATATAGACAAAGGAAGTGATGGCCTCAACCAGTAGGATCATACCCTATGAATCCCATTTATTGGAGCTTCTGTGGGAGATAATATCATTAAGATTTTCACTAGAAAAATCCCAATATGATATTGAACAACTTTAGCATGAGTGAAACTATTTACGGGAGAAGTTCAAGCTCATCGAGATCAGTGCCCAAACCATGTTTTCTGAACCACCCCATGAAAATCTCACCATCACACACCTTAATCTTCAATCGTTTGGTGATGTATTAAAATGATATGTATAAATACTCTAGATATATGAATATTTATATTATTTTTATTTATTAATGGATATATATTCAACCTATTATTATTACTTAATAAATGGTTTTTATTTTAAAACAAAAATAGTAATTTTTGGTTACATTCACATTTCAAGTAATGAATTTTTTTTGATGAACGGATGAATTTTTTAAAAAAATAATATGTTAATATTATATTAATATTATATAATTTTTATTAAATATAAATTATCATATAATTTTTACGATGTCAAATGTAATTTTCATAAGGGTTCAAAAATTGTTATTGTCAAAAAACCGAGAATTTCTTAATAAAGGGAGAATTTATTTTAAAAGTGAAAATTCAATATTTATAAAAAAAATTATATAAAATGAATATTATTTTTGGAATAATAACTTATAAACTATAAAATGGTGATTTTTTAAATAAATTTCGAAGACATTCAAATTTTGGGGGGAAAATTAAATACCATATAAATAGACTTTGTTTATAATGACATCTTAATGACCCAAAAGTGATGGAATAAATATTATAAAAGGTATACACAACCAAAAATAAGTTATTTATTTAAAATAATATTTTCTTATGTCTATTTGGTTTATTTTATAAATTCATTATGAATCATCCCAAACTTATAATATTTTTTAATGATTTAAAATAATTTCTTTATGGGTTTGGATCAATTCTACATAACAAATGGCACTATTTTTTTTACTTTAATCACATTGAATTATAAAATAATGTAAAATAATCATATTTGGAATAAAAATGGGCAAAAAACATGGTACGTTTTTTTTGGATTTTTTATTATATAGTGTCCAAAAAACATTTTTTGAGAAAAATAATGAAATCCCAACTATTTTCCAATATAAACCCACCCAAGGTCCCATTAATCATTACCCAAAATCATTTTATCACATCCATAATCATACCTACCCTCTCTATATTTCTTCTAATGTGACCAAAAATTTTCAAGAAGCTCCTCCCACGCAATTGGGGTCACACACTCAATTAAGTGATCCTCACCTTCTCTTTTTTATTCAAGTATAATTATTATCTTCAGAATTCTATTTCCAATTACTAATATTGGGATATTTATTTCCATATACATATTACTAACCAGTTTATATACATATTATGAGACAACCCTTTATCTCTAATAAAATCAATTTATCAATTTTTAAGTGACGTTATTATGTTGCTGAAATTGCACCACGATTTTCCATGAGAAAAGTGTTATATTGTCAATACCATTAGCATTTACTATCATGGTTATTAATATTTATACACTTATAACTCTCTTGCATAGTACTTACATGAATTTATTCCCATATCATTGATCATGGAAAAAAATATGATGATGAATGAACCCATGTTGTATTATCTACGTGGAACACTTAATCCTGAGAATGTAATGGATATAACGGGTGCACCTAAAATTATATAGGACTCCAAAAAATTGGGTAGTGTTTAGTCTCGGGAGATATTATGTTGGGATTGGAATTTAACTAGATTCATTTTTGTTAAATTTTTCATTATGATGTCTTGGTAGTTATCCTGGACCTATGTTTATGATATAGTGTTTTAAGATGTTACCACATTTCCCATATTGCCTTTATTATTATCGTGCTACATCATGTATCATTATTCATGTTAATTATTCTCACCCCGTAATGGTTATTTTATAACTTGTAATAGTTTCATCATGTTATGCCTTTTTTATTTCCTTAATGGTATTTATTCATCACCCATTTCTTATGTATGTCCCCATGTTATCCCATGCAGTTTTAAGGACAAACATGTTAAAGAAGTTTTCAATAAAGATAAGTTTTTTTCTATTTTAAATTGTTATTTAATGTTCCTAATTACCCAAGAAACTATAATTCTCAATCTTATAGATTTTATTAAGTGTAATATAATGTAACAAATCATTAATCAATGTGTTATGAAGGGTTTTATTGTCATGAAGTCTACAAAATAGCTATGTAGATAATCGTTGATGGGGCATAGAATTTGAGGCTGGTGAGAAATTAATCCTCAACATATCTCCATTGAATAGGGTAATGAGATTTGAGAAGAAAGGACATGTGAGTCCTTGGTATATCCACCCCTTCTATATTCTTGATCATTACATATCTATGGCATATCTACTATCACTTCCACCAACCATGTCTCAAGTATTTGACGTATTAAATGTATCAATCTTTGGGATGCATATACCAGATCCCCCACATGTACTAAACATAGAGGTGGTATAACTACAAAACAATCTATCTTATGAGGAGAATCTGGTGATGATTTTTGATAGTCCAAAGAATTTTCTACATAATAAGACCATTCACCTAGTTATGGTACAATGGAGAAACCATAAGTGTTAAGAGGTGGCATGGGGACCAAAGTAAGCAATAAATGAGAAATACCCTGCCATATTTTCTCCTTAGTATTTCAAAAGAAATATTTGGGTAGAAATTTAATATGGAGGAAGAATGTAATGAATGATAATTTAATTAATATAATTTCCCTTCTTATTTCAAAAAGAAATACATTACATAGAGAATAAAATTAAAATATTATTTTCATCAATTAAGAATGATACATTATAAAACAATTGACCAATAAGAATTCCAAAAATTATAGCGAGATAATAAATATTAAATAATATAATATGAATGGAAAATTTTCAGTATCCCTGATCCAAAAGAATGACAACACTCATGAAAAAATATGTAGGAATAAAGAATAATCCTAATAATATAATATTCAATTAGAAGATGAAAATATATAACCTTCAGATCAATTATATGGAAATTAAGAATGATATTTATAAAAATTAAGGATCTTATATAAATGTTATAAATCTGGCCATTGTAAAAGCAATTAAACCATTAGGAATAGTAATCTGGTCATTATAATAGTAACCTCATCAGTAAAAGTGTTAATAAATCTAAGTATCTTATAAATGAAAATAAAATATATTTATATCATTGTACAACTAAATTAATGTTTTAAAAATTATAAATTAATTGTCGGTATTTTTTTAAAGAATATCTATTTATTTACAATTATATTTTAAAATAAATTGTATTTTCATAAAATAGATTAATAAATTAATATTATATTTTATTATAATTATAATATAATTTTATGTGGCTTTAATAAAAATTTCAAAGGGTCAAAAATTAGTTTTAATATTAAAGTCCATATTTTTTTAATAAATAAAAATAAAATTTTTCATATTTATAAAATTATTATTATAAAATGGATTCCATTTTTAAATATTCATGTCCAAAAAAAGTTGGGTAAAATGTTGGTATTTTTTTAAAATAGTTAAATTTTCTATGAATAGTAAAATACAATAATTTATTATATGTAATATTATAAGCTAAATAAATGAATTTTTGAGTTATGTATGATGTAATAACCCATTATCTAAAACCCTCCTTCTCTATTTACTATATTTAGCCATGGGAATTAACACAATTGATAGTCTTAATCCAAAAATAATAAACTAATGAAAATAATAATCTAATACACCCCTCTCCTTCCCCAATAAATACCAACCCTCACCACCCATTCTCCTCACAACTTATAAACCTTGTGTCTTGTCTATATTCTACCAAATTACCTTACCAATCATCATTCTCGCATCTAAGAGCAACAATTCTCAACAAAATTCCAATTCCAAGTTCCTTAAGAGGTCCTTTAAAGAGGTGACATTCAAGTGGTAACTTTGTCAAATAACATATTTTAAATTCCTTTATTACAAATCATCCTCACCTTATTCATCAATATATTCACAATAACCATAGAATAATTTATATAATTTAATGTTATAAATTAATATCTTCTACCCACCACATTTCTCACCTCCGATTATTCAAAGAAATGAAATCGTTGTCTAAATTATGGTGATTAATTTTCTCTATGGATAATGAGTTTCATTTTCCACTACCACTTTCAAGGGGGTTAATAAAACAATTATTATTGTTAAAAAATATTTTAATATGTATATTATAAATTTTTTCACGGTCTAGAACTAATATATGAACATAATATTCAATAAAATGTAACTAGTTTGTGATGGTTAGAAAAACCGCCAAAAATAAACTAATCAATTATCATTAACATTTTATCAAATGAATCATCCTTATAATATATATATATATATGAAAACATTTCAAATTATTTAAGTAAATTATTAATATATAATTTCATTATGGAGAAGTATTTCAATTTGAAAAGAACTTCAAAAATTATACACAACAGAACCGACTATGAAACCTAGAAACGAATGCTCCCAGAGGGATGAAATGATAATTTTTAACTCATCCAAATGGTCATATATAATCTTAATAAAATTACAATTGATAAAATAAATACATAAGAAGTTATAAATTATGTAATTAATTAATATAATTTGATAATGTATGAAATTAAGTGCAAGTGCAGAACGTATTCGTGCATAAGGTAGTGGATCTTTCGGAACCTCTATATTTCCATTAAGTTAAGTTCTCTCTCTATCTCCCCCATTTATCACTTCAATATTATTATATAAATAAAATATATTCTATAAATATTTCTCACACATATAGAACATGTTTATTTAATCTATAAATTATGGGGGTATACTTATATTAAAGGTTTCATCTTAATTTATTTCAAAAAGTCAATTAAAGGGAACTTATCTATTATCTTTGTCTCTTTTGAAGTACTACTCAAATAAATGTTTTAAAATGTATATTATTTATAAAAAGACTCTTTATTTGGGAAACTATTTTATTTAACTTTTGGTTTTATTTAAATTATTATTATCTTGCCCCTTTTAAAGACTTTTTACCTCTTCCCTTAAGATCTCGCTCAAGTGGAACATTTCAATGCTTAGTTAACCACTGTTTTTACATGTTTTTACTTTATTTGGAAAAATATTATCATGATATGTTATGATTTTTTTCATTTTTAATTTCCATAATTTATTTTAATAAATTATTTCATGGATAAAATTATGATATGACCTTTGGTTACGCCTTATGATAAGATTATAAAACCCAATTCATTCCATGGGTAAACCTTATGATTATTCCAGAGGTTAGATTTATTAATGTTGAACACATGTGTATGTTCATTTTGAGATGGGTGTATCCAAATAGTACCCCAATGTATTGGGTAATGTTTAGTCTCTTGAGAATCTATGTATGGTCTTAGGGAGTAAAACAAATCCATTACTGGACTTTATCCACCATGTGACATAGTCTTGAATGATATCCTTGACTCTTGTTTATGTCATGTTATATGTTGAATCCATATTCCAATATCTCAATGATCATATGATTCAATTTACAATATTTTATGCTTCTATATTTTTATTCATAATCCAATCCCTTTATGTTATCATGTAATTCCTTCTAACTAATGTGATATTCTTTTTTCCATTATTTATTCCCATACCTGGCTATAGAGCTCATCCCTTTTGACTACGTATTCCCTATGTTAACCTATATAGTTATAAGATATTTAATTGAGTTAGGAGATAATTATGGAGATAAAATATTTTTTTTATTTTCATGTTTTAGAATCATGTTCCTAGTCTTCGAAAGGAAGTAGAATATTCAATCCTTGTTTTCTAGTATGCATAAAATCATTTAATATTATGTGTAAAATTATAGGGTCACTATAGGGCAAGACCCACCTGACAGTTCCTCTCTTCCTCTATGGTTAGTGATGTATCAGATTGTTTGTGTAATAATATATAATTATTTAAAGATTATTGATTGATTTACGCATTTTTCATTAGTTTTCAATTCATGTTTAAGGATTATTTAAATTCGAATCATGAGATATCCTATTCCTCATACTTGATCATTTAAATATAATAAAATTGAATTAATTTTTAATTTTGAACATTCAAATAACTCATCTAAAGGATCTTAGTATTCGATATGGAATGAATAATAACACATAGTATGTGGCCCATAGGTACATGTCATGTACTCATATTTAATACACCAGGATAGATCAAAAATTAATTCAGAAAATTGTGCATATATTACATGTGGCGTGTAAATAAAACAAACCATGTGTTGACTAGTCCATCCTGGCACATGGTTATCTAGACAACACGACATATAACTTGTTTGCACGATGTGTATCCCATTATTCAAATATGAGTCATGTGTTTATTACATGACACATGTGACTGGTAACTATGTAACTTAGATACAACATTATTTGTATATAGGTATGCACCTTGTACTATAATAATGTGCATGGTAGGATGACAGGTACATTCTCTGGGCATGTTCCATGGAAAGATGGTGAAGAACTATACATGATGTGTGGCTGGATAGTAGACACCATGTATATTAGTTGATTAAGTAAATATTAAAATTCATTTATAAAACTACTTAAAACTTATCAATTTATGTTTTGTGTTTCATTTATGTGACTCTCATATTACATGATCTATTTATATATATAAATGTATATTAAATAAATAATTAATATCCTTATAATATTCTGAATTACATTTTCTGTATAAGTTATAATTAAATTACTAATCTATGCACATTAGGAAATGAAGCACTACATAAAAAACATGTGTCTGTGTGTAATTTATATGAATATAATAAACATTAAATAACATTATAATATGTGAATTATTCCTTCCACAAGAGTAAATAGTATATAAATTTCATACATGTTGGGTAGTTCAGACAGATACTCATCATTTTTCCTCCAGGTTACAAGTTTTTTTGTTAGTAAATTTTAATTAAATTATATACTTGATTAAAAAAATTATGGATGAGACTATCTTGAAATTTGGAATGGGAATTAAGATATGTTAATTTATTAATAAAATAATAGAATTGATTTGAGATGGATTTATTATAAATATGAATTATTGGGAATGGAGACAAGTTTATTAAATGAGTAATTTGATGAATGAATATGGATGAACATAAGATGAAACCAGATCTTTGTTTGTTATTTGTTTCCAATTATTTATTATTAAGTTAAATTGGTGGACTTCATGACATCCCTCATATTATAATGCAAGGATTGGCACACCCATGGGTTCCTTATATGTAAACACATTAAAATAATCATTTCGTTCCCCGAAATACATATGTGTAAATGATTATGTATTATATGGATCTTCAAGGTGAGTGGAGGCAGTTAAAGATTGGAATTGAGGATAAACAAATACTAGAGATACATTTTAGGACAACTGGAAAACTACAACATGAACCATGTAATGGTTCATGGTACTTCCTCCCTAGGTCGATGATTATTTTATCATTTTCTATATAATTTGATCATTAGGAAAAGCTCATGACCATACCTGCCATGACCCAACTTGTCGAGGACTTCCTAGATAGAAGTTATAACGACCCATACTTTACATACATTGTTAATACTTCAAAATTGAAGTACACTTATTACAACATATGACAAAACCACAAAGGACCGTATAGGTATAGTGTCTTTAGAAACTGGGAAACATAAACAACTGGTTCATAAATCTTCTACAATGTCTCCCATTTATTTCATCATATCTAGGGTCCCTTTTAGCATATTCTACTTAATATCCATCTTCCTGACCTGGGAAAAAGAAAACATAAAAGGGTGAGCTCAAATGCTCAGCAAGGGAAAATAAAGGAAATAAAAATCATATCATATCTTTTTGAAAATCATAATCTGCAAAAGAGATCATAACATCTTAACATGAAACAAATCCTAGAATTGAAAATGAGATCCCCATAATCATAACATGAAACTTGAAACTTTGTGGCATACACACATAATCATGGAAAATCATTTCTTGTTAGTCATGACTCATTTCCAAGACTATCTTAGTGGACAAAGTCCCTTTCTGAACGGAGTCACCCTCGTTCCAGTCCTGTTTCACTGAATCGGTATAACCTACCGTTCCAGCCATGTCTATCTCATGAGATATAAAATCTTCACCCAATGCATTGGAGGGAGATATAGGTCCCACCCATCTTATAATGAATCCTTTCTTATGTGTGCCACATAATCATAAACCATACATTATCGCATAACACATGTAACAAAAATGGGATTCTTGAAACATCATGACATCATAAAACAATTCATACAAGATAAAGGAATTCATAAAAATAATTCAAACACAACATGATCAAATCAATGTAATAATAGGGATAAAAACAGAACCCTTTATTATCTTAGATGGAAAATAATTTTGATAAAACACTTGAACTCCATTCTTGAGGAAAATATCCTTTCTTCTTCAAAAAAACATTTTTCCTTTCATAACATGTCATACGACTTTAAAATAAAAGAATTTGATTAAAAATAAACTTGAAAACTTGTAAAGTAAGTTTCTTGGAAATAATGTTTTAAAAATCCATTCATGTCGTATAAGTTAAAAAAACATTCTTCGTACTTTTGTCGGAAAAGTCAAAAAAGTACCTCGTACGAAAAACGACAAAAGATTCCTTTCATTCATATTACTAAAAACTCACCGAAGGGTAAAAATGGATTTAAACAATTGTAGGTGGATGGAAGTAATATTACATATTGATGAAACATGGATGTGGATGATAAAATACACCCCAGTAAATACTTACGAATAAACAATCTCGGATAAAAATGAGATTGTGATATTTCCCTTACCTTAGGTCCGATTTGCTTTGTATGTGTCCGAAGCTCCTGTATAATGGTTTAAATAATGTTATTGACTTATCCCAGAATCATACATATTGATATGATATCATATATGGTCATATTCTTAGCTTCTTGTTAGTAATATTTCATTGTTACTTGTTACTCGGGTCTTTATTGCCTTTTGTTCTTATGCGTGTTTTGCCGAATAAATTCTTATTCTTCTTTTAAGGTTATAGATACCTTATATACAGAATGGTATTAGTGTAACATATATCATATTTATTCATTCAATTCATTTATATAACTACTATGTAATGATGATCATGTAGAACGAGTCGCATCACATCGTGGAGACGGTATTCCGTACGTACGCACGAGTGATGATATCGTTCATATGATCATGGAATTGTATTGGAGTATATGTATATTATTTCAGTATCAATATTACTTTATAATAATCATAAATAGTTACTCATTACCCCATTATACCCATCCTTGTAAGGTGATGGTGGAAAATAGATTACACCACGACGTGGAGACGGTATTCCGTACGTACGCACGCGCGGTGATTTCATTTTTCCGTAGGATGGATAGAAGGTGAATTAGGGTTGTTTCATATTTATAATGACATATCAGTATGTAATTAATACTAATGTTATTACTTTATCATGAAACAACTAAAGAAGATGAAGTTGAAGAAGAAAGAAATTGAAAAGATCGGTAATGGATATTACCTCTTCTTTGGAACGCTTCTTTGAATCCTCCACTTAGGGAACTAAGATTGGTCTTTGAAGAAGACCAGGACCTATTGGATTATTCTAGGGAAGTGTAGAGGAGAAAATGGCAGGGGTTGGCCGAGCTTGAGTGCTCAAATTGTTGTGAGGAGGAGGGGGAGGAGGTGCCCTTTTATAAGGGAGGAGAGGGGCACCTTAGGAATATCTCAAAATATTATTTTATATTAAAGTCAAAATCGGTTTATAATGGTTCCAAAGGGTATTATTTCTAAGCTAAAGTAGGGATGGGTCGAAATCCTATCAACCAATAGGATTTAGACAAGTTGAGGTTATTATTTTAACCTTATCAATTAGATTTAACTCTAAGTTAAATAATTTAACTTTTACCGTGTCTTTTTGTTTTCTTACACTATATGGTTAATACACTTACTATAACATGCCAAACGAACCCCAAATTGTTTATTATTAATATATATCCTTATCTAAGTCATTTGGACGAACCTTAGATTTTTAGGAATAAAATAACAATTAATAATATAATATTTGATTTAAAAACTATTTTGTGTCAATTTTGACACTATTTGATATATGATTTTTGTGAAAGTCATAACAGAATTATATGTTCGAACCAAGTTGATTAAATCAACACTAATATATCATAGTAACCTATAAAATTAGTGGAATTCATAAAAATTCTCAAATTACATTTATTTTGGTGTTTATAACATCAATTATGTCAATATTTCATTAATAAGATAATTACTGCATCATCATTTTGTCATATAAAAATTAAATTATTTAATGTCTAAAAATTATAAATAAAATACCATCATGTAGGCAATTATTTTAGCTTTCTAATGAATATTTATAGTCGAATTTATCGTATGCATAACCCCATATTAAAAATGATTTACTTATTAAACTTTGATTTTAACTATTTTAACCCTTCTTTAAATAAATTAATAATAAATGTCCTAATCTAATCCAAGTGGACCTAAATGGTCATATTTTATTCCTAAGTTTGTTTTTGGTCGAATTACACTTGTCCAATAGAATTAGGACATGTGTTAGGGTAATAATAATATCATTTTTACCCTTAATTACCCTATTTACTTTTAACCGTGGTAAAAAAAAGTAAAAAGTTACTATTCACCAAAAATTTATTTTCATCTCATTGAACCACATTTTAGTCCTTGATATTAACCGTGTCTCTCGGATTTTCGAAATTCCATTCACAGAAGCGGTAAAATTAAGTTTTATGCAAAATTCAGTTTTTAACCTACCACTTAGTGGTTTCACTATTCATCAAAAATTGAAAGTTTTCAGAAAAATACCAAAATTTCACCCTAGGCTAATTTCGGTATTCCAAATCCAAAAATGAAGTCCATTTTGAAAGGTAAAATTTATAAAATTTCAAAAAGTGGTTATTACTATTCATAACGGCTAGTTTTAATAAAATTTTAATAGCATATCGTTGTTTAGTGAAACTCAGTATTGCGTACGACGCAAGCTATCGAGGAAGGTCGCGGTTGCGTGTAAAGTAAGCCAAGCTAGTATGTAGTGAAAGATTCCTTTGATGATATATATAATAACAAAATATTACTCATAAAAATCTCGGGTGTTACATTCTACCCCCCTTAAAAAGAATTTCGCCCTCGAAATTCGTCACTTTGTAACAAACAGATGAGGATACTTCTCCCTCATCATATCCTCAAGCTCCCATATAGCTTCTTCTAATTGGTGGTTCCTCCATAAAACTTTCACCAATCGAGTGGTCTTGTTTCGTAGGACTTTTTCGCTACGATCCAGAATCTCTATCGGTTGTTCTTCATAAGAAAGATCTTGCTCCAGCGGTACAACTTCTGAGCTGAGTACATGTGAAGGATCAGGTATGTACTTTCTCAGGAGAGATACATGGAATACATCGTGAACTTGAGAGAGATTCGGTGGAAGCGCCAATCGGTAAGCTACCTTTCCAACACGATCCAGTATTTCGAAAGGACCGATATATCTAGGGCTCAACTTCCCCTTCTTTCCAAATCTCATAACCCTCTTCCAGGGAGATATTCGTAAGAACACTTTATCACCCACTTCAAACTCTAGGTCTTTTCTTCGGTTGTCGGCATAACTTTTCTGTCGACTCTGAGATGCTCTTATGTGTTGTTGAATAGATCTGACCTTTTCTGCCATTTCATCAACGAGATCAGGTCCTAATAGCTTTCTTTCCCCAACTTCATCCCAGCAAGTTGGAGTCCTGCATTTCTTTCCATAGAGAGCTTCATAAAGAGCCATCTGAATACTGGAGTGAAAGCTATTATTATAAGAAAATTCCACCAAAGGTAGGTGTTGATCCCAACCTCCTTTGAAATCCATAGAGCAAGCTCTCAACATATCTTCTAGGGTTTGAATTGTTCTCTCAGACTGACCGTCTGTCTGGGGATGATAAGCAGTGCTGAAACTCAACTCTGTATCCAGAGTATGCTGAAGACTTCGCCAGAACTTCGAGGTAAATCTCGGATCCCGATCAGATATAATAGAAAGTGGTACTCCATGCAATCTTACCACTTCCTTTACATATATCCTGGCAAGCTGATCTAGAGAGAAATCCTCTCTAATAGCAATGAAGTGTGCAGACTTTGTAAGACGATCAACTATGACCCAAATAGCATTATTGCCTTTGGCTGTTTTAGGAAGTCCTGTGACAAAGTCCATAGTGATGTTTTCCCATTTCCATTCGGGTATGGGTAATGGTTGTAACATCCCCTTAGACTTCTGTTTCTTAGCTTTAACTTGTTGACAAACCAAGCATCGAGAGACATATTCAGCAACATCTCTTTTCATTCCATCCCACCAGAAGTACTCTTTCAGGTCCCTATACATCTTCGTGCTTCCAGGATGAATAGAGAATGAAGAACTATGAGCCTCATCCAGCAGCTCCTTCTTTAATTCGGGGATGGGAGGAACACAAACCCGATTCCTGAACTTTATTATCCCATCACAATCAAGGTTGAATTCAGGAACATTTCTCACCTTCTTTTGTAACTCGACATCTTCTTTCTGTGCCTCTTTAATCTTCACATGTATAGATGGTTGAACATTCATTTGAGAAAGATAATATTTCCCCCCTTCCATTATAATTCCAAGATCCATCCTTTGTAAATACATAAATATTGGATCCTTTGTGATCCTCATCATGGATAAACTAGCATGGTCTTGTCGACTTAATGCATCTGCCACCTTGTTTGCTTTCCCAGGGTGGTAATGGATTGAGCATTCATAATCCTTAATCAACTCCAACCATCTTCTTTGACGCATATTCAGCTCCTTTTGTGTGAAAATATACTTTAAACTTTTATGATCAGTATAAATATCACACCTTTCACCATAAAGGTAATGCCTCCAAATCTTTAATGCAAAGATTACCGCAGCCAACTCCAAATCATGTGTTGGGTAATTTTGCTCATGGATTTTCAACTGTCGTGAGGCATAAGCTATCACCATATCATTTTGCATAAGAACACACCCCAATCCCTTCTTGGATGCATCACTGTAGATTACAAACCTTTCTCCACTACAAGGAAGTGTGAGCACAGGTGCACTGGATAACCTTCTTTTCAACTCCTTGAAATTCTCTTCACATTCCTCTGTCCAAACAAACTTAACTCCTTTCCGAGTCAACTTGGTGAGTGGATTAGATAATCGTGAAAAATCTTTTACAAAACGTCGATAATATCCAGCCAAACCAAGAAAACTTCGGATCTCAGTTACTGTTGTTGGTCTCGACCATCTTTCGATAACCTCTGTTTTTGATGGATCCACAAATATCCCCTCTTTTGAGATTATGTGACCCAAAAATGCAACTTTTTGAAGCCAAAATTCACACTTGGTAAATTTGGCATAAAGCTTCTCCTTTCTCAGGGTCTTCAATATAATTCTCAAGTGATCTTCATGCTCTTCCTTGCTTTTTGAATAGACAAGAATATCGTCTATAAAGACTACCACAAATTGATCAAGATAGTCTCTAAAGACTCTATTCATTAGATCCATGAAGATAGTAGGGGAATTAGTAAGACCAAATGGCATCACAATAAATTCATAGTGTCCATACCTTGTACGGAAAACCATCTTTGGTATATCCTCCCTTTTGACCCTTAATTGATGATACCCAGAACGAAGATAAATCTTGGAAAAGTATTGAGCTCCGCGTAGTTGGTCAAATAAGTCATCAATGCGTGGGAGAGGATATTTGTTCTTGATAGTGATCTTGTTAAGTTCTCGATAATCAATGCAGAGTCTCATTGATCCATCTTTCTTCTTAACAAATAGAACAGGTGCTCCCCAAGGTGACGCACTAGGGTGTATGAATCCCTTATCAAGATTCTCCTGGAGTTGCTTCTTCAATTCCTGCAACTCAATTGGGGCCA
Organism: Viscum album; assembly: GCA_963277665.1. Lineage (NCBI taxonomy): Eukaryota > Viridiplantae > Streptophyta > Magnoliopsida > Santalales > Viscaceae > Viscum > Viscum album. The sequence goes on along the minus strand of OY728155.1, from coordinate 118,256,912 downwards.
TTCAATAAGGTGTCTTTGAAATAGGCAAAGCACCCGGTACGAGTTCTATTGAAAACTCAACTTCACGATTTGGTGGAAGACCCGGTAATTCTTCCGGAAAGACATCATCAAACTCCCATACGATGGGAATATTCTTAATCGCGAGTTTCTCACCAACCATTTGAGATAAATAACCTTCATTTAGTGGAATCAATACCCATAAAATGGAAGAAATTTCCACTGGAAGGTTATGTTCATCCTTGCATTGATAGATGATCATAGATTGATCTGGAATATGAAATGTGACTTCCCTTCTTTGGCAATTGATATGAGCTCCGTATAAAGAAAGCCAACCCATGCCAAGAATCACATCAAATTCCACTATAGGAAGGATCACAAGATTTGCAGGAAGCACTTTCCCAAAAACTTCGATCGGAGAAGAATTATAAACTTTTGATGCGATTGATGTGCCATTAGGTGTTGTCACAGCTAACTCAACATCTAATTGTTGAGGTAATACGGTGATACCCTTAGAAAATTCTTCAGAAATAAAAGAGTGGGTGGATCCAGAATCAAATAAAACATTTGCTACTTTAGAGTGGATGGTAAGTGTACCTTTCACCACTTCGTTATCGTACTCCACATCGCTGATAGAAATTGCATGTGACTTTCCTTTGTCTTTAGCCTTAAGATTTTGTTGACGTCGACCATCATCATCAACCCTTGGATTTGGGCATTGATTGGCATAATGCCCCATCTCCTTGAACTTGAAACATTGAAGTGTAGTAGGTTCATTCTGTGTATCCCTTCCTTTGTTTACATCATTAGACATCTTCTTCCCATTATCACGGCATTCAAATGCCCGATGACCTTCCTTTCCACATTTGAAACATTTACTTGTCCCTTTAAGACAACTCCCTCCATGTTTCTTTCCACACTTTGAGCATAAGGGAAAGCTCATCTTCTTTTCAGTGTTCTCTTTAGATTTTCCTTTAAATTCCATCTTCCTCTTCTTATCAAACCCATGTGACTGATGGGTTACTCCAATCTCCATCTTGACTTTGAGAGCACATCGAACGATTTCCTCGTAGCTATTGAAGTCCCTTATGGCTAACGCCCTTCGAAGACTTGGTTTTAAGCCACTAAAGAATCGATCGATCTTACTCTCATGTTGGATAATAATACCAGAAGCATACCTTGCAAGTCTTGTAAAATTTGCTTCATAGGTACCAACAGATTCATCATCCCTTTGCTTCAGTTCAAGAAACTCTTTCTCCATATTTGTTCGGAGAATACGAGGGAAGTACTTATTGAAAAATAAGTTCTTGAACTCGTCCCATTCCATAGACTCAATTTCATCCCTTTGCCTCGTATTCTTAATAAGATTCCACCATTGATCAGCATCTCCTTCCAAACGATACACTGCTAGGATGACTTTATCATGTTCAGAACATTGAAGAACTGAAAATATCTTTTCGGTAGTACTAATCCATTGTTCAGCAACTAATGGATCAGTAGACCCACTGAAAGAAGGTGGACGTTGCCTCATGAAGGATTCAACAGAATGTTTCTCCTTCCTTTGCTCGTTTGGAAGTCCTTCATGATTCATAGCTTGAGAAAGTTGTGTGAGCATGGCTACAAGATTTTTCATTCCAGCTCCCATATCGTTTGGTTGCTCAGGGGGACAATCATTGCATTGCCCATCGCATTCGGCATTAACACGGTTCCTTCGGGTTCTAGCCATTGACTAAAACCAAGAAGAATAGTGTGAGCAACACTAATTATAATAGGAAAATCACATAATCAAGGATAAAATTTCACAATTAAGGTCTTATCCTAGGTTATTCATGGCCATTTCTAAAACACTAATATTGTGCTATATGCTTAGACTTATCCTTAGGGTTCTTACTAAGGCTTTCACATCCTAGTTTCCAAAGGTTGACTATACCTTTCCTCTGATACCAACTATAACGACCCATACTTTACATACATTGTTAATACTTAAAAATTGAAGTACACTTATTACAACATATGACAAAACCACAAAGGACCGTATAGGTATAGTGTCTTTAGAAACTGGGAAACATAAACAACTGGTTCATAAATCTTCTACAGTGTCTCCCATTTATTTCATCATATCTAGGGTCCCTTTTAGCATATTATACTTAATATCCATCTTCCTGACCTGGGAAAAACAAAACATAAAAGGGTGAGCTCAAATGCTCAGCAAGGGCAAATAAAGGAAATAAAAATCATATCATATCTTTTTGAAAATCATAACCTGCAAAAGAGATCATAATATCTTAACATGAAACAAATCATAGAACTGAAAATGAGATCCCCATAATCATAACATGAAACTTGAAACTTTGTGGCATACACACATAATCATGGAAAATCATTTCTGGTTAGTCATGACTCATTGCCAATACTATCTTAGCGGACAAAGTCCCTTTCTGAACCGAGTCACCCTCGTTCCAGTCCTGTTTCACTGAACCGGTATAACCTACCGTTCCATCCATGTCTATCTCATGAGATATAAAATCTTTACCCAATGCATTGGAGGGAGATATAGGTCCCACCCATCTTATAATGAATCCTTTCTTATGTGTGCCGCATAATCATAAACCATACATTATCGCATAACACATGTAACAAAAATGGGATTCTTGAAACATCATGACATCATAAAACAATTCATACAAGATAAAGGAATTCATAAAAATAATTCAAACACAACATGATAAAATCAATGTAATAATAGGGATAAAAACAGAACCCTTTATTATCTTATATGGAAAATAACTTTGATAAAACACTTGAACTCCATTCTTGAGGAAAATATCCTTTCTTCTTCAAAAAAACATTTTTCCTTTCATAACATGTCATACGACTTTAAAATAAAATAAGTTGATCAAAAATAAACTTGAAAACTTGTAAAGGAAGTTTCTTGGAAATAATGTTTTAAAAATCCATTCATGCCGTATAAGTTAAAAAAAACATTCTTCGTACTTTTGTCGGAAAAGTCAAAAAAGTACCTCGTACGAAAAACGACAAAAGATTCCTTTCATACATATTACTAAAAACTCACCGAAGGGTAAAAATGGATTTAAAAAATTGTAGGTGGATGGAAGTAATATTACATATTGATGAAACATGGATGTGGATGATAAAATACACCCCAGTAAATACTTACGAATAATCAATCTCGGATAAAAATGAGATTGTGATATTTCCCTTACCTTAGGTCCGATTTGCTTTGTATGTGTCTGAAGCTCCTGTATAATGGTTTAAATAATGTTATTGACTTATTCCAGAATCATACATATTGATATGATATAATATATGGTCATATTCTTAGCTTCTTGTTAGTAATATTTCATTGTTACTTGTTACTCGGGTCTTTATTGCCTTTTGTTCTTATGCGTGTTTTGCCGAATAAATTCTTATTCTTAATTTAAGGTTATAGATACCTTATATACAGAATGGTATTAGTGTAACATATATCATATTTATTCATTCAATTCATTTATATAACTACTATGTTATGATGATCATGTAGAACGAGTCGCATCACATCGTGGAGACGGTATTCCGTACGTACACACGAGTGATGATATCGTTCCTATGATCATGGAATTGTATTGGAATATATGTATATTATTTCAGTATCAATATTACTTTATAATAATCATAAATAGTTACTCATTACCCCATTATACCCATCCTTGTAAGGTGATGGTGGAAAATAGATTACACCACGGCGTGGAGACGGTATTCCGTACGTACGCACGCGCGGTGATTTCATTTTTCCGTAGGATGGATAGAATGTGAATTAGGGTTGTTTCATATTTATAATAACATATCAGTATGTAAGTAATACTGATGTTATTACTTTATCATCAAACAACTAAAGAAGAAGAAGTTGAAGAAGAAAGAAATTGAAAAGATCGGTAATGGATATTACCTCTTCTTTGGAACGCTTCTTTGAATCCTCCACTTAAGGAACTAAGATTGGTCTTTGAAGAAGACCAGGACCTCTAGGATTATTCTAGGGAAGTGGAGAGGAGAAAATGGTAGGTTTTGGCCGAGCTTGAGTGCTCAAATTGGTGTGAGGAGGAGGGGGGGATGTGCCCTTTTATAAGGGAGGAGAGGGGCACCTTAGGAATATCTCAAAATATTATTTTATATTAAAGTCAAAATCGGTTTATAATGGTTCCAAAGGGTCTTATTTCGAAGCTAAAGTAGTTATGGGTCGAAATCCTATCAACCAATAGGATTTAAACAAGTTTAGGTTATTATTTTAACCTTATCAATTAGATTTAACTCTAAGTTAAATAATTTAATTTTTACCGTGTCTTTTTGTTTTCTTACACTATATGGTTAATACACTTACTATAACATGACAAACGAACCCCCAAATTATTTATTATTAATATATATATCCTTATCTAAGTCATTTGGCCGAAACTTAGATTTTTAGGAATAAAATAACAATTAATAATATAATATTTGATTTAAAAACTATTTTGTGACACTTTTGACACTATTTGATATATGATTTTTGTGAAAGTCATAACAGAATTATATGTTCGAACCAAGTTGATTAAATAAACACTAATATATCATAGTAACCTATAAAATTAGTGGAATTCATAAAAAGTCTCAAATTACATTTATTTTGGTGTTTATAACATCAATTATGTCAATATTTCATTAATAAGATAATTACTGCATCATCATTTTGTCATATAAAAATTAAATTATTTAATGTCTAAAAATTATAAATAAACTACCATCATGTAGGAAATCTTTTTAGCTTTCTAATGAATATTTATAGTCGAATTTATCGTATGTATAACCCCATATTAAAAATGATTTACTTATTAAACTTTGATTTTCACTATTTTAACCCTTCTTTAAATAAATTAATAATAAATGTCCTAATCTAATCCAAGTGGACATAAATGGTCATATTTTATTCCTAAGTTTGTTTTTTGTCGAATTACACTTGTCCAATAGAATTAGGACATGTGTTAGGGTAATAATAATATCATTTTTACCCTTAATTACCCGATTTACTTTTAACCGTGGTAAAAAAAAGTAAAAAGTTACTATTCACCAAAAATTTATTTTCATCTCATTGAACCACATTTTAGTCCTTGATATTAATCGTGTCTCTCGGATTTTCGAAATTCCATTCACAGAAGCGGTAAAATTAAGTTTTATGCAAAATTCAGTTTTTAACCTACCACTTAGTGGTTTCACTATTCATCAAAAATTGAAAGTTTTCAGAAAAATACCAAAATTTCACCCTAGGCTAATTTCGGTATTCCGAATCCAAAAATGAAGTCCATTTTGAAAGATAAAATTTATAAAATTTCAAAAAGTGGTTATTACTATTTATAACAGCTAGTTTTAATAATATTTTAATAGCATATCGTTGTTTAGTGAAACTCAGTATTGCGTACGACGCAAGCTATCGAGGAAGGTCGCGGTTGCGTGTAAAGTAAGCCAAGCTAGTATGTAGTGAAAGATTCCTTTGATGATATATATAAAAACAAAATATTACTCATAAAAATCTTGGGTGTTACAGAAGTAATTTTAGAGTGACATTTAAATCCATCCTCCAATTGACTAGAGTGTGGAGATAGGAACCAATTAGTAATACAACTCACATGGGAAGCCTTATCCTTAGGTAACTATACTCATGTACACATCCTCAGAAACCAATACAATAAAAAAATGAAAGATACCGTTGATACTAAGATGAATAATTATAAATAAATCACACTTCAGATTTTTATAGAAATACACGAATATATATAGGGAAAAATTCAATCCAACCAAAATAATAAAATAGTCCAACCTTCTAGATTGTTGGGGTTTACTATCAAATGAAACTCTTATAACTGACTACGGTCTTTCAAGTTCAACAATGATCCACCTACACATGGTATTTCTAGGAATCCATCCAAATTCATTTCATTTGTATAAGACATGAAATGTGTTGTAAGATCCCATACATGGGTGAGTATAATCATACCCAACAGGACACCCTGAAATCACCAAACCTAAAGCACCAAGAGTGAAGTCATCTCATTATCTTGAAGGAATGCCTACAAGAATATGAGACGACAAAAACAACAGCCCAAAAATACTCATGATAGGTATAAATTCTTAATGTATGAAAACAAATGTACTTAAAGACTATGATTTTTCTCCAGTCCTCATGGTAACTCTCACTCAAGAGATCTGCTCCTCAAGTATTTCTAATACAGATGGAGCTCATCTGAGAGGTTGTGCATGTTGTTACTCACTATGAAGAAGTATAGAATGGAACATATATACATCAATAATAAAATAGGGGATCAAACCTAGGGCCTATGTAGGATACCTAACCCTACCTTGAGTAATCCACTAATATTTGGATCACATTCCCTGGTGGTTAGTAATGAGATACATGTCCCAAACAAGGGAGGAATGATAGAGGATCACACTATAGACCACACAGAGGGATACCTGACTCTATAATATACAAATAAGTAGATTTTATCACATATCTTATACATTGTAGGGGATACCTCCCCATTCCCATATAAGGATTGACCAAGGGAATGTGACCTACTGAAACTCATTTAGACTAAAGATAAAGGAGGGTTAAACATCACCTAGAAGAAGTATTTGAAATTTATAAGGGAAGCATGATGTGTCCTTGATAGCCTAAAAATTCTCATGTCCTCTGACCCATGTCCATTTCCACCGACATGTGTGCATACACTTTGGCCATCCTTGTGTATTTGGGTCATACCCATGTACCTGGATATGTCTGAGTAATATTTCAATGCCTGCATAGTCTGGTCATAACCGTGTAACTAGAAATGTCTGTTCATGTACACCCAAGTGGTACACACCAGGATTCCAATATATAGTCACAGGTGTGTCATTTGGCCATATACCATGTGGTATTTATCTCTGTTTATAACCCCTTTTGTTTTATAAAGGGTGTCCACATGACATGTGTTCCTTTGAACAACATGCCGTGTAAATATGAAATTTATTGAATTTCAATATTATTCTATATATCTCACCCATGCTATCACCACCTTTAGATAAAAAATAAATAAAAACCATAGATCTCATATATATAGTTGACCATTCATGTACCATTGTTGGAGGCTAGATTCTATTTACCTATTACCTTGGAATCTACCTCCCATCACACTAAACCTTCTCAAAACCAACCCACGAAACAATGATCTCCAATACTTATTTGATATACAATCTCACTGCATCATACCATTATTATGCTCTCAATAATAAATCTAAACCTGTGGAAATGACCTGTTATTCCATAGATCGATTATGCAATGATGGGTTTCTAGGTGTAGTTGAACTGCTAACCAAATTAAATACCAATGGTGACTATTTAGAGAGTCTGGTGTAAAAATAATGGAATAGAAAAGTGAGAAATAAAATGTTACCCATTGTTCTGGTTTTCTTCGATCCATTTGTAGAAAAAATTTCAATCACAAATAATAAACATGGATGAAAATAAAATTATAAATTCCTAATTATAAGAAAATAAACATCATCCACAAATCAAACATCAGCCCTAAAAATAAATTGATAAAGGGTTTAATTTATGAGAGATATTAGATAATAAAATGGCTATTAATCTTGAAAAAAACTTCATACCTCATTGTTGGATATATCAATAAAAAAGAATAGTTTCATGACAATATTGATGGAGAAATCTATGAACATAATTGGAAGAGACAACTCCTTGGAAAATCAATCACTGATCAGCAATCCCATATTCATATTCCAAAATCTACTCCATAGTCCATTAAAATTCATATGTTTATATGGGTAACCCTAGGTATTTACTATAACATATTTTAAATAGTAGAGAGATAACAGTTCAGTAAATAATAACCAATTAATTGATTAATTTAATTATCTTTCCTACTATGGTAAATCCTAAAAAGTACCCATTGTAGACAATGGTTATGTCACACCAAGGTTAAAACCCACATTAATGATTTAATGGGTGTATAATATTTTCCATATGGACTATTATTTGAGAGATATTCCTTTATTTAAAAAAACATGAATGATTTAATATATATTTTTTCTTATATCAATATCAATGATCCGTGGCCCCTAGAATCCCATGATAGATTCATGCCTAAATCCAAATATATTATTTAAAATATTTCAATATCTTAAAATGAAAAAACATAATTGTTACATTCACCCCACCTCGGGGATTTGAATTCAAAAAGAAAAATCCTTCTAAAAAATATGAGGATACTGAGCTCGCATCTGGTTCTCCCACTTCTTGGTGCTCTCACGAAGATTCTCATGCCACCACTTGACACACACCAAGGGAATATCTCTCCCTAGATGAATATTTTGATGATAATCCTCAATTTCTACCAGGTACTCTGCGAAGGTATCTCTTCTATGTTTAGTTATCCCTATATGATAACATGTGATGGGTCTTGCACATACCTCCTCAACTGTGACATGTGGAAGACACCGTGTTCCACGTATAACAACAATAGAAATTGTAATACATATGCCAGCTAAGATACCCTAAAATTTATCTAGAAAGAAATAATGAATATCAAAGATAAATTTCATCCCTGAAAATATTAGCATAATCCTCACCAATGTGAGACTAGTAGGAATACATGGCCTTCCAAATCGAACACAAAAGGCCTATATAATTGGTTTTTATAGGACTTCTGATGGATCTTGATAGTCTTCATATTCTCTTGGATTACCTAAATTGTTTCAATCGTCACATAAACAGACTCTAGTACCTTGAGTGTTGACTCACATGGATTAGACTAGCATAATGGTGATCTATAGGGTCTCTTATATTGGGCCTCTAATGATTCCATACTGCTATTAGGGTGGTAGTTGTTGTTATAAATGAACTCCACCAAGGATAGGTGATCCTACAAATTATAACCAAATTATATCTTGAAAAACCTAAGAATTTCTGAAAAAACATGAATGGTCTACTAGGTATGGCTATGCTTCTAGGTTTAAACTCCATACTCAGTTGCAATAGAGTCCCAATTGACTCATTTAATCCTCTCCATAATAATGACAAGCAGTGATAATCATGGTTTAAAATGGTCTTCAAGTAAACTCTGTTAATTTCGACTATATCTTGTATGGAATGGCATCCTATGCTTTCTATTGAATTATTTTTTTTTTGGTTTTTGAGGAAGTGGGATGATATGGTCAGTCAGTCTATGATCACATAGATAGTGATGTGACCTCTCAATAATTATAGAACTCATTTACTGAAGTACATAGATATTATATATGAATTAAACTCTATAACCCCATGGGGTTTAGTAAAACCTAATGAAACTTGGTTCCCATCAGTCACTTTTTGATATGTGAGGCACCATGGGACAAACTCATCCACACACCTCTTCCTTTCAGACCATTAGAATAAACACTACATGCAGTGATACATATTTTCAAAAAATGGATATATCACTAAGGAGGATGTTTATAAGTTCCATTTACCCTTCTCTTGAAACATAACCAGTACCATTTTACACCCTAAAAAAGGTTTAAATACACCACACTATTACAATATCCATCAAGATCACATCCATTTGGTATTCAAACACACAAGGCCTCAAAATCAATATATCCAAGAAAATACACCCTGACAAGATGATTAAATGGAGTGGTAACAACCATAAACTAGAGCTCAGATGAACCATAATCATCATCTAAATAAAACTTCAATACGGAAAAATAATCTGATGCCTCACTCATTAAATGTGAACAAGGTCTCTAACAGAGCAAATCTGCCACCATGTTTCCCTGTGTAAGAGTATAGACTATAACTATGTCATAATCATAGAGAAAATATAACAAACAAATTTATCTCTAGAGTATATAAATTTTTAAAATATATAATCGAGACTATTGTGTTCAGAATATATGGTAAAATAATCACTCATAAGTTAGTGTCGTGACACCTCCAGAGTGAAGACTGCCACTGGAAGCTCTTGGTAATGGGTCAAATAATTCATCACATGGTGTCTTAGCAGTTGGGTCCCATATGAAATTACTACCTAAATATATGTTATGACATAGAAAAGTTCATTTCTGTAGGTACAATAGAACACAACATATGAAAAAACCCCTCTAGATGTCAAAATATAGAGGCACTCATCAATCAATGATGTAACTCCTGAAAACCCTAATGGTACAACTCCATTAACACAAAAGGCTATCTATTTCATGTATAAGTCTTCTAGAGTAATGAGATCTTAGAGAAATTGGGTATGACTACATTATAATATACATCCAAATCATATAATCTCTTCACTTATGATCTTTTCGTGGGTAGATACCAAGCTATATCTACCTTAACCTTTGTTGGGTTCACAAATACCTCATCTTGTGAGATGGAATGTGCCAACAAGTGGAAATATTAAATATAGATATAAAAATTCGTGTGGTTCCCATAAATCTCACCCCCTCATAGTATGTATACAAAAATCTTCAAATGTCTCATGTGATCCTACTATGGTGTTGAGTACACAAGGATATCTTCCATGAAGACTACTATGAACCAGTCCAGGAATGGCTAAAAGATCTGGATCATAAGTCCCATGACCACTACTAGATAATTCTTTTAACCATAGGGTTTCACCAAGAATTTTTAGTGAACATAGTGACATAAAAATACCAGCATCATTATATCCCCATCTTTAACTCAGAGTTTTTGATAGCCCAACCTGAGGTCAATCTTTGAGAGCCACCTCACCATTTTTAAATGGTTGAAGAGTTAATCAATTCTTAGAACATGGTATTAATTATTAATGTTCACCTATTTTAGGCTATTTTTATCTATAATTAACCTCGAAATCCCTTATGAATTCTTGGAAAACAACACTTGGGCTTCCCATGGAGACACACTTGGGCAGACAAAGCCCTTCCTTTACATGTCTTGTAACTGCACCTTCAGTTCTTAATGCTATTTCAGAGATATATTATATGTTGTAATAGATATCAGGGTAGTCCATAGATGGAATTCTATGAAAAAATAAATCTATCAATGGGGAGGCTATCCTTTCATGATTACAGGGAATATTTCTACATAGTCATCCACCTCTTTAGGAAACTAAAAGCTCATAACATCTTCTACACTATGGGTAATACTAGAAAACTGACGAGTAATCATTCATATCATCATACGTACAAATCCAAAATATTATAACTTGGATTAATTCTCTCTAATGAAGGAAAATAATCATCCCTTCAACTTGATCACAATACATCCTCTACATGAAATAATCAATTTGGGCATAAATTGTGGAGATACAATACATACGTAGAATGTTTTCACAATACCTCATCGTGGACAAAAAAATATCCATAGGATTATTTTCCCGATAATATTCTAGTCACACTATTTTTAGAAGAGTGCAATCAAATAATATCATATTATAAAAGTCTCTAAAAAGGGTAGAGCCAATGGTTCCACTAGAATATCTAGATCTCAAAAAAATGATGTGGCAAGGAAGGAGTGTCTCAGACATGTGTCTATCAATACTGTTTCTAACGTAGTGATGAAAAATATCTTTCTTCATATTATCCTTATATAATCTATGTAATAATTCTCTACGTACTATAACTTCCCTAATCCCTAAGAATTATCTCCCTAAGCTTGCCATGGACCACCTAGGGGTGGTGGTGGAAATAGATCAAAACATCTACCACCACCTCCAGTTCTCCTAGATCCTCTATTACTTCTTACACCCCATGAAACTCCCTAATTTATAGTTTGTATCTTCCTAGGTTGTCCATCAACCAACTAATTATGTGCCTCTCAATGGTTTAGAATGTCTTACATGAGATTTCCCCACCTGTCACAAGAATTGTATCATAACTCTCTCAACGGAATAAAACCATTTTGGGAGACATGAACTGTAAACCCTCTATCCTGATACTAGCTCATGAAAATCATCAAACTCATGGGTCAATGATTCTATAATAATCTATTATCAATTGAAGTCTTAGCTCCATTTTCCCACTATAAACACCAACTGTCAGTTTCTCCTTATTTAAAAATCTCTCCATCATTCAGTCACATCCTGTATCATAACATACATATAAATGAAAATTATACCACACCAGATTAGATATCCTAATGAATGTCACAATAAAAGGTTTGTTCTTAATATCATGCATCATTAACCATATCCATGGTGTATCTAGAGTGGTTATTGAACCTAAACACAAACTCTTCCACTGTCATGTTTCCATGTTGGATATAAATAATCACCTAGATTTTTATTTATCATAGTATAGTTGGTTTGTACTCCAGTTTGAAGAGATTTACAAACTCTTTCCAAGAATGAGTCACCTCATCATGTGTTTGAGTAACTAGACTCTCCCTTTTCAATACGGATCCATGGAGAAGGCTCATATATAGAAAATACATTTGATTGTTAGGGGTCATAACTAGGTGTAAAACACACCAAAATACCTCAATCCATTAATATGCTTTCAGGGGATTTAGATTTCTTTGAAAAATGAGGGTTATATACCTTAAAACACATATATTGTTCTTATACGACACACATTCTCTCCAGGCACTTCCATAGAAACATTCTACTCAATGGGTGGAGAGAATATTAGAAAACTACATATTGGTACCACCTACTATACATGAACATGAACCAAAGCCACATAACTAGGATGAAAATCCCCATGATCTTACTATGTAATCCAAGCAAGATGTCATCATAGAGGAATCATGAAATATAAAATATGACCCACAATTAAATAGTATTTATTGGGGATGGACTAAATAAATACATAGAAACCATAACCCATTCATATATGATGAATTTACCAATGGTATCTATACAAACAGTGCCAACATGTTCCCTTTCAACAAAAAGGATATCATATTCTAGATTAAAGGATAAGTTGGATTCAACAAAATCATTATGCTCCATGTCCTGAGAGATGAAAATCATAAACATTTACACTATTTCCCTATTTCATAATCCAAACCACACTATTAAAAAATATCAAAACTATGGTCCTTATATGATCCCACTACAGTTCCACTATATCATAACCCAAACTTTGGAGGCCCTATAGCCTAGTGTAAATCCATGTGTGACACCCCAAACCCTCCTCCTGTGAGCTTGGGGATATCGATAAGTGTTGAGTACATATATAAGTGACATTTGAGGCTACAACCTAAGGTACCTATACAAATGAGAACACCTCAAAACACTAATACAATTCTTAAAGGAATGATAAAATTTATATCACTTTTCATGCTTTTAAAAAAAATCCCACATCTGACTCGGAAACACATATGAAAAATCAAAAAGATCCAAATATAGGCCCACCAAAACTATAAAAAAGTATAATATGCTAGAAAAAATGACACTATTTTCAAATGAAACCACTAGAACCGACTATAGTCCATCAAGCTAAACTATGATCCACCTACATATAGTCCACCTTGAACTCCATTAAAAATTCATTTTATCTACAAAAGACATGATACTTCTTGGCAGAGCCAATGCATGGGTGAGTATAATCATACTGTATAGGATACCCCGAAATCACGAAATATAATGTATCAAGAGAGAATTCATATCATAATCATGAACAACATTCAATTATAATATAAGACAATATCAATAACAACCTAGATATTTTCAATATAAAAACCAAGTATAAATTAAGGCCACAGCCATACATCAAGCCTATAACTCTGCTCGAGTATTCAAGGTCATGTTAGTTCCGAAGAACTCACTCCTTGGGTATTTCAAACACTAATGTAGATCATCATAGAGTTCATTCTGATCTAACCTCACCATGAATAAGTACATGATGGAATAGAGAGATGTTGATAAATAGATTGGTGACCCAAGGCCAATAGGGGATACCTAAAACCAACCATAGTAATCCATTATGAAGGGGATAATAAGCCTTGGTTATCAGAAATGAGATACATGAACCAACATTGGGGGAAATTATAGATCATTACACCCAATGACACACAGATGGATACCTGACACTATCTAGGACCAATCTATATATGGGATCACAAATCCTATGTTTTAGGTGGGATTTGCCACTATATAATCATTATAATGGACCAAGGGAATGTAACCTACTAATAATCATTAAGACCTAATAGAATGGGGAATCAACCTACCCTATAATAATCACACAAAATGTATAGGGGAAATAAAATGTTTCATTTCTATCCTAGAAATGATCATGTCCTCTATCCCATTCCAATGTCTACTAGCCCATGATCATGTACATTGGTTGTGCTCATGTACTCTGGTCATGACTATGTACCTTTCCATTTCTGAGTACTCTGGTCGGGCATGTGTAGTGTGTTTATGCACATGTACCTGGCTATGTCCATGCCTATGCACCCTAGGGGTACATGTTGGTCACCAGCTTGGGGTGACACATAATATGGTTTGGTGACACATCATGTGATATTTATATCTATGCATAACCATGTCTGCCCTGTAAAGGAGGTCCACACGATGTCTGTTAATCCGAACTACATGCCATGTAACATAGAAATTTATATAATTTCTAGATTATTCTATGCATCTCACCCATGCCACTACCACTTGTAGACTCACCACCAATCAAACCCATGGTTCCCTAATCTATGGTTGATCATTCCTAAATCATTGTTCGTGGCTAGATTCTAGCAACCCATCTGCATGGAAACCACCTCCCATCAATTGATTCCATTGTAATAAAAACCTAAAAACTAATGACCCTCACTCCATGTATAGTATAATATCATACCATACCATATATACATTTTATTCTTGATCCTTTATCTAAACCCATGGAAATGATGTCTTCTCTATAGACCGTTTATGTAATGATTGATTTCTAGGTGTTGTAAAACCACCATCCAAATGAACTACTAATGATGATTATTCGAATAATGAGGGGAGAAAAGAATGAAACAAAAAAATATAAATCCGATGTCATCAATTTTTTAGGTTATCCTTGATCCATTAACATAGATAAATTTGATCATATAAAATAAACAAGGTTAAAACTAACATTATGATTTCCTAATAAAAGGAAGATAAACATCATTAGAAAATCCAACATTGATTAATTAATTAATAATCTATGATGATTAATTCACATTAGATAGGATACAATTAGATCAGTGATTAATGTAGAAATAAAAATCATACCTCTATATTGTATTTACCACTGATGAATAATGGTATTCTATCATTTCTGTTAGTGAGATCCATGAAGTTCATTGGTAGAGACAAATCCTTGACAAATCAATCACTGATCCATGATCCCATCCTCATTCACCAATCTCTCCTCCATTTTCCACTCCAATACCTAGGGTTATATGGGTAAACCAAGGGATTTTTAATAAAATAATTTAAATAGAGGAGTGAAATTATGTCATCCAATAAATACCAATTAATTAAAAAATTAATTAATCTAACTATCATTCCACATATGATCACTATTAAACAAAATACTCGATGCATAGACAACTTAATTCATGCATAGGGTATAACTAATAGTATATTTTTAATGGTTGTATAATATTTACAATTTGAAGCACCATTTGGATGATATTATATTATTTTTTTTTAAAATATTTTGCGTGATATAATATATATTATATTTTTATTTTATCTGTATCGGGGCTCTACAGGCCATGGAATTCCATGTTAACTTTGTGCCTAACTTCAAAAATATTCATTAAAATATTCAAAAAATTTACTATGATCAATAGAGTCATTAAATACCACTCAAATTATTTAATTTTTTTATGTATTTCCACAAACAAATGAATTATGTAATTTAACAAGCGTTTAAGATGGAACTAAAATAAATTGGACTATGCGTAAGCATTAGGTAAGAAACATTTCATTACATAAGTAAATAAACATAATATGTAGTACTCATAAAATAGGATATTTATTATTGAAGATGAAAATCCATAAACTATATATATTAATTATTCATATCCTTCCACTACTTATGTCAAAATCAAACCATTTTTCAATGTTCATGACTATCAAAAGCTATTCTAATTACACTAAGTAGGGAATTCTAAATTGAGTTTTGGGATATATAAACTTAGTTCAAAACAATGGTTGATTGCCAAAGCAGAACATTGTGTAACTAAGATGTAAGGGTTGAAGAAATAAAAATATAGTATTTTTGGATTGGGGAGTCCACTCAACTGTTCAAGGATCTATGATTAAATTTATATGAAAAAATGATTCCTACCGTAAATCATTCAAAAAACATGATAAGAAAAATTATAAGTTATGAGAAGGGGAATATGGGTCCTTTGCACTGGAATGTCCAAAAAATAAGATGTTATTAAAACCATGGTAAAGGGATATTGGGGATTGATTAAATAGTGGGTGAATAAAACATTAAATATTTATTATAAAATTTTAAAAATCAGGTAAACTACAAAATTTTGATTTATAATTATAAAAATGAAAATGCACATTAATTCAACTATGTCACTGTGATCCATAATTGATAGGGATAATCTTCTCATGGAAACTAATTTTCATAAATGGAAATGGTTCTTACATGTTTTTATATACCATGAAAGGAAATTTTATTCACTAGAAAATCACACTACCAATGAACCTGGATAAAAGGCTAGTAAAGAAGATTTATGTATTTATGATAAAAATTTAGATGATGCCACAAATTTAAATGCATCATGCTATCTTCCATGTAAAATGTGATTCTAAAGTATCATAATAAAATTGAATAACATATCATGATGTATCCCCTTCTTAATCACTATCAATATAAGGTGAGACAAGAATGATATGAGATCGTCAATGCACTATTCATGTTCATTCTTGTAGATTAGAAACATATTGGGTCCTTTGTAGTCAATATTAATGGAATCATAGAGCACATGTATATCCTAGTAATTAAATTATTTGATGATATATGCATATGTTTAATCCTTTACACACTTCCTAAATTATTCTCCTATTCCATTTTGAATTACAACATGATAAAGATTAAGAAGACTATTTTTAACTTCTTAATCCTAGTCACCTAGTTGACAAAGGCATGGAGTGTGAAAATCCCACATTCCTTATTGTGAACAAGAAGATAAAGAAAATTAAAAATGGTACCAAGTCATATACTAAGTCTAAATATAATAAGAAAAATCCTTATAAATAGAATAATATACCAAGGTAGGAGAATGAAAAATATTTAATATGTATTTAATATGGAAAGATGTGCTACTGGAAGAAGAAATGCACTCAAAAGAGAAGTGATGTGAATGTTGTGTTTGTTATTGAATGTAAAATATCTATATCTACACAATATGTATTAGATACAACCTTTGGTGCTCACATGTGTATTCAAATTTAAGAACAAAGTAGATTTCAAATTATATTTAGAGGAGATGAGGATCTTCGAGTATCTAATGGATCACAACTCATTGCATTGTCTTTATGAGACTATCACATTCCATTTCCAACTAATGATTTTTGTTTTAAATAAAAAATATTTTTTCCAAGTGCTACTAAGAACACAATATATATTTATTTCCGTGAAATTAATGGATTTATTTTAAAATTGGTATATAATGAACTCATATTTTATAAATCATATAGCCTCTAGATCCATTATAAAGATACTTATATGACTATATAAATCCTGTTATGGAAAACTATTTTATCTATTTTCCATGTTAAAATCCATTATAATTCTATTTGATATAACATATTACAATGACTATGATTTTTATATATGGTTTTCAAACTATTTTACCATAACAGGATCCTTTAAGAAGATATGTATATGATACAACCATTAGAGTTTGTGGCTCTAAGTAATGATTTTTTTTCAATTAACAAAGATCCATTTATTGATAAAATCAAGAATCAAGGTCATGAAACATTAAATTAGATGAAGAAAAAAATTATTTGGTTTCATTAAGAATGAATGTGACTCATATGTTTACAATCAGTTCCGTGATATTTCCATCATTAACATATTATCACATATCAATAACATTATTTCATCTCTAAAAACCACAAGGGTTGTGAATGTTATTTTTTAGTGGTGGTGGAATGAACATTCACATCAAAAATATATATCCATGTCCTTCTTTGGTGGTTTCTAATGGATTTTATTAGTGGAACCGAAAACACCCAACAGTCCCCTTATTCAAGATGTTTCATTAACTTTATTGAAAAAGGTAGGTGGTCATTGAGAAATTTCTCAAGCAACGATTAGGGACTCACATTGTTCAAGAGGATGTGAGGTCATTCTCATCACCCCATTTTGAGGGGAATTATTTCATACTTTGGGAATAACATATATATTTATTACATGTTTAGGAATCCATAAATGGATAGTCAATTTTTATCTTGTATTTTCTATAAAATCATATTTATGTATCTAAGGTTATTCATCAACCGAGACATCTATATGTATCTAATGTTCTCCATCAATGGTTAACTTTTAAAAATGTATTAGAGTTTCTTTTTTTCATTTATTATCATGATGCAGTTTTTAAGCCACAAACTAGGATGATCATGAATTTATCATCAACTATGAAGTTTCGAGTTGTTTTGGTGTCGAGATCAAGCAAATGAGATAGGATTCCAACATATCCTTGGGAAATCAATAATAACCCACACATTTCGGTTCCACTTAATGGGAAGGATCTTACCTTTTAAGGTTGTGTGGTGTGGATTAAACTGTGCAATTTAACTTCATGAGACAAGTACATATAGGTATAAGGTTCTTGGTCAAGGGACAGTGTGGGACTTATGCCAAAGCGGCCTATGTGACCTAGAAGGTATATATAATTCTAGGTTGGATAATACCCTACTAAGAATATTTACTAGAGAATATTATGTTGTTTTGGGGTTTTGGGTGTGATCTTCAGGGAGGACTCATATGTATACCATTTTTAAATGAATAAAAGTCCTTATAGTTAGAAATGTTATGGCTTACACATATAAAAAGTGCCCATGAAAAAGTAAGAGTAAGATCTGAAAAAGGACTATCTATCAAGAAATGTATTATGTTCCCCTTAGGGATGCCAATTTTAGGTATTACAGGTTCACTTACCTTGATCCTTTGGGCGGGGCATGGTGTAAACATTATTGTGGAAGAGTGGAAATTAGAAATCCCAAGGGGTTTCCTCATTGGGAAAATAGAACTTTGATATGGTGACATGATTTTTGGCATTACACAAAATAAGAGGTATAGGAGAAAGTGAGAGTATGAGATAAGAAATTATTTCTCTCTTTAGATAGTTATTTGATAATAAGAATGTAGTGATCATTAATAACATCTAAAACTACATGATTTGTTATAATTTTTAGAAAAAAGGGGATTTAGATGATCTAGCATACCACACAATCTATTTCATATACTGGTGGAAGAGGAATAGGATATGGAAGGTTGTGGAATACCCCATAGTAAAGACTATGGGATTACCCCATGAAGGATTCAATAGGAAGATATTTACCCCTCATTTATAGGTATACAAGGATGGTGTCATTCTAGGCGATCCAGGGAGAGATACAGGGCTTTGATGTTCCCATATACTCTTTTATTTTCAAACTAGGGGTACCATCATTATCATTATGGTTAATATCCTTATTTTGATGGGAATTTATAGTTTAGGACACATTGAGGTTACCACATATAATTTAGTATAAATATAGGACCTCCATTACCATGATAATGTATAATCAAGAGAAAATGTTGATGTACCATGTTATCTCGTCATACATATCTGGAGGCTTTGGGGGAAGACTTTTTGTGGACACCCATAGATGAGGTATCCATGTAAAGAGGTTCCATACCATTGGTTTCATGAAAGGAGGACTCAATGGATGGTTCAATCAGGTGAGGTTTGGGTGGAAAGAGGGTGTATTATGTTGACGAGGCTAGGGTGAGTTGAAGGTGGATCATGTAGGTGAGTGCTAACTAAGCTAAAAATGGATCTAATAGGTGGGGACTGGGAGAGAATAATATTTCTCATGTAGGGTAGACCAGGGTGAGAAAAATTTGCCTTTATTCCATGGGAAACCTAGGGAAAAAACTTTTTTGAGGCCCTTCTCTATGAAATAAGGTTATCTACACACGTCTTTCGATGACTTGTGCACATGTTTTGAGTTGTGGAAGGGTCCTTCACCCTAGTTGTTTTTGAGTAGGGTGGGGGTGTTTCCTCTCTTGTTTCTTGGTATTATAGACCTTTAATGACCATAATATATATATTACTACCAATTTACCTTTCTTATTTAGGATTAAGACACTACCTGAGTGTTTGGGGGACTTTTATAGGAGACATGGGTGAGCAGAGATTCAATTGGTCTCTTTGTCTATTAGTCATGAAAAATGACGATCCCATGGGTATTATTTATAGGAAATCGAGGGACCATAGGAAAAGGATTCCACTCACACTAGTATCCCATGCAGGACCCTAATGTGTGTACTTGTAGCTGATGTTTGGCCACATAGGTAGGGATTTTATGAGCCTCTTATCTTGATGGTTTCTCATGCAACCTTGACCAGCATGAGATTCTAGAACACATAGGTACCTTGAATTTCTAAAACTAGGATGTGTTTATCCTCTAATTCCTTATTACATTTTTATCCATTAATTATTTATTTTCTTTTTAGGAATTTCATCCTTTTTTGAAAAAGAGTGTCAACATCATTCCCCATCAGGATTGTATCCAATCAAAAGAAGAGGCTCTGATCCAATGGTAGAGAGAAGAATATTTTGGCAGAATATTCAGATATTTTTCTTCATGTATTTTTGTATCTCTAAATTTTATTTTATCAAACATCATAACTTTTCCTTCATATAAAAGGGGATCTTTCATATTTTTCACACACACCAAGCATATACGTGGGTCATATAGGTCGCCTGCATAGGTTAATCAGGAAGGTCCTCTATGTATGAAAACCACATTGATCGACCATGTCTGTATATAGGGTATCCCATTCCATTGAACTTCATGTTGTTCTATTGCTTAACCACTCTCACAACGCAAATTATTTATGCTGGTCATCTGCACTACTCATATGTGTATCTCATTCGCACTACTCACTGTAATCATGACATCAAAACATGGTTGAGTGACTTGCAAGAGTTCCCTTGTGCTACTGAACTATGTGAGGTCACTTTGGTGACTGAACAGCATGAGTACAATTCCTTCACCAATTTTTCCTTTCATATTTCATGAACCCGCGAAATTTAATCAAATCAATGGTGTTTCTAGGAAGGTTTTCCAAATGTCTTTTTAGGTTGTTCAGATGTGTGATTCTAAAGTAGTTTCACTTATCAAGGAGATGATGAAAATTATCAAAACAAAATTTCTAATACTATATGACTACATACTTCTAAATATTTCTAACCATTTTAATATGTATTATCAAGAATACCATTTTAGTGAATACCTACCACTGCATAGTTGTGGACTATTGCGAGATTTACCCAACCCAAGGCTAATAGACATCCAGACATAGTATCAATTTAAGGAATATACATATATTTCCATTTCTAATGATTCAGGTTGGGGTTCATACATAAACAAAGAAATTATTACTTTATATTATCTAATGTACTACAATTCAAACACTGTAGACCTGGAACTTCACAATCCTGAATCAAAACTACATTTTTAGGCATCTATTTTTCATGAATAATTGACAGACCAAACCAACGTTTGGAAGGAAGAATGGGATTTTTTGTTGGAGGAAGGGTCAATCTTGAATGTAGGTGGGCTTACTGAGTTCAAAAAACCTATTATTAATTCATGACAGAGCTGCAAAACAATAACATTTATGCAGTTATTTTGGTGGTGCGGACATACATGTACATGATTGTACTTATAGTTCGATATTTCCAAATCCGTTGGATCCCATAGACTAATCCGTTCTATATGACAAACAGAGAAGTTTTTATCTGTTTTTTTGTATTGTTTACAAAATATCAAGAGTTCCCATTCTAGGGGAAATGTATGAAAAATTCATCACACCCATGGCTACATGTAGGTATCTCGAATGAATGGATGTAATGGATAATGAGTTATTGAAAGAGGATAATAAGATCAAGGATGATGATAATCTCCCAATGGGAGAAGTTAATCTCTAGTTATGTATGAACATTTTCATGGAGCCCTTGGTGGAGGTACTATGTTTAAATATCCCATGAGATGTCCTGGAATTGAAAATGAGGTCATCCTGGAAAGATACATGATTTTATAGAGTAGGGTGAATACACAAAATTGGGGTATTCCATCTGATCTTCATTTTATATAAAGAAAATAATTATTATATTTTACTCCTATGTGGTTAATAATATATATGTTATCGGTATAAGAATATAATGATGGCATGTGGGCAAGGAAAGTTTTCATGGAAACCAAGCTCTTAGAAGTAGAACATGTTGTGTTGGTATCCCCTGCATTAGAAACGATCCATAGGTTCTTATTACAGTTGTATATGCGGAAGGACCCCTTATTGATTTCAAGGCCTTTCCACGAACTATATATATGTATAGAATCACATTTTATCTCCTTAAATGAATTCAAAATGGTAAGATTATAGATTTTTTATTTTCTCCCTTTTTTCAAGAAGTCTCTAGTATTTGGCCTCTAAACCTAAAACATGAGTTAGCCTCGAATATTCTGATCATGTTTAATAATTTTAACTTCTTCCCACATGGTTACCCACCTAATGGAATTATCATTGATAAAAACCAAAGTATTAATGATCTCATGTCATATATGATGGCCTTAAAAGATTGGGTACTGGAAAAAAGGATCAATGGTAAAATTATCTATGAGAATAACATCCCATACCGATTTTCACATTTGTTAGAATGTCTACAATATCCACCATCTCTCATCCTACTAATGGTTTTTTGGAGAAACATCCAATGGTGTCCTGGAAAATTTGGGTGCTTTTAGATTATGAAGAATCTGAGGTGGTCATTGAGAATCCTTCCTGGAATAAACCCATTGGGTTTACTCACAAATACATATATTCCTAGATCTCATAATATCCCCATGGTGTATTAATGAAGTAAATACCTTGAATTATGTATTATCTAAATACGTCTAAACAATTAGACAAGATTAGGAAGATTCACACTGAAAGTGATTGTAAAGAGGTTCTTCCACGACCCTTGTCTAGGGGTATTCGGTGAGCCAAGACTAGAATGATTCAATTGGGTATAACTGAGCCAAGGTAATATATTCATCACCGTTTAAATGGGATCCAAGATTCAGCTACCCAAACCACCATTGAAGGTGAGAGATCAAGTACATTTTTAAAGATGAAAGATGTTGGGTCCTCTTCTTAGATAGTTGTAGTAACATTTAACTCTGTGAGGAATATGAAATTCTATGAATAGCAGGGCATATCCGATGACATCAAGGGTTTGTAAATATCCCTTCCTGATAAAATTCATCTCCTACTAGTTTGGGATATTTGAAAACTTATAGATATTCAATTTAACACCAATCTTTTTGAGGTATGGAAACATGTCTATGAGTTGGATATGTTGTTATATGCCACTGAATACTGGATCCTAGCCAAAAACAATAGTTGTAATATTTAATAAAGTGAGGTGCTACTGAAGGGGTGACTAACAAATAAACCTATTAATGGGATGACTACAGTGGTTCTAGTGAGGTTTCTATCCATATTCCATTCTCTATTTACTTCTCAAACCATCATAATTTATTTTTAGTGTATTTCAATCATAGTTATAAGGAGACGAAGGGGTACCAAGGGTGGTGCCTGAGTCACCAAAATACGGGTTGACAGGAAACCTTGTCAATGTTGGGGGAGGGGGGTGAATCTTCAGAGTCCTCAATTATTTACTCAAACCAATGGATAATAGAGGAGGAGATGAAGGAGGGGGTAATTCTAAAATTATAACTCCAGTTCCAATAATTGAGAGGTCTATCATGGGCCCCTTTCCATCTTAGTAGAAGAAATGAAAGTGAGAAAATATGTTTCTAAAGAGTATACACCAAAATAAGTCTTTTTCTATCATTTAATTTTATAAATATATGGACGCACCCATTTGACTTTTCTATCCTTTTGAAATATCTTAATCCCTTTCGTCACTCAAGGGGGCCAACATTGATCCTTTTATGACTAAGTGGGGCATTCTAGATGTGCCATAGACTTATGATGTCATGTTTGTTCCATTTATGGGAGAATTTAAAAGAAATGAATCTATGTCCATTATAATTACTATAGAAAGGGATTAAGATCATGGTAATTTTATATGTGTATCAAAAGGAATTTTTAATAATCACTAACTTCTATTCCTTATGATATTTCCATTCTACCACACAAACTATAGGACCTTACAACCATCATCTCTAGTATTGTTAAGATACTTTAAGGGGATGGTGGGGACCCCAAGCAATATGATGAAGTTGATAGAGATAATACCAATTTGTAAGGGACCAAAAGGATTATTCCTATCAAGAATATGGATAAAGGATCTAATGGAGGGGACAATTTGGGTTCTAAAACAAATTTATAAGATATTCATAATGGTTAGTATGATATGATTCTTAAAGTGTCATATAATGAGCTAATTATAATGGAAGCACTTTTACAAAAAAAAATTATTCCTCTTTAATGGAGTTTTATGAATTTAATATGGAATTTGATATACGTTATTTTCCCCTTTTATGTTTTCAAACATGGACAAACTCCTTATGTTTTATGTCTTACATCAAATATTGACTGTTGTAGATCTATCAGACAAAAACATCTCCATGGTGATCCATGACCTTGGTGTTTAGGCCTATCCTACTCCTATTACAGAAGGATTAATTCCCGATGATCATGAATTAGGTGATCCTCATAAGCCTCCCATGCCAGGACCAGAGTAAACATTGGAGGATGTTCCTCATTAAGAAATCCCAATTCAAATTTATAAGGCTTGTGCTGCTTGGAAAAAATCCATCCAAAATGTCGATTCATCAATGGGTGAGTTCCATCAACTATATTCATCACTTTTTCACCTATATCCTTCACTTTATACTAATAATAAATACTAATAATGTTTTCTTTTAGGGTTGTATGTTTCAGTTTCTGCATATTAAGGGTAGGCTTGTGAACCTTCTCACCCGACATTGAAAAGAAAGGGTAACATAACTCCAGGAAGGAAAAAAAGTTTCTTCCATAATAGAATTAGTTCTGTAGTATACCTCTCCTCCTTAGACCAACTCCACAAAAATTCAGATTTATCAATGTAATTTCCAACCATGCTACCAGTTTATTTAGATTGAGGACATGCATGGTGGATCTATCATCAAAACTCCATTGGATCTGGAGAATTTTTTGAATGTTGGGTCATGGGGGATTTTATTACTGCATGTTTTACCATACTTTGAAAGAGATCATTCAACAATAGGGGTAATAACACAATTCATAATATCTCTTTATCAAATCAAGGATTCTCACCAAAACTGATGATCTATGAGCATTATGATCCTATTTATAGATCAATCACACCAAGAAATTAGAGGGCTATAACGATATTAATTAATGATATAACCCTTTAGATATTTTTCCTCAAGAAATTGATCAATACTTCCTAAGGGGAACTCATAAAACATCACCACTCATTGGAAGAGTTCCAGGTGGATGGAAAGATTGTTATTTTTGTTGCATTGGAGGATATTCACTTTGTTTAGAAGGATAACAACCTAGCTAAAAGAGTTTTGATAGGTAGTTGATAAGGATCAAGCGACCCATTAGCAACTCAAGAGGTATGTAGATGATATTTTATAAAATATGACAGAGTGACTCTAATTTTTTGGATTCCCATCTAAATTATTCTTAATTAATGAAATAAATTTTTTCCTTCAACCATATATTCCTTTATCCCTATTTTAGAATAATTATGACATAAAACTAAAGCTATTTTGTTTTTCAAATCATCATAATGTCAATTTTTCCTAATCATAATGATAAGAATTGGAGGTTTCTCTAATTGTTTCCTATGTCCCTGGACATAGTGGGAATAGTTTGACAGTTTCAAGAACTTTTTAATGAATCTGATGAAAATTTTAATCCTTTTCAATACCTCTATATTTTTTCCTATGTCAAATATCAAAAATACATAGTGGTTTATAATTTTATTTTACTTAGGTATCATTTTTCTGGGGTTTCAAACAAATATTTTTTATGACACTTTCTTTTCATTACTTAAATTTTAATTGTAAACTGTGCGGAGTGAACATATAGTTAACTAAAATTTGTATCGTTACTGGGAGATATTTTGTAGGTATTAAACCTTGAATGTACTAAATATATTTTCAAGGTATGTTTTGAGTCCTTAAATTCAGAATAAGGAAATTGGTGTTTTAAGTCAAGAAACATGAGTTATAGGATGTAGACCCAAGTAAGGATTGTTGTACAATAATGCTTTGAACACTACTTTGATATGATCTTTTCATTTCCGAATCTAAAATAATGATATAATATAATTATTCAAGAAATTACTATAGATAATTTTTTAAAATAAATTTTTCGCATAGTTTCCTTGGGGCTTATGGAGAGAGAATAGGATTCCCCTAAGGTTGAAATTACCTCATATTGACTGGATTTTTTGGGGAGAATTTTTCCAAGATAGACTGGGATGTATCAATGCATAGTGAATACCAAGGTTTACTCTATAATTATACATTCTATTACTGATTGATCGGGTGGTTATAAGGATATGGATTTCTCAATACCATGGTGGGGGTTTGTAAAGGGGATGTGTTTTAGAATAAAGGGAGCATCCGGGTCAACAATGTTCTTGAATGGGAAACCACTCCTACACAAATTTGGTTTGTAAGTAGAGGGGGGGGGAATTTATTTTTTCTATAATCATAAATATAAATTTAATTGTATGAAATTGAGAACCACACACCAATATTGTTTTTGTGTCCATGAATTGAGGAACAAAGAAATTTTGGCTACTGAAAAATTTGGGCCTGGATTGAAGGATATAAGTATAACTACATGTAATGAATTAATTAGTATTAAGTCATACAAAATTAATTAAGATAATGTGGTGGATGATCAACACTAAGAGGAAAGTCTCCTCTCCAATGAGGGTTAAAGCATAATGTACTTTAATGATGTGTGACCATGATGTGGATAGTTCTGTTTAATTTATTAAAAATGGATGTTGCGGAAAAATATTTAAGGTCATTTATCTTTGACCAATGTTTACAAATTTTCCTTCCATGGTCATATGAAAAATAATTTTCCATAATCAATAAATAATAAAGAGGGAAAATCATAAGGTGTAATTTGGGGGATTTCGAATATGAAAGGTGATATAGGAAAAGAGAATAGATAATCATCATGTAACAGGTTTGAAAATTAGTCCCTATAGTGATATTATTAGTGATAACAATGATAGAAGAAGTATCTCTTGAGGTAGATGTACCTCTAGTTGACATGAATATTTGTGAAGACTTATGAAAATCAAGATTGGGTACTATAAATGGATAGTCAAAATAAAGGTTTCCTCTAGAATCAATCATTCCATCATCGATGGATGGAGAAAGATTACAGATATTTGGATTTTCCCAGACACATAGTTTGGTTTGTGTGAAGATGGTTCCAAATAATGGTGCATTATTTCAAATAGAAATCACAAAATAATGGAGTAAATTGTTTCCTAGATGGTTCTATCCAATGTGTAGGGAGGGTGGATTTTTTATTGTGGTTGGGCTCAAGACATAGGAATTGTGCGTCACTAGATATCTCTTCAAGGCTAGAATCAAACCATACATAATTATGGGCTATATTCCCCACACTAATTTAATTACTTTGTATATGGGGATTTTATTTTCAATAACGGGCTCTTGAGTAGGGTGAAAACTCAAACCACACCCTCCTATGTTGATTTGGCTCGAACATAGGTGAGTGGGGGTGTTTTTTATATTACAGTTCTACTGGGGTACAGGATAAGAGTGTCATTATGTATCTTGTCAAAGTTAGAATAAATACATACACAATTCGTATAATAATGGGTTGTGGGAGACTAAAACCTAGGATAGTGGTCCTCTCAGAATGCGTACATAAGAATACATAATTTTACATCATGATAGATAAGTAAACAAATGTGGTTTAACTTCAAGAAATAAAGATTCTTGGTGTACTTTTTAAGATATTCCATCCAAAACCATGTTTTCCCTGGCATAAATTGAAATACCTTGATCATGCATGTAATACTTATCCAAACATTCTTATACCATGTAAGCTATGCTCGGTGTGATGGAAAAGGAGTGGAAAATGTTTCATTCACTAAATATATTGGATTAAAAGAAATGATTGGTTCATTTTTATCATGTGGTGGACAGACTAGGATGTAGGATTTTAGCATCACTACTGATTTCATAGGGTTTGGAATAAAGATATACATATCTCTAGGTGATACATAACATCTAATGTGAGGGATGGTAAACATGAATTTTAGCATTGTGCGGTAAACAAAATGGTGTCTTTCAATTTACATAATATAATAAGGACCATAAATATTTAAATGATATGATAAATTGGGATTATAGGGCCAGGTATATTAAGACATATTTTAGAGGTGAAGTAAGAAATTTTAAACCACGATCCAGGGGTTCTCGGATTAAGGGAAGTTACATGGAACATGTATGAAAGGAATGATCATATATCATGTCCAAAAAGTGGTTTCTAGCATAAAATTGTTAAGGAAATATAAAGATATAAGTGTCTTATCCCAAAGAAAAATGTGTCTTTGGTGGTTATAAATTTTTTTGGTGACTTATGAAATTCCAAACTGGGGTATATCATTACATATTTAAAATAATGTTGTGCTTATAACTCAGAAAATATATCACTAATGGCTGGAAAAAGCTTATGGTTATCTGAATTTAACATATGGTAAGGAGTATGATGTGTCCAATGAATTAGTATATGAATAAAGGAATCATTTAGACTAGAGTTGTCCATGGAGTGTGAAGTACCATGCATATATATTTGTTCATATATAGGGATGGGGTATTTTTGTTTCCATGATGGGCTCCTGAATGAGGGTACCCAAATTTAATTCTCCGTAACATCTTCACCCAGGATCCACTAAACGATGCTCTAATATAGTAGGTAACATAGAATCAAGTGTATATTCCCATATTATTGTGGATTCTAACTACTAGTGTGGATATATTATGGTATGATGGTGATACTACATCCTCGTGATCTAAGTAACACAACGATATCATAAATGAATGAAAGGTGAAATATTAATATCAACCAGTAACAGAAGATAAATATTCCAGACAAAAGTAATAATAATCAAATACAAGGGACACTTCGTATAAAAAATGATGAGTATGTTATGGATCTATAAAAAAGAATTAAAATACATGGAAATGGGTATCCAATAAAATACATGCATCAAAAGAAAAAAAGACAAAGAGACGATCTCTAGATAACATCATGAGACACAATGAGGTCATGTACTCCCCTACTCCCATGCTATGATAAATCAAGAAACATAAAGTGGTATATTGTCTCTATGCCTACCTATATCCATGAAGTCTTTCCATGTATCAAATGGCGACATGAAAGGGGTGTAATATAACACTCACTACTCCACCACCAATGGTGTCTATAAAATCTCAAGTTCCTTCATATAAGTTTAAGTAGTGTGAATGTATAATTGGAATAAAAATTTAAAGACTAGAAGTGATACTATACAATCTACCAAAACATACTATGATCAGAAAAACATAAATAAGGTCTAACTGTAAAGGAAGGTAAAGCCTCATCAATATCCTATATCGAGTAATCAAGTATCATACCTACATGGGCCTTAACCCAAGGCCAATGACCATGAAATATTATTCATTTCTAGAGATAAAATCCATCGACAAATTTGGTAATGACATGGGTGGATCCCATGGACAATGTCTATGGAAGTCCAAACAAACCGGATTCAAGGTTTAAAAACCAAGGCATCCAAGTGTGTTGTTAGTTCCATACCATTTAACCCCCTCATTGGGGCCATACCATGAGTCCCCCCATCAATGCCATACTTTGTGTCCCCACATCAGTTCTATATTGTATAACCTACAACAATTTTGTACCATTCAATCCATCATTAATAAGATTTATACATTGGAATAGGGGACCATATCAGCATTCATGTCTTTTATCATTTGAATCATCACAACCATTTCATTAACACTTTTGAAATAATACACAAGAAAAGTGATTATCCATTTTATTACTTTAAAATTGAAATGATAATAAGTAATAAGGTTAATAAAACCTTTAACAATATACTCTATCTATATATTCAACTCCTAGTAAATACAATTAACCCAAATCACCCCAAGGGTGATATTTCCATTGACAAAGGAAAGAAACCAACCCATGGGGTGTTCATGTTGAGTTCACGGACCTCCAACCATGTATATGGGTGTCACAGAATTTCTTTAACAATAACCCAAAATGTTTTATAGGATTTTATTAATTTAGTATCAAATTATTAGAAGGTTCATCGTGTGAAATAATGTAATCAATGTATCAACAACTAGACTTTAAAGGAAAAAGTATAGACCACATACCTTATGCATGTATAAGATTCTTCATCTTGTATCACCCCTTGATTTGGTTTAGATTAGAAGAAAATAGAAGAATAGAAAAAATCCCAAAAATAGGTCAATGGATCCACCAGGAGGAACACACAACATATAGAGAGATAGTCTATGAAAATAAAACACAGAATCGAAGCTCTTACCAGGAGGAGTTGAATGAGATGAACGAAACACAAAGTCATAGAATACATGATTAAGATCTATGAAAGCATAAAGAAGATGGTTGAGGGAGCTCTCATACATAAGATAAAGATGATGGAGAAAATAAAGGTAAAAGTGTTTATCCCTTTTATAACAAAATAAGTTATAATGGAAATTCACGTAAAATTTTAGAGGTGAATGGTTTGGCTACATGGTTGGGAAAAATGTGTGCCGAATTGTCACCTATCACATTATGAGGATAATATACCTAAATAATTGGGGATCATTGGTTTTCTAATCAATATCATCCTATGCACTCCCCTCTATGAAGTTATGTATCTTCTCACATGGGTTTTTAAAACTATACGAACTCTAGTGCACATTTTGGTCACATAATGTGCTGACCCTTTTCATCTATAATTTGGAGCATTGGGATCTAAACAAGAACAAACAACTATTGATTCCTTCCCTAAGTGAATAAAACATTTATAATTATAATATTGATAATTCAAACTAAAATTTAAGAAAAACAAGATCATAGAAAAAATATTGGATATAAAATCTCCCATTATTAGGATAACTCATCCCAGTATTTCCTTTTCGTTGGTGATGTGGCATTTAAATTGAGTTCAGACCACTATGAATGTTCATCTGTCTCTATCTACAATTTCTCATTCTACACAAGTCCATACTATAATATCACCTAAAATATAGTAACTGGCCAGTATCAAAGAGCTTTCATACTATGATCAGTGATACGTAAAGGGTGATCATATAAGGACACATCCATATCCAAATCGACCCCATATGAATGAATATTATGAGACATGTATAAGTGATAAATATGTAACTAATATATGTGGAAGAAATCACGCATAGATTAATGAATTTAGGTAACTGAAACTGATTAGCTACCAGCCCGACCCTTTACAAAATAAATAAAGTACCTACATAATGAGGTGAAGTATTAACCTAACTCTGAATCCGTCTATGCACCATATTATGTGAGTTGTGTAAAAAGTAATTGATCCCCAATATTTAACTCTATAGGTCATCAATAGAATCCAACCTAGGATTTTTTCTATATTTAGCTATAGCCATCCTTTTATAGATCAATTGCACCTACATTGAAGTCTCCTGAATGAGATGAGGTCTGAGTAGCCCTGTGAACCCTTACTCTAAGCAGCATCCTGGTGATATAAATGGTCTAACATACATGGAATCATAGTTTAAAGTCTATATAGTTACCTGATACCTATTTGGTAGTATTTTTAAACCAAATTCATATTCTTCCCCCACGTACACCCAAAATTGGGGATACATTCTCTAAGGATTTCCACTTAGAGATGTATTAAACACTTTCTTAATCTATATGTTTAAGGGTGGTATGTTGTGCTCAAAACCACATGTGAACCCAATTCCCTATAAAAACTCTACCAAAACCATGATCTGAACCACTTTTCCTTATCTAATACAATAGTGTGAGGAACCCCATGAAGTGGCATAATCTAAGAGACATATAGTCTCACATGTTCATCTACTAAGAAGTTATATCTAATTGACATGAAATGGGAGACCCTCCTCATCTTTCCCACAGTGACACATACAAAATATCCCCTCAAGGTGACATCATTAACTCGGTTAAAAAATACATGGTGACATCATTCCATTTCTAATTTGAAATGGGAAACATCAAATGTAGACCTTCTGGTTGTTTGTGTTCTGCCTCCATTTGCAGATATGTGGTATACAGAGTAACAAAACCAGCTATCTCTCTCTTCATACCCGGACACCAATATAGAAGCACAAATCCTGATACATATTATTAGGACTAGGATTCACTTCCCATATAGAGGCATGAGACTCTCACATTAGTAACTCTTACACATATGCTGGAAATAAAAATGAGGAAATGAAGATGTATAATTTCATCATCACCAATGCTGAAACCAGGTGGTAGGTTCTAACTTGACTCACACTTCCTTAGGGCCAAGACATTAAAATATATTAATTGTTTCATCCTTAAACTACCTAGAAGTGTAAAATTCTCTATCAAGAATGAGTTGAAATTCTACCCATGACTAGTATTCACCTCCATGTGTATAATAGAGAATAAGACAATTAATATCCCTTTACTACTAACCTACTTTATAGATTGTTTTTGAGTCTTCTGACATAGATCATCACCTAATACATTACCTTTACTAATTATATATGCAAGATAAAAATTGAACTAATGAAGATACTCAACCCACATTCTCTGTCTAAGGTTATTTTCATTCTATAAAAATGTGTAGTTGAGACCCTTTTTGTCTGTGTAAAAAACAAAAACTCTAGTAAAAAATAGTGTCTCTAACAATGAAATGCATGAACTATGACTGAAAACTCTAGATATTTCATTTGATAAGTCCAATCACAATGCCTCAACTAGGGAGACCTATACATCACAAAATGATACACAGGCAATTGGATAGCTCCCATCATGATTCCTAATGCATTATAGAAAATCATATAGTTTCTTCTAGGATCTGGCAGAGCCTGAATCAAAATTTATGTTAACCTACCATTTTGACCCTAAAATGAATTTTCACATGCTTCATACCATAAAAATTCCACACTATTTTTTTCAATCTCATGAGAGGAATATCTATATGTAAAAATTATCAAATTTAGTTTCTGTAATAACCATCCAATCATATGAAACTCTGAAAATAAAATATGTTTGGTATGCTAGGTTAATTACCCTAGGGGGAGGGGGTGAATCCGGGTATAAAAGATTATAACTACTACCCCTTTGGGTCTTTTTTCACCATTGATGAAACCAACTACACTCATTTTACAAAATAAATATATGAATAGAAATTAAATCATGTACGAGACACAACAATTTTACTTTTTTCACCATCACTGGGATACATTCAAGGAGCATACAATGGAAATGTTCCAATGTACCAAATTATCTAAAAGAACACTAATATTAAAAAATTTGTGATAGATCACTTTTATGCCCACTCTCACCAACTTTACAATGTTTCAGGTTTACTCAATGCACTCCCAATGATCACTCCATGTGTCTCTATATCTGTATCACTAATGGTTGAAGGGATAATAGTCTTATTATTTATGTGCTCAATACTTTTTGAAGGGATTAAATCATAGTTTATGGACTTGTAGGTCCCTTTATTTTCATGAATTCATACATCCCCATTTTTAGATAGATGGTGTGTTGAAGTTCCACTACCATCCACTAATGAATAAAACCTTACGATGGATATACTGGGAAACTTATAATTTTTTCACATCCTATGGTTGAATTGCATGAAACATTAATTCATGGAATCCATGTGTCTCCATTTTCATGAATTAAAAAACATGCACACTTCTCAATACTTGCGTAAAACACCCATTATAATGCAAACTTCCTATTGGAGTGAAAATACCTTATGAAACACAACTTTTTCATAACTCTCTACTTGAGAGAACCCACCCCATGCATGACCAGAGATCTAATTTTCTCTAAGTGTTTATCTTCAAATGAAAGAGGGGGTAGAAACCTTTTTATAGTCATTTTGGAATCCCTTCACACAAGGGGTGGAACTTCTCCCCGAACACGCAAGTCTCACATTCATGCAACCTCACCTTGCACAAAAAATCCATAACTTTCACTCCCTTCCTTCTTTTTCCACATTTTGATGAACTGATCTTGAAAAATAGATACCACACAACACTTAAAACCTCCAAAACACATGCACTCAAATTCCTTATCAAAAAACAATTTTCTCAATTCTCAAATTTTTAGACCAAAAAATTTGGAAAACACTAGAAAATGACACCACATTTTATATGATGATTTTGTACCACTACCAAAGCATCCATTCCTTTTTCATAGATTCTTTAGCAACATTTTTTGTCCAAAATATATTTGGAACTCCAAAATTGACCATAGAATCCCACTTTTTCATCAAACACAATGAACCCAAAAATGTTGTAATGCTACAATGATGGATTTTTTCCAAAAAAAGACATTTTTATGAATCCATAAAGAAACCACAACACTCACCTTCTCTGGATTCACAACTCCCATCTCTGAGATTATTTGACCCCTAAAGTGATGTGTTTTGATCAAAAATTGTAAATTTTCAATAATGGAATATAACATATTCTATATAAATAGTATTGATAATGATGTTAAGGTGTTTAGAATGATAATTTCATGTCTGAGAATACACTAAGATGTTATCCAAAAACAACAACATATAATAATCTATATATAGGTGTAAAATTGATTCATCAGGGTCATGAAAATGGTAGTGTATTCATGAGACCAAACCACACAACCAGATACTCATAAATACCATACCTTATATGGAAATATATACATTGTATATCTACTGAGTTGACATGTAGCTAGAGATAACCTAACATCAGATAAATTTTTGATAATACCCAAGCAATTTATAGTTGGTTTAAGAGTTCTTATATTCAGTGAAATATATATATATTTTTAACTATCAACTGATTCAATTTATAGTATTACACACATAAACTATGTTTTCCGTCAACCTAGTTAGTAAAATGACTAGAGAACACCATAGATAAGTATTGGGTCATATAAACCCCTTTTCTTTATAGTCCTCCAACTACCTCTTGACCCCCTGAAACATGGTAGTTTCTGTCCAATATAGAAGAATTTATATTACTGAAAGCAACAACACTAATTCTATTATAAATTCTACCTCTTTATTTGGAGGTATTTGTGAAAATTAATCATAGAGTATTCCCTATAAATGATCAATCATTTGAGGGGAATCATCTCGAAAAGTTCCCTAATCATCCATATAATGACTAGAAATTTGGACTATCATCCCAATCTGTCGATGATAGTCGGGTCCAGGTCGACTATACTTACCATCCTACACACCCTTTTTGACATATCTACCACCCTATTGTGATGTGAAGGACAAACTACAGTGATATAAATCAACAAGAGAATTAAATAGAACCATCCATTCCATTACGAGTATAAAATTGAAGCCCATAATCTCAAGGATAACGTGATACCATAAGAAATTATAACCACCAATTTTGAGAGGACATTTACTGTATTTTCATAAAATTTATGATTATAATCTCAAAGGAGTATCCAAATCCATCATAACAATGAAAAAATGAATCTGATGTACTAGGATTCCCACATTTTCCATGGAAAAACAATTGTGAGGAAACCATATCAAAAGGGATGATACTAGAGTATAAGTTATTATTATTTTACCTTGCACTGTAAAAATCCCGATTATATTCTCCTTAGGTCTAGGTTATGGTGAATACATCTACAATGAACTATGGTCCTGAGAAACAAAATCACCACCCTTAGAAGAACCAAAATTATATCATAGTGCAACTGGGGTCTAGAAACATTGGACATAAACTCTTCCTTAGACTAAATAACTGGTAGTATTCCATCTTCTACCCTGATGCAGAGCAATAAATCCCTATCCTAAACCTAGAGATGGTTTGAACCCTCTTTAACATGATTCTGGAGGGAGGGTCCTGCAAAACCTCTACAGATGGACCACCATACCATAGGCTTAATATTTAACTAGGTTTATATCAGACTGGATCCTCATGTGATCTTTCCTCCCACACTTGTGATAGAAAAAGGAACTAATAGTACTCATGCTATGGATTGTATTTCCCTTATGAGAGGTCTCAAAACATCACTTCCTACCACCTGAAACTACACCAATAGGTTGTGAAATTGAAATACTCTACTCTACACCCAAAAATTGCATCAGGTTATATTCAGTAATAAGTTCCTGGTTTACTATTATAAATATACTATCCAACCACAAAATGATTACTTACAATCGAACAACATGATTGATCCCTTTCTAAAAGATTCTCACCCTAGACAGATCATTAGAGAGATAGATAGGTATAAGGAAAAATATATATACAATGAATTGAATATTCCATAAATAAAATATAACCCCACTCCATATTCATAAACAATCTGGCCCATTCTAGCATGAAAGTCTTAGGTAAAATGTAACCATAAAAACTGTTTTGGAATTCCATCCAAACCATACCCCGAAGCCTGTCTGCCAAGTTCAAGACATCCGACCAATTCGTGGTCTCTCCCAAAATCAAGTATGTTGTGATACTGACCCTCATTTATGGTGGTGTCTCTATAAATGCAAAGATAACCTCAAGATAAATCTATATATCCAGGGGTCTACCATCCCTAGATAATATTGGGAGATGCTTTTAGTGGAAATCATGTGTCAACTATACAATAATCGAGGTAGGTCAAGGGTCTCCTTGGAAAGTATAAAAAAATAATATGAAAACCTATAAAAACTATTTATCCACACATGTATCAGTTATAAATGGATGTGCCACAAGTGGAATTATTGGAAGTTCTACTAGTGGCTTGAGGCCCACCACCTGTAGAGCATGGTTTCCTCCACCCCCAGGTGCAGAAATAGAGGCCACCATGGTGTAATATCTCTAAAAATTCAAAGAATGTGCCTTAGAAAAGAGTTTGTAATGAAATAAATCCTAGATATACAAAAATGGAAG
Source organism: Viscum album (assembly GCA_963277665.1). Taxonomy (NCBI): domain Eukaryota; kingdom Viridiplantae; phylum Streptophyta; class Magnoliopsida; order Santalales; family Viscaceae; genus Viscum; species Viscum album. The sequence goes on along the minus strand of OY728155.1, from coordinate 118,219,485 downwards.
GTACCTTCCTTCCTATATACAAGTTTCACCCCTCTGCATTCTCCTAAACATGTGCCTAGGTGACCTTAGAATCATTAGAATGTAGGATATTCTTCCTACTACCCAATACTAAGGTTCATCTAGGGTCATGATTTTTGCTATAAGTCAGGGGTATCTGTATGCAATGTTTCGATTGAAGTTAAATAGGAAGCACCCTTTTTGATTCAGTTGGAATCCTCATTTAATTGTAAAATTATCATAATAGTATTTAAATTCTATTAATTTAATTATTTATAATATATAGAAACTTATCAAATGGATGAATTATATAGATATCCATTTCCAATTTATAAAGGCCCAAACACTTTATAAATTGAACTATGGAATACATTTAATCACATACATAAACACGTTCAATCCCATGTGACCAATGGTCCATGACTCAACATGCCATAATTGAAAACATAAGGTGTATGTATGATTATATATAGGAAATCATTGATATGTTTCTAGAGGCACTCCATGTAACCAATTATGTTTCTCAGCCCCCTATAAGAAACATTCATTGAATAATAGTTATATCTCATAAGGCACATATAATAAATATAATACATTATTTTAATTCATCATATATAATATAGAATATTCATGGAATGTGAATTTCTTATGTTCGTTAAATGATATATGAGGCCAATATCTCCTTGCCTGAACAAAACAAGGGAAAAAAGAGAATCCAAGTACAAATTAGCACAAAAAATCACTTTTCTCACCCAATTATGAATTGAGAGAAACAATAATAATCAAAAACTATTACATTAAGTCCCATTCCAATGTAATTTGGTTTTCCCTTGTACATGGGTCTTCTACTACCGGATTTAGATCATTACCCAATCCCAACTATTTCCTAGTATCATGTCACCCGATCCCAAATATAAATACAGATAGGAAAGAAAACTCTTATGATACCACATTATAACTTCCCACCCCTACATCCACAATATAGTGATACAAGATGATGTGTCACATGTCCTAAAGTGAACCTCCCTGTATGATAGAGGCCACCATGTATCTGGGAGTGTATATGACGCTATGGTGGGGAGACTATACCATCATGATTATAATAACATTATGTTATCATAAATGAATGAAATGAGAAAAAATAATATCAAGAAAAAAGTTAAGATAAATCACTCATACAACCATAAAAAAAATCAAATCGAAAGGCAATTTCAAATACAAAATGATGAGTATGTTGTTGGAGCTATTCAGAAGAGTGTTAATACATGAAAATAGGTATCCAGTATAATACATATATCAAAAGTAAAAAAACCAAAATACTATCTCTAGATAGTGTCACAATACATATCTCAGTATTTTTCTCCCCTACTCCTTTTCCATGATAAATCAAGAACCATTAAGTAAGTAATTTCCCTTATCCTTACCTGAAACCATGAGTTCAATCAAGGTAAGAAACAATAACCTAGAAAGGGTTTTATATAACACTAAGTAGGGCACAACCATCATTTTCAATTATATGTCTAGTCTGTGCATATGAGCTGGATCAATGTGCATCTATAAAAGTAATTAAAGTGATAAAAGTATAAGTGTAACACCCCAAGTAAATAAAGAATATGACATTTTCATATTTATCCATATTTGTGAATAAAATATTAATATTACTTTAAAGGGGACGGTATGCTCGATGGCGTACCCAATACGCAACAACGAGTTTCTTGGGAATCTTACGTTGCACTCTAATAATAAAATAATATTATTTTAAATGGTAGTTAACGCCTAGCCGTTGTAATGGCGGGAATGAACAGAAATAACTACAAAATGATTATATATGTTTGTCAAATATTTTTACTTTTTACAATAAATTTTAGAGGATTAAAAATGCGAATGAATCCAAGTTTAGGCGTAAACATTCTAATATTCTTTAAAAGGTCGATTAACCGCCTTTTGATGACGAACCTCTTTTAAATCCACTTTTTGAAACTTTTATGGGTTATATTTGACAAAATAAAATTCTTCTTTAGAATCGGGACATCAAAATTTACTTTGTGTAAAGTTTTGGTATTTTTCCGATAAAGTTCATTTTTTAATGAATAGTGAAAAATGTTGTATTTTAATTCAAAACCTCTTTTTAATCTAATTTATTTATATGATTAGATTATCTTTTGAATTGGTTTAATGTGAAATTATAATATATTTTTACCATTTAATCCAATAGTGGTTGTTGGAATTAATTTCTTCTTGAAATTGGACTTAAACTAGTGTCAATCTTTTGATACTTATTGTTTCATAAAAACATGTTATTTTCTCTGACAGCGGGAATTAATTATCAAATTAATTAATGCAACATATATGTTTTGAATTTTTTAAAATAAACATCATTTTTGAATTCATAATATCAAATATAGCTTAGGGTTAATTTTTGGTATTTTTCTGAAAAACTTCAATTTTTGAGGAATAGTGAAACCACTAAGCGGTAGTTTAAAAACTGATTTTTTATTTAAATGAAACTTTACCACTTATGTAATTTGAATTTCAAAAATCCAACATACATGGTTGTCATTAGGATGTAAAATTTGGATCAATGGGATTAAAATAATTTTTTGGTGAATAGTAACTTTTATGTTTTTAATCGTGATTAGAGGTAATTAGTGTAATTTAAGGTAAAAATAATGTTTTAATAATATGAAATGACCTAGACACATTCCCTACCCTCATTGGATGTGTCATGGCAGACAAAGAAAATCCATGGGTCAACATGGGGATCCCATGTAGCCACTTTGGTTGGAAAATGACATAAATAACTTTTTATTTTAAGTTAAAATAAAAATGTCACAAGCATGAGTTGTTTTACTGAAACAATTTTTAAATGGGGTTATACAAGTAATATTTTTGACTATAATTATTCATTAGAAATATAAAAATATTTCCTAAATCATGATATTTTTTATATAATTTTTAGACATTAAATAAATTAAGTTATTTATGACATCATGATGATGCAGCGATTACCTAATTAATAAAGTATCAAAAAAAATGAAAAGATAATGTTAAAACTATAACTTACACTTGTAAAAGACCTATTTTATGAGTATATTTCGAACCCTTACCACCTTATCCTAGAAATACATCAATGTGGGACCTTTAAAATCTGAAACACATTTGAAAATAAAGTAACATTTTGTAACTTTCCAAGAGTGCCCCTCCTCTCCTCTTATAAAAGTTCCCCACCTCTACCAACATACCCACACCTATAAAGACTTTGGCTCAGCCAAACCATGATCATTTTGTCTCTACACATCCCTCTATTACTCCTAGAAGCCTCACTTTGGGCAGAAGGCTTCCCAAGGAAGCCTTTGAGCTCAAATCAAAGAGAGATACCTGATTTTAAGGTAATGTCTTCACTTGTGTTCTTTTGTTTTATTTTGCTTCTCCAACCCCATAAACTCTTTTTATTCATTTCTTTTGTAACAACTACAGTATCTTAAATATACTATAATGTTTTTATAATAAGTATTCTAGCTATACTTACACACACCTACATCTAATGGTTAATGAACATACTGTTTCTGTGGATGGTGAATTTCTGCCTCACGAAACGATAATTGTTCAATTTTATTTTAACACACTCAAATGTGGCCATTAAGATGTCACTATATTTATATATGATATATAATATGTTTATTTTTTACTTAAGCTTCTTTATTTTTCATTTATGTCATACCTTTATGGTTTCCATTATGGTTAAACTCGATATCTTCATTTTAGGAAGTGTGGACTACCGCCCCCTCAAAGTGATTTGATTCGTTAATACCAAATGTGGTACGTATAAAGGATAGATTTAATGATATTATATATGATACCATACTGGAATTATAATACTATTATGTATCATTATGTCTTAATTTCATTAAATAAGAAATAGAAATGGAAGTAGCGTTCATGCGTGCGTATGGCTTACCGTCTCCATGAATGGTGCATTTCATTTCTTACCTCTAAATGTTATGTAATATTATAAATGAATGTATATAATGGATATATATTATATATATGATATCTAAATAATTAATATAATTCTGTTTATAATATATATTTTACCACATGAACAACTTGTAATTATAAAGAGTTTATTTTTGACTCAAGTAGCAATGATCTACAAAACAACCATTATTAACTTGCATAATTACATAGTGTTCATAGCGTGGTATTAAGTGATATAAAAGGAATAATGAACTGGAAAAAGGTTATTAAGCTAGTATAAATTAACTCAAGTTTATTATTCAGGAGGTTAAATAACGATCGAGTCAAGTCGGACCCGATGTAAGGGATCCTACCCCTCTCTTTGTTTTTAAGTACACTCTTTTATGTCATTCCTTTTAAGATCATCTTTCTTATGATTGGGGTGTTATTTTATATTACTCATACTGTACTTTTTATGTTCATATTATGAGAGACCCTATTTTATCTCATCAATCCATTTTGGAAGTTTTGAGTGGCACCGTTAGGCTGCCAAATTTTCGTAAGAGATCTAACCTCTCTCTTTCTTTTTATGTACTCTCCTTTATGTCACTTCTTTTAAGATCTTCTTTGTTATGATGGGGGATGTTATTCTATATTCCTATTTCTGTAAATTTTATTGAAATATTATGAGAGACCCTATTTTATCTCATCAATCCATTTTTGGAAGTTTTAAGTGGCGTCGTTAGGCTACCGAGTTTTCGTAAGGGATTTTTCATCTCACTTTTAGTCCCTTGAGATTTATGCTACATTTTCCACCATTTACTTTGAGTGGTGTATTTAATCCCCATTATTATACTCTTTGTGTAATATAATTTCATTTATCGGTATTTACATATTCATTTTATGACCCTTCTTCAATGGGGTGTACGTTTCGAAAGTAACCCAAGTCGGTAAGGGAATCTTTCACCCTCCTCTTTTTAAAAGGATTATTTTGTTATGTCTTTTCATTCACATACTATTATGTTGGGATATGTTCTTATATATACTTATTGATGTAAATTTTATGTCCAAGTGATGAGATACCATTTTTATCTCTCATCAGCTCATTTTCTGAATTTTGAAGTGACGCCGTTAGGCTGTCGAATTTTACCAAGGGAACTTTTTAACCCAATTTCGATTTATTTGGGTTCAACATGTAGTTATTGAATATGTCATCCTTTGAATATGTGTGAATGACCTTTTATTGTTTTACACTTAATATCCACTTATATTTGGTGTATTTATATTTGTCACACATAATTTTGAGATTGATTTATCCTTAATTTAAGGATACCTTCTTTATAAAGTATTTCATCACATTTTACATTTCTATTGAGACTTCATTGTTGTTATGAACCACTTCACTCTTATATGGTGTATATACTGTCCTTTGGAATATTATATCATGAATCCATTTATTTTCATGATATTATAATGTTCTGATTAAATTTTATTCCTCAATTATTGTATTCAAGTGTCTCTAATTTTGGTAAAAACCCGTTAACCAAAATATCACTTTAAATGTTTTAATGATTTGTTCTTATTAATATCCATGTTTTTAAAATGGTTTTAAGGATTTATTTATATGGATATTAATGGTTTAAAATGTTAAAATATTCAAATTGGTTCGTCTCAATCTCCTTTCATTGAGGCATATTTTGTTTGATACACAGCCTTCTTTTATATGGTGTATAAACCCCTTTGACTTTTATGTTTATCCGAAAGGAATATTTTTTATACAAAGAGTTTTACTAAACGAAAAAATGGAATGTTTTTGTCGTACGTATGCGGCGACAACGAATTCCCTGCCACCGTGACCATTATTTGAGTTTCGGCTTCCTCTACAAGCCATACCTTTTTTTTAAAATGAAAAATAAATTCCATGTTTTAATTTTCTTTTATTTTGGTATTGAAAATGGTTTTCATAATGTTTTTCTTATATCAATGTGTTCTATTGATATCTTTTGATTGAATTGAGGAAACGTTATGTTTCCTTTACGTATGTTTTATGTGATACGATTATGTTATGGTTCTTGGGCATTGTTATGAAGACGTGTGGTTCTGTGATAAACTAAGGGTGGGTGAGCCTGATATAGCTCTCCAATGCATTGGGTAATGCGAAGGGGTTAAACGTTAAGGTTTCTCCGAAGAGATTTAGGGAATATATTGTGATGGGTATTCCAAACAGAACCAAGAGGGTTACTCCCTACATAAGAATGTTATGAATGCCTCAAGTTACCTTTATGCCTTATGATTTCTATGATTTATTCTTGATTTTATGAGTTATGTTAAAATTATTATGTTTTATGAGTAAGTATGATTTCATACATGGACTAATGTTTTCTTTTCATACTTTTATATCCCTTACTGTGCTTTTTATGCTCATCCCATGTTTTTGAAATGTTTTTCACAGGTCAAGGGAAATGTGCATGATATGATGATAGTGTCAAGGAAGTGTCAAGAAAGAATCCATGTTTTATTTTAAATATGTTTCCGTTGATGGGAAAAACCGAATACTATCTTTTATGTAACCACTTTGTTTAAATGTGGAATGGAATTCATGATTTATGATCTAATTCTCTAAAACTCTAAACCTGAAAAGATCCTCAATGTGAATTATTCATTTAATTCAATATTAAGTAAGGTTTAAGGCCAGGGCCTTATAGTTGGTATCAGAGGCCGGTTTAGATAACTTTAGAGGTTAGGGTATTCTCTAGGGATAAGTGACATTACTATAATGGTTAGGATTTCAGAAAGAGTCCTAGTTTTAGATAAAGTGAATGAGAAAGTATATCTTAGTGTTTATTTTCCTCATTAGTACATTATGGTTTTATTGATATAATCACACTGACATTTATGTTTTTAGTGAATGGATGGATCTAGCAGGCACCAAAGTACAATAGGTTTGAAGGAAGCTGTGGTGGTTCTCTGATTAAGAGACTGGATGAAATGGTGGATTCAATGAGTACACTCGTGGTTGTTCTAAACCAACTATCAAAGAGTCATGATCAACCGCTTTTACCTTGGTATGTTCTGTAATGCATCATTTACGAGATGACCAATCGATGTGGAAGTTCAGGTAATAATTATAAAGGTAACCATTAAGGTTTATATGATCCTCACTTTTGAGGTAATTATGGGTTATTATATATTGTGATGGAAAATGAAAGGCATGAGATTAAATTGAGGTTAAATTATGTTATGATTATTTATGAAGATTTTATCTCGTTTTGGGGAATGTTTTAAGAATTATATAGTTTTGGAAAAAGGACAACACGCAGACCGTGTGACAACCCGTCGCGTCAGACAAAGCTGCGGGAATCGAACCCACAACCAAAGTGAGACTGGTATTTATCGCCTACCACTGGACTATGTGAATACCCTGGTTTGTTTGACTAATTATTTTTAGTTAGATGATTTTAGGAATCAAGAGTAAGTTTATTTTGCGTTATCTATGGAAATGATTAACCTATCATCAAGGATATGTGATTAGGTTAATTACTTTTCAATATGAGAATTTAAGAGCAATTGATGTTATTTGTAGATAAAAGTTAATCTGTACCTTGGAAGACTATGTGATTAAATCCTTCAAATATTTGGGTTTCAATCTTAGTTTGGTTTACTTTGAAGATTTTTATGGACAATTATTTATCGAATGGTCTTCGTTGAACATTGGATTTTTTTTGGAAAAATTTTGGAGATTAATAATATATTTTCTTTTTATAAAGGATTATACTTTTGTGGATTATCTGATCTCATAATAACAATTTTGGTTTTGGTTATGGTCTAAAGACATGGGAATTATATAGTTCTCTTTTTTGGATTAGGTGATTCTCTAGAAGTTGATTATAGCTCTCTTAATGTGAACAAGTCATCCTAAATACTCATCTTTTGGAGAAAATATGAGTTCGTGTACGAAATATAGTAAAAGTTGAAAGTCAACATGACAATTAAGTATGTTTCATTATGATTTAGTTAAGATCAAAAATAAATTCCTCAATTAAGAGTAACTTTAAACAAAAATGTTGTCTGTTAACTTTTCCTACTGGGGAATCGAATACTGTTTAACCCATCACAAGTTTGTGATTTTCTTATGGTTAACTTTCTCCTAGACATTTTTACTATCACTCTCCCTCAGAACATGACCGTTTGTTTTTTCCTCCATATCCATCTTTTCCTACATGGAATCCTAGTATGGGTTAACTCGGGTGACCTTTTTTCATCTCTTTCTTTATTTTAAAGTGATTGTTTTACTGACTCTTGTTATGATGTGGGATTTCCAATGATGTTTCCAAGCCCAATTTTAAAATTGAGAGGACGCAATTCCCAAAAGGGGGGAAGGATGTAACACCCCAGGTAAATAAAGAATATGACATTTTCATATTTATCCATATTTGTGAATAAAATATTAATATTACTTTAAAGGGGACGGTATGCTCGATGGCGTACCCAATACGCAACAACGAGTTTCTTGGGAATCTTATGTTGCACTCTAATAATAAAATAATATTATTTTAATTGGTTGTTAACTCCTAGCCGTTGTAATGGCGGGAATGAACAGAACTAACTACAAAATGATTATATATTTTTGTCAAATATTTTTTCTTTTTACAATAAATGTTAGAGGATTAAAAATGCGAATGAATCCAATTTTAAGCGTAAACATTCTAATATTCTTTAAAAGTTCGATTAACCACCTTTTGATGACGAACCTCTTTTAAATCCAATTTTTTAAAATTTTATGTGTTATGTTTGACAAAATAAAATTCTTCTTTTGAATTGGGAAATCAAAATTTACTTTGTGTAAATTTTTTGTATTTTTCCGATAAAGTTCTTTTTTAATGAATAGTGAAAATTGTTATATTTTAATTCAAAACCTCTTTTTAATCGAATTTATTTATATGATTAGATTATCTTTTGAAATGGTTTTAAAGTGAAATTAGAATTTATTTTTACCATTTAATCCAGTAGTGGTCATTGGAATTAATTTCATCTTGAAATTGGACTTAAACTAGTGTCAATCTTTTGATACTTATTGTTTCATAAAAACACGTTATTTCCTCTGACAACGGGAATTAATTATTAAACTAATTAATGCAACATATATGTTTTGCATTTTTTTAAATAGACATCATTTTTGATTTCGGTATATCAAATATATCTTAGGGTGAATTTTTGGTATTTTTCTGAAAAACTTCAATTTTTGATGAATAGTGAAACCACTAAGTGGTAGTTTAAAAACTGATTTTTCGTTTAAAAGAAACTTTACCACTTCTCTGATTTGAATTTCAAAAATCCGACATACATGGTTTTCATTAGGATGTAAAATGTGGTTCAATGGGATTAAAATAATTTTTTGGTGAATAGAAACTTTTAAGTTTTTAATCGCAATTAGAGGTAATTAGTTTAATTTAAGGTAAAAATAATGTTTTAATAATATGAAATGACTTATACACATGTCCTACCCTCATTGGATGTGTCATGGCCGACCAATAAAATCCATGGGTCAACTTGGGGACCCCATGTAGCCACTTTGGTTGGAAAATGACATAAATAACATTTTATTTTTAGTTAAAATAAAAATGTCATAAGCATGAGTTGTTTTAATAAAAAAAATTGTAAATGGGGTTATAAAAGTAATATTTTTGACTATAAATATTAATTATAAAGATAAAAAGATTTCTTACATCATGATATTTTTTATATAATTTTTAGACATTAAATAAATTATGTTATTTATGACATCATGATGATGCAGTGATTACCTCATTAATAAAGGATTTAAATAAAATGAAAAGATAATGTTAAAACTATAACTTACACTTGTAAAAGACCTATTGGCTGAGTATATTTCGAACCCTTACCACCTTATCCTCGAAATAAATCCATGTGTGACCTTTAAAATCTGAAACGCATTTGAAAATACAGTAACATTTTGTAACTTTCCAAGAGTGCCCCTCCTCTCCTCTTATAAAAGGCCCCCAACTCTACCACCTTACCCACACCTCTAAAGCCTTTGGCTCGGCCAACCCCTGCTAATTGTGTCTCTCCAAATCCCTCTATTACTCCTAGAATCCTCACTTTGGGCAGAATTCTTCCCAAGGAAGCCTTTGAGCTCAAATCAAAGAGGGATACCCGATTTTAAGGTATTGTCTTCACTTGTGTTGTTTTGTTTTGTTTTGCTTCTCCAACCCCATAAACTCTTTTTATTCATTTCTTTTTTTAAAACTCCAGTATCTTAAATATACTAGGATGTTTTTATAATAAGTATTCAAGCTACACTTACACACACCTACATCTAATGGTTCATGAATATACTGTTTCTGGGGATGGTGAATTTCTGCCTCACGAAACGATGATTGATCAATATTCTTTTAACACCCTCAAAGGTGGCCATTAAGATGTCATTATATTTATATATGATATATAATATGTTTATGTTTTACTTAAGATTATGTATTTTTCATTTATGGCATACCTTTATGGTTTCCATTATGGTTAAACGCGATATCTTCATTTTAGGAAGTGCGGACTACCACCCCCTCAAAGTGATTTGATTCATTAGTACCATATGTGGTATGTATAAAGGATAGATTAAATGATATTATATATGATACCATACTGGAATTATAATACTATTATGTATCATTATGTATTAATTCCATTAAATAAGAAATATAAATGGATGTAGCGTTCATGCGTACATACGGCTTACCGTCTCCATGAACAGTGCATTTCATTTCTTACCTCTAAATGTTATGTAATATTATAAATTCATGTATATAATGGATATATATTATATATATTATATCTAAATAATTAATATAATTATGGTTATAAGATATATTTTACCCCATGAACAACTTGTAATTATAAAGAGTTTATTTTTGACTCAAGTAGCAATGATCTACAAAACGACCATTATTAACTTAAATAATTACATGGTGTTCATAACATGGTAGTAAGTGATATAAAAGGAATAATGAACTGGAAAATGGTTCTTAAGATAGTATAAATTAACTCATGTTTATTATTTAGGAGGTTAAAGAACGATCGAGTCAAGTCGGACTCGAGGTAAGGGATCCTACCCCTCTCTTTCTTTTTAAGTACACTCTTTTATGTCATTCCTTTTAAGCTCATATTTCTTCTGATTGGGATGTTATTTTATATTACTCCTACTGTAATTTTTATGTTCATATGATGAGAGACCCTATTTTCTCTCATCAATCCATTTTGGAAGTTTTGAGTGGCGCCCTTAGGCTGCTGGATATTCGTAAGAGATCTAACCTCTCTCTTTCTTTTTAAGTACTCTCCTTTATGTCACTTCTTTTAAGCTCCTCTTTGTTATGATGGGGGTGTTATTTTATATTCCTCTTGATGTAAATTTTATTTTAATATGATTAGATACCCTATTTTATCTCATAAATCCTTTTTTGGAAGTTTTAAGTGGCGCCATTAGGCTGCCGAGTTTTCGTAAGGGATTTTTCATCTCACTTTTAGTCCCTTGAGATTTATGCTACATTTGACACCATTTCCTTTGATTGGTGTATGTACTTCCCATTATTATACTCTTTGTGTAATATAATTTCATTTATGGGTATTTAAATATTCATTGTATGACCCTTCTTCAATGGGGTGTACGTTTCGAAAGTAACCCAAGTCGGTAAGGAAATCTTTCACCCTCCTCTTTTTAAAAGACTTCTTTTGTTATGTCTTTTAATTCACATACTATTATGTTGGGATATGTTCTTATATATCCTTATTTATGTAAATTTTATGTCCATGTGATGAGATACCCTTTTTATCTCACATCAACTCATTATCAGAATTTTGAAGCGACGCCGTTAGGCTGTCGAATTTTACCAAGGGAACTTTTTAACCCAATTTCTATTTCTTTGGGTTCAACATGTAGTTATTGAATATGTTATCCTTTGAATATGTGTGAATGACCTTTTATTGTTTTACACTTAATATACACTTATATTGGGTGTATTTATATTTTTCAGACATAATTTTGAGATTGATTTATCTTTAATTTAAGGATACCTTCTTTATATGGGATTTCATCACATTTTACATTTCTATTTGGACTTCATTGTTTTTATGCACAAATTCACTCTTATATGGTGTATATACTGTCCTTTGGAATATTATATCATGAATCCATTTATTCTCATGATATTATAAAGTTCTGATTAAATTTTATTCCTCGATTATTGTATTCAACCGTCTCTAATATTGGTAAAAACCCTTTAACAAAAATATCGCTTTAAATGTTTTAATGATTTGTTCTTATTAATATCCATGTTTTCAAAATGGTTTTAAGGATTTATTTATATGGATATTAATGTGTTAAAATTTTAAAATCTTCAAGGTGGTATGGGACTTCGTCTCAATCTCCTTTCATTGAGGCATATTTTGTTTTATACACAACCTTCTTTTATACGGTGTATAAACCCCTTTGACTTTTACGTTTATCTGAAGGGAATATTTTTTATACAAAGCGTTTAACTAAACGACAAAAGGGAATGTTTTTGTCGTACGTATGCAGTGAAAACGACTTCTCTGCCACCATGACCATTATTTGAGTTTCGGCTTCCTCTACAATCAATACCTTTTTTTAAAAATGAAAAATAAATACCATGTTTTACTTTTAGTTTATTTTGGTATCGAAAATGGTTTTCATAATGTTTTTGTTATATCAATGTGTTTTATTGATATCTTGTGAATGAAATGCGCAAACGTTATATTTCCTTTACGTATGTTTTATGTGATATGATTATGTTATGGTTCTTGGGAATTGTTATGAAGACGGGTGGTTTCGTGATAAACTAAGGGCGGGTGAGCCTGATATAGCTCTCCAATGCATTGGGTAATGCGAAGGGGCTAAATGTTAAGGTTTATCCGAAGATATTTAGGGAATATATTGTGATGGGTATTCCAAACATAACCAAGAGGGTTACTCCCTACGTAAGAATGTTATGAATGCCTCAAGTTACCTTTATGTCTTATGATTTCTATGATTTATTTATGATTTGATGAGGTATGTTAAAATGCTTATGTTTTATGAGTAATTATGATTTCATACATGGACTAATGTTTTCTTTTCATACTTTTATATCCCTTACTGAGCTTTTTATGCTCATCCCATGTTTTTGAAATGTTTTTCACAGGTCTAGGGAAAGGTGCATGATATGATGATAGTGTCAAGGAAGTGTCAAGAAAGAATCCATGTTTTATTTTAAATATGTTTCCGTTGATGGGAATAAACGAATAATATATTTTATGTAACCACTTTTTTTAAATGTGGAATGGAATTCATGATTTATGATCTAATTATTTAAAACTCTAAACCTGAAAAGATCCTCAATGTGAATTATTCATTTAATTCAATATTAAGTAAGGTTTAAGGTCAGGGCCTTATAATAAGTGATAATATCCAATCAAAAAAGCTCACAACAACTAATAAACACATATAAGGGGTAATTGTAATGAATGGTAAAGCATCATTAGTGGAAAATAACGAGTAGTCAAGTATCAAAACTACATGGGCGGGGACACAAGGCTAGTGACTAGGGAATACTCTTTGAGCCCATGCAGCATATCCATAGAAAACACAGTAAAGACTTGGGTGGAGCTGCATGAGAATCACCAAGGGGTTTCAAGAAATCCATAGCCATAGTGTAAAAACCAAGGAAATCAAGTGGGTCATCAGTTCCATAGCATGAACCCCCCTCATCGGTGTCACACCATGATTCCCCACATCGGTGCCATACTATTTGCCCCCACATCAGTGCTATAATGTGTGTTCTTCATCAGGGACTTAATTAGCCATCCATCACCAACATGATTTATAGAATCTCACAAGGGATCAAATCACAGTCAATTCTCTTTATCATTTGAATAATCACAACCATTTCATTAACTATTTCATAATCATACATAGTCCAACTGAATCTTCATTTCATTCCATTCATATAAAATGAAAAAAATTCGAAGGATTCTATAACCTTTAATAATCTACACTATTCACATATTTAACTCCATTTAAATAAAAGTAAGCTTAACTCACCCCAAGGGTGACATTTCTATGAGAAAAAGAAAGTCCCCACCCCATGGGTGGTTTGGGTTGAGTTCACTATCCTGCAACCTTGTATAAGGGTTTCATGGAACATAGTTAACAATAATATAAGGTGGTTTATAAAATTTCCCTTAATGTATGGTTTTTTATAACTAGTTTTTTCCCAGATACACATCAGGCATTTCTTGAATTGCTTCCTAAATTAATAAACCCCTAGTATTCCCATAGAAGATGCCTTGTATAATATCTACCCATTATGTGGTCTAGCTCAGAATAAATTTGAAAAACATAAAAAATTATTGAAAAAATGAAGAAAGCTTCTTTATAAGGATCAGAAAATAGATGGAGAGATAAACTAAAAGGGAAGGCATTGGATAAATTTTTTGATCATAGGAGTCCAAAAAGATGATCAACACTCAAATCAGAGACAAAATAGTGGATATTCATCAAATCCTAAAGAAGAGAGTGGAGGGAGATCTCATGCGTGGGGGTGGATACTAAAACAATAATGGAAAAGGTTTTATCCATTTTAAAACAAAAGTGAAATAAAATGTAAATTCACCCAAAATGTAATAAGTGAATAATTTAGCCCCGCGGTTAGCCAAAACATATGCCAGACCTAAAACTATTCATGGATATACGAACCACATGGTTAGAGATCATGAGTATTTTAACTATACTTATCCCATGTTCTCCCTTATATTGAGCCTTACAATACCCCGAAATATGTTTTCCAAACCATGCAGCCTCAATTGCGCATTTGGGTAAAACCGTGTGCCTACACATTTCTTTCATAATTTGGAGATGTAGGATCTAAACAAGCCCCATACACTTTTGATTAATTTATTAAGTGAATAAAAACGTTTATAATGATAAAATTGAGGATTCATCCTGAATTTTAAATGATACTCACCTCAATGAAAAAACCCAGGAACTAACAATCTATTCCATGGACTAGGGTCGTATGCAGGGGAAAGGGATGAATGATTTGTTTTGTACAACTGGGCATAGGTTAAAGAACCTAGGTGTCACTACATATCCTATATGAAGTAGAATCAGGCCACATGTAGTTATCTATCTTTAATATGGGTCTATAAGTGAATGGATGTATAATGGAGTATTCTGTACAAATCATTGCTTTTATACAGAAGATGGGCATTTTATTTACTTTTTTGGATAGGCATAAGACATAGGGTCTGAGAATCACTATGTATCACTTTGATGTGAGATTCAATATACACATTGTTATAGAATGGAGGTTTGATGGGAGACTAACACCCAATATTGTGATATCATCTAGTACATTTATAAATGTTATACAATTTTACATAGTGTAACAAGGCTGTGAACCATGCAGTTTTACATCATGTGGAAAAGAAATAAAAAAAGAGTCTTATGTCATGTGGAAAGTAAGTTTTTAGGGATTTAGATACCATTGTAGTTTGATATCAAGATATGTGGTTTAAATTATTACATCTCATACTATATTTCATTTTTATGTAATACAACTAGAACCACATGTCATGCCTTTTATTATAAAGTGTTGAAGATCATGCATGCTTACACAACGTATTTGTTGAGAATCATAGTGTTGTTAGGGTCCATAATAAGATATCTAAATTTAAAGACCAAGGAATAATCACTATTAGAGTGTAAATTATGTAAGGAATACGATACCTTCCACTTTGGTTCATGCTTTGGAGGTTTCTTATCTAGTATCATCAGAGTCCAATGGACTAGTACTGGTTCTCCTTAGAGAAATAAGTGGAGTTGAACATTCCTTTTAAAATATCATGCTCTCAAATTTTGGGGGACCTCAAAATTTTGGATGGTATACATTCATATCTCATCAATTAATTCCAATTCATTCATCCATTTTTGGTATTTCTCATCTATAGATAGCTGATTACATATGGAAATGCAAATCATGGGAAATTGGACATCGATGGGATGGACTGCTTCTCTCCTATATACCAATGAATATGAGGATGCATATATGGCAGTGTAGGTTATAACCCATTAATCCCATGAGGCATGATATATATTTTCAATCCAAGACTTATTATATTAATCAACTGTGTTCTAGATTATGTTTTAAAAGGTCTTATTAAAGGCCTCTAACTATCCATTATCCACTTCATGATAGTTTGATGAATGGTTGGATTTGATATTATAATGCTAATTCCACTTCTGTAACTCAATTAAAGAGAAACCGGTACCATTTTCCATCAATATCAAGTGATGGACACCAAATCTCCTAATGATATTTTATTTCATGATGTTGACAGTGCTTTCAGACCTGACTTTGTCGAGGGGTATTTCTTCAACCTATTTGGGGAAGAAGCTGGTAATAGTGATAATGTATTTAAATTTCATGGTTATAATTAGAGGATATGCCTCCACAACATCCATTTCCCATATAGAAAAATTTCCACGAATATTTGGAAGTGTGCAGATTTTCCATGGGATGATAGTGGAAGATAGTATACACATGGTAGGAATGAATCTTTATGGTGTGTTTTTTATATTTGTACCTCATCAAAGCCCAGAAGTATCAAATTTTATTAACATAATGGGAAATCATAAATGCTGACTAGTGGAAAACACATGCCCCTGTATGTACTTCTTTTATGATAGAAATAGTCTATAATCTATTAGTGAAAACTAGAATGAATCCATTGAATCCCTGTTTATAATGTAATTTTTAATTATTTAAGTCATCATAAAGAGTAAAGTTGATCAATAATCATTGAGTTTGATATTTTTTTATTTATCTAATGGGATTACTCAATTTTAAAGGTACTACACAATATGAAACATTTAAATTTCTGTTGGAACATCTGGTCCAGGTATGGAATTAACCAAATTGATTTATCCCATTTTAACATGAACAAAATGCAATACCATTCTGTGGTGCACAATATCGATGATTTTTTCTCCTAGTTTGAATATTACAAAGCAATAGATATATTTTACAACACAAATAAATTGGAATTCTATGATCATGGTATGTGACTAAATATAGGATCTGATGTGAATTCTTCCATTATTCTTTATACATAGTCATAAAAGGGATCCGATCTTACTTTTTGATTGAGTAGTCACCACTGATATTATGACAACCCTTATTTTTATTACACACATAAACACAATTTATTACATAGACTATTAAAATTATAAAACAATGATAATTTATATTTATAGTGCCTTTAGGACTTAGTAACATTACATAAGGACTTAAAACAGGAAACACAACATCTTTATTGAATACATCCTTTGCATGACCACTACATTCCCTCGTACTTAGCATTGCATGGGATAACCTGAGGAAAAGAATAAGAAAAAGGGTGATCTATAAAGCCCAGTAAGAGAGTAAAAAGGAATAACATGAATAATAAAATACATTTTAGGAAATAGGCATATCAATGGAGCATAAAATAAACATGAATATAAAGGCCTCATTAAGCATGATTATTGCAACATGGAAATGTGGCAACAACACTTAATATGGTATTATCATGACCAAGTCTCATTGCACATGAAGCATGAATAAACCCTCATTTCACAATAATTAGAATTATTAAACCATAATTTCCCTTTACATATCATGATACTAATCATTACCAAATTCAATGAAGCGCTATCAGTGCACACCCTTCTTAAACATTTCATTTCATGCATAATTGTGCCACAAGATCATACAACATAGATTCATTAAACATCGTAACTTATTCCATGGTAATGGAATGTGGAATTAATACATGAGACTATTATATCAATATGTATATGTTCCTAAAGGTGAATACCCTTGATAGTGAAATGGGCATGGTATTCACTACACAATGATTTTGGCTTGGCAAATGGCGGTGCAATTTCCGCAGCATAACGGCATGACATAACATTCATAAAAGTGGTTGATGGAAGTGAAAAGGTTTTCTCATAATCTGTACATGAAATATAAATTAAGGGGATCATATAAATAAATTTCCCAAAATAATTAATGGAATTTGGATTCATAATACAAAGGAATTACTTGAATGTAAATGAAGAGAGAGCAATTCCTTACATAATTTCAACATGGTAACAGGTGTACATGGGAGTCATTAATGATACATAAAGGGGTCTATAATAATTAAAAAATAAATAGTTTAGTATGGTGAGGTGAGAAATCATACCCCATCATTTATAATTTAAAATAGATGTACATAACAATATTAATAAACTTGTATGAAATTAGAAATGAAGGAATCCCTTACTTGGAAGTGTGATCCCAAAGGCTTGGGAGGGTCTTGATAGAGGATTATTTGGAGGTTGGGCTCCTTGGGAGGATTATACAGAAAGAAGGTCATTGGTTGGATGAATTCCAAAGTCTTTTAGTGAAGAGGAAGTGGGATCTTGTCTGGGTTTATATAGGAAAGGATAGGTAATTCTTTATTATTTTGGTTTGGGACACCACACATTAAACGAATCAAAACAACACATAATCCCATGGTTTTTTCCTATGGTTCTTTCCAAATGGGAGTATAACACATTATTTTACAAGTCCAATGGACGAACGTCTTAAAATAATAGGGTTGCCTATGTGGAGGAGAGTCGCACTCTCAAGGAAATCAATTAAAAAAGATAAAATGTTTTATATGTCTTAGAGGGTCCACTAAAGCATTGTAAAGTAAATAAAACTAACCAAAAATCACATTATTTTAATGATAAAACATCTATTTGTTGAAAATAATGTTTATAGTATTTTATTACATAAATATTGGGTCATTATGATGTCATAAAACACATTGTATATTTTAACGTTATTTAATTTTTACCCAAAAATTCGGTTGTCTTAGAAAATTATGAAAAATTCGCCATTAGATAATTTTGATGACTTGATTCCAAAAATAATATTCATTTTATGTAAACAATTTTTGTAAATATTTTAATTTTTAATTTTAGAATATAAATTGATATTTATCGAAAATTCATGGGTTTTGAAAAAAATAGCTTTCAAACCGTAATAAAGATCACAATTTTATTCATAAAAATTTAGACGATCATTTAAATTTAATTAAAAGTAATTTGGAAATAATTTTTAATTAAAATATTATTTAATTAAAAGAATCCATTAATTAAAAGAAATCTTAATTAACTAAAAATGCTATTTTTTCTTTAAAAAAATATTTATAAATAACAATAATAAAATGAATGTATATTCTCTATCAAAAAATAATGTCCATAATCATAGTACTAGGGTCTCATTACATAACCCCTTATAACACCTGCATCAGACCGAAGGGTAAGGTGTATGATGTTGATAGACTCTTGGGGAGGCTCGGATAACATCACTCGGGTGGCAATATCTATCCACTTCCACATCTCTCGTAGGTGGTTCTGTTTGATCTTAACATGTTGAAATTTGTCTTAGGATTGGTCAATAACGATGTCCAATGATGCCACCTCCTTTCCAAGTACTAGGAAATGGGCTTCATATTGAGTATTTCTACTGGATGTGGCCATTTCTTGCTTTGTCTGAGTAAATTAGAATTGTTAAATCCCTATATTTATACAAATAATGTCGTCACTATTTAATGGCTATATTAGCAACAATCACAATTATTAAAGGTGTTTTAAAATCCAAAAGCATAAATCCAAATAAGTTCATATGTTATATGACCATTTGTAATAATAATACATTTAATTAGATTAAGGGTAATTTCCATTAAATAATGTTTGGGTCGTTACAGTCTTCACCCTTAGGAAATTTCGCCCATGAAATTTCGTTTTACATTCTAGGCCGCAAACAGGTGCAAATACTTTTCCTTCATTGCCTCCTCTATTTATTATGTTTCCTCTTCATACTTATGGTTTCACCATAGTACCTTGACAAGGTGGGTAGTCTTGTTACATAGAACTTTATCTCTACAATCCAATATCCTCATTGGCTTATCTTCATAAGAGAGGTCATTATCCAATGCTACCACCTCTAGATTGAGTACATGAGATTGTTCAAGTCTGCACTTTCTCAAGAGTGATACATGGAATACATCATGTACTTGATATTGGTTTGGGGGATTTCTATTGGATAGGCCACCACTCCAATGTAATGAAGGACCTGTAAAGGGCTAATGTACATGGAAATAAGCATTCCCTTATTCCCAAATCCAATATCACTCTTCAAAGGTGATATGTAGAGGAATACCATGTCTCTAACATTGAAATCTAGGTCTCTTCTATGATTATCAGCATAGAAATTTTGTTGAATCTAAGAAGTTTTAATGTGTTGTTGGATGGTTTTAACCTTCTCCACCATTTCTTCAACCATCTCTGGACCTAATAGATTTTTCTCCCCAACTTCATCCCAACATGCTGGTGTTCTGCACCTCTTTCTATACAGGGATTCATAAGGATCCATTTGTATGCTTGAGTAGAAACTATTGTTGTATGAGAACTCAACAAGAGGGAAATGTTGATCCCATACTCCTTTCAAGTCCATTGAGCATGCTGACAACATTTCCTCAAGTGTTTGGATAGTTTTCTTAGACTATCCATCAGTTTGAGGATGATAAGTCGTACTGAAGTTCAGCATAGTATCTAGATCATGTTGAAGACTCTTCCGAAATATCAAGGTGAATCTAGGATGTCAATCAGATAAAATAGATAGTGGTACTCCATACAGCCTTGTCACGTCTCTGATGTATATCTCTTCCAGTTAATCAAGTGAGAAATCCTCCTGAATTACAATGAAGTGAGAAATCATTCTAAGAAAATCCACAACAAACCAAATAGCATTGTTTCCTTTAAATTTCATCTGATGTCTAGTGACATAGTCCATGGTGATATTCTCCCATTTCCATGCTGGTATGGGTAATGGTTGCATCATCCCCTTAGACTACTACCTCTCATCATTCACTTGTTGATATATCAGCCACTTTGATGTATACTCAACGATCTCCTTCTTCATGTTATCCCACCAGTAATGCTCCCAGATATTTCGATGAATATTTTTTTCCCTAGGTGAATGGGGAAATTTGAACTATGTGAAACATCCAAATGTTCCTTTTTTGACTTTAGAATCTATGGAACACTTCTTCTTGACCCAAATCTCACAATTCTTTATTCATTTACATTGAACACTAAGGATTTCCCTTTTCTGATAGTTTCCACCTTCTTCTGAATTTTCACATCATACTTTTGAGCATCCTTTAACCTTTCCAAATAGATGGTTGAGAAATAATTTGTGAAAGGATTGATGATGTTCCCTTCATTTTCATTCTCATGTCCATATTCATCAAATCTATGAAGATTGGATCATCTTAAATTCTTATTAAGGATATAATTGTTGCCTCCTTTCTACTTACAACATCCTCCACCTTGATCGCTTTCCCAGGGTGGTAATGGACTGAGCCATCAAATTCATTGATCAGCACTAACCATCTTCATTGGCACATATTCAACTCTTTCTGTGTTAATATATACTTGATTCTTTTGTGGTTCGTATATATTTCACACTTCTTCCAAAAGAGGTAATGCTACAAAATTTTTAAAGAGAAGACCGGCTCATCCAACTCTAGATCACATTTTGGATAATTTTTCTAAGGAACTTTCAATTTCTTTTAGGCATAGGCAATAACTTTTTCATTCTTCACCATCAAATAACCCAATCCCTTCTTCGAAGAATTACTAAATACCACAAAAACTTCTCCACTTTTGGGTAATGTGAGAACGAGTGTAGTAATATCCCTCCTTTTCAACTATTGAAGCTCTCTTCACATTAATCACTCCATGAAAACATTACTCCCTTCTAAGTTATCTTGGTAAGAGGGTTTGAAAAACGTGAGAAATTCCTCAAAATTGTCAATAATTTCCAGCTAACCCTGGGATGCTACGGATATCTGTTAACACTATTGGCTTTATCCATCCCTCAATTGCAGTGTTCTTGGAGGGATCCACAAATATCTAATTTCTTGTGATGATTTGGCCCAAGAATGAGACCTCCTATAACTAAAACCAACACTTGTTGTACTTTTCCTAGAGCTTCTCCTTTCGCAAGGTCTATAGTACAATTCTTAGATTCTCCTCATGATCCTCCTTGGTTTTGGAGTATACTATAATATCATCTATAAAGACTACCAAAAATTTGTAAAGGTAATCTATAAAGAAATTATTCATTAATTCCATGATGATTTATAGAGCATTAGTGAGTCCAAAAGGTATTAATATGAATTAATAGTGCTCGTACCTTTTATTAAAAGAAAACTTGGGGATATCCTCCTTCTTCACCCTTAAATGGTAATATCCTAACCACAAATCCAAATTGGAAAAGAATTGTGCTCCATGTATCTGATCGAACTAGTCATCAATTCATGGTAGAGGATACTTGTTCTTTATCGTGATTTTTTTGAGATCACGATAATTGATGCAAAGTCACATTGACCCATCCTTCTTTATGACAAAGTGGACTGGTGCACCACATGGTGAAGCACTTGGGCATATTAACCCTTTATCCAGATTCTCTTGTAGTTGTTTATTTAGCTTCTCAAGCTCTGAAAAGGAATTCTATACAGAGTCTTGGATATTGGAAACACCCCTAAAATAAGTTCAATTGAGAATTCAACATCAATTCTAGGAGGAGGACTAAGAAATTCCTCAGGAAACACTTTAGTGAATTCCCTCACAATAAGCCTGTCTTCAAGGATGGATGCTTCCTTAGACTCAAGCATCATAGCTAGATACACATTCTCAAAGTGTAGTAATACGAACTCTTGAGATGATGGTTCTAAATAAGATTCGTCATCCTTCTTGAAATTGTTTAGAATTGGGGTTCGATTCTCTATATAGAGAGTGATTTCCCTCTCACAGAAATTTATGTTGGATCTATATAAGGAAAGCCAATCCATGCCAGGAATTGCACCAAATTCCAAAAGAGGGAGTATCATTTGGTTCATAGGGAAGTTGAATCCACCGATTATTATAATGGAGGAGTTATATTCAATGGATGTAATGATTTCCCCATTTGTTGTACCCACTGACATCTTTAGTTCCATGATTTGTGGTGGTATTGGGATTGTTCTAATAATTTCCTGGATTCCAAAAAAAGCATAGAACAAGAATCAAAAAGTATGTTCACTATTATTTAATGAATAACTAGAATACGAGTCACCACATAATTTTCAAGGTTTACTTCAGCAGTAGTTATGGAAAAAGCTCACCCTTGCTGCCTTGGAGGTTGTTGGTTGCCTCTGAAAACCCTTGGCTTAAGGAATTTATTTTCAAGGGTCCCTGGTTCTTTGCAGTAGAATCAATGAACAATTCATTGAGGTTATAATGGAGTGTTCCTCTCCTCTGTCACATACATGAGGTTTTCTTGTCAACAGTTAATGGATAGGTTCCCTTCTCTTCCACACCTAAAGAATTTACTTGTCCCCATCAGGCAATTTCCACGGTGCTTCTTTATGCACCATTGGCACGAGGGGTGAGGGATTTTCTTAGCACTGTTGTATTTATCCATCAGACCACCAGAATTGAATTCCACCTTATACTTATTATTCCCATGATACCATTGAGATTCTCTGATCTCCATTTCGACCCTGATGGCACATCAAAAAATTTCCTCACAGTTATCAAAGTCATGGATCTCTAGGGATTTCTGTAGGTGAGGTTTCATCCCACCAAAGAAGAAGTAAAACATTCATTCGGGGGTAATGAAAAAGCCAGAGGAATATCGTGCAAGCCATGTAATGTTTTCCTCATATGCTATGACAGATTCATCACCTTTTTTCTTGAGGGAAAAGAAGTTACTTTTCATCTTATGTCAAAGGGTGTGAGAAAAATATTTTTCAAAACACATTTTCCATAAATCCTTCCATTCCAACACCTCATTCTCCTCCTTAGGATTCATATTTTTGATCAATGAATAAAATTTATTGGCTTTACCCTCCATATGATAAGTATCCAAAATAACCCTATCTTGTTCAAAACATTGAAGGATAGAGAAGATCTTTTCAATGGACTTGATCCATTTTTCTATGATTGATGGATTGGATGACCCATTAAATATAGGAGGAATTTGTCTCATGATGCTCTCAATTGTGAGTTGTTCTTTCTTAAGGTGGTTTAAAGGTTCCCTTTGACCCATGTTTCTATTAAAAACTTGAGTTAACTGAGAGAGTATCATGACAATGTTTGTGATTCCTTCTCCCATCAGATTGGGCATCTCATTATAATAGTCATCATATTGATCTTCGTAGTAGTGGTTAGCCTGAGTCCTCCTATTACCATCCATTGGCTGGAATAAAGGAAAGTCAGGGGTAACACATAAAGTGTAATCCAAAAAAAATGGGTGACTTATAAATTACTTTTATTTCTTTAACTTATGAATCTACATTCTTTAATCTATTTTATCCATGATCTAATTCCCCCAATTTATTCTTAGGGTCATTTTTTTATTCCCTTAATAATGGTTCATACCAATTTTATTAATTTACCAAAGCATATCCCCTGGGAGTTTCATATCCAAGAGTGTATTGAGGCCCATTGAGGTGTACCAGGATACCCCGGGTCAAGCCCAAAACTCCTTTTCGGAGTTTTCACACCTTGGTACATTTGTGCCAGAGACACCTCTAATAACTCTAATCTAGAAGGGATATATTTTATTGATAAACCTCTTACTCAATAATCAACAAAGTTTAGGAATTATTTTATTGTACTTATTCTTATCACTATTTCTTCAATAGGTTTTTCTAATCCTAATCAAAAAATAACTAAACCCATACTCTGATACCAACTTTGACCAACATACTCTTTATTACACAATTAAACATGATTAATTACATAAAATATTCAATTTATACAACATGGAAGATCAATATTTCTAGTGTTTTTGGGGCATAGGAACATTACCTAATGACTTAAAACATGAAACACAACATCGTTATTGAAAACATCCTTTACATGACCACTACATTCCCTTGTACTTAGCATTGTTTAGGATAACCTGAGGACATGCATAAGAAAAAGGGTAATCTATAAATCCTAGTAAAGGGGATAAAAAATGAAAAACATGAAGAATACAATACATGTTAGTCAATAGGCATATCAACGGAGCATAAAAGAAACATGAACATAAAGGCATGATAAATCATGATTAACCAAACATGGAAATGTGGTAACAACACTTAACAATGTATTATAATGAGACAACGATCATTGCACATAGATAATGTGTAAACCCTTGTTTCACTTTATGTATCATGATAGTAATCTTTACCTAATGCATTGGATATCTATCACGGTGCACCCTTCTTAAACATTTCATTTCATGCATAAGTGTGACACAATATCATACTACATAGATTCATTAAACATCATAATTTTTCCATGGTAAAGGAATGTGGAATTTCTACATGAAAATATTCCGTCAATATGTAAATGTTCATAAAGTTTAATACCCTTGATAGATTAATGGGCATGGTATTCAACACACAATGATTTTGTCTTGAACAGTGGCGGTGCAATTTCAGCAACATAAAGGCGTGACATAAGACTTTATAAAAAAGTTGATGAGAGAGAAAAAATGTTGTCTCATAATATGTAAATGAAATGGACATTGAGGAGTTCGTATAGATACATGTTCTAACATGAGTAATGTAATTTGGATTTGTAATTCAAAAAATTACTTGAATGTAAATGAAGAGGGAGATATTCCTTATGGAATTTCGATATGGTAATAGGTGTACTTGGGAGGCAATAAGGATAGAGAAAGTGGTATCTAATTATTAAAAAATATAGAGGCTAGTGTGGGGGAGGTTATAAATAATACCCATACATTTATAATTTAAAATAAAAGGACATAAAAATATTAAGAAACATTGATAAAATGAGAAAAAAAGGAATCCCTTAGTTGTAAGTGTGATCCCAAAGGCTTGGGAGGGGCCTGAGAGAGGCATCTTGGGAGGTTGGGGCTCCATGGGAGGATTCCAGAGAGAGGTGGTCAGAGTTTTTATGAACTCCAAATGCTTTTAGTGAAGAGGAAGTGTGAGATTGGGTGAGTTTATATAATAAATGAGAGGGAATTCTTTATTATTTATCTTGGGGACACAATACATCAAAATAATCAAAACCACAAACCAACCAATGTTTCATGCCCATGGTTTTTCCAAAGGGGAGTGGAAAAAATTGTTTTATAAGGCCAACGACCAGACATCTTAAAATAATATTTTTGCTTCTGTGGAGGTGATTCATACTCTCAAAGAAATCAATTTAAAAAGTTAAATGTTTTATAAGTCTTAGAGTGTCCACTAATGATTTTTAGAATAAATAAAACAAACCAAAAATCCCATTATTGTAATTATAAAACATATATTGGCCGAACATAATTTTTATAGTATTTCATTACATTACAATTGGGTCATTATTGTAACACCCCAAGCTTCCACGATACATTTCCCTTTGAATAATGCAATGGCATGCATTGTACGCAACTTCGAGATTCTAACACACCACAACTAATCAAACTAGCCGTTATGAATAGTAATACCTACTTTTTGAAATTTTATAAATTTTATCTTTTGAAATAGACTTCATTTTTGGATTCGTAATATCGAAATTAGCTTGGGGTGAAATTTTGGTACTTTTCGGATAACTTTCATATATTGATGAATAGTGAAAATTACTAAATTTTAATTAAATACAACTTTTTTAATCAAAATAATTAATATTGATAAATTATGAATTTGAGTGGTTTTAAAGTATATTTAGAATATATTTTTACCATTTAATACAATGTTGTTCATTGTATGTAATTTCATATTTAAACCAGACATAAACAAGTGTCAATCTTTTGATAGTTATTATCTCTTAAAAACAAGCTATTTGTTTTGACGACGGGAATTATTTTTTAAATTAATTAATACAACTGATATGTTTTTAATTTGGTAAAATATACATCATTTTTGAATTCATAATATCAAATATATCTTAGGCCTAATTTTTGGTATTTTTCTGGAAACTTTCATTTTTTGATAAATAGTGAAACCACTACGTGGTAGTTAAAAAAACTGAATTTTTCATAAAACTTAATTTTACCGCTTCTGTGAGTGGAATTTTGAAAATCCGAGAGACACGGTTAATATAAAGAGGTAAAATATGGTTAAATGAGATGGAAATATTTTTTTGGTGAATAGTAATTTTTTACTTTTATTTACCACGGTTAAAAGTAAATAGGGTAATTAAGGGTAAAAATGATATTAATATTACCCTAACACATGTCCTAATTCTATTGGACAAGTGTATCTCAACCAAAAAGAACCTTATAAATAAAATATTATCATTTAGGTCCACTTGGATTAGATTAGGACATTTATTATTATTTAATTCAAAGAAGAGTTAAAAGACTTAAAATCAAAGTTTATTTACTAAAATATTTTTTATATAGGGTTATACATAAGATAAATTTGATTGTAAATATTAATTAGAAAGATAAAATGATTTAATACATAATGATAGTTTATTTATAATTTTTAGACATTAAATAATTTAATTTATTTATGACACAATGATGATGCAGTAATTACCATAATAGTGAAAAAATTAAATTAATTGATATTATAAATACCCAAATAAATATAATTTGATACTTTTTATGAACTGAACTAATTTTATAGGTTAATATGATATGTTAGGATTGACTTAATAAACTTTTTTCGAAGTAATAATTCTGTTATGATTTTTACAAAAATCAATTAATGAATAGTGTCAAAATTGAAAAAAAAGAGTTTTTTAAAAAAATATTATATTATTAATTGATATTAAATTCTTAAAAATATAAGGTTCATCCAATAGATTTATATAATGATAGATGTATCATTAATAGACCACTTGGGGGTCTCTTGGATGTATATAGTATGTTAATTAACCATATAATATAAAAATACAAAGAGACATTGTAAAAGTGAAACTAATTAACTAAGAGTTAATACTTAAAGATAAGGTTAATATAACGACCCAAACCTGTCTAAATTCTATTGGTTGAGTGGTTTTCAACCCTTCCCCACCTTAACCTTTAAATAATCCACTTTGGAGCCATTATAAACCGAATATGAATTTATTATAAAATAATATTTCTAGCTTTTCCAAAGGTTCCCCTCACCCCTCTTATAAAAGGGAACCCCCCCCCCTTCTCATTATTTCACACCTTCAAAGCTGTTTAGTTCGGCCAAACCCTGCCCAAATACCCTCTCAACGTCCCTAAATACAACCTAGAGGGCTTAGTTTGTTCAGAAAGCCAACCTAAAGAGCCCTTTTGATCAAATCAAAAGGAAGAACCCGAAGAAGTGGTAATGTTTTCACCACCCTCTTTTAAGATACTTTCTTCTTCCACTTCTTCTTTCTTTGTTATTACCATTATTAAATAATAACTCCAGTATATTATATATACTATGATGTTATTATAAACATGGTACAACCATATTTCAGTATTCTATCCATCCTTTGAATGGCATGTCACCATACGTGCGTACGTACGGCTTACCGTCTCCACGTCGTGGTGTAATTGTTATTCAAAACATTATTATTTGGATGGGTATAATAATGATGTGTAATTCATGTAAATAATAAATACAAAATGATAATGATTCTTTATATATGATATACCATCCAATTAAATATTATTTTATTATCAAAAGAATGTTATTGTCGCTCGTGCGTACGTACGGACTACCGTCTCCACGAACGCGATGAGATTCATTATCCATCGTATCCATTCAAGACTAATTCTCATTTAATGATTAAAAATAATGTTTAAATATTTGACATCATTCTGGATTTGAATAATATACATCCCATTGAAGGACCCCGGGACACCTGAGAGGGGAGGGGTGAATCAGGGTGATAAATTTTTCTTTTAAAGTGGTGGATCTTGTTCCCACATTGGTAGGAACTTGTTGAACCTGTATGATGATTATGATTAGAAAGAAAAAATTCACATGGACAGAGAAGACACAACACTTTTTACT
Source organism: Viscum album (assembly GCA_963277665.1). Lineage (NCBI taxonomy): Eukaryota > Viridiplantae > Streptophyta > Magnoliopsida > Santalales > Viscaceae > Viscum > Viscum album. The sequence continues at coordinate 118,190,412 of OY728155.1, read as the reverse complement.
TGGTTCAACACTAAGGGCTACGTCCAAGGAGCATACGCCGACAAGTTTCCGGTCATACCAAAATCCACTAATCTTCACAAGTTGTGGATTACAATTGTTCGGGTACAGTCACTCTGTCCCAGGATCACTGCCTTTACAAAGGTTCAGGGATAGCTCACTGCTTCCCTCGGGTCACTCCTATTGACTCCCCCTGGCTCACTGCCGTTGGTGATGTGTCACTCAGTTTATAGACGTGAAGGTCTCTTCAATAGATTTGCATTGAAGTCTTTGCCTCTACTCAGCACGAGACTCTGCATGCATCGAAGTCTGAAATAGATGCACTAGAACGCACTGAATCACTGAACCGGATAACCAGAACGTGCAGAAAAACCTTACTGACAATTGCACGCAACACCAACCCTTTGCGCGCAAAACCTTACTATTGCGCGCAAAATTTACTTTTCGTGCGGAAAAAATATTTCGCGCAGAAATCCCATTTTCGCGCAACTCCGAATATTTCGTGCAAGCCCCTTTACACTATCCTTTTTCGCGCATCAGACCACGGATCTTTTCTAAGTCTTCCACACTCGCGAATGAAGGGGGTCACCTCATATTTATAAGTGATTGAGACCCCCGCGCGCAAAATACCCTTCAGCGCAGAAAACCTCTCATCTGGCGTGTAAGATTTCGCGCAGGTATCGTTTTCCACGCACCTCTCTAGATATTTCATGCAACCCATGCCTTTTCCATTTTTTGACGGTGTGATTCTGAAACACTATTTGCACGAATAACTTTGATCCCATATTTCGCGCATCCCGCTATTTTCCGCGCCCAACTTAAGTATTGCCCGCAAGCCTCTTATATTTCGCGCACCACTTCCTTTTTGTGCGAACTTCCTTTTGCAGACAATCCATGTCTTCATTTTCCGATTTTGAGGCCCAAAAATTTGGCAATCACTGGGAAACAGCGCCACCTTCAATACTGTTGTCTGCTTGAACTGTATGATCACTTTGCTGGCACACATTCGGAACTTCCACTGAGGATTGACAACAAACACAAACCAAACTCCAATTCCTTCATAGAACAGCCATGGTTCCAACAATCTCCCCCTTTGGGTTTGTTGTAAATCACCAAATAAATTTAATATATCACCATCCACATGCATACCAAAAGTGCAAGGATCAACTCAGCTAACACTCTAAGTCTATGTGAGTAATGCTCGGTGTAGAAAACAAGAGAGGAAGCTTGAATTGGGTTCCCATGTTTTGGAATGCTCAAAGACGCAAGAAATTGTCTTACACAGAATTCTCATCATGTCATAAGAGCATTACATGTCCACTGACAATCCTGAATTCCTGAATTTATTCCTTTCCTTTCTCCCCCATTGACAATAAACCCAAAAGCCGGTAAATTAATCAACGTTCAGCTCAAACCATACTCCACTTGGATAGTATCTCCCCCATAAACCTGCGTCACAGCCATAAACAGATAGAAAGTATTACCATAATCGGGGAGAGGGGTTTTTCGGAGCCTTCTTATGCAGTAGGAGGTGGTTGAACACCGAGGTTCAACCGATGCTTCTCAAACACAGTCACAGACAGTGGCTTGGTCAAGATATCAGCCACTTGTTCATCAGTTCCAACATGGTCCATTCTAATCACGCCGTGTTCGACCTTTTCTTTGATAAAATGATACCGTATTTCAATATGTTTGGTACGAGAATGTTGAACCAGATTCTTCGTAAGATCAATTGAACTTTTGTTATCACAGTAAATCACCATTGGTTGCTGCACCGTATCACCAATATCATTTAGTTGCTGCTTCATCCAAAGCAGTTGAGTGTATGCCTTTGTGGCAGAGATATACTCAGCTTCAACAGTACTAAGAGAAGTACTTTCTTGTTTCTTGCTCAACCAGCCAACACATTTCTGCCCAATATAGAAAGCTCCACCACTAGTGGACTTTCTGTCTACCACATCACTAGCCCAGTCAGCATCAGAAAATGCAGATAATTCACTGTTCCTGCCTGCAGCAAAAAATAACCCGAAGTTATGTGTACCTTGAATGTACCTCATGATTCTTTTTACTGCCGACATATGTTCCTCTTTTGGATTACTCTGAAAGCGGGCCGTAAGGCATGTGGAAAAGACAATATATGTACTTGTCGCTATCAGGTACAGTAGGCTTCCAATGATCCTCCTATACATGGTGGGATCAACAGAGTCCCCTTCTTCATGCTTTCCAAGTTTAGTTCCAACTGCAATCGGAGTTGACATTGGTTTGGAGTCTTGCATATTGAACTTTTTCAGCAACTCTCTTGCATATTTTTCCTGAGAAATGAAAGTGTATTCCTTCTTTTGAATCACCTGCATCCCCAAGAAATATGTGAGCTCCCCAATCATAGACATTTCAAATTCTGATTTCATGTGGTTGGCAAATTCATCCACTGATTTCTGCCTGCTGCTACCAAAAATGATATCATCAATGTAGACAAGAACCATGAATTAATCTTTTGGAGAATTCTTCACATAAAGATTGTGATCAACTCCTCCTATTTTAAATTCCAACTTCTTGAGATATGAATCCAGCCATGAATACCACGCTCGTGGTGCCTGCTTCAAACCATACAGAGCTTTCTTCAGTTTGCAGACCTTTGTTTCATCAGTACCCAAAACAAAGCCCACTGGTTGTTCAATGTAGACTTCTTCTTCGAGTACACCATTCAAGAATGTTGTCTTAACATCCATTTGATATACTTTATATCCTCTTTGGAGTTCCATGGAAAGGAAAAGCCTGATTGACTCCAGTCTAGCCACTGGAGCAAAGGTTTCTTCAACATCAATGCCTTCAATCTTGGAGTATCCTTTACATACCAGTCGTGCCTTGTTTATGAAGACACTTCCATGCTCATCAAACTTATTTTTTAAGATCCATTTGGTACCAATCACATTATGACTTTCGGGTCGCTGGACAAGATCCCATGTTTGATTCTTGTCAATCTGATCTAATTCATCATTCATGGCTTTCACCCAAGATTGATCATTTGCAGCTTCTTCAAATGAGGATGTCTCTACAACTGATAAAAATGCAGATTGCGTGTTATTCCTCATCCTCCTTGTTTGAGTGGGTACACTCCTGTCCCCAATTATGTTGGATGGATCAATATCAGCTCTTCGATTTCTCCTGCGAGGTTCAGTAGCATTCTCTCCAGCCATAGTTTCTTCTTCAGATTCTTCGTCTGAGTCAACATCATGATGTGACTGCTGAGTGTTTTGAACAACTTCCTCTATTTCTGCATTTGTATTTTCTTCACGTTAACATTCTTCTTGACTTTCTATCACATCAGCATATGACGTCCTTGAAGCATTTGTGGTTTTATCTTCAATTATCTTAACATCACTTCTTTCCAAAATCCTTCCCAAACGCTTGTTGAAACATTTGTAGGCTTTGTTGTTCATTGAGTAACCGAGGAAAATTCCTTCATCTGCATTGTCGCCATATTTCCCTTGATTTCCTTCTTTTTTCCTGATGAAGCATTTACTTCCAAAGACACGAAAGTATTTTAGAGAAGGCTTCCGTACATGCCACAATTCATATGGTGTCTTCGTCTCACCCATATAAAGTCCTGTTCGATTCTGAATGTACACTGCAACTTGCACAGCCTCTTTCTAGTAATGTCGTGGAATACGACTCTCAATCAGCATAGTTTGTGCCATGTTGTTCACCTGTCGATTCCTACGTTCAACAACTCCATTTTGTTGTGGAGTTCTCACAGCAGCTACCTCATGTTGTATCCCATGTTTCTCCAAATAATTCTCAAATTCAATGGATGTGTATTCTCCTCCATTGTCAGATCGCAACACTTTGATTGTTCGTCTAGTATCATTCTCGGCGATTCGCCGATATGTTTTCATGCAGTCAAGGACTTGTCGTTTCCTGTGAATGACCATCACACATGCCATTATACTGTAATCATCTATGAAAAGGACAAAGTACCTTTCTCCATGAGTTACAGCAACATTTATTGGTCCACAAACTTCTGTATGAATCAGATCAAGAAGGTGAGACGCCCTTTTCTTCTTTGGCCGATATGAACTGCAGACTAGCTTCCCATGAATACAAGCATCACAAGATTTTTCACGCTCATGCTTCAGGTGGGGAATGTCCATGACAATTCTCAATTTTGATATTTTCTCCATGTCTTGTTGATTGATGTGTCCCAGTCTCCGATGCCATAAATTGTTTTCTTCTTCAACAGTCATGTAACATTAATTTTCTTCACTATCAACCTGATACAAGTTGCCTTCTGTTCTGCATCCCTTCATAAGTGAATTGCCAGTCTTTCCCTTGATAGTGTAGCCTTTCTGATTAAACGTAACTATAAGTCCTGAGTCACAGAGTTGACTCACGCTGAGGAGATTATGACGTAGGCCATCTACGTAAAGGACTTCAGTCTTCTTTAGTTCTCCATTAGCTAATTCGGTACTTCCACTCCCTTTGATTTTCAGAGCCCCATCATTACCAAATCTTACTGTACCATCGACATTCCTTATGATATTCGTTAGTAGGCCAGCATTACCTATCATATGAGTTGAACAACCGCTATCCAGACTCCAGGTACTGTTGTTCTTTGTAGCTTTGAGGGCCACCTCTGCAAGATTGGATTTCTCAATCTTCTTCCTTTCCTTCCATGAGACATTAGATCGAGTATAAAGAACCGATGGCCTTTCAATTATCTCTTCTGCATACCCAGGTTCTTCATAGTCAATGTCTTCTTTGAGAGGTGAAAACATGTTTGAAAGAGCAACATTGTCTTGCTGATGAGAGTTGACTTGTCTTGAACTTCGATATGAGGTGTCCATGTCCCTTCTCTGCCTGCAATTAGTGGCCTTATGAACAAAGTTAGAACAACAAAAACAATATCCATAGAAATTATTTCTTCTACAAGAATTAGGATATGAAATTGTTCTCCTTTGTTGAGCTTCTATATCTTCTCCATTCAGATAGCTTCTTGCCTCTTCACAATAAGACATGGTATGGCCCAGATAGCCACAGAACTGACACTTCATGAGAGAAAATGTCTTCTCACTTGAATTTCTCCTCATACCTTCTTCCTTGGGAGAATAGTAAGATTGTCTGTCATTTCTGAATGTTTGAGGATAATTTTCAGGTCTCCTTTTAGTTTGGATTGAGGGTCCCTTTTTCGGCACTCTAGGTAACGTTTCAACATGTTCAACTTTCATCTTATCTTTCTTTTGGATCTTTTCACTTCCAGTTGTTGATTTCTTAGCCTCACAGGCAATTCCACTCTTTCCCATGCAAGCGGGTCTTTGATCACTCAAGATTTTTCCAACCCCATCTGAACCACACTTGGCTCTTGCTAGTAATTCTGCATCTAAGAATCTTCCAAACAGTATTTTCTTCCTTGATTCTTTTGAACATGATTCAGTCTCAAGTTTACTCCTAAGAGTAACAACTTCCTCCTCAATACCCTCAGCAGTCTTAGACTTTTCTTCCAGTCTTGATGTGAGGTCATTGATGACCTTTCCCTGTTCTTCAATTCTCAGCTTTAGATCCACTACATCATCATTACTTTCAAGGATTTTAGACTGAACTTTCACAAATTCCTCCAGACGTTCAATTTCAGCTTCAAGTTCATCAACATATTCTGATGATTCTTCCACCATTTTCTTCCACTTATTACATCTCTTACATTTACTCTCAAGCTTGGAGAAGGCATCCTCAATTTGAATATGTGGATTACCAAAAGCAGTAATCTAATTATCTCTGCCTTCATTGATTGAGGATTCTGATATTTCAGTGGTAGCCATCATGCAAGCATGGTTTCCGGTTTTAAATTCTGGTTCTTCTTCCTCACAAAATTCAATATCATCATCTTCTTCTTCACAGACAAAACTCTTCCTCTGCATTTTCTTTCTAGATTTGAAGTCACCCTTTTTGAAAAACCTTTTCTGAGGCTTCTCAATGTCTTCATCTTCGCTCCCATCATCATCTAACTTTCTTTGGCACTGAGAGGCAATGTGCCCAACTCTTCCACAACGGAAACATGCAAGAGGTAACTTACCTCTAAATTTACCTTTTCCCTTTTTCAACTTCTTGGCGATGAGAGAAAGAATTTCTTTTTCTTCATCATCTTCATCACCACTGTCTTCTGACATTTTCAATTTTTCCATGGCTTTGAATGCCATTTCCTTGCTCACGCTAGTCGTGGCATCTTCGGGTTTTACTCTCATTTCATATGCCACTAAACTACTTAACAAATCATCCAGAGATAGTTTAGATAGATCTCTTTCTTCAAGGGCTGACACCTTTTCATTGTACATGGGAGGAAGTCTTCTCAAGATTTTCTTTACGATATCAATGTCTTTGATTTCTTCTCCAAGACCTCAAATTTCTCCCACTACTTCAGTAATTCGATTAAAAAATGAATCTGCATTCTCATTAGGATGCATCTTTAGATCGTCAAACCTGTTGTGTAAAACCTGAAGTTTGGCCTCCTTTACCTTTCTATCTCCTTCATAAATGTTTTCAAGTTTATCCCACATAGACTTTTCTGAAGTGCAACTCATCACCTTTAGATAGATCTGATCAGAAAGAGATGCGGTGAGTGCATTTTGTACTTTAGCATCTGCATGAAGAATTTTCCTGTCTGTGTCGGTCATAGCCAGGCCTGTTGGATTAGTGACTTGTATTCCTTGCACAGTAGAAAACAAAAATTCCATTCCAAGAGATCTTAAATTATATCTCATCCTGTTCTTCCAGATCTGAAAATTACTTCCATCGAACAGAGGGACTCCCCTAGCATTGACTGCATTCTCCATGGTGACAAAGGACGGATTCAACGCCAACAACCTTTACCCTCTGATACCACTTGAAGAACCCCGGGACACCCTGAGAGGGGAGGGGTGAATCAGGGTGACAAATTTTTCTTTTAAAGTGGTGGATCTTGTTCCCACGTTGGTAGGAACTTGTTGAACCTGTATGATGATTAAGATTAGAAAGAAAAAATTCACATGGACAGAGAGGACACAACAATTTTTACTTGGTTCACCACTAAGGGCTACGTCCAAGGAGCATACACCGACAAGTTTCCGGTTGTACCAAAATCCACTAATCTTCACAAGTTGTGGATTACAATTGTTCGGGAATAGTCACTCTGTCCCAGGCTCACTGCCTTTACAAAGGTTCGGGGATAGCTCACTGCTTCCCTCGGGTCACTCCCGTTGACTCCCCCTGGCTCACTACCGTTGGTGATTTGTCACTCAGTTTATAGACGTGAAGGTATATTCAATAGATTTGCATTGAAGTCTTTGCCTCTGCTCAGCACGAGACTCTACTTGCATCGAAGTCTGAAATAGATGCACTAGAACGCACAGAATCACTGAACCGGATAACCAGAACGTGCAGACAAACCTTACTGACAATTGCACGCAACACCAACCCTTTGCGCGCAAAACCTTACTATTGCGCGCCAAATTTACTTTTCGCGCGGAAAAAATATTTCGCGCAGAAATCCCATTTTCGCGCAACTCTGAATATTTTGCGCAAGCCCCTTTACACTATCATTTTTCGCGCATTAGACCTCAGATCTTTTCTAAGTCTTCCACACTCACGAATGAAGGGGGTCACCTCATATTTATAGGCGATTGTGACCCCCGCGCGCAAAATCCCCTTCAGCGCAGAAAACCTCTCATCTGGCGCATAAGATTTTGTGCAGGTATCGTTTTCCGCGCACCTCTCCAGATATTTCGCGCAACCCATTCCTTTTCCATTTTTTGACAGTGTGATTCTGAAACACTATTTGCGCGAAAAACTTCGATCCCATATTTTGCGCATCCCGCTTTTTTCCACACCCAACTTAAGTATTTAGCACAAGCCTATTATATTTCGCACACCACTTCCTTTTTGTGCGAACTTCCTTTTGAAGACAATCCATGTCTTCATTTTCCGATTTTGAGGCCCAAAAATTTGGCAATGACTGGGAAACAGCACCACCTTCAATACTGTTGTCTGCTTGAACTGTATGATCACTTTTCTGGCACACATTCGGAACTTCCACTGAGGATTGACAACAAACACAAACCAAACTCCAATTCCTGCATAGAACATCCATGGTTCCAACACCCATTAGTAACACATATGGCTCAAATAACAAATAATATAATGGAAAATGAACCCGTTAACACCAGAAACGACGATAATTCTAATATATTATTAACAAATCAATGTTAAAAGATCATATAAGATATCATATTACAGCATATGATTCTTTTATAATTCAATAAAAATTATTTCACCATTATACAGGAGGTTAACCAACCTTCAACCAAGGAAAAAGTACAAAGTAAGGGGTTTCTTATCTCACTTTTAATTCCGTGAGAATTCAATTGTTCACCACTTATTTATTACATGTGGTGTGTGTACTGCCCATGTTTGTATTCATTGTGTAATATACTTTAATTCATTTATATTTACATCATCATTGTGTGATCCTTCTTTCATGGGTGTATGTTTTTTATGTTACCGAATCAATAAGGGAATTTGAAATTTCAATTTTCCTTTACGCATACTTCATTGATTATTTTACTCCAAGAGCATGTATAGAATCACTATTCATTTGATTATGTCATAATTTCCACTCCCCTTTATGTGGATATAATTTTTATACACATAATCTCTCCATTGATAAATTCTCAAGTCATCGGTATGAACTTGATAAGAGTAATTTTAACTCAATCTCCATTTGTTGAGTTAAATATCCAATTCATTGGTGTTGTTTTTACAAGAATATGTGTGAATGTCATATGATTGATTTACACTAAATATCCAATCATATTGAGTGTATATATATTTGTCACACATAATTATGTCATTTATTTATCCTTAACCAAAGGATATGGTCTTTATAAGAGAATCCATCTCAATTTACATTCCATTGAGACTTCTTTGTTGTTATACACCAAATCACTTTTATATGGTGTATATAATGTACTTTGACATAGTATATCTTGAATCCCTTTATTCTCATGATATTATAAAGTTTTAATTACCTCAATTATTTGTATTCAAGTGTCTCTCTTTTGGTTATAAACTCTAACTAAAATACATTTTAAGTGTTTTAAAGATTGATTATTCTAAATATTTTTCATTAATGTCCATGTTTTAAAAATGGTTTTAAGGATTTATTTATATGGACATTAAAGTTTTAAAATAAAAATTCCTTGTAAAAGTTTCAAAGTGGTATGGGACACTTTGATTCTAAAATCTATTTTAAATGGATTCTTGACAAATAGTGTGACTTTTAAATGATTTCAAAAAAAGGGGGATATTTCACTCTAATTGTTTTGATGGTTATTTTCATCTATGTCAATATCCTTCATCATTCTCTATTGAGGTTAATATGATACAATACAATCTTCCATATTTTATCAAATGAGTTATGTTTGATTTTGGATGTTCTATTTTTATACCATTCATGGTTTGTGTATAAAGTATTGACATTTGTTATGCTTGTTTTAATACGAACGTTTATGTTATGTTTAAAACTTTTCATATGAGGAATGAATTGGACTTAGTAAGTGACGGGTGGAGCCCGATATAGCTCCTCGATGAATCGGTAGGTCTCATGAGACAAACTAGTGTCTTGGCACAAGGCCTTGGAAAAATCTTATTTGTAGTCTTGGCACGAGGCCTTGGCTATGTGGTTATGATAGTCTGGAATTATGCATTCCATCATTATGAAAGTGGTTATTAATATTTTCATGTGATTATTCGACTAGTAAAATATCCATGTGAATAAGTAAATGGAATTATTTAAATTTATCATTTCCATATTATGCTGAAGTTAAAGTTTAAAAGGCTTTTGTTTTAGTATATATTTCCTTGAATTTTTATGTTTATTTATGAAACTTTAAACTATATTTTTATCCTTACTAAGCATCTGAGCTCTCCCCTTTCAATGTTTTATTTTTTCCAGGATGTGAAGAAGTATTTTATGAATGATCTGCAGGGATAGTATGAGGGGATATGAAGACAATATGTTGTTTTAGTTTTTCACTTATTGATGTAATGTAAACATTATGAATATATCTAGTGTTTCCAAGGATACTAAACTAATCAGTCTTTTGAGACTTGATCATTCTTGTGATCATGCCAAGGTTATGTAATAATGCACCGACTCTGGGTATCTAGGGTCGGGGAGTAACAGTTGGTATCAGAGGAAGTTTAGTACAAACCTTGGAAGCTAGATTTAGATAAACTCTGATTGGAGCACGTAGACCTAAGATAAACTTTGAGATTTAGTATAGAAGAACTTCCTAGAATTTTGGTATTGGAGAGATTTTGTGAGTTTTCTGAGCAATATATCCCTGTCTGGATACGAGTAGGTAGAGGCGGCTCTGGCACAGATGTACCTATGGGTAAAACCCAAAAACACTGCTTTGAGCTAGACTCGAACGGGAACTGGTGCACGACAATGGGCCTTGCTGAATTCTTGGTTACGACACTCCCGGGGGATATGCTTAAGATAATTTACATTTTCTTTACAAACCAATTTGAAGTATTGTATATATAAGATGAGAGTAAATTACCTTGGTTAATCCTAATGTGTTTCAAATTGAGAATATGGTGACATGTTAATCTCTAAATGATTTTGTGACTACTGTTACTCACACAATGCTTTCTAGTCTTAGTCAATGGCTGGATTCCAAGGAAGTCATAGTGACTTTGACAATGATGTACTAGGTGGGAACGGTGGTGGAAATGAGCAACAAAATGGAATGTTGATAGGCGTAAAAGATATCATCTTTATGCCAAATCGATTTTCCAAAAATATGATCAACAATATATATATTAACCAATTCCCAGACTCAATAAAGAAGAGAAAGGTGATGAATGATAATAGCTCCAGTAGTCTAGACCATGGAGAAAGGAATCCTCAATTTCCATCATGTAGGAAATGTGGAAGGAGACACCAAGGAAAGTGTCTCAATGGGACAATGAAATGCTTTACGTGCGGGAAGGAAGGACAGAAAGTGAAGAATTGATGAAGAAAAATGAAGATTACTATGGAAGAAGATAAAAATGGTCCCAAGAATCCATTTACAGTCATTTGCCGTAAATGTAGGAGACCTGGCCATTACCCGATTGAATGCCCTATTCTATAGGATATTTTCATGGTCAAATAAGAAGCTATGTGGAAATAAATGGTTGGAGAAATGTTTAAAAATTATTAGTGCTCCTTTTTGATGGGTTTACATTGGAATGATTTTCTCTTGTATATTTAACCCTGCATTTTTTCATGTGAGAATGTTATTTGAGGAAGAATTATCTTTTCTCTTGTGGATATAGTTATAAATAACCATTTGGTTTTATATGATCGTTGGGTTTGAGGAAATTATAAGTTATTATAATTTGGGATGAAAATGCAAGGTATGAGATAAGATTTGTGGTTAAATTATGTTATGGTTCGTTTGAGAAATTTATCTCATTTTGGTAATGTTATAAAATATAGTTTTTGAAAAAGGACAACATGAAGACCGTGTGACAACCCATCGCGTCGGACAAAGATGTGGGAATTGAACCCACAACCAAAGTGCGATTTGGATTTATCACCTACCAATGGACTACGTGAAGTCCCTGGTTGGTGTGACTATTATTTTTAGTTAAATAATTATATTGATCAATAATAATTTGATTTTGGATCTTATGTCTTATCAAAAGAATACCCTTAGTATAGGAAAATGATTTGGTGATTAGGTGATAAATGTTATTTTGGAAGTTTTTTGCTTTGTTATGAACACTATATGCCCAAGGAAAATAGAATAGTATGGGATTTCATTTGAGCAGTAATGGTGGATTTTTATCTATGTTTTTATTGTGGATTTATAGTGATTTGTGTTATTTATGGAAATGATTAGGTTAATTACTTTTATATATGTGACTTTAAGAGTAATTCATGTCATTTGGAGATACAATTTAACGTGGAAGACTACATTCTTATAAGTTTTGGGTTTCAACATTAGTTTGGATTATATTGAAGGATTTTAAGGACAATTGATTATTGAATGGTATTTATTTAACGTTGGGGTACTGATGGTTTAATTTTAGAAATTAAGATTAGTGTTTTTTCTCTAATGGAATATCCATTTGGGGGATCATCAGATATTATACTAACCATTTTGGTTTTGATTAATCTCTAAAGACAAGGTAAATATATATTTTATCCTATGTGGATCATGTATTTCTATATAAGTTTATTCTAGCTCTTCAATTGTGACCAGGTCTTCTTGAATACTCATTGTTAAGAAAAATGAGTTAGTGGTAAAAATTTATTAAAGAATGAAACTCTACTTAAAAATAAAGTATATCTCTTTATGTTCTTAGTCAATATCATAAATGAATTCCTCGTCCTTATGTAATGTAACTTAAAACAAAAAATGTTGTCCTTCTACTTTTCATACTGGGAGACTAATGACCGTTTGTCCCAACACAAGTTTGTGATTTTCTTATTATTAACTTTCTCCTGATCATGTTTTCTATCCCTCTCCATCAGAACTTAAAACTTATTTTATCATCCATATCCATGTTTTCCTACATGGAATCCTATTATGGGTTATCTTGGGTGACCTTTATACCTCTCTTCCTTTCTTTTAAAGTGATAGTTTTATTGACTCTTTTTCTGATGTAGGACTTTCCATTATAATCTCAAACCCAATTTTAAAAAAATTGCGAGGACTCAATTTATTGAAGGAGGGGATAATTTAACACCCCAAGCTTCCACGGTACGTTTCCCTTTGAATAATGCAATGGCATGCATTGTACGCAACTTCGAGATTCTAACACACCACAACCAATTAAACTAGCCATTATGAATAGTAATACTAACTTTTTTAAATTTTATAAATTTTATCTTTCGAAATGGACTTCATTTTTGGATTGGTAATATCTATATTAGCTTAGGGTGAAATTTTGGTAATTTTTGGATAACTTTCATATTTTGATGAATAGTGAAAATTACTAAATTTTAATTAAAAACAACTTTTTTAATCAAAATAATTAATATTGATAAATTATGAATTTGAGTGGTTTTAAAGTATATTTAGAATTTATTTTTACCATTTAATACAATTTTGGTAATTGGATGTAATTTCACATTTAAACAAGACATAAACAAGTGTCAGTCTTTTGATAGTTATTATCTCTTAAAAACACGCTATTTGTTTTGATGACGGGAATTATTTTTTAAATTAATTATCGCAACTGATATGTTTTTAATTTAGTAAAATAAACATCATTTTTGAATTCATAATATCAAATATATCTTAGGCCTAATTTTTGGTATTTTTCTGGAAACTTTCATTTTTTGATGAAGAGTGAAACCACTAAGTGGTAGTTAAAAAACTGAATTTTTCATAAAACTAAATTTTACCGCTTCTGTGAGTGGAATTTCGAAAATCCTAGAGACACGGTTAATATCAAGGATTAAAATGTGGTTCAATAAGATGAAAATAATTTTTTGTGAATAGTAACTTTTTACTTTTATTTACCACGGTTAAAAGTAAATAGGGTAATTAAGGGTAAAAATGATATTAATATTACCCTAACACATGTCCTAATTCTATTGGACAAGTGTATCTCGGCCAAAAACAACCATAGGAATAAAATATTATTATTTAGGTCCACTTGGATTAGATTAGGACATTTATTATTATTTAATTCAAAGAAGCGTTAAAAGAGTTAAAATCAAATTTTATTTACTAAAACATTTTTAATATAAGGTTATACATAAGATAAATTCAATTGTAAATATTCATTATAAATATAAACAGATTTCATAAATAATGATAGTTTATTTATAATTTTTAGACATTAAATAATTTAATTTATTTATGACACAATGATGATGGAGTAATTACCATAATAGTGAAATAATTAAAATAATTGATATTATAAATATACAAATAAATATAATTTGAGACTTTTGATGAATTACACTAATTTTCTAGGTTAATATGACATGTTAGGATTGACTTAATGAACTTATTTAGAAGTAATCATTCTGATATGATTTTTACAAAAAACAGTTATTGAATAGTGTCAAAATTGACATAAAAGAGTTTTTAAAACAAATATTATATTATTAATTGATATTAAATTCCTAAAAATTTAAGGTTCAGCCAAAAGACTGATATCATTATAGGTGTATCATTAATGGACCACTTTGGGGTATCTTGGATGTATATAGTAAGTTTATTAACCATATAATATAAAAATATAAAGAGACATTGTAAAAATGAAACTAATTAACTAATAGTTAATACTTAAAGATAAGGTTAATATCATGACCCCAACCTGTCTAAATTCTATTGGTTGAGTGTTTTGAGACCCATACCCACCTTAACCTTTAAATAATCCACTTTGGAGCCATTATAAACCGAATATTAATTTGTTATAAAATAATATTTCTAGCTTTTCCAAAGGTGCCCCTCACCCCTCTTATAAAAGGGCACTCCCCCTTCTCATTATTTCACACCTTCAAAGCCTTTTGGTTCGGCCAACCCCTGCCCAAATACCCTCTAACCGTCCCTCACTACAACCTATAGGCCTTAGTTTGATCATAAATCCAACCTAAGGAGCCCTTTCGATCAAATCAAAAGGAAGAACCCGAAGAAGAGGTAATGTTTTCACCACCCTCTTTCAAGTTCTTTTATTTTTCCACTTCTTCTTTCTTTGTAATTATCATTATAAAATAATAAATCCAGTATATTATATATACTATGATGTTATTATAAACATGGTAAAACCATATTTCAGTATTCTATCCATCCTCTGAATGACATGTCACCTCACGTGCGTATGTACGGCTTATCGTCTCCACATCGTGGTGTAATTGTTATTCAAAACATTATTATTTGGATGGTTATAATAATGATGTGTAATTCATGAAAATATTAAATATAACATGATAATGATTCTGTATATATGATATACCATCCAATTAAATATTATTTTAATATCAAAAGAATTATATTGTCGCTTGTGCGTACGTACGGACTATCATCTCCACAAACGCGATGAGATTCATTCTCCATCGTATCCATTCAACAATAATTCTCATTTAATGATTAAAAATAATGTTTAAATATTTTACATCATTCTGTATATGAATAATATACATCCCATTAGTAACAAATATGTCTCAAATAACAATGAATATAAAGGAAAATGAACCTGTTAACACCCGAAACGACAATAATTCTAAGATATTATTAACAAATCAATGTTAAAAGATCATATAAGATATCATATCAATGCATATGATTCTTGTATAATTCAATAAAAATTATTTCACCATTATACAGAAGGTTAACCAACCCTCAACCAAGGAAAAATTACAAAGTAAGGGGTTTCTTATCTCACTTTTAATTCCGTGAGAATTCCATTGTTCACCACTTATTTATTACATGTGGTGTGTGTACTGCCCATTTTTTTATTCATTGTGTAATATACTTTAATTAATGTATATTTACATCATCATTGTATGATACTTCATTAATGGGTGTATGTTTTTTATGTTACCAAATCAATAAGGGAATTTGAAATTTCAATTTCCACTCATTCCGCTTTACGCATACTTCATTGATTATTTTACTCCAAGATTATGTGTAGAATCACTATTCATTTGATTATGTCATAATTTCCACTCCCCTTTCTGTGGATATAATTTTTATACACATAATCAATCCATTGATAAATTCTCGAGTCATCGGTATGAACTTGATAAGAGTAATTTTAACTCAATCTCCATTTGTTAAGTTAAATATCCAATTCATTGGTGTTGTTTTCACAAGAATATCTATGAATGCCATCTGATTGATTTACACTAAATATCCAATCATATTGAGTGTATATATATTTTTCACACATAATTATGTCGTTGATTTATCCTTAACCAAAGGATATGGTCTTTATAAGATAATCCATCTCAATTTACATTCTATTGAGACTTCTTTGTTGTTATACACCAAATCACTTTTATATGGTGTATATAATGTACTTTGAAATAGTATATCTTGAATCCCTTTATTCTCATGATATTATAAATTTTTTATTACCTCAATTATTTGTATTCAAGTGTCTCTCTTTTGGTTAGAAACTCTAACTAAAATACATTTTTAAGTGTTTTAAAGATTGATTATTCTAAATCTTCCTCATTAATGTACATGTTTTAAAAATGGTTTTAAGGATTTATTTATATTTACATTAAAGTTTTAAAATCAAAATTCCTTTTAAAAGTTTCAAAGTGGTATGGGACACTTTGATTCTAAAATCTATTTTAAATGGATTCTTGACAAATAGTGTGACTTATAAATGATTTCAAGAAAAAGGGGGATATTTCACTCTAATTTTTTTGATGATTATTATCATCTATGTCAATATCCTTCATCATTCTCGATTGAGTTTAATATTATACAATACAATATTCCATATTGTATCGAATGAGTTATGTTTGACTGTGGATGTGCTATTTTTATACCATTCATGGTTTGTGGATAAAGTATTGACATTTCTTATGCTTGTTTTAATACAAATGTTTCTGTTATGTTTAAAACTTTTCATATGAGGAATTCATTGGACTTAGTAAGTGACGGGTGGAGCCCGATATAGCTCCTCGATGCATCTGTAGGTCTCATGAGACAAACTAGTGTCTTGGCACAAGGCCTTGGAAAAATCTTATTTGTAGTCTTGGCACGAGGCCTTGGCTATGTGGTTATGATAGTCCGTCATTATTAATTCCATCATTATGAAAGTGGTTATTAATATTTTCATGTGATTATTCTACTAGTAAAATATCCATGTGAATAATTAAATGGAATTATTTAATTTTATCCTTGCCATATTATGCTGAAGTTCAAGTTTAAAAGGCTTTTGTTTTAGTATACATTGCCTTGAATTTTTATGTTTATTTATGAAAGTTTCTGCTATATTGTTATCCTTACTGAGCATCTAAGCTCACCCCTTTCAATGTTTTATTTTTCCCAGGATGTGAAGATGTATTTTATGAATGACCTGCTGGGATAGTATGAGGGGATATGAAGACAATATGTAGTTGTAGTTTTTCACTTATTGATGTAATGTAAACTTTATGAATATATCTAGTGTTTTCAAGGCTATTAAACTAATTGGTCATTTGATACTTGATCTTTCTTGTGATCATGCCAATGTTATGTAATAATGCACCGACTCTGGGTATCTAGGGTCGGGGAGTTATAGTTGGTATCAGAAAAAGTTTAGTACAAACCTTGGAAGCTAGATGTAGATAAACTCTGATTAGAGCACGTAGACCTAAGATGAACTTTGAGGATTAGTATAGAAGAACTTCCTAGAATTTTGGTATTGCAGAGATTTTGTGAGTTTTCTGAGAAATACATCCATATCCGGATACGAGCAAGTAGAGGCGGCTCTGGCACAGATGTACCTTGGGGTAAAACCTAAAAACACCACTTTGACCTAGACTCGAACGGGAACTGGTGCACGACAACGGGCCTTGCTGCATTCTTGGTAACGAAACTCCCGGGGGATATGCTTAGGATAATTTACATTTTCTTTACAAACCAATTT
Organism: Viscum album; assembly: GCA_963277665.1. Classification (NCBI taxonomy): domain Eukaryota; kingdom Viridiplantae; phylum Streptophyta; class Magnoliopsida; order Santalales; family Viscaceae; genus Viscum; species Viscum album. The sequence goes on along the minus strand of OY728155.1, from coordinate 118,172,790 downwards.
GAAGTATTATATATATAAGATGAGAGTAAATGACCTTGTTTAATCCTAATGTGTTTCAAATTGAGAATATGGTGACATGTTAATCTCTAAATGATTTTTTGACCACTGTTACTCACACAATGCTTTCTGGTTTTAGTCAATGGCTGGATTCCAAGGAAGTCATAGTGACTTTGAGAATGATGTACAAGGTGGGAACGGTGGTGGAAATGAGCAAAAAAATGGAATGTTGATAGGCATAAAAGATATCGTCTTTATGCCAAATCAATTTTCCAAAAATATGATCAACAATATATATATTAACCAATTCCCAGACTCAACAGAGAAGAGAAAGGTGATGAATGATAAGAGCTCCAGTAGTGGAGACCATGGAGAAAGGAATCCTCAATTTCCACCATGCAGGAAATGTGGAAGGAGACACCTAGGACAGTGTCTCAATGGGAAAAAGAAATGCTCTACGTGCGGGGAGGAAGGACATAAAGTGATGAATTGACGAAGAAAAATGAATATTACTATGGAAGAAGATAAAAATGGTCCCAAGAATCCATTTACAGTCATTTTCCTTAAATGTAGGAGACCCAACCATTACCTGAGTTAATTACCTATTCTATAGGATATTTTCTTGGTCAAATAAGAAGCTATGTGGAAATAAATGGTTAGAGAAATGTTTAAAAATTATTAGTGCTCATTGTTGATGGGTTTACTTTGGAATAATTTTCTCTTGTTTTTTTAACCCTGAATTTTTCGATTGGAGAATGATATTTGAGGAAGAATTATATTTTCTCTTGTGGATATAATTATAAATAACCATTTGGTTTTATATGATCGTTGGGTTTGAGACAATTATAAGTTATTATAATTTGGGATGAAAATGCAAGGTATGAGATAAGATTTGTGGTTAAATTATGTTATGGTTAGTTTGAGTAATTTATCACATTTTGGTAATGTTATAAAATATAGTTTTTGAAATAGGACAACACGCAAACCGTGTGACAACCCGTCGTGTTGGACAAAGATGTGGGAATCGAACCCACAACCAAAGTGCGATTTGGATTTATCGCCTACCACTGGACTACGTGAAGTCCCTGGTTACTGTGACTATTATTTTTAGTTAAATGATTTTATTGATCAATAATAATTTGATTTGGGATCTTATGTCTTATCAAATGAATACCCTTAGTATAGGAAAATGATTTGGTGATTAAATGATAAATGTTATTTTGGAAGTTTTTCACTTTGTTTTTAACACTATATGCCCAAGGAAAATAGAATAGTATGGGATTTCATTTGAGGAGTAATGGTGGATTTTTATCTATGTTTTTATTGTGGATTTATAGTGATTTGGGTTATTTATGGAAATGATTAGGTTAATTACTTTTAATTATGTGAATTTAAGAGTAATTAATTTCATTTGGAGATATAATTTAACGTGGAAGACTACATTCTTATATGTTTTGGGTTTCAACATTAGTTTGGATTATATTGAAGGATTTTAAGGACAATTGATTATTGAATGTTATTTATTTAACTTTTGGGTATTGATGGTTTAATTTTAGAAAATAAGATTAGTGTTTTTTTCTCTAATGGAATATCTATTTGGGGGATCATCAGATATTATGCTAACCATTTTGGTTTTGATTAATCTCTAAAGACAAGGTAAACATATATTTTATCCTACGTGGATCATGTATTTCTATAGAAGTTTATTCTAGCTCTTCCATTGTGATCAAGTCTTCTTAAATAATCATTGTTCAAAAAAAATGAGTTTGTGGTAAAAATTTATTAAAGAATGAAACTCTACTTAAAAAGTAAGTTTATCTCTTTATGTACTTAGTCAATATCATAAATGAATTACTCGTCCTTATGTAATGTAACTTAAAACAAAAAATGTTGTCCGTCTACTTTTCATACTGGGAGACAAATGACCATTTGTCCCAACACAAGTTTGTGATTTTCTTATTGTTTACTTTCTCATGATCTTGTTTTCTATCCCTCTCCATAAGAACATAAAACTTAGTTTATCATCCATATCCATGTTTTCATCCATGGAATCCTATTATGGGTTATTTTGGGTGACCTTTATACCTCTCTTCCTTTCTTTTAAAGTGATAGTTTTATTGACTCTTTTTCTGATTTGGGACTTTCCATTATATTCTCAAGCCCAATTTTAAAAAAATTGTGAGGATGCAATTTAATGAAGGAGTGGATAATTTAATACCCCATGATTCTACGGTACCTTTCCCTTTGAATAATGCAATAGCGTGCATTGTACGCAACTTCAAGATTCTAACACACCACAACCAATGAAACTAGCCGTTATGAATAGTAATAACAATTTTTTGAAATTTTATAAATTTTATCTTTCAAAATGGACTTCATTTTTGGATTCATAATATCGAAATTATCTTAGGGTGATATTTTGGTAATTTTCGGATAACTTTCATATTTTGATGATTAGTGAAAATTACTAAATTTTAATTCAAAAGAAATTTTTTAATCAAATTAATTAATATTGATAAATTATGAATTTGAGTGGTTTTAAAGAATATTTAGAATATATTTTTACCATTTAATACAATTTTGGTCATTGGATTTAATTTCACATTTAAACCAGACATAAACAAGTGTCAATCTTTTGATAGTTATTATCTCTTAAAAACATGCTATTTGTTTTGACGATGGGAATTATTTTTTAAACTAATTAATGAAACTGATATGTTTTTAATTTTTTAAAATAGACATCATTTTTGAAATAATAATATCAAATATATCTTAGGACTAATGTTTGGTATTTTTCTGGAAACTTTCATTTTTTGATGAATAGTGAAACCACTAAGTGATAGTTAAAAAAACTGAATTTTTCATAAAACTTAATTTGACTGCTTCTATGAGTGGAATTTAGAAAATCCGAGAGACATGGTTAATATCAAGGAGTAAAATGTGGTTCAATGAGATGAAAATAATTTTTGGTGAATAGTAACGTTTTACTTTTATTTACCACGGTTAAAAGTAAATAGGGTAATTAAGGGTAAAAATGATATTAATATTACCCTAAAACATGAACTAATTCTATTGGACAAGTGTATATTGACCAAAACCAACATTAGGAATAAAATATTATCATTTAGGTCCACTTGAATTAGATTAGGACATTTATTATTATTTAATTCAAAGAAGAGATAAAAGTGTTAAAATCAAAGATTATTTACTAAAACATTTTTAATATAGGGTTATACATAAGATAAATTCGATTTTAAATATTAATTAGAAAGATAAACTTATTTCCTACATAATTATAGTTTATTTATAATTTTTAGACATTAAATAATTTAGTTCATTTATGACACAATGATGAAGCAGTAATTACCATAATAGTGAAACAATTAAAATAATTGATATTATAAATACCCAAATAAATATAATTTGAGACTTTTTATGAATTAAACTAATTTTATAGGTTAATATGACATGTTTGGATTTACTTAATGAACTTTTTTCGAAGTAATAATTCTGTTATTTTTTTTACAAAAATCAATTATTGAATAGTGTCAAAATTGACATAAAATTGTTTTTAAAACACATATTATATTATTAATTGATATTAAATTCCTAAAAAATCTAAGGTTAGTCCAAGAGACTTATATCATGATAGGTGTATCATTAACGGACCACTTGGGGGTCTCTTGGATGTATATAGTATGTTTATTAACCATATAATATAAAAATACAAAGAGACATTGTAAAAGTGAAACTAATTAACTAAGAGTTAATACTTAAAGATAAGTTTAATATAATGACCCAAACCTATCTAAATTCTATTGGTTGAGTGGTTTTCGACCCATCCCCACCTTAAACTTTAAATAATATACTTTGGATCCATTATAAATCGAATATGAATTTATTATAAAATAATATTTCTAGCTTTTCCAAAGGTGCCCCACACCCCTCTTATAAAAGGGAACTACCCATTCTCATTATTTCACTCCTTCAAAGCCTTTTGGTTCAGCAAAACCCTACCCAAATACCCTCTCAACTTCCCTCACTACAACTTAGAGGCCTTAGTTTGATCTTAAAGCCAACCTAAGGAGCCCTTTTGATCAAATCAAAAGGAAGAACCCGAAGAAGAGGTAATGTTTTCACCACCCTCTTTCAAGTTCCTTTCTTCTTCCACTTCTTCTTTATTTTTTATTAACATTATAAAATAATAACTCCAGTATATTATATATACTATGATGTTATTATAAACATGGTACAACCATATTTCAGTATTCTATCCATCCTTTGAATGACATGTCACAATACGTGCGTACGTACGGCTTACCGTCTCCACGTCGTGGTGTAATTGTTATTCAAAACATTATTATTTGGATGGCTATAATAATGATATGTAATTCATGTAAATAATAAATATAATAGGTTAATGATTCTTTATATATGATATACCAACCAATTAAATATTATTTTAATATCAAAAGAATGATATTGTCGCTCGTGCGTACGTACGGACTACCGTCTCCACGAACGCGATGAGATTCATTCTCCATCGTATCCATTCAAGACTAATTCTCATTTAATGATTAAAAATCATTTTTAAATATTTGACATAATTATAGATATTAATAATATACATCCCTTTAGTAATAGATATGGCTCAAATAACAAAAAAATATAAAGGAAAATGAACCCGTTAACACCCGAAACGACGATAATTCTAAGATATTATTAACAAATCAATGTTAAAAGACCATATACGATATCATATTAATGCATATGATTCTTGTATAATTAAATAAAAATTATTTCACCATTATACAGGAGGTTAACCTACCCCTGACCAAGGAAAAGTTACAATGTAAGGGGTTTCTTATCTCACTTTTAATTCCGTGAGAATTCCATTGTTCACCACTTATTTATTACATGTGGTGTGTGTACTACCCATGTTTGTATTCATTGTGTAATATACTTTAATTCATGTATATTTACATAATCATTGTATGATCCTTATTTCATGGGTGTATGTTTTGTATGTTACCAAATCAATAAGGGAATTTGAAATTTCAATTTCCACTCATTCGGCTTTACGCATACTTCATTGATTATTTTACTCCAAGATTATGTGTAGAATCACTATTCATTTGATTATGTCATAATTTCCACTCCCCTTTCTGTGGATATAATTTTTATAAACATAATCAATACATTGATAAATTCTCAAGTCATCGGTATGAACTTGATAAGAGTAATTTTAACTCAATCTCCATTTGTTGAGTTAAATATCCAATTCATTGGTGTTGTTTTTACAAGAATATGTGTGAATGCCATCTGATTGATTTACACTAAATATTCAATCATATTGATTTTATTTATATTTTTCACACATAATTATGTCGTTGATTTATCCTTAACCAAAGGATATGGTCTTTATAAGAGAATCCATCTCAATTTACATTCCATTGAGACTTCTTTGTTGTTATACACCAAATCAATTTAATATGGTGTATATAATGTACTTTGACATAGTATATCATGAATCCATTTATTTTCATGATATTATAATGTTTTTATTACCTCAATTATTTGTATTCAAGTGTCTCTCTTTTGGTTAGAAACTCTAACTAAAATACATTTTTAAGTGTTTTAAAGATTGATTATTCTAAATCTTTATCATTAATGTCCATGTTTTAGAAATGGTTTTAAGGATTTATTTATTTGTACATTAAAGTTTTAAAATCAAAATTCTTTTTAAATGTTTCAAAGTGGTATGGGACACTTTGATTCTAAAATCTATTTTAAATGGATTCTTGTCAAATAGTGTGACTTTTAAATGATTTCAAGAAAAAGGGGGATATTTCACTATAATTGTTTTGATGATTATTTTTATCTATGTCAATATACTTAATCATTCTCGATTGAGGTTAATATGATACAATAGAATCTTCCATATTGTATCTAATGAGTTATGTTTGACTGTGGATGTGCTACTTTTATACCATTCATGGTTTGTGGATAAAGTATTGACATTTTGTGTGCTAGTTTTAATACGAATGTTTATGTTATGTTTAAAACATTTTATATGAGGAATGCATTGGACATAGTAAGTGATGGGTGGAGCCCGCTATAGCTCCTCGATGCATCGGTAGGTCTCATGAGACAAACGTGTCTTGGCACAAGGCCTTGGCAAAATCTTATTTGTAGTCTTGGAACGAGGACTTGGCTATGTGGTTATGATAGTCTGGAATTATGCATTATATCATTATGAAAGTGGTTATTAATTTTTTCATGTGATTATTAGACTAGTAGATTATCCATGTGAATAATTAAATGGAATTATTTAATTTTATCCTTGCCATATTATGCTTATGTTCAAGTTTAAAATGCTTTTGTTTTAGTATACATTGCCTTGAATTTTTATGTTTATTTATGAAAGTTTCCGCTATATTGTTATCCATACTGAGCATCTGAGCTCACCCCTTTCAATGTTTTATTTTTCCCAGGATGTGAAGAAGTATTTTATGAGTGACCTGCAGGGATAGTATGAGGGGATATGAAGACAATATGTTGTTGTAATTTTTCACTTATTGATGTAATGTAAACTTTATGAATATATCAAGTGTTTCCAAGGCTACTAAACTAATCGGTCTTTTGAGACTTGATCTTTATTGTGATCATGCCAATGTTATGTAATAATGCACCGACTCTGGGTATCTAGGGTCGGGGTGTTACAATGATGTTGTCATAAAACATATTATATATTTAAACGTTATTTAATTTTAACCCAATAATTCGACTGTCTCAGTAAATAATGAAAAATTCACCGGTAGATAATTTCGACGTCCTAATTCCAAAATTAATATTCTTTTTATCTAAATATTTTTCTAAATATGTACATTTTTAATTTTGAAATAAAAACCTGCATTTATAAAAAAAATGATGGGTTTTGACAAAAATAGCATTCAAACCATAATAAATATCACAATTATAATCATAAAAATTATACGATCATTTATATTTAATAAAAATTAATTTAGTAATAATATTTAAAAAATTTATTATTTAATTCTAAAATAAATTAATTCATTAAAATATATTTCTTAATTAACTAAAAATTCTATTTATTCTTTTAAAAGCTATTTACAAATAACAATAATAAAATGAATGTATATTCTCTATACAAAAATAAATTACATAATCATAGTACTTGGGTATCATTACATTACCCCTTATAACACCTGCATAATTCCAAAGGGTAATGTGTGCAATGGTGATAGACTCTTGGGTTGTCTCGTATAACATCGCTTGGGTGGCAATCTCTATCAACTTGCACTTCTCCCATAGGCGGTTTAGTTTGAGCTTAACATGTTGAAGATCATCTTGGTCTTGGTCAAGAGCGATGCCCAATGAAACCACCTCCTTTATTAGCACCAAAAAATGGGTTTTATATGGATCAATACTATAGGATGAGTCCATCGCTTCCTTTTTCTATGTAAATTGGAATTTTTAAAACCCTGTATTTATACTAATCATGTGATCACTATTTAACGGCTATATTAGAAACAGTCACTATTCTTAACAATATTTTAAAATCCAAAAATATAAATACAATGATGTTCATAAGTTATATAACCATTTTACATAAAAATACATATAATTGGATCAATAGGAATTTCCATTAATAATAGTTTGGGTCGTTACAGATATTCTTGATTACCAACTCTGATTCGACTTTTACCTTTAAGTGGTTCACTAGAATTTTATGTTCTATGTTTATCTCTATGATGAGAGCCTCATAAATTTTTCTATTATTTATATATATTTCCCACAATATGAATGAAAATTGTAATATAACCTTTCCCGGATAGATGAGCATAACTCACAACCAGAATTTGTTGAGCACGAGGTCCTCTACTCCCGTCCCTATTGGCCTTCTGGACGCACCATCAGAATACTTTTCCCATATCTTGGGACCATTTTGAATATAGACGAACTCTTCATCATATACTACATTATTTAGATACATTTTTTACAAAGGTATGTTTCTTAACTCTTCTACTACCAATCCTTTTACCACATTATAATCCATGAATTGAATTTCAAACTACTACAAGAATACCACCCACTATGTTAAACGTCTAGTTAACATAGGATGAGTGAGGATGTATTTGAGTGGGTTAATATGAGATACCAAATGGACCAAATGATGCTACAGGTTGTGCCTTATCTTTTGAGTCATGAATATTGATACTATAGTGATCTTATTGATATCTGAATAATGTTTCATGGTATCGAGCATGGTTTGAATGAGATAATAGATGATAATTTGTTTTCCAATGTCATTATTTTATGCAATTAATGTATACGAATATCATTTTAAGGCCATAAAATATAGAATTAGTATCTTACCCATAATAGGTGGCATCATCAATGGTGGACTCAAAATATATTTCTTGAGACTATCGAATGCCACCTAAGAGTCTTTAGTCCATTGATATGTGACACTCTTTTTCATTAATCAGGTGAATGGAAAACAATTTCCTGTGATTTTTTCTATAAATCAATGAATATAGTAAAGTATTTCATTTAATAACATTAACTATTTAAGGATTTAGTGAGGTGAAATATCTATGATAGGATTGGTCTTCTCAAGATCAACTTTTATTCCATGATGGCATACCAAAATGCTTTGGAACATTAATGAGGTAACTCTGAAAGTAGATTTCAGAGGGTTCATTTTCAAGCTATGCTATAAACGTTCATTGAATATAGTCTCCAAATTAGTTCATTGGTAAAAAAATTGTTGATATTTAACCACCATATCATCGATGTATCACTTGATATCCCATCCAAAAAATTCCATGAATATATGATGCCTCACACATTTATATGTAGTTCCATCATTATTTACACAAATGTTATTTAACCAATAGTAATACAACAATCAGAGAATTATGAGAGTAGTGGCCTCCATATATTTAGGGTCATATTAATTTGGTTTTTCCCTAAAAATATTTCTATGAAGGAAAGGTATTGGTATATTTCCCTCGAATCAATCATTTGTTACTTGATCTAAAATGAGAAATCTTCTTTCAGAAATTGACATTTAAGATCATGAAATTCAATGCAGACTGTTATTGGACCATTATTATTATTTAATGAGACTATATTTTCCATCCATTTTGAATACTAGAATTCTTAAAAGAAATTTTCCTTGATAATAATATCAAATTCATCCTCAATTTTTGTAGAGTGAGTCGGGTGCATCCTTTAGGTTGCCTATTTATAACCTTTATTATTTTCTGGAAAGCCTAGGTGGTGAGTGTACACCTCAGGATCAGATCCCAAAAATTATATGTAATTATAGGAAAACTAATTCAATTGTTTCTTTAGAAAGGAGGTATATAGCATTATTTCTTTAGAACACATAGTTGTGCTATTCATTGTGGTTCGTCAGTCCTCCTATATCCCAAGATTTATATTTATGATTTTATCAAGAGAGATAGAGATACCTTCCTCAAATGATTGAAGAGAATCCCTAAGGTCCTCTTTATGTTACTATATTTTCATACTCCTAGGGGAATTAGGTGATGAATGAAATTTCTCAATGTTGTGAGAGGAGTCAGGATTTTGAAAACTGGATGTTGAGGAAAGTTATTTTGAGCCGACTGAAAACGTGGAGTTTTATTAAATATTAAGAGAGTTGTGGGAAAGAAAAGTCGTGTCCCTACAATTTCTAAGTAGCATTAAAAATATTTTTCTTATTTAGTTGATGAGGTAGGGATCTGTTGAAGCTCAATAGGTGGAATGAGAGAATATTCATTTGAACTTTTACCACAACTTATTGAGTCGATGACCTTTTCAGTGATTCCATGCTCAGTTTTCATGAATGATATCATGACAATTGTTCAATGTGTACAGAAATCGAAACTCATTTGTTTGATCAGAATAATGTGTAGCACATATTCTTCACTGATCTATTTTAAGGTATCTACAGATGTCATTTGAAGATCATTTGAGATAGTGAACCAAGAGATACTATTAGTCATGATTTGGTTTCATTTCTTCTAGTATAAACTTGCTTCTATTTATTGTGATTCATATGATTGAAATAGATATTTATATGAATGAAACATCCCAAATTTTCCATTAATACAGTATATGATCCATTTTTTGTATGAATTGGGGACTTCCATGTGTTGAAGCAAACAATTCCTTCCTAGTATAATGCTTCAGGTCGTATCTTACTAAACATCTAGAAATTTTGAGTCCGATATGAGGTCCCCAAACTGATCCCTATGCATGATTCTAGAATAGGGTATTTTTTAACTTTTTTATAGAACTGTTCTATCATATTGGAGGGTAAATTTGGTCATAAATATAACCAAGTCGATGAATCATTTTATACTAGAATAAGGAAGACTCCTAATACATTATCAATGAAATACCACCATATACCAGGGTTATTTATCCTTACAGACAAATATCGGGGACCGATGTATCTCTGTATTATAAAATCGTTGTTCTGGTTTATGGAAATGATGAATATGTGAAATTATTCATGATTGATCTCTGTATGATATAATTTAGAAGAAGAATCATCATATTCAAACTAATGTTGGATCAAAAAATACTTTATGAGTTCTTCCCAATTGACATCCAATAAAATGAGAGCATTGATAATTGAAAACCTGGATGAGACCAAAGCCAATTATTTTATCATTTAATACCTCTAGGATAAATAATAGATCTTCCTGGTATAAATATTCTCTTTCAAAGGTTATTTATATTGTTAAGTACTTGATAGAGTTAGATTAGCCCATGGAATAGGAGTTGAAGGTTCTCATGTCCGTGATGGGTTAGGCTGAATAAGTCTGCATACATTCTATGGATGATTGAATAATTACGCCCCCTCTAATTGATTTTATAAAATATATGGTTTAGGGAAAATTATGAAATATTTTTTGAGACATTCCTACTCCTACTAGCCTATCATAGTTCATTCCCATGATATTCAGAATAATAAGTAATTTGAGTAGGGAATTGATTGGATTATTGATTTCAACCATGATTGGGTATTCCTCTTTACTCACCACTTCTACATTCTCATCCTCCAGTTCACTAGAAAGGTGTAGGAAACTCAAGTTCAAGGAAATAATCATCATCAGATAAGGTATCATCTACATTATATTTATTAACTTAACTAAATATTAATTCTTCATCATATGAGGATTATGTCTGGTGGGACTAATCTCATGGTATTGTTTGTTTGGGTGGTTCCTATGATTTCACGACTGAAGGCTTGATGTTCCAGAGATTCAAATATAACACTATTCTTGGTATAGGTTCATATTACTACTTTTTTTCTACTATTTTTACCAAGTCACATTTTTAGAATGATGGCCTTTAGAGGGACGTTGTAATGATAGAGTATGTTGTGTTGTAGACGAAGCGACTGTGGGAACAATTGGTTGTTTCAAATATGCTCAGAGGATATCCTAACTCTGATTGATTATTCTTATAGTCAACCTATCATTAAATTTATAAAAATTATTTCTATTAACTTATTCCCATTTACCCTCCTCCACCAGAGTGGTTTAAGAAACAAACTCTACCTCTTCAGGTGGTTCACCCAACTTCAATATCACATAATTAACCATTTTTTCTTGAAATATTTGAAAATTAAATAGTCATGGATGGTGTAACCCAATATTAAATGAAAGGGGAAATAGTTTGGGTGACCATTAATGCCAACATGGTTAGGTATTTTGGGTTTTTACAGAGTTAATAGGTAATGTTCCAAGAATGTTAAGAAGTGGATATGAACTTCCTCATCTTGGAAGGAGTAGAATTTGTTCCTCTGGTATCAAAATTTTGATATTTTGGCACTTTACTTTCATCAGAATGAGGATAATTTTATTAATGTTTCCATTATGTAGAAATTACCACATGGTGAGGTGTGGGATTTGGAGTTTGAACTGGTATAATGGCTAGTTTGAATGCAACCAATGTTTCTTCCACTCTACCTATCCTCTTCCCTTGATACACTGGAAGGGGATGTGAGTTAGGTTTGGTTCGGAAAATATAATCTTCCAACCTTTTTTATACTTCAAAATGATCCTAAAATCCACTTGGATACATTACTGGGATAATTGGTGTTTGTAGTTAATCATGAATACTCTCAATTAAAAGACCTAACAAATATTCTTGAAGGAGCTAAAAGTTCACAGAATAAGTCAAACTCTACTAGCTGGCCAAGAAATTTTTCACACTATAATGTTTCAATGTGTAAATTTGGAGATATTGAGGACTATTTTCTTCACTAGCATAGATCTGAATTGATAGAGGAATTTTTGGCAACGATCTTCCCATCACTTGATTTATATGACTGGTAGACTTATATACCAAGTGAAGTATGGTCCTTATAATGTCTATAGAAAATATATTATCTTAGCATCTTCTTGATTCTCATGGATCCCCATCATTGGGAGATACCTATAAATTAAGCGTCTTAAATTATATTTTGAGTCCACTAATCCATTGAATGTTCAGAACACATGATTACTAATGTTTTATGGGTGAATAATCACATCCAAACATTTATGTTAAGTCTTACTCTCTAGTTGTAATGGCACACATCATTCTTAAAAAACCTCTAAATGATCCACTAGTGTTTCGATAGTGTTGATGATGTGGGTAGGAATTACTAAATGGGAAAGATCTAGAGCTAGAGGATTAGTAGACTAGGATGGTTGAAGTAGTTCTTCTTATGCTCATGGTGGGTATCCTACCAGATATATTATGAGAGGATGCATCTAACATAGCTCTTATTATGTACCTAAAAAAGGGAACTCCTGATATCTTACCAACATGGGGTCCAAATATATTGGTTGTTAGTACTCTTCCTTAAGATAATGTTTCGGCACCATTTCAGTTACTGTGACGAGCCCTGTTGTTTGAGGTACACCAACTGGGAGTGCAACATGAGTCTCCACTTATAGAACTTTTCCTGTAGGGATGTTTCCTCAGAGTATTTCTACATTGATATTTTCTCAACACCTCTATCTCTTCATCTTTTCATGATAATATCTCCTCAAGTGTGAGGAGATCAACCTATTCAGATAGTGGGTGAGATAGAGATGCACCATTACCATTTTCAATGATAGCTGGTAGTAATGGAGTATCTGAAAGGAAGTACAAAATTAATAAAATCAGCTCATTTTGGATATACACACTTATTCAATAATTTTAGTGAGGTTTATATTATAAATAGAAATAGACTCCTCCTATTAATATATATTAGCCTCATGTTTCATAATAGCCACTGTGATGTTTCTAATGATGTTATATGATGTGTAATTCATTTCAATTGTTTCATTATCCTATGAATTATAAGATAGTCAGTTGTGTCTCAAATATTGACCGAAAAATATGTGATCTCCAAGAGAATTCATACCATTGGGAGGTTGATTTTTTGTGTTTCTTCCACAAAAACTCATTATCTCAATTATTGTTCCTATTAGAATCATATCAGGAAGGGTTATTCAATAATATTCTCTAAAAAAATTTCCTTACGTGTTCCTAGTGAGGAAATCAAGTCATGAGATAGGATGAGGAAAGAAGATCCATTTTATGGTACTCCTCCAAAAACATAAATTACTAACATTCATTGATGATGAGGTTGGGTTAAAGAATCCCCCAAAATGTGGGATGGGGCTAATATAGGTACACTTTTAAAACCTTTTGATATTGGGGTTTCATCCTCAAAGGGATTGTTAAAAAATCCCCCAACACTATATTTAGGTTTGATCTAGAATTTCAATGTCTTCTGCAACCATGACTACTCACTTGATTTTATAGATCATTATTAGAACATGGGATGGGTGAATTGTATTATTTTTTCATGATTTACCTTCTTTCAAATATATTGTATCTACGTAATAATTGGATTACATTATGAATTATAATTGTTCAATATTTTCATATTCTTGATTCAAGAGTATTTCGATGTCTTGATATCTTATAGACCTATGACTTCACGAGTCATTTAGGATAGGTGTTTTTGTAGAATATAATCAATTGTGAGAACATCTTATTTTCTGAAGCCGATCTGAAGCTATGAAATTTTTTGATGTTCCCTTTGGTGGGATTTGATGATTGGGGAGTGAGGGGAAATGAAATGTCGCATGTTATCCCCGTGATTTAATATTAACAACATATTGCATTTCAACAATGAGTGGATGAATCTATTTTAACACATCAAGATATGTACACTATAGGGATCCTTTCTATTTTCACCATTTTGGGTGTAGTATATCTAGGATGTCCACCAAGTCGATATGATGGTGTATCCATTCTATTGACATTGTGTTTCATTTATATTCTTTATAAGGATAGAATGTTTGTTTTAAGTGTTGATGAGTAATCCATAAATCTAGGTAAATATCATGAAACAATTATTCTGACAACACCTCTAGAATGCTATAGTAGGGATTATATAAATGCTATATGATGACTGGTATATTGTTTTTATTCAACTCTCATCTCATTAGAAATATGTTATCTATGCCTTTTCTAAGAGGTTCCTCAACCTAGTTAGACCAAATTTGATGTTTCCCAATTTCTCTATTATTACCATCGTGGTTGGTAAAGATTTACTCAGTAATATTTTAAGGAAAATCAACCCAAGGTTTGTTCAATGAATGAACATTTTATTGGGATGTCTTCTGGTAGAGAAAGAATTTCAATTTTTAATGATGAGTATTCAGGCATGACTGGCTTCATTTTACCTAGTTCATTATGGTAGGAGGGCTTTCTCATAGCCAATTCGGTAAGGGGGGACCTTCTTGATGAAATGAATTATCACTATGGGGAGGAAATTCATAGGGAATTCCATAATGGGGAGGAATACCATCTTGTATATTTAACCAATTGAAAGGAGAATTACTATCAAGTATACCATGAGGATGACCTTTAGGGAGGATAATAACAAAGCGAGGAAATTCTTGTTATTTTATCTTATTTCCATGAGGAGGTCTTCCATGACACTCTCCAGGAGATGAGATCTTATAATTTATCTTCTTATGGTCTTGAAGTATGCCTTCACGGTAATATATCTATAGAGGACCTATAGAACTGATGGAAATAATGTTTAGAGGAGGACCTCACAATATTAACTATTTTATCCAAAATTTGGTAACTTATGATTAGGATCCTTAGGCATTATATATAAAAGTCTAACAACATCAAGTACATGAGAATTTAGTAAAGAAGGATTATAGAATGGATATTCATTTTCTAATCACCTTTAGTGAGGATACTTTTTGAAAGCCCTCTAATAAGATATTGGGGCTGCTTTCTATTAACATTGTCCATATATGGGGGCCTATTTGAGTAGCTCTTAACTAGTGGCTAGAAATTATTGAATGAATTTTGATATTTTAGCAGGATTCTATTCATACCCTGTAGTTTCCACTGTGATAGAATGATGTCCTCCTGTTGGAACACGGGTATGGGCCCATACAAACAATCAATTTATCATGGGATTTATCCCATGATCCTCCTAGGTGGTGGTATGGATATGAAACTTCACTAGAGTGATACTCGTGTTATGTTGATGAGTCACCCCAATTGTGGGGATGAAATTATGTGCCTTCCCTTCAAAAACAATTTGGGTTGTTATTATATCCTTCAGGTTCGTAGGGTGTGGGAAGAAATTTGTGTCTTCCCATTCAGCATTATCAAGATATGCTGAGTGACTTTAGTTTCAAGAATTTTGATATAAGCCCATTATGTGGATGACAAAGGGTGTATGACTACTCTTGTATTCCATTCCCTATTAGTATATACCGATTGTAATTTTTTGAGGGGGTAGAGGCATGGGTCTCCCCCTATTTTTCATCAGAATTCACCGGTTAGTTTCTCTAAATGATTCGAAACTATGTTGATTGGTTTGGTATATGTCATCTGATGTGTGAAACTACTCATCATTTAACACCCTATTTTATTAGAAAGATTCTATGGAGGGAACATTCCCATTTTCATGTTCCCTATTTCTTGATCGTTTCCCTTGGTGGATTATACTAAGTACCCGAGCCGGAGTGACCTAAGATGGACTCCTGAGGGTAACACCTTCATAATGTTGTGGGTTAAATTCGATGTGGCATTATAAGTGGTTTCTGTTAGAAGGATCTCCTTAACAAGACCCATTCATTGTTCGAATGAGGTCGTTGGTGACCAAATAATCCTCTAACCTAATATAAGGGAGCTATCTATTGTTGTGTTCCGGGGATAGACACGTAAAATGGTTTCAAATGAAAACTTGTGTCATCGACTACTAGGCCACTAGACATTGTTGAGTGGGTGTTTTGTGGGGATTCATTAGCTAGAGGTATTTTCATAAAGCCTGCATAGTTGGGGTAGTACCATTTATGTGGTACTATATAATCATCACATTGGATCACCAGTTTTTAAGGAGAAGGGATGGTAAAAAATCCCCCTGATTGCATGAAGATCCTATCAGTGCAACAACTGAAGAATATTTATGCTTAAACTAGTAAGACACCATTGGATTGATGGGATTTATTGTTGAATAATCTTATAAATATATAGGACGAGAAAAAAACTGATAAAAGAATTATCATAATAAATGAACACATGCATTATCAATTTTTATAGATCCTTGTTTGGCCCACATTCATTTTTCGTGTGTGTGAAAAGGCCCGACATGTGGGTGAAACTATCATTTTGGTTAAGTATTCACATCAGGTTGACCATTTCATCACCCCTAAAAACCACATGGGGTGTGGATGGAATTTTTTGTTTGTGTTGGTATGACCACACACATTGGAAAAATATGTTCATGTCTATTCTAGGCATTCTAAAATGGGTTTTATTCATCGATCCAGAAAAATACAGTATTACCCTTTTTTGGATGTTTCAAAACATGTTTCCAAAGGCATCTGGTCACTAGGATATGGATCCAACCATATATAAAGACTCACATTGGTTGATAGGATGGGAGATCAGACTCATCACACCAATTTTGGGGAAATATTTCCTACTCTGGGACTCTCTTCATGATTTAAGACATGTTAGTGAAACATATACTAGATACCAAATATGGGTAGTGTCACCCTTAAATTGATAAACCCATTATTAACATGTATTTTATTTGGAATTATCATTATTTATCCAAGGTTCCGTATACATTGAGAAATATTTATGTATCTGAGGTTCTCCATCGATGGAACCCCTTTTGTAAATGGATTAGAGATTCTTATGTCCTTTATTATCATGATGCTAGTTTAAATATTCAAAGTGGGGGAACTCTAGAATTATCATCATCTAAGAATAATTGAGTTGTTTTGGTGTTGAGATGAGTCCCATGAGATGGGATACCAACGAATCCTTACAAAATTAATCAGAAACCACATATTTAAGTGACACTTAATGGGAAAAATTATACCTTTTATGGTAATGTAACAAGGTCCAAACCATTCCATTTAATGTCATGCATAAATAACATCTAGGTGAAGGGTTCCTAGTCACGGGCTAGTGTGGGACTTACAATAATGTAGACTAAGGGGACTATAAGGGATATTACCTCATAGGTTGGATAAGACCCTATTGGGGATATTTCATAATTAAAATTAGGGTGAGTTTGGGTCTTGGTTTTAAACCTCATGGAAGGTACCTATGTATCTTATTTAGATAGGATTAAAATCACACATATTTTTGAATGTTTGGGATTACAGCTATAGAGGATTACCTTGTTAATGTAACATGATGATCAGAAAAAAGAATATCTACTAAGAGAAGTATGTTGTTTCCCTATGTGATTCCACCTTTAGGGATTATGTGTTCACTTACCATGAACCTCTAGGTGGGGCATGTTGTAAATACTTTCATAGAAGTGTGAAAAGATGAAATCCCAAGGCGTTTCTACATTTGGAATATAGGCCTTTGAAACAGTGACATGGTTTTCATGCTTACACCAAATAAAAGGAATTAAAGAAGACTGGAGAAATATATAGAAATAGTTTCCCCTATTGATATAGGTATTTCATAATGCATATTTCATTATCATTACTAACTTCAAAGCCTACATGAGTTATGATTGGTGTGATAAATAAGCTGAATAATAATACCTATAAAACCACACAATCTCTTTCAACTGTTTGTGGAAGAGAATAGGTATATATAATGAGAGGGAATACTGCACCATAAAAAATTGGGGCTTAATAAAGAAACAATGAACTAGGGTTAAATTTACTCATAATCAGCAATAAGATGAGGTTGGTGTCTTTCTGGGGTAGTTAACGGGAGATATAGGTCTATCATTTTCTAATGTCATCTTTTTTAAACCCCAGGTTCCTTTCATTATCCCTAAGGATAATATCCTCATTACCTTGGGAATGTATAATTGTTAACTCTCTAAAGATCCTTCCTATTTGGTATGATAAATATAGTAACTCTTTTTCCATGGGAACGTAAAATTATGAGGGTATGCTATTGTGCCATGTTCTTTAATCATATATTTATAAAGGATTTGGTGGAGGCCTTCGATTAGTAACCCTTGAAAAAGGTTCCAAGGAAAGAAGTGCCCTTCCATTGGTTTCATGAAGGGGGTGATCAATTTTTGGATCATACAGGTAGGGACTAGGTGTATATAATATGACTCATAGAGATGAGGCCTGGGTGAACTGAAGGTGGATCCCATAGGTGAGTAAAAGGTGACATGAAAGTGGCACATGTAGCTGGAGTCTGGGAGAGCATAAGATGTTTCACATAAAGTAGAGTTGGGAGAGATGAAGTTTCCTTTGTATATGAAGAAAATGGGGAATATAACTTAGAATATTCCTTTATCTCTCTCCATGGGTCTCCTCAGGTGTCTTTGGATGACTCATGATCATGTTTTGATTAGTGGAAGGATCCTTTATCCTGGTAGTTTTGTCTAGGTGGGGGGTGTTTCCTCTCAAGTTTCATGGAATTATATACCTTGAGGGACCTCAATACATTGATCCCAATGAATTTCCACTCCTTTTGTAGGTATAAGTCGCTACTATGGTGTTTGGTGGAGTTAATGATAGACTTGGGTGAGAAGAGCTTCATATGGTATCTTAATCATTTAGTAGTATAAAATAAGGAACCCATTGGTCCTATTTATTGAGATACATGGTATTTTTGGTGATGGAGGACAATCACATAGGTCCATCACACATATGTCCCATGAAATACCCTTGTATAGGTGCTAGTCATTCATTTTAAACCATGAAGGTTAGTCTTATGGGGGCCTCTTATCATGCAAGTTGCACATGCTACCTAGACATGTGTGATATTAAACCCTTCACAAGGGCCTTACGTTTCTTAACCTAAAAAACATGGAAAATTTGATGCTTTATTTTTTTTTTTATAACGTACCTTCCTTTTAGTAATTTTGATCTTTTTTTAAAAAAAAAATAGAGTCTGAACCAATATTATTTATTGTAAATGAAAAAAAATAGTCTTATAGTAATTTTAGGGCTAGTTAAAAATGTACTTATAAATAAATGAATTTGGTGAAGGACCCAAAATTATAGGGATCAAGTTCATTCGTTGAAGATCCAATTAGAATTTTCGAATAAGTCATGGTACATAAATTGACCAGATACTTAATAGATATAGCATGGAACCATCCAAGGGTGTATTGGTTTGAGTGTCACATGGTATACATCTTTCCCAGAAAATGTTTCTTTTTATACAAGAGGAGAAAAAGAGAATAAGTAATATTTTTTATTATAATGTAATAGGATCATTCATGTATGTCATGTTATCTACTGGGGTTGATGTTTCCTTTGACTTGATAATTTTAGTAAAATGTAACAAAAATATAAGTGGAAATCATTGATATGTAGTTAAATATATCATTATGTATATGGTAAGAACTAGGGATATGTTCCATGTCTATGTAGGATATTAGGATCCTGTCATTAGGGGTCATAATGATTATATATTTTAGATAGAGGATAATGATGTGAAGTCCACATTAGGATATTCTTTCGGTCTCAATAGAGTTTCTTAGGGCTAGAAGAGTAAAAAAAATTATTTCAGATTCTACAATAGATTCTGTGTATATAGTGTCTTCTAATGAATCAAAATAATATCTTTACAAACAATTTTTTTTATTTACTTGATGTATCACCAAGTATGAAAGTCCCTATTGCATTATTTTTTGATAATACCATATTGGTGACTCTCACAAAGGAGCTAAAGTCACACGAAAATACAAAGAACACAATCTAAAAGTATAACCTCTTAAAGGATTTTTATTCCAGGAGTAATGGTTTGGTAATAAAATTATCCATGAAATAAAATATGGTGTAACCCACGAAAAAAGACTTATCATTGTAG
Source organism: Viscum album (assembly GCA_963277665.1). NCBI lineage: Eukaryota > Viridiplantae > Streptophyta > Magnoliopsida > Santalales > Viscaceae > Viscum > Viscum album. The sequence continues at coordinate 118,152,411 of OY728155.1, read as the reverse complement.
AATCATTTTTACTATGTGGAATTTATTGGATTGAAGGATGTCAGAAGTTGGCTCTAGTGATTGCGAGGGACAGTTGGAGTTGGTGACCTAGAACCAACATATATTAGATTTATGATAACCTATATTCACTGTTTAGAATATTAATAAACTTATAATCGCATTATGATTGTTCTTTTTCATGAAATAGTATGTGATAATTTCTTAAGAGTAACTATAACATTGAATGGTCATAAATGCTCCTCGCTATTATGAGAACTAATAATTCTACATTAGTATTTGTAAATATATATCATATAGACCAATTCTATATTTTTATGGGACAATAATGATATACGTTTTTAGGTGTGGAGACTCATAGTACATTGAGGTACATTATCAGGTTGTATGCCATTGGTAATTTTGAGTGCATGAAATTATCATAACCGAACCCACAAGTAAGAAATCCTCATTTATATGTTTCATTGGATTTCCCTATCTACATAAATTTGTATCACTCCTTATAATTTAATATAATAATAAATGGATATTATTATTCATGTAAATTTACATATTTATGGAAAAATTTATGACATATGTTCGCGGTGAAGTTGGATACTTTGGGTGTGTCACAGGTAATATTGAATTAATGAATAATACCAAAATGGATTTTTTACATTCTATTATTTAATGAAAATTTACATGAAAATATATTTTATGGGAATGATATAGCATAAATAAATAAATTCCCTATATTTTATATTGGTAGGTTTATTTATGAAAATTCAAATAAAGAGACATCAGGCATAGAGCTTGATGATACCAACATACTACCAACTTGATTAGAGATATCATGATCAATGTATTATATTACATAGTAAGAATTTTTATGAGGTTGTATGTGATTATGTAATTAACTTATTTATCTATGGGTGTATTTGTGTTTTTTTATTCTATCCTTGGAATTTGGGTGGCTCCACCTAATTCCACTGAGAAAAAGTCCAAGAGGGTCACACACTAAGTGTATCCCAAACCTAGGTTAAATATGAAATTTTATTTTTTAGTTTACAAGTTCAATAAATATTAATCTTATACATGGTTTTAAAATTATTCATATTTTATTGATTTCATATATCCAGTCACTAGTTATTCAAAAGAATTTTTGTGAGTATAATATTTAATAAATATTTATTTTCCATTTATTTAATATAGAATGTATTTATTTATTTATCAAATAATAATGGAGTGATACTTATTTATTAAATAAATAGTCATTATTCATTGTCTATTAAATTTTGTGGAGGAATTGTTTACATAGTTTAATGGTCTGTGGGGACATAAAATATATTAATTATTTTTTGAAAATAATTTAAAAAAATTATAAAAGAAATAATATTTAATAGTTCACTAGTTTTTAACATGTTAAGAAATAATAAAATTATTATTAAAGGCATGGGATTCCATTAGGAGTAACAAAATAATAAGGGTGCAAGTGAAATTATTATTCTCTAACCATACTACTATTTAAAACTGATTTTATTATTTACAAACATAATTCTAGCCACTTGTATTGGTTGTGCATAATGACTTTGAATAATCCTCTCAAAAAACCCTAGACAGCCCCTCTCCAAGAATAATCTCAAGACTGGGGAGTGATCCTCCTCAACCAATACTCTCAATTCTATAGAGATATGGGAGATTCATTATTTTAAGATATACACCTACCAATCATAGATGAATATCACTAAGTGTTTGGATCTTCCTTTAAATCCTTAGTTATTCTTTTGGTTCTTCGTAGAGGTTCATAATATATGAATGAATCACCATTGAAGGGAATATACACATGATTCCTTTGACACATCAATAGTAATACATAGAGATGTTTTCAGATTCTTCAATGAAGAAATAAATCATTTCATGGTAACTCTTTAACTAATTAAATTAATTAAAAATTTTATTTTAGGATCATGTGTTTGGTTCTTGTGTTCTCATGTAAGTTTATATTTTCATGCATTCCATTGGTCACAACAATATTTTTCATACCAACCTAAATTTATTCATTGATAATGAAAAAAATCAGAGTTGTAAATTCCCCTATTGGTTCCTCCAATATAATTAAAACATTATTAATCAACCTCAAGGGGTGTATACAAAAAGACAAAAGAACTAAGAAGGGGTCCCATGAATTCGATACCCCAAATAAAAATTATATCATATAAGATAATGGGTTGTTGGGAAATTTCATCCATCTTAGAAAAATATCCAATAAATTTTCACCATGAACATTACATTCAAAATTGTTGGGAATCTCAAAATAACATTGGAGAACAATACCAGAGTGTAGGAATTTTTTTATAGCCCTTCATGGACTAAAGTGATTCCCACATGAAAGAGTGTGGTAGAATGTGAGGAAATATGAGAACTCAGGGTTGTATACACATAAAATAATGACTTAGTGATAGTATATTTTTCACAACTACACTTCATCCCAAATATAATATGTAAAATCACTCATAAGCCTATCTAATTTTTTTATCATATTTTGGATATTCCAATGAAGAAGAAATCATTAAGTTGGAAAACCATGGGATATTATAATTAACAGGTTGACGTTCTCATTGAGGGATATTTCTAGAATTTAGGATTTATTATATGAGAAGATATCAAGGTTAATGTGGGAAGTAGCTAATATTTTTGAAAAATAAATTCTATACTCACCATTTATACAAAATTTTGAAATCAAACGTTTTATATGGGAGAATCCATAAAATAAGTCATGATTTAGAATCCAGATTCATTAAAATAATTAATGAAAACATAGTAATAAAAAACCACTACCATAGAGGTAAAGAGACAAGAAACAAATTTATCCATAGAAAACCCTATGATATGGAATTCTTTTTTGTCATTTTTTAGTCCACTTATGTTTGATCTAGAGTAATAAATGAATATATAATTACATAAGAGGTATAATATACCCATTGTGAAAGGATATCCACAACAGTATAGTTGGTGGCATCACACATGATTTAAAATGTTAGATCCCAACTTAGTAGATGGATTATTGGTGTTGAAGTGAGAAACATTTTCAATTCTTGAAATGCAATTTTAATATGTTCATAAAAAATGATCATATATTTTTTGAAAAAATTGAGATATCTTGAGTTTAGTTTGGTTAAAATATTAAATAATTTTATGATAAAAACATATATGTACCAAAAGTGAATGGAAAACCTAAATATAATTTTGATAGCACAATTCTAAAATAAAATATATTTTTAAATTACAAATCTAGTTACCCTCCGTAGAAAAAATGATATGTTCCACCATAAAATGACATTTTTCATAGTTTAAAACATGATAATTTTCAATGCATTGATGAATCAAAATAACATAGATTAGAGAATAATTCCTCAAAAGAGGAGAAGTAAATAGTGAAATCATTCATAAATAGATCCAAAAAATTATATAGTTAATATAAAAAATATTAATAATGAAACATTGGAATGTACATAGATTATTACATAGGCCTAATGAAATTATCCTAAATGAAAATGTACAAAATGGGCATGTGACCGATGTTTTTTCCAAATCCTATGGGGATATATGTATTCATAAGTATCCATAAACTCTATCATGGAAATAGTAATGAGACTTACCCTCCATCCTTTATAATATTTTTTAAATAAATGATATTGTTTAACGGGTCTTTTGAGTGATATTGTTGTTCTTATAGTAGTTTTTGAAAAATAGACAACTATTTTCACTCTTGTTGGAACTAATTATTTATTATCATTATAGACAATCACAAGACCACATTTTTTAGAACAAATTATTATTATTTTAACTCATTTACTATTAGATATATGATATATTATATCAACTACTAATAGATTTCTGATCATAATTTTAACAATGTTAAGGAGGGTGGGGTTTATTTGAATTTATTTTTGTCTAACTAGTTTATCCTCATACTATAGGATAATTATTTACATTAATATAGATGGGTTAATTCTTGGGATCATGGTAAATGTCTATACAACAGTTGTTTTACACTATCTCAAAAATTAAAGTTGTTGAATTTCATAATATAGAGAGAGGATATTGGAAATAATTATTGGTAATTCCTTGACAACCATAAGGAATGTATATTTTATGTTATTTGGAGGTGGATTCAATTTAATTGGAGTTTCATTAATAATAGAATGGAATTATTTTGTGGCAATAATCCCATTTATACTATTTATCTAATCATAGATTCTCTTCCTAATGGGGGTATTAATGTCAATATTTATTTTAGAATCATCTATTTTTTTAAAACTCCCATGATTCATGAAATAATAAATATAGTTACATAAATTGAATTTTTCCATGAAACTTCTGTAATTAACAAATGAGTCATTTCCTAGCATTTCTATCAATGAATAAAACATTGAAAGGGTTTTGGGTGAATGAAGATAAGTTTTTATGGGGAAAGGGAGTAAACAAATCAAGTTAACTAAAATAGTGTAATAATATTCCAATGGGTGCTTTATAAAATAATGGATGTTCAACTGGATAATGTCACCACCATAATCCATATATAATGTTCCATTATTTACATTAATTATTTGTTTGGAAGTTTTTTCGAAATTTCTACCCAATATAATTGGGATATTCTAATTCATCATATAATCTTCAACGTTATGAAAATAAAAATCAATAGGAATGATTAAAATTTTAACCATCACATGTATATACTCTCGCACACCTTTATGGTGTGTAGTACCTAATTTATATAGTAAAACAACTATTACTATTGGATTTACACCCCTAACCAATAATGAATAAAAATAGAGTGAGGCATCGTATTTATAAAGGTATCCAAATCAATCAAGGCATCAAAATATAAAATCTTCTCTATGGTACATTGAATCGAGAATGTTATAGGATCCTTTAATTTGGTGAAATGTGATGGTTGGATCAATGTGGATACATTTATACCTAATATCACATTTCTATAATATCAATATCTCCTTTATTGTTTACAAATATTCTTAAATAACATGAAATTTAGAAGAATTTTCTCTTGAACATCAATCAAGGGAATTCTAACTTACAATTTCATGAGTTCTTCTGAGATTTATTTCCCATTTTTTGTTTCATTTGGTTTACATTGTTGAGTAGAACTCTAGAGAAATGGAATATTAATTTTTGAGATACATTTTTCATCAACTGAAACTCTGTTTCATTTAGTATGACTCCTCTCAGGATAAATATTTTCATCATTTGGTTTTCCATGGGTGGAATGAATGGTTTTTTTAAAGGGATGACTCTAATAGGGAAAAACATTATTTTTAAATTTTGTGAGCACTCAAAAGAGATATTGAACTAATATTTAACATGTACCTTCCATTAACTATTGTATCAAATAATAGTTTTCATTACCCTTGAATTATTATTTCACCCACTATGTTGGTGATTTTCTCTTATTGAATTTTAAGGTATTTCATGGGAGATTGAGTATTTAGTTAAAATTATAGATTATTTGTAGCTATTTTTTAACTAGGTACTCTTGGATAGGATCCAGTTTTGAAGAGTTATATTAGAAAGACTTTGAGATGGTTCAAGATTTTGAGGTGCTGGTTGATGTTAACTTCCCAACCTCAAGTGGTTCCATGATTGTTGATGTTTGTTGGTTGTTTGTTTGGAGGACCTGAGAATATTGTGTACCAACTCTCATATGGTTCTCTAAATTGAGGTAATTTATAAAACTATTGAGGGTAAATGGAAGATATATCACAAGGAATTAGTGGAGGAAGATAGGATTTCCCTTGGGGTAGAGAATGTTTTTAGTGTAGGGTACATACCTATTGAAACTTCATGTCCAACGTTTTTTGAAAATCCAATATTAAAACATCATGAAAAAATGTAATGGTAATAATGGACCTCTAAAAAACTGTTGAGTGTTTTATACCATATTTTCATGGAGGTTCCTTGTTGTTATTTCTGTCTTTCACACCATGGAACAACCTATAGTCATAACAATCACATTACAATCAGTATGTATTAAAATTTCATAAAAATATTATATTAAAAGTTGATTACTTATCTAGTGGAGTGGTAAACTAGAATAATTTATATTAAAACATTCAAAGTTTTTCTGAAGTGTTTACAAATTGTATTGTCTTATTCTAGAAATTTATTTCTTTATTTTTACAGTTTGGGAGGATGAATTATGTTTTCCTTGAAGAAAGAGTTTCATTTCTGCCCAATCTATAATTTTGGAGTTAACATAGTTCAACCAAACTTTTACTTTGTATTCTAATAAATGGACAAATATATGTTTTAAAAATTAATCATCCACATTTTCAGTATTAAATATTTATTTTATAATTTTATATTCCATTAAATGGTTATGTGGGTCTTCTCCATCTATTCCATGATATTTTGGTAAGAATTGAATTATATTTGATTCTTATTTGATGTTTGGGGATTCAAATTGTATTCGAAAATACACTAGTTTTATATAAACATAGGGTGATGATATTTATTTTAATGTTTTATTTTTTCTACCATGTTTTAAGAGTTTCTTTCAGTTTCAATTTTAGTTCTATAATAAGGGTTTGGATGATTGTTATCGATGGATTGTGTGTCCTCCTTGTATAGGTCATTGTGAATATCCCAGTGTCACTGACAAAGGATCCTCTATAATTCCTAATTTATTAGATGTAATTCTAAAAAACTAATCCACATCATGAATAGAACCAACAAATATATATTTTTTTAAAATAAATATTTAATCATAAGATTTAAAAAACACATATATTTCCAAAATACACAAATTGAAAAGCACTAAATAATAATAATTCACCATCAGTGATGCTATACATTCACTTCACTATCAATAAGTGTCAAATTAAAAGGGTTTTATATGATTTAAAATAGTCAAGGAAAGACCCTTGATCATATCATAAGGATCATGTCAGTTTTATGTGTGAAATTTTTATAAGTTTTATAAAAAGATAAAAATTGGGGGGAGTCAATACTATTTTAGACAACATAATTTGAAGAGTTTAATTGTTGAAAATGTTAAGTGTTTTTAAAAAAAATGTAAGACGGATATCATTTCATTTTTAATACACCTCTTGAAAATATATTTTTTATCAAATTATTATGATGTTTTTTAATAATTTTATGGTTGACGGTTAACTAATATCTGGACTACCCACTAATATTTTTAAAAATTACATATATAATTTAAATATGAAACAATAATCATGCAGTCATGTTGTAGAAAATATTAATTCTTAAAGGACTACCACATAAAATTAAAGACTCAATTTTTTGTTAAAAATGATTCTTGAGTTTTTATATCAGTATAAAACAAGCGACACAATTAATGAAAAAATATTATTGAGGATTAAACAAATCAATTCATCCATGAACATTGTACACTATTTAATATACATATGAAATAAAAATATTATACCATAATCTACAAAAAAACTATTATTGAATTATGTTCTATAACTCCCTTTTAAAGTGTGTAGGTCCCTCTTGATTATTTCCCACCATTTAGATATCAATCGATAAGTTGAGGAGGCTTGTGTGGAGCTCCACCTTCATATTTCATCTCCCTATGAGGATAGAGGAATCTATAACTTTAATTCTGAATAAATGACCCATTTATAAATATAATATGGTAGATTTGTTCCCCTTGGTTGAATATAAAAATGAGGTTATCAAGGTTCTCTTTTATAGAGAGCGTGGAAGGTCATTTTGGGAACTCTATTTTTGCAATACTACTTCTAATTCATATTAAGACTAATAAAAACCATAATATTGTCTTTGAAAAAATGCAATTTTTTTTATGCCTTCTTAATTTCCCTATATAACATTTGGAGGCCATTGTATGTCTACAGTGGGAGATATTTTGAAAATATGGAACAATACCCTTGACTATGAGAATATTCTGATTTATGAACAAATCACTTCAATTGGGCTACTATATGGAAGAATCGGTCTTGGGTGTTTTATTAAGATATGTATACCACATTTTTTGGTACCCACCTACAAAATTTCATCCTGATATTATTTAATTTGTTTCCTAATTTAAAACATTGGGCATATGTATTCTCGGGATTCTATGCAGTTTAGTCCATTTCCCCCCACTTTATCTTTGGATCTCTAAATCACACCCACCTACGATTTAATAAATGAAGAGAAGTGAAATTATGAATTTTTTAAATAATCTAATTGAACCAAATATGAATTAAAATTTAGTATTAAAATGGTATTTTCAATAAAAAAATAGTTTATTACATGGTATAAAAGGGTAAAATTCATTAGTGAATCATTTTTCTATCAATGATGGTCCATTTTATGCAAGAAAGACCAGTTCCCTCTATTAATACCTTGGATCATTTCATGAAAAATAAACCTAAAATTTATTTTTATGCTTATAATCATAATTAATGAATCTTTCAGTGTATGTACTTGTTTTGGGTTTTGGGCCATCATGGTATCCATATTCTTGCCCATAGCTGACCAAGAATCCATCCATTGTTATCAACCATGCAGACTTATCTTCTTTATAATCCTTTAAAATACAACTATTTTTTATATCCATCTAATCTAGAAAATTGTTTCTCTCTTCAAAATACTTCACCATCAATTATCCCCCTTCCACAATGTCAACAATGGACATGTTCCCCTATGAGATAAAATTATAAAATGTTTGAATTAGAAGCCATAACTCAATCCCATGATGTCAACATTTCCATAATAAATCATTAAAAGTATCCCAAGTATGGAAAATTTATTCCTAATTTAATTAGTTAAAATTAATAATTTTGATTTGAATATTCATTGATTTTTAGGGAGGGAAGAATTAGGTTGAATATTTTCTAGCAAAATCATACCACGTTATAATGGAATGAAGTGGAAGGATTTGTATATATTCCCTATATTTATATCTCAAACAAATTGAAATAGTCATAGAATCACCAAATAAATTAAAATGTTTTTGAAATTAAAGGTATCGTAGAGTTGTATAAATCCCCATTGATGTGTACTTGGGTCTTTCTGTGGAAACCTATAGAACTATACTAAATGTGAAATTATTTGTATGATGGATGAATTGATCATGATGTTATTCTCTACCATATGTGATACCATAATTCTTGGTTTTAGCCCCATATTTAATGGTATTCAATAATACATGAAAATTATTATCCCTAGATCTCTATATACACATCCTATATCTTGTATTTACGGCTCAGTTGAATCCATTAATTATTATTTATTCCTCTATCCTAAACTTATATCTTACTCAGGGTTATAGTAAAGAAACTTATTTACTTTTACTTTAGTTGAATTACCATGAATTATTTTTAGACATTAAATTCACAGAACAAACACACCCAGTATAATCTATAAGTTAAATAAAAAATTTAAAAATAAAAACATACTCTAGATCAATTATAATCATTAGAAATTATTTTTTACTACATTATTTATGAGGAAATTTATCGATGATGTATTTTTTGATATATCCCCTTTACATATATATTTCTTTGTTTTGATTATTTATTGTTAATAAATTACACAAATTAACTTCATAAATATACAAATACATAAATTTTTATGTTTATTTGTTACATATTAGATAAACCAACCATCCATGAAAGAGGTGGCACATTAAAAATTTAACATTTTCAGGGTAGGATATAAACTGACTATTAACACTGACTTAATTAAAGAAAAATAGAGAGATAAAATACATATTATAAATTGTTTAATATAATTTTACAATTGAATATGGGAATTTATACATTTATTATATACCCATTAATTATTTAAATATGTATTTATTTAGAATATGGAGTCAAATATTTGAATATATATATTTAAACGAATAAGTTGAAAGTCATACATCATCTTTAAATATTCTTATTTTCTTAGGAAATAATGCCTTTGATTCATGGATTTCTATTACACCAAAATTTTATTAAGACACATTAAAATATATAAAGGATGGAATTTTGATATTCTTGGAAATTTTGAATTATTTGTGAGATTATTTTGAAAGTATAGGTTGAGAAGGTCTTTATACTTAGGGATGTATTTTTTGAGGAAAATAATGAAAGAAATGTTATATTAAAATAAAAACATGAAATAGTGACCTAATTGACATTATGAATTACATTTCTATAAAAATGCATGATTTTAGGACTTTTAAATCATTATATGAATAAATTTATTAGTTTATAAAATTGAATGAATGAAAAACAAAAAATATTTTTTAATGGAATAATTTTTTTTTTAGAAATCTAAATTAACCTTTTAGATTTTGAAATTAGGGTTATTATTATTTAATGATTGATTCATCGTATTAAATACATTTTTGGTTTTTCTAACCATTTTCTAATTTATTAGGTAATTAATCAATCGTTTTCATATCATAAAACAAGTAGTATTTGAAAACCAATATTTTTTTACAATTCACCTAAAAATTCATGAATTTCATAAAATTGTCAAAACAAATTACTCTAGGAATATTTTCATAAGATTATACTAAAAATTTATTTAATTTTATATAAATATTTTCAAAAATAAGAGATTTTAATTTTTATTATATGAAATTAATGTTTTCCAAAGATGAAAAAATTATCTTTATTAAAACTCATATATACAATTTTTAGTTTCCTAATTTTAATAATTATTTTACAAAACTATAAGAACTATATTTAATTATTTAAGTCACGTTAATTAATAGTTCAAATAAATGTTATAAGTATAATGGAAAAAATAAATATTTTAATGGTTGTGTTAAGAATCATAATGACTTGGTTACTGTTCCAAACAATTGAGTTACTATTCCAATGATCATAATAGTTTTATAAGTATTATAAATGTATAGTCATGATAACAAATCTTGTAAATAAGAGATAGTGTCCTAGTTTATTACATTAGAAAAATATATAAATAACCATATCCCAAAGGACTAAATAATCTAGTAGTATTACTGGACTAGATACATATATGATTCCCATATTACATTTGAATGAAAATTACAACATAATTTTTTAGAGAATAATATTACTCCCACTAGAATATCTTTTAATATCAATCATAGTACACTCCTTGAAATACTATGGAAAGAAACAAAACAATGATCTAAAATCCCAAAAAAGATTAAGTACAATAGAATCTTTCATGAATCAATAAATATAATCAAATTAGAAATGTAAAAAACTAAACACATATGCCATTTAAATGACTAGATAAAGAATAATAAATACGAATAAGTAAATAACTGAAGACACATGCCATTTAATCAATAAAATGAAAATAAAATTCATCCAGAGATAATACAACTATGAAAATAAAAGGTATAATAATAACATAATTCGTACAAAAGGGAATTCTTAATTATTGGGCGTCATGTCACACGAATATGATACATATACCGTTACAAAGATTCACAAGATGGTTTAAAACTATAGGTAAGTACAATTTTATTACTATCTTTCTAATTTTTCCCATGAGACCAAATGATGCATCAAGTGGATATATATTACTGAGCCCCCACCCATCATGGCAATTCAAAATCATTCCTCACATATCGAAAGATCGATTTAATTCATGAATCAATATACCTTACTAATAAATATATATATTGAATAAAGAATATAGATTATAAATATTTTCGCATTCAATAAAATAATGATCAATGTAAAACATAATACAAAAAAGTGAAATTTTTTTAAAAAAAATTAGAATATCCATGATAAATAATAGGGATATTTATGGGAAATTTACTATTTAATGATAACAGGAAAGTGTATATTCCATAGGAAAGTAAATGATAACAAAAATGAATCAATAAAGTTATTGTCAATACAATACATGGTGAAATGATCAAAAACTATACATATAATTTATAAGGATGTTATCAAAACAACATATACCCATTGGAGAAATAAAAATGTGTTTTCATCGTTGATGAATATAAATACAATAAAAATATTAGTCAACAAATTTTTTTAGGAGAATATCCTTTTCATTTTAAATATTAGTTTTTTAAGATAAAATTTCAGAAAAAATTAAATTTTTTAGATAATATGTTTTTAAAATTATAAATGATGTTTTAATATATTTGGGTAGTCATGACGGCTAGAAATTCCATTCATTACATATATGTTAAAACAAAGAATCATTTCACTTTTGGGTAAAATCCAAATTTGAATTATTTCAAAAATCACATGAATATTCACATCGAAAAAAATTAAAATGAAAAAATGTGTAAAATTATACTTAAAAACCCTTTTTTAAAAGGTTAAAAATAGTTTTGAAATCTTTTTCATAAAATATGTTTTTGAAGAAAATAGATTTTTGACCGAAGAGAGAAATAATGTTGGATTCTGTTAAAAACATTTTCTCAATTATATTTAGTACTAAAGAGTAAAAATGGTTCCCTTACAATAAATATTTCATAAATTACAATACAATAATAAAATTAAATGGTGTATTAATAAATGAACAAATAATTTCCTTCAATTGAAATTCCTGTATAAATAATCTTATTTAAAATGAAATTGTGAAATAAACTATTGCATAGATCATAAGGTTGATGAGGGAATAAATCAATGAATTATTTTTTTATATCAAATTAAATTTGCATAAAATATTTGGAATTACAATCTAATACAATCAATATTTATTTCACACATAATATTATAATTTCAAAGACTATTATGAAATAATATAACCTAATGAAATGAAAATGAATTATGAAATTCTTTAACACATTGTCATTTTCAATTAAAATTCCCTTAGATGAGATAAGTAAAATAGAATTTAAAATACCATATTTCTTAATGAATCAATATATGACATTTTAAAGTTGTAGTATATAAACCATATTAAGGAAACTATGTGTATAACATTACAATAAGCTTCAATAAAGGGAAATTGAGATGATGTCCCTTACCCCTTGAGAATATTCAAGCCTTGTCCACTTGGAGTAAATAATAAAAATGAAAAGATAAGATAACATTAATTATGAAGTATTCATGATATTTAATGTGAAATGGGAATTTTATACAACATATTAAAAAAATATTTATATAACCTACAAATGTTCCTCAATGAATGGAAATTTAAAAACAATCAATTTCTTCAATCTTCTTTTTAGTTGAATGTGATTTAACATTATATATAGTGGTTTCAAACATGTTATTAACTTATTAAATCACCATATTAATATTAAAAATATAATAAATTATCCTTCTATAACATCTTATCACCCTTTAATTAATAATTTTCATTAGTTTTATTTTTTACGGTGTTAATTACCTTGTTTTCTCATTCGTGATTTGTTTTTAATGTTTCAATTATTGTGAATATTATATTTTTCCATAATCCCCCGAATAATAATCTTGAAATAATTTTAATACTTATACATAAATTATGAATTTAATAAAAATCATGAAAAATGTTTTTGAAAAATGATGTACATTATGGTCATGGAGAGGGCAGGCTATATGTATACATTAGTGACATTTCAATTTTCCACTGACCATTGTAAAAAGGATTTATGTAATACATTATCCATAAAATTGATAATACTATAATAAATATCATATTTTTGTTTATATATATATATATAACAACCATGTTGTGTGTTGATGAAAATAGTGTCTCATCTCATTATAAAGGAGATATTTCACACATACACAAATGTTATTATCCTCATTAAGTGGCTCAAAAGGTAAGAAATAAAATGATATATTATATTTTAATAATGATAAATACTTTTTGAATGTCAAAATAATATCTTCTATATCATATATATTAATTAAATTCAACCTTATTACTTTCCATATAATGTGTTAGTGAAAAAAAATCACATCGATTCGTGCAACGGTATTCCCCCATACACACGAGCGACTTTATTGTATCCACTTAGAAATTGAAAGTAAAAAAGTATATATTGTATAATTAATATTATAATTTAATAATATTATAAATATCATATATATATATATATTAGATCTATCATCAGACCCAATCATGAGAGGTGCTAATGGGAAAAAGAATTACATCGGTTCGTGAGGTAGTAGTCTCCCTTATACACAAATGATAATTTTTAACCCATTTGATATAAGTGGGTATGATTTTAGGTTATTTCCTTAATATGAAAATATATTAGTAGATCTAATATGTTATGTTTATTATATTATCAATCTTTAAAAATAATATAATGAGGTGGAGGAAGAAATAAAATAAAAGTGTCCGTTGATAAACATTACCTCTTCTTCAGGTAACCACCTTAGGTTTACTCCAAAAGCCTTCCTAGTTTGTATTTATTTCAAACATAAGGTCCATATAATGAGAAGATAGAATTTTTATCCTTATATTTTTGGTATTTTCCAATAGAAATGCGAATAAATATGTGAATAAGAGATAAGAGGGGGTTCCCTTTTATAAATTAATTGGGTGGCACAATTATAATGTTTTAAAAGAAAATTGTGTGAAGACATTTTTCAAATTAAAAAAATTTTAAAAATGGATTAATGTATCTAAATATTCATTATAGGGTATAAATAGTTCCTTAAATTGATTTTAGACATGTTTCAGGTCATTTTGAATCTTATCTTTTTATTTAAACCCTCGAAAAATCCATTATTAACCTTAGTTGTGATAATATTTTTTACAGCTTTCACAATTCATTTTGTTCAAAACCTATGTTGAAATTTTTATATAATATAAATTATTGTGACTCCAAATATTTAATTAATTTTTCAAAATTCCATTCACAAAATCGTAAATATATAATCGAAAATTAATCAAATAGACATGAGGAGAAAGCATGTTTTCAAAGAAAAAATGTTTCATAGTTTACAAAGTTTTTATATCAAAATTCAATATGAATATTATTCAAATGAACTAAATCAATTTAATATATTTATAATTTAACCAAAATTTAATTTAAAAACAATTTAAAATATAATTTAACCTTAATGATTATTTAAGCAAAAATGCTATTTTTTAATTAAAATTCAATATATTTATGTACTCAAGAAAAAATAAAACATTTACAAAAGATCCCAAAAAATAACCCTAAACTATTTTTTATTTTTTAATTGAAAAAATGATGTTCTATTTATCAATTTAATTTTATAAAAGAGGTAAAAATAAATTTTGAATTTTGTGAGTGAATTGCAACAAAATCATCCTTTAGAGATAATACAGTTTTTATAAATAAAATCTATGTCTTTAAAATAATAATAATTATATTTATAATTGATAAATAAAGGTGATATTAAGAAAATAGTTATTAATATCTGTACCCTCAAACAGAATGTCATGATTATGATTGTATACTGTATTTTTTTCATTTCAACTCTGGATTGCGTGTTTTGCAAGCTCTTGAAGATATTAAATTTATTTAAAATAAATTGTTTATAAAATATCTCATGTTATATTATATTATAATATTTTTGTTTAATGTCATACATGAAATTTAAAACAATGGTGTTCTTTTAAAATCTTTGGGTGTAACATTCTCTCCACCTTAAATAAATCACAACCTCATAATTTATATTTAGTCTTAATTGTTAAGGGTTTGATATTTAGAAATACCTTTTTCAAAAATACCCCATGTAAAAGGCTTAATAAAATATTCTCTTAATAATATAGAAAATGATTTATTAAGGTAAACTAGAACAAAACATAACTAGTTTTCCATGCAAGATAAAATAGGATGGAATTTAAAAAATGGACGTGGAATAAAATCGTATATAATTATAGAGAGTGATATAGGTTTTTGATCACAAAAAATTGAAGGAACAATTGAAAGATAAATACATAAATACCATAAATATGTGATAGTTTAAAAGACAATATGGTTTATAATATATTATGTTAATATGATATGTTTTTTGGAAACATCCTTTTCCCAAATTTGAGGAATTATTTTACTGTCTAAGATTATAATTAAATATAATTATCTGATATATTTATATTTCATAATCTCAATTACAACATTTGGGTGTGCTTTGAAAAATTTAAAATTCAGCGATTAGACCAATAAATGACCATCCAAAAATGAATTTTTTTTCCTGAAGAAATAAATATCAATTTTTGTAGATCCTAGTATCCATAATATAATGATAATTCTTCCCTTCGATCTCTAGTAATTATTTTCAAAAAATGGTTACCATGAGTTATCAAATATGCTTTAATCTCTATATAGTGATGTAATAAATTAATCTTTAAAAACTCATCCAATTTTCAACTTAAAATATTTCATAAATGGTTAAATTTTTGGTCCTTAAAAAATATTAATATTTATAATTTGTAAAGAAGGTCACTAAATGTATAAAATGAACTTATCATTAATCCCCCGAACAACATGAAGTTGATCTTACTTTTAACATGTAAAAAAGTCCAATACCTTCACCAAATATAATCTTGAAACATAGTAATAATATAAATTCTAATAAAAAACATGTTTAAAACACGAATAATTCTTTATTATATTAGTTAAACATATATTTTTGGATTTATTAATTAAATCCAAATATGTCGTAAACTCCAACAATTAAATTGAAATCGAATTTGATAACAAATAATTAATCAATAC
Organism: Viscum album; assembly: GCA_963277665.1. Taxonomy (NCBI): domain Eukaryota; kingdom Viridiplantae; phylum Streptophyta; class Magnoliopsida; order Santalales; family Viscaceae; genus Viscum; species Viscum album. The sequence continues at coordinate 118,135,802 of OY728155.1, read as the reverse complement.
CAAATTATTCTGTACTATCCAATTTAATTTATCCATATAAATCATATCTTTATCCCAACATCATTATCCTTGCATTAGGAACAAATTATTAGTCATATTTAACTAAATCGTGTGTTTTCTAAGAAGTTAAACTTTCCATTAAATGATTTTTCTTAGACGTCGGTACTGATTAACATGTGCATTCAAATAATTACTGAAAAAAATAATATAGTACAACCTTTATACATTTAACAATTATTACAACCAAGATTTCATTGATAAAATACAAAAATGAAATAATTATTGAATTCAAACACAATAAAATTAATCATTCCACTTTGTTACTTGTAATAGAATAAGCTTGACCATGATCCATTATCTTTTTTTGACATATATTACTTTGATGATTGAGACATTGATTTGTGTAGTTCCTCATGTCCTTAATGTTGAATCATCGTACATTGTAAAAAAATTTCTTATCCTAGAAATATAAAGTATGATGGCATTTCTCACCACACTTTTTGAGAACTCCCATCCATTTAAGAAATTAACAGTGAGTTTCTTTCAAAAGCTACCAAATATGGGAAAATAATCCTTTACCTTAACCCCTTTGTGTATTTTTTTCATTATATCCTCTTCAAATCATTCTATACATAAAATCCATAATATGTATGGAATTTTTTCTCTATATTTTTAGTTAATGATTCAATATCCTCATATGATGAGAATGTTTGGGGGAATAGTTCCCTTGGAAATATTGGGTTAAGCACATCTAGGAATTGACCATTCTTACTCTTTGGATTTTGGTCACTGATATGGTTGTCATTATTTCCCCTAGGCACCATTTCCAAATAATTGGATACTCTACATTATACGATAAAATTATGAAACATAAAATATAATACCAAAAGAAGATAAATATTTAACATAAATTGAAAATTTTATTCATAGCTAATATCATAATCATAAATAAGTATTTTTTAAGGGTATTTCTATTTAAAATCCTTCATAGTGGTTTGTAATGAAAATGTGAATTTTCATAAGCATATCGATCAATAGTGTCAAACCAGGTGAGTAGTAAGACCAGTTTTCATGAACTAGGTGATGAACGAGCCATGCCCAATGTGGTATTTTCTAGGTTATTACCCCAATGTACATCTATGTTAGAATCACATTTACTTGTAGTAACTAAGCAGTGATTTATTTTATAGGAAAAAATCACACAATCACTTACTTACAGAGAAATTATGATTTTCTGCTATTCTTATCATCAATGTCTATCGTAGGGTGTTTTTTTGGAATCATTGTTTTTTGAGATCATATATCCAAAGCTTATACTAAACATCCTATGATATCTTATAGTAATTACCTTGACTCCATTAACACATATTTAGGGTCTTACTTTATTAAATTGGTATAAGATACCTAGAATCAAACTCATAAGAAAATAATAGTTTAGTTATCTCGGTAATCTAGATATATATATGATTTCCATGTAACATTTGAAAACACAAATAACAACATATATAATCTTGGATAAAAACATTATTCCATGTAGAATACCAATGCATATCAATCATAGTACACATTATGGAATCCTATGGAATGAAAATAAAATAACAGTAAGATGAAATTTCATGTAATGGTTATGAACATTAGAAGCTATCAGGAATAAATAATCATGATCATCCAAGATTGGTAAATAACTAAACACACAATCAATTCAAATGATTGGATGAGGAATAATCTATATGACAAGGTAAAAAAGAAAAAACTCATTCCATTTAATTAATAAACAGAGAACGGAATGAATTCAAAGATAATATCATTATGAAAATATCATATATAATAATAATTTCATTCTTAATGAGGGAAAACATAAATATTAGGAATCATTTCTCTGGAAAATTATACATATACCATAATGACCTTCCACAATATGTTATAACGCTATATGTAAAAACTATTTATTGATAGCTTACTGATTTCCATCATGAGACCTTGTAACACCCCACCCATACCTCATTGGCTTGAAGAAGCGGTGAGGCTACATGGCCTTAAGCAATGTTTCCAAGGCGCCCAAGGCAGGCAATAAATGCCGAGGGCTTCTTGAACATACTGGGGATGTATTTTTCCTTAAGACAAAAACAACAAACAATCCAATAACAACCACTATATGATGCATGTCAATAACACATTAAATCATGCATTCCCAAAAGAAAACCAAGTTGTACCACAATACATCCCAAAACAATACAGCCAGACATGTCTACACCACATCAGAGTACAAGCGGAAACCAACAACTTACACCACGATCCATGACACCACCACAGCTCCACACTAAGATCCATTCTCCAAGCTCCAAGCACCACCAATAAATCATAATGCACCACTAAAAGAGGGAGATAACTTACCTTTTCCCATGTCATGGTACATGACATCTACAAAGGCACCAAAGTGACAATGTAGGGGGTGAGTACTAAAACTCAGTAGGTTTTCCCCAAATTACTTCCCTACACACACCACTAGGATAAAACCGTTAGAACATTTATATAAAATAGTTTATATAAAGTAAAACACAAGTGAAACCATTTCCATAAGCCAAACACGCTCTTACCAAGCCATTACACCCCAAACCAAGCAACCAAGGGAAAGCCAACCAAACATGCCACAAGACATTTCATCATTCACACACTAGCACAGCCATTTCCAACTTAAAAATAAATACTCAAAAAAAAACCAAAACAACCAAATTGTGGAGCTCCCGCCCAACCCATTCACCCATTCACACTTAGTGGTACTTCCCGACCACAACCAAATGGTGGAGCTTCCGTCCAACCCGTTCACCCATTCACAACTAGTGGATCTTATCATCCACTTTTCCTTTTATGGTGGCCCTTCCATCCACTATACATCCACTTTTTATAGTGGTAATTCTCGCCACTTCCACACAATAGTCCCATCAAGCCATAAACAAGCATATCACCCGGGAAGGTAACAACAACATGCAATCAACCAATTCTATTGCATATCAATCCACTTCAATAAATCACCCCTTTATTGAAAATCATTTTCCCTTCCAAACAACATTTCAATAAAAACAACCTATTTATTGAAAACTATTTCCATTAATCATTTTCACAAATCAACCACCGCATCCAATTTTAAAATCTCCATTTTAAAATCCACAATAATAACATTTCACCATAAAACCCCCTTTTTCCAAAAAATACCCAAATTGATTTCCAACCTATATTGCAGATCAAAACATAATTAATTTCATCTAACCAAATTAATTGTAACCAAAAACCACTATCTCTAACCAAATGAAGCCAAGAGAGAAGCCACCTACCTTTAGGGTTCCCGAGAAATTTACCCACAAGCAATCACACCTCAAATCTGGCGAACGTAACCTCGAAACCTCTCTAGATCTCCTTCCCTAACATTCACGAGCCTTAAAATTAAAATCCAAGGCAACCACAACCGTATATATACATAAAATGGGTGTAGATCTAGAAAACTGAGAGAGAGGGAGATGTAAATATATGAAAAAACACAAGGAACCCAAGAGGAGAGACTTACCCGGGAGAAACCACCATCAAACCACCAAGAAGACTCTTCAAAACGCTTCCAAAATGAGTTGGAGGGCACCCTCAACCCCTAAGAACCTAAAATCCCAAGTGACGCTCGAGTGAGAGGATGTTTGGAGGTTTTTAGGTCAATCCCTAGGGAACCCATAATTTCAAACCCTACTTTTAACTAGTCGCACAATTAGCACGCACGGTTTGACAACCCATTTGTTAACCATGCGCACACTACTGCCTCGAGAGAAGGGGTCCACACAGTTGCCTCACATGGTTTTGAAAACTGTGTGCAGGCTGTGTGAAGCCTACTCTCTCCCCCTGCACAGTTTCCTGATAATCCGCACGGTTTCCACTAACCATGCTCAAACCGTGCTCCCTAAGAAAAGTCTCCAAACTCATTCAAAACCATTCCAAAATCTCCAAACCTCTTATCAACTCATCCCATGCACTTTAAACACATAAAGAAACATAAAAAATGCTATATACCTCAAACCAGGGGTACTAAATTCTCCCCACCATTGATCTTTCCTTCCTCAGAAAGTAGTGATCCCTCGCTTTGCCGAAATAGTTCGGGCCATTGCTTGAACATCTCTTTCTCCCGCTCCCAAGTCTCCCCTTTAATCTGGCCATGCTTCCACAAGACACGAACTAAACTGATTCTTTTACCATGCAAAAATTTCTCATGGCTATCCACAACCCGCACTGGCACGTGACCCAACGAAGCATCCACTTCCAGTTCAACATGATCCCATCGAATCACATGGTCATGATCCGGCTGATACTTTTTCAACTGTGACACATGAAACACATTGTGCACCATAATAAACCTAGGTGGCAATGCCAAATGATAAGACACCTCACCAACCTGCTCAAGAATCTCAAAATGTACAATATACCTCAGAGATAACTTTCCCTACTTCCCAAACCAACGATGTCCCAACCTATGAGAGATCCTCAAAAAAACATGATCACTCACCTCGAACGACAATGGTCATCGACAATGATCCTTATACTATTTCTGATGACTCTGAGCCATCTCCATTCTCTTCCTGATAAAATCGATCTTCTCTGTAGTATCCTGGACAAGGTTCGGTCCAACCATCGAGGACTCACCCATTTCCACCCAACATAGTGGAGAATGACAAGGATTCCCATACAATGCTTCAAATGGAGCCATACGTATGGACGCCTGATAACTATTATTGTATGAAAAGTCATCCAACGACAAGTTCTCCTCCCACGACCCACCAAAATCCATGAAACAATCTCGCAACATATCCACAAAAGATTTTATCGTCCTCTTGGATTGACCGTCTGTCTGAGGTTGATATGTCGTGCTCCTAGTCAAGTGTGTCCGAAGGGATTGCTGCAAGGATTCCTAGAAACAAGATGTAAACATCGGATCTCAATCATATACGATCAAAACTGGAACATCATGCCTCTTTACCACCTCCCAGATATAGATTTTGGACAGATCCTCCACCGTATGAGATTCACGAATCAGGATGAAATGCGCCGACTTCGTTAGTCGATCCACTATCACCCATATGGCACCATGTTTTCTGACAATTCTTGGGAGACCTGTGACAAAATCCATCGCTATTTTCTCCCACTTCGAAACATGGATTTGTAAAGACTACAACATTCCCACTATCCTTTGATACTCTCCCTTGACCTGCAGACAAGTCAAGCATCTCGAATCAAACTCATCCACACATCTTTTCGTATCAGCCTACCAGAACTACGCTTTCAATGCTTTATACATTTTCTGAATTCCATGATGAACAGACCACCTGGAATGATGATACGCCCTGAGAAGATCCTCTTTACAAGAAACTGGTACAACCATCCTATTCTGAAAACAAAGAACTGAATCTACATTCAATTGCCAACCCTCAATGGTCTCCCCACCATTGAGTCTCGACCTCATGGTCACACACTCAGAATTAGATATATGTGCCTCTTTAACCTGGACAACCAAGTCAGGAATCAACAAAACCTGAAAGAAGACCACCTCTATCGCCATGGTCTCCACATTCCAACCGCATTTCAGCTATAACCAACATCAACTACCACTGGTCTGATGCATGTATTACCACATAAGCATATGATTTTATACTTAATGCATCTTCCACTGAACTTCCCTTACCCCGTGTTTACATCAAGTCAAAATCAAACATCTAGAGATATTACATCCATCTCCTTCCCTCAAATTCAAATATCTTTGTGAGAAAATGTGTTTCAAGATCTTATGATCTGTATATACCATGAATTTCTCACCAAATAGATAATGACGCTACACTTTCAAAGCATGCACCACTACTAACAATTCCAAATCATGATTTGGGTAGTTCTTCTCATGAACCCACAACTTCTGTGAGCCATACTCAACCACATGATTCCCTTTCATGAGAATGCACCCTAACCTTGATCCCAATGCATTGCAATACACCGCATTCCCTCTTCGAGGTTTTGGAAAAACTAATATTGGTGCTGAAGTAAGGCGACCCTTTAGCTGTTCGAAACACTGCTGACACTATTCATTCCACTGGGATGGAAAATTCTTTCTTGTCAAAGCTTTTATCAATGAAGCCAAAGGTGAAAAATCACGAACAAAACTCCGATAATACCCATCTAGACCAAGGAAACTCCGTACCTCAAACACAGTTTTTGGTGGTTGCCATGAGATAAAAGCCTCTACCTTTTCTGGATCCACTAAAACAGCTTATTCATAAATCACATGGACAAGAAAATGAACTTACTGTATCTAAAAGTTACACATGGACAATTTGGCATACAATCTTTGATCCCACAAGATCCCCATAATTGTTGTCAACTGTTACTCATGCTCCACCGTTGTCTTTGAATACCCCAGAATGTCATCAACAAACACTACCAAAAATGAATCTAGATATCTTTGAAATATCTGATTCATCAATTCCATGAACACCTCTTGTGCATTCATTAGACCAAAGGGAAAAACCACGTATTCATAATGGCCTTATATACTTCTAAAAGATGTTTTAGGAATATCGTCCTTCCTCACCCACAATTGATGATATCCTGATCTCTGGTCGATCTTGAAGAACCATTGGGCGCCCCTCAACTTGTTGAACAAATCATCAATTTGTGGAAGTGGATATCAGTTATTTATCATAACTTGGTTAAGTATACAATAATAAACAGAGATCCTCAAAGTTCCATTCTCCTTTTTCAAAAACAACACTGGCGCTGTCCACGGTGACGTGCTAGGCTAGATAAACCCTTTGTTTACTAACTCTTCCAACTGGAATTTCAATTACTGCAATTCAGTGTGTTCCATCCAGTAATATGGAAGTCTGATAGGATTGGTCCCTAGAAGGACATCAATCGTAAACTCCACTTCTGTTATGGGAGATAACCCATAGAATTTTTCAGGAAAAACATCCATGAACTGATCCACCACTGCCTTAAAAACCCTTTTTTCAAAACCCTCTACCGATTCCAACGACAACACCTCCAACTGATACGATAACGTGCCTAATGTTGGTGCCAGAAAACCTATTTCACCATGCCTTTCATGCCTCTCTTCTCTAAAGATATGTCTAACACCATCGTGTGTCGTAAAAGTCATTGTTCGCTCATCGCGGTCGATGTGGGCCTAAAAAGCCACCAGCCAATCCATTACCAGGATTACATCATACCCATCCATCTAGAGCATTGAGAAATTCCAGGTTATCTCAACCTCACCCACAACAATAATACATGCTCTACACAAGAAGGCCCGACACTCTCTTCGACACAGAGGAGTTTAAAGTTTCCAAACCCATGGAATCATTTCTACCCTTAAATATAGAAACTCAACCATATGTGCAGCAATAAAAGAGTGTGAAGCACCTGTATCAAACAAAACATGCATCAAGGTAGAATTTAAAAGAATAGTACCCCGCACCGTGGATGGTCTCAAGTGATCATCCACCACAAACTGCTCGGCTCCAAACAATGCCTTTATTTCTACAATATTCTCTTTATTGCTTTGTTGAGGCATTATGGTATTCCGGGAATCACCATGACCCACATTACTCTGCTGAAAAGGGGTTTGCTGTAGTCCTCATCTCGTCGAAGCATACGATGTCTGCGATCCCTGAGAAGTATCAGGCGTAACCGCCCTCAGAGCATTCTGACAATAACGCTTCAGATGCCCAATCTTCTTATAATTATAACATGCTCGATGTTGTGTCATACAATCTCGCTTGATGTGGCTCATCGATCCATATTGAAAACATCCTGGTTTTCTCTAGGGATTCTGAGTAAGATTCACCGATCCTGCTGTCAGATTATGTCACATACTCCCGCCCTAGGAATAATTTTCCCTCCTCCACTTGAACCCAGTGTTAGAGTTCCCACTATTCCCCATGGGTACCACCGTGCTTCCTCTACCCGGAGCACCCAACAGATCTCGCTCTACCACCGAGGCTCTATTCACCATCTCTGTGTAATCATCTATACATAGTATTGCTATCTTTGAATGGATTTCCTGCCTTAACCCAACTTCAAAGATCATTGCCTTCAACGACGTGCTACTTTCCACCTTAGGTGAAAACCTCACTAAGTTCATAAACTTAGCTGCATACTCCCTCACATACATATTCTCTTGCTTCAAACTGAAGAAATCATTCATATGATGAATTATGAATGTATGTGGGTATAAATTTTTATTAAACAATTCCTCAAAGCCTTCTCATGTCACACCCTGGTCCATCCCCGCTTGGACTACCAACTCCCACCACTGAAGGGAAATATCTGCCAATATATAGGTGGCCAACTTCGCTGTTAACCCTACTAGTGTTCCCAAGAACTCGAAAATCTTGTTCATTCTATTCAACAATGCTTCTTCCCTCTCTGGGTATGAATCACCCCTGAAGATGGGTGGATTATGCTTCTGAAACTGAACTGCATGATCCACATGACTTGGTTCATCCATTTTATTTCCACATTCCATAGCTTGGAAAGCATGCACTATGCTTTTCACTAGCTACTAGTTCACCCGAGGCTTAGGTGCCACCACATTCTCAGCAGCCTCCTCAGGTTGGTCTCTACGACGCCTACCCGGTGCCATTTTTATCAACAGAAAACAAAAAACCAAGACTCTCACTTCCGTAGACATCAAGAATTTCTATTTCTAATCACATTACACAATATTATCACACAAGGTCATCCACAAGTTCACATTTTCCATGTTTCACCATTTTGAAAACCAAACCATTTTCAAAATACCAATTTATTCACATTATAATTTCCAGCATTCATATCACAACATTAATCATTATACCCCAATGAAATATGAATCCTAGAGTGAAGTCAATTCTACCTTATATGCCATGCACATATCATTGGCTACACCCACAACAATGTGATTTCCAATTCCTATAAGTGTCTCCAAGACACTTATGTACCCAACTCCCTGGTAACTTGATGTTCAGCATAAAAGGGTTAGCTAAATCATTTTAAGCTATACATTCCATGCTCCGACATTCCTACACTTTACTACCATCCTGAATCAAAGAATATACCACAACAAAAGTCAACACCAAAACCAATGATCAACACCAAAGGAACCAACAAGCTGATACCACTTGTGACACCCCTCCCCTACCTCATTGGCTTGAGGAGGCGGTGAGGGCTAATTGGCCTTAAGAGAAGTTCTCAAGGTGCCAAAGGCTGGCAAGAAATGCTGAGGGCTTCTCGAATGGACTGGGGAACGATTTTCCCTTAAGAAAAAACCAACCAACAATCCACTAACAACCACTATATGATGCTTTTCAATAACACATTCAAGCATGAATTATGAAAATACAACCAAGTTGTACCATAATACATCCCAAAAACAATACAATGATACATGTCTACATCACATCAGAGTACAAGCGGAAACCAACAACCAACACCACGAGACATGACCCACCACAGCTCCACACTAAGCTCCAAGCTCCAAGCCCCACCAAGACATCTCAATGCACTACTAAAGGAGGGAGATACCTTACTATTTCTCACGTCATAGTACACGACATCTGCAAAGGCACCAAAGTGCCAAAGCAGGGGGTGGGTACTAAAACTCACTAGGTTTTCCCCAAATGACTTTCCTACACACGCCACTATGATAAAACCATTAACACATTTATATAAAACAATTTAGATAAAGTAAATAACAAGTACAACCATTTTAATAAGACGAACATGCTCTTATCAAGCCATCACACCCCAAACCAAGAAACCAAGAGAAAGCCAACCGAACATGCCACAAGCCATTTCATTATTCACAAACAAGCACAACAACTTCCAACTTGCAAATCAATGCACAAAAAACAACCAAAACAACAAAACAGTGGAGCTTCCGTCCAACCCGTTCACCCATACAAACCTAGTGGTACTTCTCGACCACAACCAAATGGTGGAGCTTCCGTCCAACCCTTTCACCCATTCACAACTAGTGGATCTTCCCGTCCACTTATCCTTTGATGGTGGACCTTCTGTCCACTATCCATCCCCTTTTTATAGTGGTACTTCTCGCCACTTCCACACAATAGTCCTATCAAGCCATAAACAAGCATATAACCTAGCAAGGTCACAACAACATGCAATCAACCAATTCAATTGCATATCAATCCACTTCAATAAATCACCCCATTATTGAAAATAATTTTCCATGCCAAACCACATTTCAATAAAACAACCTCTTTATTGAAAACCACTTTCATCAATCAATTTCAAAAATCAACCATAGCATCCCAATTTAAAATCTCTAATTTAAAATCCACATCAATAGCATTTCACCATAGAACCCCCTTTTTCAAAAAAATCTCCAAATGGATTTCCAACCAACTTCACACATCAAAACACAATTAATTTCAAGCTGACCAAATTAATTGTAACCAAAAACCACTATCTCAAAACCAAGTGGAGTCGAGTGAGAAGACACATACCTTTAGGGTTCCCGAGAAATCGACCCATAAGCAATCGCACCACAAATTCGGAGAACTCGCCCCCCAAAACCTCTCTAGATCTCCTTCCCTAACATTCAAAAGCCATAAAATTAACATCCATGGAAACCACAACCCTAGATCTACACACAACATGTGTAGATCAAGAAAACCGATAGACAGGGAGATGCAGATCTAGAGGAAAACACATGGAACCCAAGAGGAGAGACTAACCTGAGAGAAACCACCTTCAAATGGCAATGAAACCACTTTAAAATTCTTCCAAAACTAGTGGGAGAGAAACATCAACCCCTGAGGACCTAAAATACCTAGTGAGGATCGAGTGAGAGGATGTTTGGAGTGTTTTAGGTCAAGCCTGAGGGAACCCGGATTTAAAAATCCCAACTTTTAAGTGGCTGCACGGTTATCCCGATCGGTTTGAAAAACCGTGCGCTAACCATGTGCACGCTAATACCTCGATAGAAAGGTTCTGCATGGTTGCCTCACACAGTTTGGAAAAACGTACGCAGGTTGTGTCAAGCCTACTGTCTCCCGTGCACGGTTTCCTGGAGAATCCGCATGGTTTCCACTAACTGTGCTCAAACTGTGCTCCCTAAGAAAAGCCTCCAAACTCATTCAAAACCATTCCAAACTCGCAAAACCTTTTCTTAACTCATCCCATGCGCTTTAAACACATAAATAAACATAAAAAAGGCTACATAACTCAAACCGGGGGTACTACAGACCTTCTGATGAATCGAGGGACTCTATAATATTGGGCCCCACCATTTACTTTACGTTCAATGAATTCCCTACACACTGAATAATATATTTAAAACATAAATCAATATGTCTTACCACTAAATATCCATATTGAATAAAGAATATGGAGTATCAATATTTCTCTAGACAATCAAATGAATTTAAAATTAAAACATCATATGTTTAAATGACGCATTGTTTAATTAATAAGAATATCCATGACAATTGGATAATTATGGAAAAATTTAATGTCTAATGATTATTGAAAAGAGAAAATTTCAAGTTAAATTTAATGAAAATAATGAATCAAGAAGGTTAATCTAAATAATTTACTTGGTTAAATTTTCATGAACATCTATATAAATAATAAAAATGTAATAAATATAACATATACCCATTGGTTTAAGAATAATTTTTTTTGGTTATGGATGAATAAATAAACCATAAAAAGTTATTTAAAACATTCTTGAAGAATATATCATTTTCATGTTGAAAATCACACATTTTCTAAACTAAATGTTTATAAAAAATCATGAAAATATTTTATTTTTGAAAATAACCTTTCATTCTTATAAATTATGCTTTAAAACATTTGATTGGTCCAGATAGCTATAAATTTTGTTCATACAATATATGTTAAAATAAATTTTCCTTAAAATTTTTTAGTAATATCAAAAAAGGATTTATTTTGAAAATATGAAAAATATTCTTTTAAATTATTTTGTAAAAAGTAAAAATGGATAAATATTCCTTCAATAAATTATTTTTAAAATGTTAAAAACATTTTTTAAAATCTTTTTAGAGAATATGGATTTTGAAGAAAATGGTTTTATGACCGAAGAGATAAATGAACTTTGGTTTTTTAATGACTTTTTCTCAATTATTTTAAGTACCAAATAGTATAAAAATGGTATTATAACTTGTAAACGACTATTAATAAACCTAGGAAAAAAATAAAATGTATTAAACAATGATTAATTAATTTTATTTCATGGGAATTCAAAATAAACAATCCCCATAAAAATGTGATTGTGATATAAACCCTTTCAATGTTCATAACATAGAAGTGAGAATTAATCAATAAATTGATTTTTTTGTATCAAGTGTAAAGAATAATTAAATAAGTTGAAATAAAAAATACTATATCCAAAAACAATAACACACATAATCTTAGAATATAAAAGGCAATGACGAAATAATGTAACCCACTTAAAAGAATTTGAGTTATGAGATTTTTTACCACTTGGTAAATTTCAATTCAAATCCCCTAGGATGAAATAATTTAAATTAAAACTTAAAATAACATGAATTATTTTATAATCATGATATTACATATGAAATGGGAAATATATACACCATATAAAATAAATTTTTTCATAACATGAAAATGTGCCTCAATAAAAATAAATTGAGAACAATCCCATATTTTAAGCTTCCTTTGGGTTAAACATGACTTAACCTATTATATAGTGATTTGAAACATGTTATTAACTTATTAAAGAACCATATTATAATTTATAATATCATATATGATCATTTTATAAAATATGTTTATCTGTTCATTAATCATCTTTCATTATTTTTCATGTTTTAGTTGCCAATGCCTTGTTTTCTCATTTATACTTATTTATGAATGTTCTGGTTATTTTGAATATTATATAGTATAATTATATTCATAACAATAATCTAGAAATAATTATAAAATTTATAAATAAATTAAATTTCTATGTCCAATAATGAGATTTGTTTTTATAAATTATGTATGTTATGATCAGGGGGACGGTCCGGTGTACATAGACTTGATTAACATTTTTTTCAATGATCATTATATAAAGGAGGTATATACGATTTTATGTTACATATAGATAATAATTGAATAATTTACATATTATTTCATGAAATATATCTATATATATCATAAATCAGGGTTGGTGATGAAAATGGAGTCACATCACCTTGTTAAGGCATCAGTTGACATGTACACAAACGATGTTATCATCTTTAAGTGAGTGAAAATGTAATGAAGAAAATGAAATATTATCCTTTAATAATGATAAATATATCATTAATATAAAATTTATATCATTTATATAATATATATATAAATTAAATATATCCTTATTACCTTCCATGTAATGCGTTAGTGAAAAATGAATCACATCACTTCATGTGGATGTAGTCCACCATACAAATGAACGATGTTAACTTATCACCTTTGAAATGTAGATTAAAAAAGATTATGTATGATATAATAAATATATATATGTAATTATATTATAAATACTATATATATACTTTATATCCATAATTATACCCAACCTTGAGAGGTGATAATGGGAAAATGAATTACACCAGTTCATGAGGTGGTAGTCTTCTATGCACACAAATGATATTTCTATTACAAATTTCATTGAAGTAGATATGTTTTTTTTGTAATTACCTTAACAAAAAAAATCAAATTATATTTTAGATACTTTTTTTATTATATCATTTTATTTCAATAATAACTGATTTAGGCGGATTACCAAATAAAATAAAAAATCTTGTTGAAGAAGGTTACCTCTTCTTCGGGTAACCTCCTCTGGTTTGAACAAGAAGAATTCCTTTGTTTGACTTCATACCAACGTCATGATTCTAGTGTCTGTTGAGGTAATTATTTAAGAGAAATATATAGGTCATGGCCGATCCAAATGGGGTTGATGGTGTGGAGAATAGAAGAGATGGGTGAACTTTTAAAAGTGAGTTCAGTTTCACAGTTGTAATTTTTGAAAAGAAAACGGTGTACCATAATATTTTCACGTGAAACAAGGGTAAATAAATTTATTATTATAAATTAATAAATATTAGGTCTCAATTTTTTTATGAAATATATTTTATACAAATTTTTAGGCCATTTTAACCATTATATTTTTAGTTTGATCAACGGTAAATCTTATTTTATCTTAGCTATAGTAAATACTTTTTTTACAATTTTCAGTATTCATTTGGGTGAAAAAAAATTTTAACATATAATATAATATAAATTATGATAATTCAAAAATATGGAATCTATTTTTCAAAATTTTTAATCATGTAAGTGGAAAATTTTAATTTAAAATCAATCTCGCATAAGTGATAAGAAAGTTGTTTTTGAGAGGGAAAATGTCCAAATATTTACAAGAACATTTAAACAAAGTTCAATATGAATATTACTATAATGACCTAACTTAGATTAATTGATACATAATTTCTCCATTTTAACTTTAAGACAAATTTAAACTATTATTTAACATTGTAAATTATTTTTACAAAAAGGATGTTTTCAATTAAAATTCATTATTGTTCGATTTTCATAAAAAATGAATCATTTTAGAAAAATTAAAAATAATTAAAAATAATATAATTTTGATATTATAATTTATAAAATTTACTTCATTTTATCAAATAAATTTTTAAATTTTTTTAAAAATTATTTTTAAATTATTTTCTCAAAGCGTGACAAAACTGTCCTTTTGATAGAATATAGTTTTTCATAATTCAATTATTTTTCTATTAAATGATTATTATTTTATTTAAATCAATAAATTAACATTATTTTCAAAATTTATTTAAAATTATTAATATCTTATTTTTTTTTAAAGAATGAAAGATAACATTAATGACGAAGATCAACAGCCGTACATAAGCAGAGCCATGAAGGGAAATTGTCTAGCCAAAACTGCTTGACATTGAAGGGTCCTAAGGTCGCCAACTGATGGGCCACATTTTTTCCTTCCCTTTTGGTAAAGGAGAAGGTGCGGTAGGGGAAGCCTTGGCGAAGTGAGTTAATTCTCCGGATGATGAAGCCAAAAGGCTGGAGTTCAGCGTTATTGTGGTTAATAGCATTGGTAATGGTAAGGCACTCAGACTCAATGATGATATCAGCCCATCCACATTCCACAACGAGCATCTTACCTACAAGGATGGCAGAGGCCTCAGCAACTGAAGGTTCCCAGAAGGCATGATGTGATTCATATTTTGCTACAATGACCTGCCCCAGATGATTTTTGGCCAGGAGACCGAGAGAAACATGCCCTTCCTAGGGGAGAGATACGTCCACGTTAAGCTTAAGACTCCCTTCCGTTGGGGGGTTCCAATGAGGGGGACAAGAGTGGGTTACACATGGTATAAAGTGTCATTTGTGGTCCTTCTAGCCATCAATCCATGAAATGGATCGTTCAATCCAGAATTTGGGAGGTTTATGAACGTGTTGGAAAACTGAATTGTTACACCAAAACCAAATGATCCTGGCCATGGAGTAAAGAGAACATGCATTAGACGATGAAAGAGAGGAACACCAACACATCAGAAGATCGGGGAGGTTAGAGGCAATGTCCACTGAAGCATCCGAAGTCGGGCCCCAATTATTCCAAATTTATTTAGCTCCTAGGTAGTCAATGATGGCGTGCCAAGGAGTATCTGGAATATTCGAGCTGAAAGGGCAGGACTAAGCACTGGCCATATGTCGGTAAACGAGAAGGCTCATGGTAGGGAGGGTGCTCGTGCACACCTACCTCCAAAATTGGAGTATTTTTTGGGGGACGTTGAGCTTCAAAAGTGCTTTGAATGGTCCCTCATCACAGTCAAGAGAGTGGATGCCAAGAGCCAGTCTATACCCGGATCTCACCGTGTAATCTCCTGAAATATCATTGGTCTAGAAAAGATTGTTGGGGCCTACATCAGAGACCTAGGGGATGCTCAGGAAAACTCATTGGTCTCTTTCATTAAACCATTCCTTGATCTTTTCCACACACCACCCTGAACCCTGGTCTGAAAAGAGGCAGTTGACAGTGGAATCATCACGACCTGGTTGGTCAGGGTATGTGGCCCGCATACCATCCTTATCGACAAACCAGGGATCGGTATATATGTTGAAAGATGATCCATTTACAATCCTCCAACCCAGCCCTTTTTCCAGGAGATTTCAGGCCCCCCAAATATTTCTCTAGGGGATGCTAGGATGGGGGCCAAGAGAGGAAACATAGTAGTCCGTGAGGGGAAAGTACTTGGCACAGAGTACCCGCGCACATAGATATGATGGACGGCCAATAAGGTACCATCCTTGCATGTACAACTGTGCGTCATTGAACAGAAGAAGATTCCGGAATCTCATCCCTCCCTCCGACTTGGGTTTGCAGAGTTTCTCCCTATCCAACTAGTGGGGTCTATTCCTTCCATCATTTTTACCCCACCAGAAGTTGGATGTATGTGAATGGATCGGATTGACGATGGCCGGCGGGAGCTTAAACATTGACATAAAGTAGTTGGGGATAGACTGAATGACAGCTTTAATGGTGGTTCCTTTTCCAGCTTTGGAGTTGCTTTTTGGGGTCCAGCCTTGAATTTTTTTCTCAATCCTCTCCACCAGAGAAGCAAAGATTTCTTTTTTGTACCGGCCAATCACTATGGGAATCTGGAGATACTTATGGTGTTTATCAACCGTATGGATGCCTAAAGATGCAAAAAGTTCATCTCTCTTGGGAGGAGGCACGCCCACACTTAAGGAGAGTTCCGATTTTCCGTGATTAATAGACTGTCCAGACGCCCACTCATATTGCTGGAATGCATGGCTGATCACCTGAAATTCATTTATAGTTGCTCTGGAGAAAATGAGGCAGTCTTTGGTGAAGAAGAGATGCAACACTTGTGGGATCTCGTGGCAGACCTTTTCTACATGAATAGACTTAGAGGATGCAGCTCTGGAATTAAGGTTAGAGAAAACATCAGCCACTAAGATGAAGAGAAAAGGGGAGAGGGGATCTCCCTGGCACAAGCCTCGGGTTGGGGAAAATCCTCTAGTGATAACCCCATTTAACTTGATTCTGAAGGAGACGGTTGAGATGCAGTGCATGACAATATCTGTCCATTAAGTGCAAAAGCCCATTCTCATCATCATAGCTCTTAGGAACTGCCATTCCACTTTATCATAGGCTTCGGTCATATCCAGTTTCAAGGACATGGTTTCTCCTTTCACAGTGGAGTGCGTTTTCATAGAGTGGAACACTTCATGGGCCACAATTTCATTATCAGTAATCAGCCGCTTGGCCACGAATGTGCTCTGGTTTTCGGAGAGAACATCAAGAAGCCAAGGACGCATTCGATTGACTAGGATTTTTGTGATGATCTTATAAGAGACATTTTAGAGGCTGATAGGTCTAAAATCAGGGATCGCCTGAGGTTTCATGATTTTGGGAAAGAGGATGAGGACAGTTTCGTTGATGGCGGAAATTCTTGTATTCCCAGACCAGATATTTTTTATCATTTTGCAGATATCGGGACCGATGATGTGCCAGTATTGTTTAGAAAATAAGGCATTTCAACCATCCGGTCCCGGTTCCTAAGTGGGGTGGATATGTTTCAAAGCCAGGGGTATGTCATCATTCACCACATCTTTTGTAAGCTATTGATTGATCTCGTCGGTGATCATAAGTCTGATGTATTCTTCCACTTCAGTAGACGTGATAAGAGTTCCTGTGGAGAAGATGTTCTGGAAATAGCATAACAATGCTTCGTGAATGCCGCTGGTGTCAGAAATTGTGCTTACATCAGGTCATGATAAGCTCGTGATAGAATTTCTTCAATGCCTAGCCGACGCTTTCAGGTGGAAATACCTTGTATTAGCATTTCCCTATTAATGTGGATGTCCCGCGCCCGCATATCCCAGAATCTTTCCTTAACTCGTAGGGCCCCTTCCAGCTCTCTTTGAGTGGAACAAATCCTGGAGATGTTTCCATTGGATGGGAGTTGCCTGAGTAAGTTGTGAAACTTCTTTTCAAGGACATCACAATGCCTATCGGGTT
Source organism: Viscum album (assembly GCA_963277665.1). Lineage (NCBI taxonomy): Eukaryota > Viridiplantae > Streptophyta > Magnoliopsida > Santalales > Viscaceae > Viscum > Viscum album. The sequence continues at coordinate 118,117,699 of OY728155.1, read as the reverse complement.
GATGGAATTTCTTGTTGCTCCAAGATCTCAGACCGGATGCAACCTGTTAGAGATTGAGGCCAACATCATCATGAGAAATCTTCCAAGTTGATCGAACCACCTCTTTGCATTCCTGGTCTTTTGACCAGAAGCTCTCAAATCTGAAGGGTCTACTGAGTTGTCTATTTCGTTCACCTTGCATACAATCAATGAGAATTGGGCAGTGAACTGAAAAGTTAAAGGCCATGTGGCCTATATGAAACATGTTGAACAGATTATCCAATCCGTAGAACCCAGAAATCTATCAAGATGCTCAGCGATATGGGTGCCTTCATTATTTCTGCGAAACCATGTAAAAGGATTACATGTGTACCACAGATCAACCAGGTTCGCCCTAGTGACCATGTCTTTGAAGTTTTACATCGAGGCTGAGTGTCGAATGATTCCACCTCTCTTTTCCTTATGGAACATAATCTCATTGAAATCACCTCCAAAAAAAATAGGGCTCAGTAAGTCATGTTGCAGCTTGCATAGAAGGTCCCATGAATTCACCTTATCAGAAAGGGATGGCCAGCCATAGAATCCCACAAAGGTCCAGGGTGGGTGCATGTCAGTTTGAATAGTCGCAGCCACATGGTACATTGAGAAGGAAAAACTTTTTACGTCAATATTGTCCTTCCAAAGGAGACAGAGGCCCCCAGAATGGCCTTGTCTGGGCACTGAAAAGCAGGCTTGGAAGCCACACTTTAGAGTAATACCATTAGTGTCCTTGTTTTCCAGTATGGTTTCGGACAGGAAAACCATATCTGGGCGAATTTGAGAACAATTGCACTGAAGCATGCGAATCGTTCATGGGTTTCCAAGCCCAAAACAGTTCCAGCATAACACAATCATTGCTCTAGGCGGGGCTGGGTCTCACCCACCACCGCCTTTGGTTCCTCCAGACTTGTTTCGCCACTTGTCGTTTTCCATCCTTTGGTGGGATTCCTCCCTGATTGGCATGTTTAATTTTGTCTTTTTCTGACCCCAGGGTTAGGGTCCTCCGCGTGACTATCATTTCCTCCTCGTTTTACTCTTTTCCATTGCGACGGGTGATTTGGCCCAGCATTAGAGTTCCCGTCATTCCATGGGCCTCCATTTTTGTTATGTTTATTACGAACGACTGTGGGTCAGGATCTGGATCTGGTGGTTCGGTGTGCATCGGAATTGGCGTTGAGCATTGCCTTGGTTGTTCTTTTTTTCTTTGTCACTGACCTTTTGGATGATTGAGTATTGTCCTTCATGGGGTTAGGATGAACTCCAGCTTCTCTCTGAGTGGGATAGTCAGCATTATGGAAATCCAGAGGTCCAAGCATAATGGCTTTTCCATGTGTGGGTTCCACCAGACTGGTATGTGCAAACGTGAGATTGTCACGGTCCTTTTGTTTTCCCGTCTCAGGGATGAAAGCATATTTATTCATATTGGCATGGAGCCAAGGGCCATATTGGAGGGTGATGTCACCTGATCCACTCTTATATTTTGTGGTGCATGTTTTTTCCAGATGGGCAAGGCCACCACCAAAAAAGCAGAAGATTGAGAGTTTCTCAATCTCGAATGATATCCAAGTGTTGGCGTCTTCGATTTTCAGGAACATTTCCCTCATTATGGGCTCTGACACCTAAATTTCCACCTTGATCCAAACCTCGGGGCCCTATTGTATTGGGTCTGAGCAATCCCAGTCAAGAAAGTGGCCTAGAATGTCCCCAATTTACCTCATTATGTGTTCTGTTCTTGCATGGAAGAGGATTCATTTAATTCGTATCCCGAAGGGGGAGCGGGTTAAATTCACTCGCTGGATATCATCTCCCCTTTGAATTATTCCATGAGGAGGAGTTGATTATCGAAGGACCACTGTCTGCCATACAAGATTTTGTCTGTATCTCTCTCGTTAAAGAATTCAAAGACGATGTGATTAATCCCTGCTTCCCGAATAGCCACTCCGGCATCACGTTTCCAGATGTTCTGAAGAGTGTTTTTGAGAGCCCCCTGATTTACCGAAATGTTTTCTACGAACTTTCCCACAACAAGTAGAGACATGAATTTTTCCAAGAGTGGGTCTTAATTTCTCCGTGCCACGATCGCCGCTTTTTCTTTGTCTATTAGGGACAACCTCTTCCATTGATTAACTAAGTCACCACCCATAGCGCAAATCCAAGGTTTGGTGCACTATCCTCCTTAAGGCCGGAACCCTTGAAAATCGCAATCCACCCTCACTTACTTCAAACAAGACCCGGTCCAACGAGATGGTCTCTGGACTAGATACCTCTTCTTGGCCCATTACGCAGTCCACCCACCTGAGAGAGGCTCCACAGCCTTTGCGATCAACTCTGCCACTAAAATGGTCACACCCAAGAACCCGTGTCAGGCACCCCAGTCTTCGCGGAGCAACACCCCACGCCAGGCCTTCGCGGCTTCACAACACCTCAGACATTCACAATCACACAACGCCTCAGACCTTCACGGTATGAACATCGCGAATCAACCACTGCGCGATCTCGCAACTCCTCAGACCTTCACTGCAGGTGTTTCACGAATCAGCCTCTTCGAAAACTCACATCCATAACCAGAAACTTCACGCTCACATAGTGACTCAGATCTTCGCAGCAGGTGCTTTGCGAATCAATCACTGTGCGAACACACAAACGTCGCAGACCATCGCGGTAGGTGCTTTGCGAATCAACCTCTTCGCGATCTCACAGTGCCCACCGAGTCATCGCGGGGCAACACCCCTCAGCAAGAACAATGCAACAACGCAACATGGCTAAGGCTTCATGTCAGAACCATGTGGATCAAACCCCGCGTGGCGGCCACTTCGCGAGCGCTCAAATGCGGTGAAACATTGCGGAAGGTGCTGCGTGAATCAAGCCATAATGCGGCGGAAACTTCGTACAAACGTGGAAACTGAAACCCGCCCCCAATCCATCACCTATCTTCGTGATGCAGAAACAAAAGGCAAAAGGGTAAAGGAATTCCTAGAACAAAGAGTGCACTGGTCAAAAAGATGAAAGGGATGCAAATAGGGTTATGAATTCCTTGGAAACTGGTGAAGGTCTCAAGACAGAGAACTCTCGGATCCGTAATGATGGCGAATATTGAGATGTTTGTGATCTGGAACTGTCCTACCAATCACAGATCTGACAGTGACGAAGGATGAAGACGAAAGGAAGGATTGCAAGGCCCCATGGGAGGCAGGATCTGTGCCAGAAGGTGAAAACGAGCAGGGGATGAAGGTCGACTCCCTCCGAGACACAAGAAGCGGTTCCGGGAAAAGGTGGAGAATCCTAGGAGGAAAACTGAAAACAGTATCTTCACTATGGAGGGTTTTAGGAGCGGCACAGAAGAAGGGAAAAAATGAGCCGCTTACACCAATTCTGTAGCAGGGACAATGACCCGCAGAACTGAAGCGAGGGACGGAGGGGGAGGATTCATCGTGAACTAAACGGACAGGAGGACTCAAAGCCTAGGAAACCCCAGGAGAAAACGCTCTCAAGCGGGAGAGACTTAATTTCGGCTGCAAGAATTTTGAAATTTGTTATGTTGAATCGCACAATTATTAATAACTTATTGATTAAAAACTATTTTTTAATGGTATATTGTATTATGGTTCATTTCGACATGGGGTTTCACATTCCGTACGCTATTAGGGAGGTTAAAATTATTTAAAAAATAAATATTTTATAATGTATCGGGTTACAGTGACCATAACCCAAGTAACCAAGAGATGGTGTCTAATTTATTTCATTTTAATAATATATAATGAATCACTCCTTGATGGACCGAATATTTTAGTAGTTTTGGGGAACTAGATACATACATGTTTCCCATATTACATTTGGAAACACAAATGACAACACATTTGTTTTCGATAATAAAATTATTACCTCAAGAATATCTTTTCATATAAATAATAGTAAAATTCATGGATTCCTAGGAAAGAAAAAAACAGGGGTGAGATGAAATTCTCATTAATTTTTAATTACAGTTGAATATATCAGGAATTATTATGCATAAATTACATGGAAAGGTAAATAACTTAACACACATTCCATTTAAACAATTTTACTATCACTATTAGATGATCCATAATCAATATGGAAAGCTACATAACTTAATACGCATTCCATTAATTCAATAAACCAATAATGAAATGTATCCTGGTATAATATCATTATGAAAATCTCACCGATAATAAGGTAAGACATAATCAATATGAAAAGGTAAATTACTAAAAATATTTTCTATTTAGTCAATAATCTAAGAACGAAAATCATCCTGAGATAATATCACTGAGAAAATATCATAGATAATTCTAATAATTTAATTATCAAGGAAGGATATTTATAATAATTTTATTATATGATCCTAGGAATATAGATATGAATACCTCCACGATCTGGCCTCAAGATATTTCAAAAATAATAGGTATAAACCCATTTAACTGAGATTGTACAATTTATTTGTCTCATGAGAAATATCGATGCATTGATGAAATATCTTTTACCCATACCCACGTGTGTTAGCATTTCCAAATTATTCCCCATATATTGAATAATCAATTTAATTCACGAACAATGTGACTTATCATCAAATATCTGTATTTTGTAAATAATATAGTTTTATCAATAATTCCATAGATTAAAAATAACTTCCAATGTAGAAACTGGTATGAAAAAAGTGAAATATAGTTTAAGAAATAAACATATCCATGCTAAATATTATGGATATTTAGGATACATTTAACATCTAATGATCGCATGAAGGTGAATATTTCAGGAGAAAGAAAATGAGTAAAAAAATGAATCATGAAAGTGAATTCCAATACTTTCATTAGTTAAACTGATCATAAAACATCTATAAATTTAATGAATATGGAATCAATATAACTTATCCCCTATGGGAAGTATGTATATTAAGTGTTGTTGTTGATAATGAATAGAAATACCATTATAATAAAATTAAAAACATTCTTGAGGAAAATATCCTTTTTAATTTGAAAAGTAATTTTCCACAAAAAATGATAAAAAAAATGAAAAAAACATTCTGCAAAAATAATCATTGACACATATAAATGATGCTTTAAAATATTTGAGAGGTCTTGAAGGCTAGAAATTTCATTCATTTCTTACACGTTCAAACAAATATTCATTTCACTTCTCTATAGAATACAAACATGAATTTTCAAGAAATGAAATGAATATTACATGAAAAAATATTTTTAAAATGTCAAAGTGGGAAAAATATTATTTAATAAGTAATTTTTAAAATATTTGATAATAGTTTTAGAAAATAGTGTTTTCATAGAAAATGGATTTCTGACCGATGAAAGAAATGAAGTGAGATTTTCTTGAAAACATTTTCTCAATTATTTTAAGTACCAAAGAGTGAAAAAATATTAATATAACATGGAAATTTTCATTAATAATCCTAATAAAAGAAAATTAATTCTTTTATTAAATAATGAAAATATAATTTCCTTCAATATAAATTCATGTATAAATAATACCTATTAAAATGAGATTTTGAAATAAACCCTCAAAAAGATGAAAACATTGATGTGATTTTTAAAAAATTAACCGAATTTGTTTTTGAAATTTAAATCCATATAAAAAATGGATACAAAGTATAATTTAGTCAAAATTCAATATACACATAACTATATAATATCAAATACAGTGAAGAAGTAATATAATCTAATGAAATAAATTGAGTTATGAAATTCAACACCTCTTGTTAAATTTCAAATTCAAATTCACTAGGATGAAATAATTCAAATTGAAACTAAAAATACCATGTATAATGATTTATTAATGATATTATATTCTGAAGGGGAAATATATACACCGTTCAAAAAAATTAGATACATAACATTACTATATTTCCCAATAAACATATATTGAGACGAAGTCCCTTACAAATATCAAATAATTGATGTGGGGAGTTATCAATGAATTGAATTTTTGTATAAAATGTAAATCGAAATTAAAAATGTTAAAATAAAACATATAATAGTAAAATGTATTTATAAACATAATATTAGCATGACCTAATAAATGATGTATATGTTTAACCCGATGATATGAGATTGAGTTATGAAATCCCTTAAATCACAATTCCTTTTGGTTAATCATTATTTAACCTCATGTATAACTGTTTTAAGCATGTTATTGTTTTATACCAAAATACAAATCATATTTATAATATCATATATAAACCTTTTATAACATCTTATCACTCATTCATTAATAATCATTCATTAGTTTTATTTTTAGGGTGTTAATTGACTTGTTTTCTCATTCATACTTCTTAATGAAATTTCCGGTTCATGGGAATATTATATAGTTTCATCATCTCCAAAATAATAACCATGTAATAATAATAATTTTTATACATCAATTATAATTTTAAGACCAATCATGAATGTTGGTTTTGAGAAATGAAGTATGTTATTATTATTTTGATGATAGATCATACATACGTATGAGTAACATTTCAATCTTTCAATGATCATTATAGAAAAAAGGAAATTAATATTTTAACATTACATAATGATCCTAATATTTTATTATTTAATTTAATGTAGTTATAAAAATCATCCATTTGTTGTGGTGTTGAAAAGAGAGTCATGTCACTTTGTGAAGGCGGGAGTCCATACATATGCAAACAATGTTATCAACATTCAGTGAGTGAAAAGAAAAAAAGAAAATGATATATTATATTATAAAAATTATAAACATGTCAGTAATATCATAATTATTTAACTTATAAAACAAATATTCATTAACTTATCCTTATTATCTTCCATTCAAAGTGTTAATGAAAAATGAATCACATCGCTTCGTGAGGCGTTAGTCCACCATACACATGAGAGATGTTATCATATCCCCTATGGAATGAAAAGTAAAAGAATGTATATATTATAAAATGACTCAACGTGTATAATTATATTATAAATATCACATATTTAATTTTCATCTATCATCATACCGAACTGTGAATGTTGGTAATGAAAAAATGAATGGCCTTGGTTCATGGGATGGTAGTCCTCCATACACACAATTGAAGATTTCATAACCCATTTGATGGAAGTGTGGATAGTTGTATGCAATTAACTTTACATAAAATTTCCCAATACATGAAAAAAACATATTTTATTATATCGACATGGTATATTAGAAAATGAGGAGGTGGAAGAAGAATAATAAAAAAACTCATTAAATAACATTACCTCTTTTTCAGGAACCCACCTTTGGTTAGCACCATTAACCTTCAATGGATGGATTTATGAAAAAACTAAGGATTATTAGATAAAAATAGGGAATTTTTTAATTTATTTGGGTATTTAATGACCAACAAAAAGGGATTTAAGGGGAAATGAAGAGAGAATAGGTTTTACCTTTCATATGTGAGGTGAGTGGCACACATGTTATTTTTTAATAGAAATGGGTGTACCCACATGTTTCCCAGACTAAAATTGCCCAAAATGGATTATTATAAGGTATTATACAAGATAATATATATATATATATATTTAATAAATATAGTTTAGAAATATTATTAGGTCATTTTAACCCTTATCATTTTTTAACCCCCCTGGTAATTCCATTTTTACCTTAACAACAGTAAGTAATATTTACATTTTCACTATTTATTTTGGTCAAAAAATTATTTTACCATATTAGATAATAAAAATTATTCTTATTATAAATATGGAATCCATTTTTTAAACTTAAATTCCAGTAAGTGTGATAATTTTGTCTAAAATTAATCTCACACGCATGATAAGAAATCCGATTTTTAAAGAGAAAATGTTCAAACGGTTACAATGTTTATATATCAAAAATAAATATGAAATTTTTTACAATGACATAAAATTGATTAATAGATACATAATTGATCTAATTTTACATTAGTACCATTTTAAAATATAATTTGTCTTTATAAAAAATTAAACTAAAAGGCATTTTACTATTATAATTCATTATTTTTTCACTATTTGTCACAAAATGAAACATTTCAAAAAAAGCCCAAAAAATCACCCTAGGATAATTTTAATATAATTATTTCAAAAAATAATTTTTTTAAAAAAAAAACCCAAATATTGGTAAAATCCATTTTTAATTATGTGTGCAAAGGGTGAAAAAACTGTCTCTTAGAAATATATAGTTTTTTGTAGAGAACATTTTTTTTATTTTAAATGTTTTTTATATATTTATAATAAATATATATGAATAATTTTCATAATTTTGTTATTACTAATCATAACTATCAATTTAAATGTTAGATTATAATGATTTATTATATTGTAGATCATTTCAACAAGAGGATTCGTGTTCTGCAAACTATCTAAGAGATTAAATTTATAGAAATATATAGTGTTGGTTGTCTAAGCACAATGTTTTGGGTCACATATTCTATGAAAAATAATTTTATTTTGTAAAAATATTGAGGTGTCACATTATCCCCACCATAAATAAATTGTTTTCATAAAATTTAAACATGATCATAGTATTCATGGGTTTTTAATTTAGAAATACCATTATTGAAAAACCAACATCATAAAACTTTTAATAAAATATACTCTAAATAAGATTGAAATGGAATTACAAAGTTCATAGAGATTAAAAAAGCTCTTTTTATAAGATGGATATCATTTTTATAATATTAATATATTAACATAAAAGAAAATATTAAAAATTATAGGGTTTGACGATGGTCATTTATCACAAGAATTTTAATGATCAATGGAATGTTAAGGGCCATAAAACCATAAATATATATTGATTTAAAGGACCATATGATTCATATGATATTAATTTGATATAATAACATTTATTTTCAAGATCCTTTTCTTAAAGTTTAGGAATTATTTTTTCCCAATAATATAATCTAATATACTTAATTGATACATTTCTATCTAATAAGAACAATTTCATATTTTGGTTGCGCTTTAATAAATTTCCATTTCATTTATTACTCCATGAAATTGGAAAATAATTTTTTTATTCCAAGGGAACCAAAATTCAATTTTAAATCATAATATGATCTATAAAAGAGTGACAAGTATTTCCTTATGTCTCTAACTATTTTCCCAAACCAATATGGTTTTCATAAGTTATCCAATACATTATTCTCTAAACCTCTGTAGTAACACCCCTAGTTCTGCATTAATATTAATCCATCATATAATTTCGCAAAAAATAATGAAATATTAACAAAGATAGAATATTGGATCACGTTAGTGACTAAACTCTTACCATTTAAGGTTTTGTGTTCAAGCCCTAGGGCCTTGCTAGATGAGATGCATTGTCACATGGTATGTAGGTTCTCATTTTTATAAAAACATATTAATAAAAATACTTTATCATTACCAAAGTGTAATATACTATAATTACCTCAAAATCAATAATAATATAAACCCAAAAGGTTACCAATACCTTTAACATTATTTTTAAAAAATATTAGGGTATGATTCCTTAAATTAATTTCTCAACTAAACATATACCAAACAAATGGGATTTATGTCCATAAGTTTGTTAAATTTATATCCTCATTCTTTCTAAAATCTCATCACATAATACATAAAAATTAGTGTTTAAGACATTTAACTTATAATCAATCCTAAAATCATAATCCCCTGATGATAACCATAACTCTTAAGTTAATGAAGACGCATATTCTTTCAAAATTTAACACAATCCATATATGTTTCATTATTCTAACAACAAAAATACCATTAGAAAATATTTCTACAATTTAATTTTTGAATAAAAAACTTAAATATATTATCCACTTTATTTCAACATAGGTACTTCCTTGGTCTAAGTGTTAACCATTAGAAGAGGTAATTGACTTGGATGATATACAGGTTCTCCACATTTAATAAAACGAAATAAAAATGGATCCTTATGTTGATATTTAGTTCCTTACAACATACTCTTCCTTTTTTCGTTTATAAATCATTGCTTTATGAACTTACATTCATCAAATAAATAATATTATAGTCCCATTGAAAAAAATTTCTAGGTGTCTCCTTCCACATTTCCCACATGATGGAAATTGAGATTTATTTCCACCATGGTCTCCACCACTCTAGAATATAGAAAACTCTATCTATATCTTCTTGAGTCATTCTAAGAGTTGATTAAGGTAGAAGTTTGTAATAATATTTTACGATAACATTTTAGGATTAATTATGACATATCTCCTTCTTATCATCATGCCATTTGGTTTCTCAAAATCAACACCATTTCCATAATTTTCAATGTTAACATGATTTCCTCAAGTTCCATCCATTGACTAAAAATAAAATTTATAATTACGGAAACAATAATCATAGTGAGAAAACTATATAATCATTTGGAAGAGCTTTAAATAATGAATCATTTTTTTAATTTATGACATCTTTGGTTTAACCATGTCCTTTCATTTTATTATTGTATTTAAATCCTTCATAATAGTTCTTAATGAAAATTTTAATTATCCTAAGAATATCCCATATTAGTGTCAATATAAGTGTGTAGTATATACCATTTTCTTGCACCATGTGATAATCAGGTCAATCCCAACCCACCTTTTTTAGATTTACTACCATTAGGTACATCAAAGCCATAATCACATCCACTTGTAGTATCTAGATGGGTATTTATTACACATAATATTAGCATGACATAATAAATGATGTATACATTTAACCTGATGAAAAGAAATTGAGTTATGAAATCCCTTACATCACGATGGGTTGAAACATGTTTAACTAATGCTAGAAACTCGTTTATCTCATGAGACCTGTCAATGAATCAAGGGGATATCTTCATCTAGAACCCAATAATGTCTACTTGTCAAAATAATTCCTTATATATTTAATAATTTATTTAATCCATGAACAATCATTCTTATCATCAAATATTCGTATCGAGTAAGGAATATATATTTATACTTTTTTTCCTAGATAAAAAATAACATTCAATATAGAATGATGTATGTAAAATAAATATATGTCTTAATCAATAAACATATCCATAATAAATAATATGGATTTTTGGTGAAGTATAATGTCTAATGACTTCATAAAAGTGAATATTTCGAGATAATGACTGAAAAAATGAAACAAGAAAGTGAATTTAAAAATTTTATATGGTAAAAATGATCATTAAAAATACATAAAATGAATAATTTGTTATGAAATGTTATTAATGGATGTCATAATTATGACAATAATTATGACTCCTCAATTCCCAATTAATTACCCTCTTAATGACCAACCTTAAATATTCTCAATCCATTGGTATTGTAGTCGTTGGATTAAATATTATAGGGATTAATTTGAACTGTTGGATCAGATCTCATGTACTCTATAAATATGGTGATATGTTAATAAAATGGGATGAACATTGGGCTCTACATTATGTTCTTTACTTTTGTATTTCTTTTGTATTTGTATTTCCATTTTTTTATCATCATCATACGCAAATACGACATCCTCTTTCTCAACGATGCGCTTCGCCTACGATCGATCTTACATTTCCAGTTTCGAAATGCTTCGCGGTTTCAATCGGCGTTCGATCAGTTTCATAACACATTATCAGCACAATCGTCTTCTTCGCATTGTGCATCATGACGTCGCTACCTTCATCCCCATCATCGGCATAAGAAAAAATTTGTGGGATAAAGGTATGTCACATGTTTTTATAAACATTATTCTTTTGACATACTCTTTCGCATGCGCATCGGATCCACTCATTCGAAGTGATACATCAAAAGTGTGAGTCTTATTTTATATTTAAGATATTGTTACATTTATTTTTCCCCTCTTGATAAATCTGAAAATAATATATGATTTCCATAATCTTTTGCTGTGGGAAAAATAATGAGCTCCTGAAGAGCTGTAATGACTCAAGGTTGAAAAATTTCATTTCATTCCCTGGATAGAATGTATTTGATTAATAACCGATGTGGTCGATGTTGAGACAAACATCATTCATCAAATGAATAAAAAACTACACCACCAAAAGTGGTTGAATGATGAACATCGTGTACCCATCGTACGTAGTGCCTTTAAACAATGAACAACACTTATCCATCGTACGTAGAGCCGTTGAACTATGAACATCACGTACCCATTGTACGTTGAGGCATTGAATGATGGACATCGTGTACCCGTTGTACGTCGAGAGGAAGTTCGATGAATATCGTGTACCCGTAGTACGTCGAGACGATGTTCGATGAACATCATGTACCTGTCGTACGTCGAGATGAAGTTTGATGAACATCACGTACCCATCGTACGTTGAGCCAAAGTTTGATGATCATCGCGTACCTGTCATATGTCGATCCGAAATTCGTTAATCATTCCATGAACCATGAAATTTCATATCTCTTATTTCTTGTTCACCCTGAAGGTGTTAAGTTCGATTATGCTATATAAAGGTTCTTGATGGAGATGATATTTACTTTGAATATTTGTAAATATTTGTTTTATTTCTTTTCTCTTTCTTTTATTTATTGTAAAATGTTTTAGAGAAATTAAATATTCTTGATAAACAAGCGTAAATATATTTTATATATATTAGTCCCCCGAAGTGGATGAAATTGATAAAATTGCTGAATTGAATATTCATGCAATTGTCTTGAAGACACTATAAAACTTGAACAAATAATATTATTATATTCCATGGAGTGGATGAGAGTATTTATTGAAAATGATTTATTTCATTCCCCGAAGTGAATGCAAATATACCTGGTTTTATTGTAAATCAAGTTCGGGGTGAATGTGATGTTTTGTGAATGATCATTGTGCTATATTTGTTTATAACAAATAATAAAAATATAACCAATAGAAGTCGTTTGATGACAATAAATATTTACAGAGCACAATGAATTTTATTAATATTTATAAAATATTGCATCCCTAAAGGATGATATGAAAATAATGTCCTTTGACATTATATTGAAGAATATCATCATTTATCATTTATTGTTCCCACAGTAACAATATCAAGAGAAACATTATTATTTATCATATTCTTATGTTTTATCAATATCATCTCATGTAATTCATCTATCCCCTAAAGTGGATATTGTTGTTCTTATAATTCATAAATGAAATGATTGAATTACATTGTTTTGATAATCCGATATATATTATGAAAATGATTTTACCACCTGAAGTGGTTAAAACAACGATCATCATAATCAATAAAATTTATATTTTATGCAAGATGATCATTATTGATAAATAATAAATTATCATTCATGGATCATGAAATCCGATGAATGAATTCATTCCCCAATGTGAATGTATTTTTAACTACTATATCTCATTCCTTGAAGCGAATGAAATTATTCATGTTTTTTTTATGATTTATGATATCATGAATATTTTAGAGTTGATGAGGTTTGATCAAATGATTTATCTTTCATTTGATAAAGTGAATGTTGTTTATGAATTATAATTTTGGATGCTGATAAAGTGTGCCGTGAATCCAGAATATTCTTCCACATTGGTTCTTGCTTCCACATTCACCAGATTTAAAAGACGCGGAGCTCCTATCCCTGGTAGATGTATTGTAAAATAATATTTGGACCTGAAGTTCCAAAATATTTTGGCCAAAAGTTCTAAATTATGCAATAATCCGCTTGGTGATGGGCCTAACCCGTTATGATTATATTATGAATTCATCAACCACCATAAGTGGACGACAAATATGAGTTTTCACAACGAAAGATCCTGAAGATCTTATATGTGTCGATCTTGAAGCAAAATATTATTTTGATTAAATGCTTCAAAATAACTCATATATGCATTAATATATGCTCATATAAGTACATTTACCAGTACTGAAAACTAATAAACGACTCTAGAAGAGCGAATATATTTCTACCTGGTAGTACAAATTCTTAATGCTTTGTTAAGTCTCAATGAGATATATGAATGGTATTCTTGAAAATGAATATCATATGGAGACAAAAGAGGTACCTCGATATGTAACAAGCATTCATAAAAGTGATTATAAAGAATTTGTTATGTACAATCGAATCAATAATGGTAAACTAGAAGTTTACTGATCCTGGCACTTCAAATATATGACGTGATGATTTAGGCCATCTGGGATTAATTATAATGAAAGATATTGATTCAAGTATACACGAACATTGATTTATTGATAACATAGTATACATCCATCAGGGGGAGAATGATGAATTTATTTAATAGATGCATGTCTAAAAAAATATCAATGAATTTATTATCATTAAGTCATTATGAATTCTCCCTATATGATAATTTACCATGAGGTACCCATTTTTGGGGAAAATTATTTATATCATTAGCAGCTATTATGGAAATAAATTTCCCATATACTTATGAAGAAGTATATATGGGTGCACCCACCTACCATGTGATCCATATATATGAAAGATGCATCCACTATGTGATCACATGTGTTATTTGCTGCTCGTGAGTATACATTGCATGATATGCATGGTGATTAAATGAAATATTGAGTATCATATATTATATGGTCCTGCATAACCATGGACAAGATGCTCACAACACTTACATGAATGTAATGTGTTGAAAATCAATAGTCTGATTATATACACTTGAAGTGTGGTTGAACTGATTATATAAAATCATTGGTCATCATGAGTAGAAAGCAATAAATATATTTTCCCTTGAAGAGGAAAATGAATATATCGACAACATTATATCTTTTTAGATATTGTCCCTGAAGTGACACTAGTACCAGAAAAATTATGAGATCTCATTCAAATGTTGTTGATGATATATTTTCTATGAATGCTTTTAAAACTCATTGACTATGGATTTTTATAGATGTCGACATCATAATAATTGGCCAAAATTATTAAAGGAACTTATGAAATGTTCAACATATAAAGTTCTGGATTGATTATCCAAACTATAAAGACTATTGAATATCAATGATCTTATATTCTTCTTTACTTGGATATTTATATAAATCCCAGAAGGATTTGAAACACCTGAAGCATATTCAAAATTATGGAAGTTTCACCCAATCTGATAAATTATGCGGTGAATTGAATAAGATTTATCCATATCAAGTTAAGGAAGAATATAAGTTAAATTTATCATCCCATGGTTTTTATGAATCATTGTATTATTAAGGTGTTTTGAAAAACATCTACACTCTTGAAGAGTTTTCTGAAATAATTGAATTATTTGATCATGAAATTACATGGAATGTCCTTGTATTTTTGAATTAATCATCCTGAAGATGAAATATTAAATTTTTGGAATGGTTTTACCCTTAATGAATAGTTAAATTGATAGATTTCATACATAAGGGGTTGATAAAGAACATACTTATCCCAGAAGGATTAAATATAAATGCACATTTTATTAATCCGTGAAGGATATACATGTACATGTGCATATGTACCTTGAAAATGGCAATGAATCATATTATGATGCATGGTAATGTTCTTCCCTATTCATTGAAATCAAAAGGGTATAGATTACTATTATTCCAAAATTCAAATCTAAATGTTTTGGTTATGAATTGATCATAGACATTCTATGAGATAAATGATGATCATTATGAATGGGAGATGTAATTGTTGTACTCTTTTTCCCTTAGTCATGTTTTTCCCACTGGGTTTTCTTGATAAGGTTTTTAACGAGGCAACACTCAGGGGACTTGATGTTATTGTACTCTTTTTCCCTAATCAAGTGTTTTCCCCTGAAGGGTTTTTCCTTGATGAGGTTTTTAATGAGGCAATCATACATCATAATAGATATCCAATGGAATGCTATAAATTATTATGAATATATATAATTAATGGAAATTTTTGGTCTTCCCCTTGAGTTGTAATTTTTAATGAGACCATTCATTATTACCTATGGTCTTCCTCCCATGTCCTGAAGACATAATTAAATAATAATATTAATTGATGTCCTGAAGACACAATTTAATGATATCATCAGAGGGAGTTGGGAATGCTACACTCTTTTTCCCTTCATCAGGTTTTTTCCCACCGGGTTTTCCTGATAAGGTTTTTAATGAGATAGCATTAAATGTAATTCTTTTATTTTGGCTTCACTTATTTTTCCCACAGGGATTTTTTTAAGTGAAGATTAAAATAAGATTCCATGAAATTATGACATCCAAGGGGGAGTGTTATGAAATGTTATTAATGGATGTCATAATTATGACAATAATGATGACTCCTCAATTCCCAATTAATTACCCTCTTAATGGCCAACCTTAAATATTCTCAATCCATTGGTATTCTAGTTGTTGGATTAAATATTATAGGGATTAATTTGAACCGTTGGATCAGATCTCATGTACTCTATAAATATGGTGATATGTTAATAAAATGGGATGAACTTTGGGCTCTACATTGTGTTATTTACTTTTGTATTTCTTTTGTATTTTTATTTCCATTTGTTTTAATCATCTTCACACGTAAATACTACATCGGCTTTCTCAACGATGCGCTTCGCCTACGATCGATCTTACATTTCCAGTTTCGAAATGCTTCGCGGTTTCAATCGGCGTTCGATCAATTTCATAACATAATTATAATAATATAATTAAAACATATCAAAAATTCATAACAATTAAAATAATTGGTTTTGTAGTTATAGATATAAATACAACAAAAATATTATTAAAAACATATTGAGGAAAATATATGTTTCATTTTGAAAATATATTTTCAAAAATAATAGTTCAAAAAACATTTCCAAAATATTTTTCATTGAAAATAACCATTAAAGATTATAAAAAAATCTTCAAAACATTTTATTTATCAGCATGGATAGAGATTCTGTTCATTTTGAACTCTTTAAAAAAATTTATTCTTTTTACTTTTCTGTAAAATCCAAACATTAATTTTTTGAAGAAGGGAATGAAAATTATTTTATATTTATTTTATAAAAAATAAAAATGTAAAAAAATATATTTACTATATAATTTTTGGAGGAGTTAGAAATATTTTTGAAAGTAGTTTTAGAAAACATGGCTATGGTAGAAAATTAACTTACAACTGAAGAGAAAAATAAAGAAATATTTTATTAAAAATATTTTATAAATTATTTAAAAATAAATTAGTGGAATAATTGTAAAATTAATTGAAAATGTACCCAAATAAACATTGTATTAAAAAATTAAATGGTTTAATAAATAATTATAATATAATTTCTTTCAAATGAAATTCAGGTATAAAAAATCACGATTCAAATGAGATTGTGAAATAAAGCCCTGCAAAGATCATAATATTTAAGTGATATTTAATCAATGAATTGATTATGTTTATATATTATAAATACACATGAATTTTTTTATATAAATCATAATGTAGTAAAAATTCAAAATACACATAATCATAAAATATCATCGACTTCAAAGAAGTAATATAACCCAATAAAATAAATTGAGTTGTGGAATTGATTACCACTTGTTACATTTCTTTTCATATCCTATTGGATGAAATTATTAAAATTTAAACTAAAAATACAGTGAATAATTATGTATTCAGTATATTACATTCCTAATGGGAAGTATATACACCATATAAACAAATTCGGTGTGTGACATTACAATATGCCACAATGAATAGAAATTGGGACAAACTCCCTTACGAAGATAATATTATTGACATGGGTATTAATAAATGAATTAATTATTCCTATAAAATTTAAATCTACATAAAATATGTGTAAATAAAGAATAAAATAATAAATTTTAATTACAAACATACACTTATATTTACATAATCAATGAATTAAATGTTTAACCCAATGAATTGAAATTGAGTTTTGAAATCCCTTACCTCACACTTTCTTTTGGTTAAATGTGAATTATCCTATTTTATAATGGCTTAAACATGTTATAATTTTATAATAAAATCATAATCATATTTATAATTTCATATATTATCTCTTTATAACATATTATGACCCATTATATAACAATATTTCATTATTTTTACTGTTTTTGGTGTTAATTGCCATGTTTTATCATTCATTCTTTATCTTAAAAAATATTTTTCTAGTGAATATTATATAGTTCAATAATATAAATAATAATAATAATAAAATAATTATTATATTCATACATCAATTATAATTTTACTCCCAATCAATAAATATGGTTTTGAGAAATGAAGTACGTTATGATCATTGTGATGGTAGGATGTACATACACATGAGTAAAATTTCCATTTTTCAACGATCATTATGGAATGATGGTAAGTAATATTTTTTCATTACATAATAGTTATAATATCATATTATTCCCTTAAATACACTTATACATATCATCCATGTTGTCTGGGATTAAAAATAGTGTCTCAACACTTCGTGAAGGGGACATACCACATGTACACGAATGATGTTACCATCTTTCCCTGAGTGAAAGGGTTAGAAATAAAATGATATATTATCTTTTAAATATTATCAATATTTATTAATATAATAATTACTTCATTTATATCTCATATATTAATTAAATGTATCCTTATTATCTTCAAGGGAAAGTGTTAGAGAAAAATGAATCACATCGCTTCGAGAGGTTGTAATCCACCGTACACACGATTGACTTCATTGTATAACCTATAAAATGAAAAGTAGAAAAGGTATATATGATATAATAATTTAATAGGTTTAATTATGTACTAAATTTAATATATATAATTTATATCTATCATCCCACCAAACATGAGTGGTGTTAATGGAAAAAAACGATAACATCATTTTATGAGGCGATATTTCGTCGTACACATGAATTATGATTTCATATCCCATTTGATGGAAGCATGGATTATTATAGGTCATTAACATAACATAAAATTACCTAATTATATGGAATATAATTTTGAAATTATATCATCATGTTTTAATAATAATTTATGGAGGTGTAAGATGAAATAAAATAAAAACTCTTGTTGAAGAATGATACCTCTTCTTCGGGTAACCACCTTAGGGTTTCACCAAAATCCATACATGGCAGGATTTATGAACAAAATAAGGCCTATTTGATAATAATACGGATTTTTTAAATTAATTTGGGTATTTTTTGATGAATCCTACAGGTTTTTAATGCTCTATGAATAGAATTTAGGGGGTGGCCTTTTATAAGTGATGTGAGTGGGTTGTATGTAATTTTTTAAAATAAAAATGTGTGACCACGGTTTCATCATTCAAAAAGGCTTCTAAATGAATTATAATTGATAATTATACAATATAATGTCGAATTATTTCCATAAATTATATTTTATACATGTTATGTGGCAATTTTAATGCTTATCATTTTAGTTTAATGCCCGATAATTCCATTTTTTCCTTAACCATGATAAATAAGTTTTAAGGTTTTCAATATTCATTTTGTTAAAAAAAAATAAATTTAACTTATTAGATAACATAAATTTTTTATCAAAAAATAGTATTTCCACTTTTCAAAATTCTATTCACACATATTGGAAATTTTAATTTAAAATTAATATCGCATGCACGATGATTAAATAGGATTTTTAAGAGAAAAAGTTCAATAGTTTACAATGTTATTGTATCAAATTCAGTTTGAAAGTGATTCCAATGACCTAAGTTTTATTAATATATATTTAATAGAACTAATTTTACATTATAAAAACTTATAATATAGTTTATCTTTATTAAAAAGTTATATGAAAAAGAAGTTTTCAATTAAAATTTATTATTTTTCACTATTCATAAACAAATGAATCACTTCAGAAACATTCCAAAATATCACCCTATGATATTTTCCATATGATTATTTATAAAATGAAGAGTATTATTTAATTTAAATTATCTATAAGTGTCAAAATTTAATTTTAATTTATGTTTGCAATGCACAACTAATCCATCTTTTCGAGAAAATACAGCTTTTCAGAAAACATTTTTTAATGGTTATTATTTTATTTATAATCAATTGATAATAAAAATTTTAATAATTTATTCAATAACACTCATATCCCCAATTTACCTACTTGTTTATAATTATATAATTTATTATAGACCATTTCTACTCAGGGTTTCGTATTCAGCAAGCTATCGAAGAAATGAAATTTAAAAAATATATATGATGTGTTGTTTAATCTTGGTGTTCTGTGTCACATTTGTTATCTAAAAAAATGTTATTCTATTATAATCTTAGGGTGTTACATGGGTGTTATATTTTCTTCAATTCTTGGTGTTTCATGTTATAAATTCTATAGGAAGAAATGTTTTTCTTTTAAAATATAGTGGTTTTGCAAACCTCATATATCCATTAACCATCATTCACTTCAATTCTTCTAAATGTTTTATATTAATCATTTAAAGAAATTTCCTAATAAATATATTTGTTTTTTATTTTACAGTATTTTTGAAAACCATGATAATTAATGGGGACCACTATATTACAAAATAAAAAATTCTAGTTATATTTTTCATCCAACAATACAAAAATATCTTTTATAGAGTATAATTATTCTTAATATAAAATGTTCTAACTTAATTATGTAATACAATGTTACTTTTTATTACAAAGTTCATTTGTTTTATTCGATACTACATTCCAAAATATGTCACATATGTATATCAAAAAGTAGAATTCTATGCATTAGAGTTTGGGTCAATACAATCACTAAATAATAATCACTATGTTCGGAAAATATATTTGCTATATTTTTATGTTATAGGAAATGTTTTTAAATATATCAAACAATTGGTTGAAAACCACAAAATAATTTTTTGATTTTCATCATCCATGTAGATTAAAACCCTTATTTAATTTTTTCACTATAAATATTTTCTATTAAAAAAATAATAAATCATTAACATCACATATAAATATAAGAACACGTTAAAAGTGTTTATAAAAAAGAAATATTTATTAATATACCATTAATAGGTTCCAATAATTCTATCATTAACCTTTTCCTGATCTCTATTGATTTTTTAAAAAATTATTTAAATACACTCATATGAGGTGCATAAAATTTACAACATATGAAGTTCCATTAAGGAAAGTCATTATTTATATTGTGTCTAGTAGACTCTCTTGGTTTTAATTATTTTAAGGTTTCAAGGTTTAGTGATAGAATTACATTTTTTTCTTCATTTGGTTTGTCTTTAAAATCAATTAATATATCTGATGAACTATATGGATGCACCCTAATATTTAATAGGTGGATTATAATAATTTAATTTATATTTAATTTAAATGCATATTGTTACATCCATATTATCAAAAAATCATTTCACTCTAGTTTTGTTGTTTATTACAATGGATAATCCAAGATAGGATTCTTCTAGTAGTATGAAACCATGCTCAAAATCTAAAATAATTATTAAAACACTCGTTGCTAGCATAGAAAATAAAAGTTTTTTTTCATCATTTATTATTAATGGAAACAATGATAACATATTTTATATAAGCTTCATGTATATAAGGGATTATGTGTCTCCATGGGTTATGAAAATTCAATAGGAAATGTCACCTTTATTTTGACACATAAATGGAAAATCTTTATAATTTTTAATATATATACTGAAGGTTAGATATTGATAATTTTATTAAGGCCCTTAACTATTATTTATTCATTGTTATTACCCACATAAATATAAAATAATAATAAAATTATTATTATTCTACCCCCTAACATGTTTTTATTATAATATCATTTCTTAAATAAATTAATTAAAACTTATCAAAATGATAATAAATAAAATATATTATTGCCAATGGTTCATTAAAATCAAAGGAAATTATCCAATAAAATATTATATTCACAAGATGTGTCAATAAATATTTTTTTAATATATAAAATATAAATAAGTATTAAAATTATTATTTTAAATAAAATTAATTAATAAATAAATATAATTTTTTTTACATCGTGACTAATTAAACAAAGATAAAATTCCACTCACATATTCTAAAATCGAATATCTTCGGATTAATTTTATATGATCAACATGTACATGATTAATAAATGTTATAAAAAATGATAAATTTATTCCTTATAATTAAATTCAATTTAATTTAATGAAAGTTTGGAAACAATTAGTGGGTCACCCTCTAGGCCTCCTTCTCAATGAAAATATGTGAACTCACTTTAATTCCTTGATCATCATCTTAAAACACAAGAGGGATCACATAAAGAAATAAGTTAATGTGAAATCACTAATGACCTCCCTATGATATTTATTGTGTAGTATAATACCTTTGTTTACTAATATTGTATCAAGTCAGATGAAATTTTTTGCATCACCATATATACTTGATTTATTTATTCTTTAACTTTAGAAAATGAACATTCCTCTAAAATACCATGGAAATGGATTTTGTTAGAAAATTAAATTTCAATAAAGGCCTAGAGATATGTTATTATATTAATCTACAGTGGAAAAATACATTCCACACCATTCAATTAATTTCATATCATCTATCATTCTCCTAAAAATACTACATCATTGTGAGGATATTTCATCATTGATATTATAAACCAACCAACTATGCAGGTCTTGATACTCATGAATAATGATCCATAATCTAAGGACCAATACAGAATTTTTTTAATAGCAATATCCTTTTAAATAAAAAAATTCATTCAAAATTCTTATTAGCAGTTCAGTCCTCATGACCTCCTTTCTTTGGAGATCACTAAGTGTGAACTTCATGAGAATAGCTCTTTGTATTTATTATCCCCTAGAAAATGATAGTCAAACATCATATTTTTCGGATCCAATAAATCTATCCAAAACATATTAAATATTTATTTAAAGATTTTATAACAGTACCTATAGATTCTAAGTATAGTGAAAATTTTCATATTACCATTTCATTTGATAAATAGTCTCAAGACATTTTCACATTTATATTACAGATAGGAAAAATAATTATGTGATAACTAATTTGTTTACATATATTTTTTAATTTAAATCTAAGTTTTATTTTACAATAGGTAATAAACACTAATACTACCCACATGAGACTTCTCAACAATCCCATGATATCCCACACCATTCCATTTATAATTTGTCACATTGTTAGAGATACTTTTGTTGTTCATCTCATGAAACAAGCCTCTGCACATCTTGGTGACATGATCGATGGGTTTCCCAAAAATCAATTTCAATTTATATAATTTTCCTTACACTTTTTATAGGATAAACCTATATTCATATCATAAAATCCCACCCACATAGTCCACATTTAGGTCACCCTGACCTGAACAAGCAAGAAAACCGACACAGAACGCACATGAAGAGATAACATATTGAATAATAGGTTTTGGACCAACTACCTCATTAGAACATGATTTATCCCCTTCTAAATCATTACCAAATTCAACTTGTTTTGCCTAAATTTAATTAAATTCATAAAAATAAACCATAATATAAGAAATTATGATTTACTACAATGTAGTGAATAATGGAAACTCTGACCAAACAATAAAGGGTGTAGAAGATGAAACTTACCTGTAATAAAGCTCGAGTCACTTTTATATATTTAATTTTAATATTTTTCCTATTTATCTTATTATTTTGAGTTATTTGGGGTATGTTATTCAAGATTCATATAATAGTGGAAACTAAATTGGTATCATAGTTAGTGATTGAGGTGCCCGGATCAGTGTGATCACTGAGAGGGGGAGGGGGATGAATTAG
Organism: Viscum album; assembly: GCA_963277665.1. Taxonomy (NCBI): domain Eukaryota; kingdom Viridiplantae; phylum Streptophyta; class Magnoliopsida; order Santalales; family Viscaceae; genus Viscum; species Viscum album. Next base: position 118,094,021 of record OY728155.1, on the reverse strand, counting down.
TGATCCTTTAAAACTTTTTACTAATTGATTCTTTATCAATTAAACCTCTATCGCTTGTTAAGGCCTCGATCCACTTTTCTTGTATCTCTTAGCCTTTCCTTGAGTGATGCAGTAAATGTAAAGGCACAGGACACAAGGATTTACAAGGTTCGGATCTAAAGTCCTACGTCCTTGCCATGTTGGTTAAATGCCCCAACATGGTTTCTCCACTATAATTCGGTTAGTAATTACTATGGTCGATACATAGTCACACTGTATCTCTCCTGAGTCCCACAGGAGGTTCTTTATACTGCATCCCACAATGTTACCAGAGTCCCACTGGCCTGCTTGAGCTTCAACCAAATACTTCTCCACCCTGAGTCTCACAGGGGGTCTTCTCCTAGCTCCTCGAGTAACACGAGTAGCTCTTCTTCTTTTGAAGATCTTCAAGAGTCTTCAACAGCCTTGGATAAGGTCTACTGGCCTTACTCACTTCTTCTGATCACTGGTGGTGACCAGGACTTCTTTTCTTTTATCATCCTTGATCTCCTTCTTCTAAGGATGACCCGGCCACTGTCTTCAAGAATCTTGATTGGAAAATATGTTCTTTCACTCAATATGCCCACTCAATCTTCATGGTCTTGTCGACTACTAAAAACTCAGATGAATGATGTATTTTACTTTAGTCTGGCTTCAGTCTCTCTTCAATTCAACTTCATGCACTAAGTGCATGGCATCTCTGAATCTTCATGCACTGAGTGCATGGATTCTCATGTTTCTTCAAGAACCTTTGTTCTCGGACTTCCCAAATGCACACACACAAATGATTCTTTATTTACATGTGCATGTGCATGCAAGAATGCATGCACTCCCCTTTTCTTCTTGGTGTAATAAACCCTCAAAGGGTGTAATATCTTTTAGCACATGCACCTTCATCTTCAAGTCACACTCTTTTATTCTTTCTCACACACACCAAATTGTGTGTTGTTATTTAGTGTGAATTTCTCCTTCCCTATTTATTCTCTAGGTGTTCACCCACTTGTTCACTTATTCATACATGCATGGATATACATGTATCTTCTTCCTTCACTTGGGCACACACAAGAGGAATGGCCTCCTTCACTTGTTCACATACAAGGCTACGACCTTCTTGTTTCTTTGCACACACATTTTTCTCTTCTTCTTATTCAAAGTGTGCACACTCCACTTGAGCACACTCTAAGGTAATGGACTCTTCACTTGTTTCTCACACACACAACCCGTAGGATCTTCTTGTTTATTTTCACCCACACACACAAATATGGTGTGGCATTCTTACTTCAACCCATGAAAACTCCCGTGAGGTGTTCACTTCCACCTCATCCTTTACACCTCACCAATGGAGGGCATGCAAATGATGCGGCCAACTCCTGTCTTCCACCGCGCAGGGTGTGGGAGTGGCTCCTACCGCGCAGGTGGAGCGGTGGCTTCCTCCTGCCACACAGGTTCGCGGGCATAGAGGGTGCGCAAGTGTAGCCACTTTCTATCGTGCAAGTATGTGGGCATCGGGCTCGCATGTTCGCACCTCGGATTCTTCCCTGTTGCGCAGGGGGAGTGCACAAGGTGGCCTCCTCCTAAACTTCTTTCGCGCAGGGGTTGCGCAAAAGGAACTCTCAAAGCCTCGGGTGGCTCCGGGCTGCTCTACCGTGCAAGTGGTGCACGGAGCTTCGAACTTCGCTAGGCTAGGAGCTTCGTGGGACTCCTTCACTTCGTGAAGCATGCCTGCGTGGAAACCACTGCCCTTCCCGAACCAGTGGGTTTTGCGGTTCCTCTATTTATCTAGAGAAGCAGGAGCTCCTTTCTTTAGGAATGGAAGCAACCACTTCTCAGATTGGACTCTTCCTTTTATAGACAGAGAGTGCGTTCAAAATCCATCCATGAATCGTTCGAGATTTATTTCTTTGAATAACCGAGATATTCGGTTCTTTAAAAACATTCAACCCACGCTCAAGATTTTCCGCGTATCACGGGTGTTTCCTTTTTCTTTTTCAACCACGAGATCTTTCATTCTTGGTGTGCGCATCATGTGAATGCGCATGAAAAACTTCTTTAAGACCGATCCATGCATGAACACACTACCTCGCAACTCTGTTTTCTTTGGCCTCGATAAAATTTCTTCATTTCGTTGCATGCATGTGACTTTTAACGCATGCATGTATTTGGTTCATCAAAACGATCACTATGCAGTTGCTTTCATCATCAACACTGGTCGGGAACTCCATCTCCCTTACATGGGAGGCTCTGTGTCGTGGGAGGCATCGCGGGGAGTCCTCAACTCGGTGAGAGGTATGAGATGACTCCAGCGTTGTTGGATCTGCGTTTAATGAATGCGGATAGCCAGGATTAGAACCCAGCGCCGCAGATGAGATGGACGGCAGCGATCAGACGCGCAATCGGATGAGCGGCCAGGATTTCTTCCGCGTTTTAAAAACTCGTCCCACATCGAAATGCGCTGCGGTTTTTGCGCGGTTTAACAAACAACTCCTCCCACCATCGGCTCAGAAATCTCCTCTCCCCCTCCGGTTCCGCCCCGCATCGGTTCTCTGTGGGCGCGCTTCTACGCCCACTATGCTCATCCGGGTGCGCTCTAGCACCCATGCTGCATGGGTTCATCATCGTGTGGCACTCGTGGGCTTACACACGGCCCACACCATGCCTCGAGGAGACCTTGGCCTTGAGGACTTCCCTTAAGCACGGATGTCCCTCGGGTCCCGCAAGTGCTTGAGGTGAGGGACCTCAGCTGGCCTCCTTGGTTGGATTATTTTTTTGTTAAAGTACATAGTTGGTACTTTGTATAAAAGCAAAGAAACCAAGTACAAAAATGCCAAACCATACTTATTCTCCTCTTCATCTTCTTAAGAACTCCATATATCTTATTCAACATCTCTTCTTCTTCTTCTATTAAAGAATGGAATTCCCAAGGATCTCTCAACCATCTTCATCAAAAATTAATCATAAATCACTTGATCTTCAATGTTCTTCTTTGATCCAATCAAAGATGGGGTTGGATCATCTTCAAATCCTCATGCACTAAGAGATAGTGCATGGTCTTCTTTAAAAAACTTCATCCATTTATTAGATGTGGATGGTTCACCTTTCTCTCCTCATCCACTTAGTAATTGTGGATGGAACCATTCTTCATTCCTCATCCACTTAGTAATTATGGATGGCACTTCTTTATCTCCTCATGCATTGTGAAGACAATGCATGGACTTCTAACAATGTTGTGACATTGTATCTTCTTGATAAAAGTTCTTTGAACTTAAGATTAGATCTAAAATCATCTGATTTGTATGGATAATGTTTCAACCATTACCTCCTATGCCACTTAGTGATTCTCCTAAGTGACATGCTTCTTAGTACCATGGTCATTATCCAACAATCACCATCACCTTGTCATTCACATATGCACTCAATCCTTGACATCTTATTGACAACAATCACCATCACCTTTTCATTCACATATCCACTCAATCCTTGACATCTTATTGACAACATCACCATCACCATCACTTCCTTTGTCATTCACATATTGACACTCCTTGGTATCCATTCAATCCTTAACACCTTATTGACAACAAATGCAACACAGTGGACAACAATCTCCCCCTTTGTATTTGTTGTCAATATCACTAGGGCACATATGAATGGGTCAATATGTGTTCCAAGCTTTTATCCCCCTAATTGGCAAACAAATGCAAAGGTGTGATGTGGTTCTCTTAAAAATATAACTTCCTCCCTTTGAATAGCATATTCTTGAAAATCACTAAGAGAGGGATGATGTCACATGTTAACTTTATCAAAGAGCCTTTAGTAAATCAACTCTAAGTCTACTTGGGCTAACCCGATGTAGAAAACAAGAGTGATGTAACCAATGAATTCAATTCCTTCCACAATTCACTATACATGTGAGATCATGCTTAGGCTTCAAGTGGTTGAAATTTTTCAGATATATCAATGAATTGCTAAATCCTGCACAGACTTCACCAAACGCATTAGAAAGTTCAGGTGAAAAGATAAATCTCCCCCTTTCATCCATTTCTCTTCATTAAATTAATCCCCCTTAATTTACATGTTATATACAATCAGGAAACAAGGGATGAAAGTGTGATTGGAATACCTTCATTCTTCACAAGATGATATGAATCTCAAAAGAGCATCTTCTTCAGATTAGCTCCCCCTCAAGGGGTGTACTCCATTATGTCCATACCATTCTCAATTTGAGAGTGATCATCATATTCAATTCCCTGAAATGTAAGCACATGTATATACCAGTGATTAGGAAATAAGATGGAACATCCTTCGTTCATCAGTTTGAACAACAAGGTTATGACGATTCTCTCAACCGAGATGTTCCACTTTCTCCATTCTTCACACTTGCACATTTGATCTTCAATGATGTTTGTGCTGGTGTGGATCTTAAAACCTCTTCAACTTCTTTGTGTGTGACTCCTATCTTTATAAGTGCCTTATGAGAACTAGAATCTCCTGGTGCAATCTTCATTCTCTTGAAGAATTCTTTTTCAGCTGGAATGAGTGCCATGCATTTATTACTGATATGACCAGCTTTATTGCACCTCACACATAGAACTTCATCTTCATGTGAAATCTTTTGGTTTTCATTTTCACTAGCTTTGGCATGTTTATTTGCTTCCTTTCTCATTCTTTCCAAATCTTCTGGCCAGATGATTAATATTTTATTTGGAAGTGAGGCTTCAGATTTGGATGTTCCACATGGTTCTTTTGATGCTTTTAAGTTACCTTTCTTAGGCAGCTTATTTTCAATCAATCCCTTCTTCTTCTTCTGGATTTATTGTCCTATTGAGTGCGGTTTGCTTCTATTTAGTTCCATGGCTTGTTTACAAAGATCCATGACCTGTCTTTCCACAGTAGAAGCATTTTTTCTTGGTGGTCCTTCTGGATGCATCAACCTTCTTGGATTTGAAATCCAAGGACTTCTCTTTCTTTTTCAAGATATTCATGGGAGCATTTTCAACTTTCTGCTGCTGGATTCCCAAGAATAACTCTTCATTCTTAGCCAGGTTTTGTCATCTTCTATTCTTTTCATCTTTGAAAACATTTGGAGATTGGTATGTATCATTCTTTTGACCACTTTTTCATTCATCCCAGATGTTATCAAACATTCCAAATCTGTTTGCAATAAACAGATGTTTCTGGACCTGTGGATGTTGCTTCTTCTTCTCTAGATTGCTCCCCCTTGGAATGGGCTTCCTTTGTGCTTTTTCATTTAGAGGATTGTACCAACAATCCGTTGCACAATGTCCATACCTGTTGCAACACCAACATTGACCCACAAATCTTGCCTTCTTGACTTCTTCTGATTGTTGAGTCTTTCTCTTGAATTGATGTGTTTTTTCAGGAGAGCTCTCTTTGTTCATCTTCTTCATCCATACTTTTTTAGAGTTATTCTTCCATCTGGCACTTTTTGTGGAAACACATTTAGAATCATTAGTAAAAGATGGTATGGATGGTACCTTCTTCTTATAAGATGTTTCCCTTTCATTAGAAGATGTCCTCCTTTTGGAATCATCCTTATTAATTCACACTTGAGTGGCAACATTTCTTCTTTCAGCTGATTGGGAGGCTTCAGTTTTGGGTGATTTATGATTTTTCAATATCACCTCTAGATCTAAGCATTTCATGTTGAGAGAGTTATTCTCATCCTCAACAAATCTTATCCTTCCTTCCCAATTCTCTTTGAGTTGTTTCATCTGGTCTTCATGCACTTTCTTCATTTCTTGCAATGAATTTTAATGCTCCTTTACCATTTTTACTTTGTCTTCTAGTTGAGAATCTTTGACAACCATTGACACTCTATGCCTCTTTTCCAGTGCATGGAAAACTTCTTTAAACACTATCTCAAATAATTCTTTCTCACAAATGATTCTTTGTAGTTCTTCAGTGACATCATCAATTCTTTCACTGCAAAGGGAAATGGTTTCATCTTTAGCCTTCACCATCTTTGTGAGAGTGTTGGTTATGTCAACCCTTCTTTCCAATTGATCTTCCAAAGAAGTGGCTTCTTCTTCTAGCTGTAATTTTTCTTCTTGAAGATCATGGATACTTGTAGCAATACACATTGCCACGTCCCTGGGGACTATCTTTTGAAGATATTTGAGTGCATTTAGAAGATCATTGATAGTTCCATCCTCATCACAGCTAGAGAAGGCTTCATCAGAAGAGTGATAAAAGGAATTGTAATTTGTTGTGATTTTCACATTACCTTTAGTGGAAGGTGTTTCTCTATTAGTAGCAACTTTCTTCTTCATCTTCTTGAACTGTTTCTTCTTTCTATTTCTCTAAGTCTTGGAATATATCCTCATTTGAGAGTGTTCTCTCATTTCCTAAAATCTACACTTCATAATGACTCCCTTGGATCTTTTAGAGGTAACCTCCCTCTGATACCAATTGAGGTGCCCGGATCAGTGTGATCACTGAGAGGGGGAGGGGGTGAATCGGTGATCCTTTTAAACTTTTTACTAATTGATTCTTTATCAATTAAACCTTTATGGCTTGTTAATGCCTCAATCCACTTTTTGTGTATCTCTCAGCCTTTCCTCGAGTGATGCAGTAAATGTAAAGGCAAAGAACAAAAGGATTTACAAGGTTCGGCTCCAAAGGCCTGCGTCCTTGCCATGTTGGTTAAACGCCCCAACATGGTTTATCCACTATAATTTGGTTAGTAATTACAAAGGTCGATATAGAGTCACACTGTATCTCTCCTGAATCCCACAGGAGGTTCTTTATACTGCATCCCACAGTGTTACCAGAGTCCCACTGGCCTGCTTGAGCTTCAACCAAAGACTTATCCACCCTGAGTCTCACAGGGGGTCTTCTCCTGGCTCCTCGAGTCACACGAGTAGCTCTTCTTCTTTTGAAGCACTTCAAGAGTCTTCAACAGCCTTGGATAAGGTCTGCTAGCCTTTCTCACTTCTTCTGATCACTGGTGGTGACCAGGAATTCTATTCTTTTCTCGGGCTTTATCTCCTTCTTCTAAGGATGACCCGGCCACAGTCTTCAAGAATCTTGATTGGAAAATATGTTCTTACACTCAGTATGCCCACTCAATCTTCTTGGTCTTCTCAACTACTGAAAACACAGATGAATGATGTCTCTAACTTCAGTCTTGCTTCAGTCTCTCTTCAATTCAACTTCATGCACTAAGCGCATGTCATCTCTGAATCTTCATGCACTGATTTCATGGCTTCTCAAGTTTCTTCAAGAACCTTTGTTCTCGGACTTCTAAAATTCACACACACAAATGATTCTTTATTTACATGTGCATGTGCATGCAATAATTCATGCACTCCCCTTTTCTTCTTTGTGTAATAAACCCTCAAAGGGTGTAATCTCTTTTAGCACATGCAACTTCTTCTTCGAGTCACACTCTTTTATTCTTTCTCACACACACCAAATTGTGTGTTGTTCTTTAGTGTGAATTTCTCCTTCTCTATTTATTCTCAAGGTGTTCACCCACTTGTTCAATTATTCATACATGCATGGATATGCATGTATCTTCTTCCTTCACTTGGGCACACACAAGAGGAATGGCCTCCTTCACTTGTGCACATACAAGGCTACGACCTTCTTGTTTATTTTCACACACTTTGTTCTCTTATTTTTATTCAAAGTGTGCACACTCCACTTGTGAACACTCTAAGTTAATGGCCTCTTCACTAGTTTCTCACACACACAACCCATAGGATCTTCTTGTTTATTTTCACCCACACACACAAAGATGGTGTGGCCTTCTTACTTCAACCCGTGCACACTCTCGTGAGGTGTGCACTTCCACTTCAGCCTGTACACCTCACCAATGGAGGGCGCGCAAATGATGCGGCCAACTCCTGTCTTCCACCGCGCAGGGTGTGGGAGTGGCTTCTGCCGCACAGGTGGAGCGGTGGCTTCCTTCTGCCGTGCATGTTCCCGGGCACAGAGGGTGCGCAAGTGCGGCCACTTGCTACCGCACAAGCATGCGGGCAGCGGGCGCGCAAGTTCGCGCCTCAGCTTCTTCCCTGTTGTGCAAGGGGAGTGCGAAAGGTGGCCTCCTCCTAAACTTCATTCGCGCAGGGGTTGCGCAAAAGGAACTCTCGAAGCCTCGGGTGGCTCCAGGCTGCTCTACCGCGCAAGTGGTGCACGGAGCTTCGAACTTCGTAGGCTAGGAGCTTCGTGGGACTCCTTCACATTGCGCAGCAAGCCTGCGCGGAAACCACTACCCTTCACGAACCAGTGGGTTTCACGTTTCCTCTTTTTATCTGGAGAAGCAGGAGCTCCTTTCTTCAAGAATGGCAGCAACCTCTTCTCGTATTGGACTCTTCCTTTTATAGACAGAGAGTGCGTTGAAAATCCATCCATGAATCGTCCGAGATTTATTTCTTTGAATAATCGAGATATTCGGTTCTTTAAAAACATTCAACCCATGATCAAGATTTTCTGCGTATCACGGGTTCTTCCTTTTCCTTTTTCAACCACGAGATATATCATTCTTGGTGTGCACATCACGTGCATGTGCATGCAAACCTTATTTAAGACCGATCCATGCACGAACACACTTCCTCGCAACTCCGTTTTCTTCGACCTCGATCAAATTTCTTCATTTCGATGCATGCATGCGACTTTTAACGCATGCATGTATTAGGTTCATCAAAACGATCACCATGCAGTTGTTTTCATCATCAATGCTGGCCGGGAGCTCCATCTCCCTTGATTGGGAGGCTCTGTGTCGCGGGAGGCATCGCGGGGAGTCCTCAGCTCGGTGAGAGGTAGGAGACGACTCCAGCGCCGTTGGATATGGGTTTAATGAACACAGATGGCCAGGATTAGAACCCAGCGTCGCGGATTAGATGGACGGCAGTGGTCAGACGTGCGATCGAATGAGCGGCCAGGATTTCATCCGCATTTTAAAAACTCATCACACATCGAAACGCACTGCGGTTTTTGCGCGGTTTAACAAACAACTATTCCCACCATCAGCTCAGAAATCTCCACTCCCCCTCTGGTGCCGCCCCGCATCGGTTCTCTGCGGGCACGCTTCTGTGCCCACTATGCTCCTCCAGGCGCACTGTAGCGCCCATGCTGCACGGGTTCTTCACCGTGTGGCACTTGTGGCCTTACACACGGCCCACACCATGCCTCGGGGAGGCCTTGACCTTGAGGGCTTCCCTTAAGCATGGTTGACCCTCGGGTCCCGCAAGTGCTTGAGGTGAGGGACCTCGGCTAGCCTCCTTGGTTGGCTTATTTTTTGTTAAAGTACATAGTTGGTACTTTGTATAAAAGCAAAGTAACCAAGTACAAAAATTCCAAACCATACTTTCTCTCCTCTTCATCTTCTTAAGAACTCCATATATCTTCTTCAACATCTCTTCTTCTTCTTCGATTAAAGAATGGAATTCCCAAGGATCTCTCAACTATCTTCATCAACAATTAATCATAAATCACCTGATCTTCAATGTTCTTCTTCGATCCAATCAAAGATGAGGTTGGATCATCTTAAAATCCTCATGCCCTAAGAGATAGTGCATGGTATTCTTCAAACCACTTCATCCATTTAGTAGCTGTGGATGGTTCAACTTTCTCTCCTCATCCACTTAGTGATTGTGAATGGAACCCTTCTTCATTCCTCATCCACTTAGTAATTGTGGATGGCACTTCTTTATCTCCTCATGCATTGTGAAGAAAATGCATGGACTTCTACCAATGTTGTGACATTGTATCTTCTTAATACAAGTTCTTTGAACTTAAGATCTGCTCTACAATCATCTGATTTGTATGGATAATGTTTCAACCATTACCTCCTATGCCACTTAGTGATTCTCCTAAGTGACATGCTTCTTAGTACCATGGTCATTCTCCAACAATCACCATCACCTTGTCATTCGCATATCCACTCAATCCTTGACATCTTATTGACAACAATCAACATCACCTTTTCATTCACATATCCACTCAATCCTTGAAATATTATTGACAACATCACCATCACCATCACTTCCTTTTTCATTCACATATTGACACTCCTTGGTATCCATTCAATCCTTGACACCTTATTGACAAAAAATGCAACACAGTGCACAACAGTGATCACTATATACCTCAATCATCGGAAGGGTGTGTAGTTTCAAGTAATGTGTGCATGTTTTAAGCTTCTTTCCATAAACCATGTGGTGAAAACATAGTGAAACAATTATATATGGATTACCATCACTTGTTTCTTATTTGTTAGGTCATGGATTCCAAAACCATGGGACCGAACCGTGTAGCCTTCCGAAATTTTGAAATCATAAAATTACTTATATTCCATTGTGATATTTTATCCATGTTATCATTCACCGTTACAATTTTAATGACCTAGTTTCCATAAACCATGTGTTCTTCATCCCTTATTATCTCCCGGTAGTCAATTGGTGTTTTATTGATCTTTTTTTTTGATTTTTATTAATGGAAACATCTTCATTATTTGGTATTTATTTATCCTCCGTAATTTAGTCATCTTTTATTCTAGTGTTCTAAATTTTTGTATTCCCTATTTATTTATGGTGGCCTATTCTGTTAATATGGATGATACTAAGTTTGCTTTTTATAGCTATTAGTATTATCAAGGATACCATTTGTCTCTATCTACAGATATTTTGTTGGAGGTAATGTGGTTACGAAAAATTTATGGTACATGTATTTGAACAACAAATCCTTCCATTTAATACATTTAGTACAAGTGGTATATGTGATTTTTGTTTCAAACATATGATTTACATGAATTATTAAGGATTAATTTACATATATTTATTTTGATTATTTTATTCATGTTTAAATAAGTGATGGTTTTACTTGGTTTTTATTCTAAAACCAATTTTCCTGTAATTAAGTTGATAAATGTTTTAAAAGTATATTAAATCCAAATAAATTTTAAATTGAAGATTTGAGAGAGATTTTCGATTCCTTGATTTATAATTTTTTTCATGAAAAGGCATGTCTAGGTATGTTATTATTTGAGGAAAATATTGAATATCTTTATGAGAATTCCATTATTATATTGTTATATTTAATGAGATGACTATATGATTTTGGATGAATTATGAGAATAGATTATTGATGAGTTGAATATGGAAACCATCATTTAGTGTTTGGGAAATCTGGATGAGGGTTTCAATTTCTTAAATTATTCACAAGCAATCATCCTTAGTTAATCCTACACATTAGCTAGTGGATTCTAGCTGATAAGGAAATAATGTTATATCGAGGTTTGGTTATATCAGGATCCAAAATGATCTAAGTGTTGTATGAGGGAAGTCTAAGTTTACCCCTTTATTTTATTCATCTATCATATTGGTTAGGACAATTTTTTCATAATATTTACACATTTATTATTCTTTTTTAAAATTATGTTTAACGTGGCATTTAATTTATTTATACTTCAAAATTCCAATATGTTTATTTAAATTAAAATATTTTTATTGTTAAAACCATGTAGATATAAAATAGATTTTAAAAGCCTTCTTTTACAAAACAAAAAATTATTTTTACAAAAACTATTTTTCTGTAAATACTATTTTCAATGTAATACTAATGTAATTTATTGTAAGAGATATTAGGTAGATTCATTATGTTATACTGCTGATATTTATCCTCCCACCTTATATACATTATACAATAATATATATATACGTGGTAATATCTGATATAAGTAAATAGAAATGAGCCAGATATTTTTGTGTAACTTCAGGATACCTCTTCATTCATCACGTTATAATGGTTGGTGGTGATCATGGGCCATGAGGAGTTGTCTTATGTGGAGTGTTTTATGGATCATCAAGTAATGATTTTTTTTATGTTGATTTATTTTTAATCTCAACCTCTTCATTATTTTATAGTTTATATTCTTATGTGATGTTGTATATCACTTTATCAAGAGTTTGTAAAGATATATTTGTATTTTTAGTTATTTTAAATTTGTTATTTTTTTTCTAATTATTGAAAATTTTTATTTATCTATATGAACATCCTAGATATTGATACCTCACTATGCATTTATAGTTAGTGTCTGTGTTGTGGTTTGTGTGACTTCATTAGTGAAACTATTCCCAATGGTTGTAATTGATACCCATTAATATTTTCTCTAGCCTATTTTTATAATGAGTGAACTTTGTGTTTTATGGTGTGTTGCTTTGGGTGATAGAGAAATTTTAACTCTTTGAGAAGATGTCCTATGATTGAATAAGTCCCTCTAGGTTGTTGTTTTCATGTTGAGAAGACATATTGGGTATGTTTGAAGTGAATATTATTCTTTTGTTGTCATTCATAGTATACACATAAATAATGTTAAAACTCAAGTGTTTTTAGTGATTTATTTAGGGGGATTTTAATTACAACATTTGATAGTGTTTGGATTTGTTTGAAATTTATTTTATGAAATTAGGAATTGGTATAAAATTATTTAGAGTCATTTTTTATTTTTGGAGTTCGAAGATGGATTTGGATGTTTGAAAATGTCCTTGAGAATATAAAATTTATCTTGTTTTCATATGAATTTTTCATTTCATAATAATTCTTAATGAATTTTTTATGACATTGAAGTTTTCATATGATATCTCAGTTTTTATATGACTTCCAAAATGATTTCTGATATATTGATGTTTTACTTATGACATCAATTGTGAATTTATATGACTTCATACCAAATTTTAACAGTAAAAAAATATTATGAATTCAAAATTCATATGAAATTATATACTCTCCAAATATTGGTAGTGTTTTTTGATTTTGTGACATTTATGGACAACCAATATGACTACAACACTTAGATAATTTTTAGACATCTATTGGGTGAAAATTCGAGTTCCATGAAAATTATATGTTCATAAGAATGAATAAATTAAAATTATTCCATTGGAAATAATCTTTATGGATTTTTGAATCATTATCATTAAAGAATAAAATGATCCTAGATGATGTGATTGAATAACTATATACAGTTTGGAGCATATGTTTCTGATATACTCCTTGCAGTTGAAATGGAGAACACTCTATAGGTAGTTCTAAAATGATGAAGACCCAAAATTTGTGGTTTTTAGTTGATTGGTTTGGTGATAATATTGTGTTTAAATTATTAATATGAAAATTTTAAAGTCACCTCTATGTTATAATATATTCTTTAGTACTTGGTGTCTTGTGTTGACATTGGAAAGAGATTTAAATATAGTTTTATTTAGGGGTTTCAATATCAATTAATTACGTAAGAATTATGGAATGAGTATCATGCATAGTAATAGAGGAAGTTTTGAATTAAGTATATAAAATTAAAAAATTTAGGAGAAACTGCAGAATACTTAAGTATCATTAGAATAATGTTTTTGATAAGTTTGATGTATTTTGGATTTCTATAATGAATTTATTGAAAAAAAATTCACTAGAATACTGTGAGTTTTTAAGAATGTAAAATAAGAAGTAATTTTTTTAAGAATTCAGAAAAAGAAACAATGAATTATTGATTAAGACAACTAGGGAATTGAATAAAGAGAAATGGAGAAGGATGAGTAATGAGAAAAAGTTTTTTTAGCTCATTTGTTTCCATGATATTGAATTTATGTAATGGAGACTTATGAGAGTTGAAGTTAACAAGAAGGAATCGTCATAATGGTAGAATGTCTAAACTCTAATGTAATAGAGAAAATTATTATTTTATTCAAAATATATCTGGATCATTAATATTATACAGTATTAAAAAAAAATCATGTATCTATTATGTATCACAAGTTAATGGTTATGTCCTTCTTGTAGTAATATATAATATTATTTATAGTGTACAGTGTGATCGTGGGTGTTTCTTGACCATTTCCTTGAATAGATACTATTACTGAGTAGTGAACCTTTTAAAATATATTGTGCCTTTTATGGGTGTGCTTGTGTGTGTTTTTGATAGCTGTTTCAATTATAGTAATTGGAAGTAAAATATTTTTTAACTGAAAAAATATAAATCTTTTATAGTCACTGATTGACACCCCCCTCTTAGTGACTTCAATAATACTATGGGTGGATTTAAAAATGAAATCATAGATGTTTTCCCATCATTTGAATATATGATATTTTTAGGTTGAGGTGAAGGTGATTTCATTAGATTCAAGACTAAATCCCTGAATTTCTCCACTATAATTATAGGAAAAAATAATTTATTAAATATCAATGTGATTTCCATGATTTTTGGGAACAATTAGAACATTCAGTAGGATAAAATTATTTCATATATCATTTCACAATGTTTAGATATTTTAGAGGATAAAAATGTTGGATATAGTACTCCTACATAAGGTGTCTCAATTCATGCTGATTGTAATAGGTATCATGATAATGTGGGAACGCTTTAAAGGAAATATCATCTTTATTATCTGAGATAGATTTTATAAAATTAAAAGGCATAAAAATGATAACGGATTCTGGGATAAAGTTGAAAATATTTATTAAATTTAAATGATCTTAGATATATATTTGGACAGTAATGTATGAATATATAAATATGCATAAGATGAAAATGTTGATGATATTTTCAAAATATCAAAAAAATGATTACTATCAGAATATTTTATGAGAAGTTGTAATATAAACTATAGTTGAGAATATTCTTCACATATATCATGATTGGTATGATGCTAAATTCTCATTTCTCAAAACATAACCCCATTACACTTTATATTGATTTATTTACAGAGTATTAATATATTATATGTGATAATGAATTAAAATTCCTCCAATAATAATGGTATGTTTGAAAATGTAATATATTTTAACGCCTAAAAATGTAAAAGTGTAGAAAATATATTAAAATTATGAAGTTTGTGGTTAAGGTGTAGAAAAAGAATTAAATGAGATTTTTGATAAAATTATGCCTTTCTAATCTAGATATTTGATATGTTTTATAAGGTTGTACAAGGGAGGGATTTCATTTAAATGTTGTAGTGTAAATTAATTTGACAGTTTGTATAATTTTTTTCAAAAATTATAGAAGAAGAATCTAGTGATGATGAATAAGAAACCACTAGTAGACCATTGAATATGAAAACTACAAGGTAAGTTATTACATTATTATATAATGTTAGGATGTTCTGTGAATATAATATGAAAAAAATATTTATCTATGTGATAATGATGTGATAAATTATAAGGCAGGGAAGCCAATAATTTTAGAGATGATTATGAGAACCTTCAAATTTATAAGGTGAATGATGAAAACTTCACCAGTGATGTAATTAATAATTCTAGAAGTGGTAAAAATAATATAACATTAATTTTATGTTTTGGAGAGTGTGGAAGGAATGTATTTCAAAAAAATTGAAAAATGAAAAGGTTAATAGGAAGATAAAAAATGATGATCAACGTACTAAAAACATGTAATTAGAAATTTTTGAATTAAAATACAGATTTTTGGATGAAATTGATGATATAAATAATCTGATTAATTAGGAGATTAATTTGAAGAACATGAATGAATTTAAAATGAAATACTAATAGAAATAGATTTATCCTATTCAATGACAATTAGTAAGTCCTTATAAATAAAATAATACATTCATATTTATTTTTTATAACTCTACTCAATAATTTGGAGAAATTTTAAAGAAATTCGAGTCTTGGGTATTGTAACACCCTTGTTTTTAAAAAGTAAAACTATTCATGTTAGCTTATGCAACCCAAAATATGGAGCCTAAATGAATCATGCTTCTATTAGACTATTATTACCTACATGCTATATTGGAGGATATTAATAGTGTTAAGAATGTAATAAACTATATGCAATGTTCCAAAATGATATTAGTTTTTTGAAAAGTTATCGGGAAAAAGGAAATCAATTTTTTTAATGAAGAAAATTTATTATTTAAAATAAAATATTTATTCAAAAATGATTTTTATTTCTCTTTTTTAGAAAACAATATAATTATTTTATGAAACATTAAGTATTTTTATTTTATGAAATAATAATATAAAATATAACTTATGGTGAGTTTTCTTTATTTTTCTAAAATGTTTGTTTGTTCTAAAATTATTAAATTTTTAGTGAATAGTTAAATTACCAATTTTTCAAATAATATCATTAATTTTAATTTAATAATGAAATTAAAAATTAATATCATTTTTTAAATTTAAAAATAAACTTATATATTAAAATTTTCATTAATAATAATATAATTAATATCCATTGAATTATCAATTATCAAGATTTTGGTATAAGATTATTTTTATGCTATGTAACGTGGTTTTATGTAAAAAAATTTAAGTGCATAAAGTCAACACATTTTCATTAATTAAAATAACACATTGTAATGAAATATTTAAATTAAATATGTAGATTTTATATTTATTTATACAAATTTTAATTCAAATAATGATGATTACTATTCATATAGTTTATATATGATCATATAATTCTTGAAAATTATATTTATTAAAAATTCATTTTTGGACACGTTTTGGGGGTTTAATTATATATGAAATTTCAAAAATTTGTAGAATTTAATTTCATAAAATGGATTCTATATTTTGAATCATTGCAATTAATATTATATAATATTTTCAACTTACTTTTTTTAATAATGAATAATAAATACAATATAACATAATTGATGTGTTTAAGGATAAAACGAGTTTACCGAGGTTTAAACAAAAAATTTAAGTGTTAAAATTTCATAAAACAATTATCCAAGTCCAATTGTATGGACATATTTATACCTTATATTGTCTAAGGTTTTATATTTCTACATTTTTTATCCATTTGGAATGTGTAAAATGAAGGTATAACGTTTTCTTTTAAACAATTCAATGTGTGTCCACTCACCCACTTATAAAAGGGACCCATTTACTCTTCTATTTACACTTATAATGCCGTTTGGTTTGGAGAGCACAAAAAAACCTTCTTTAATTCCCTCCAAATATCCTATAGTCTGTTTTATAATTAATGTAATCTTTTAAGGCATTATTTATAATTCTAAATAAGTGGTTTGAAGAAGATGTATTATTCTTTTCATAGTACATTTCATTTATTTATTGTTCTATCTATTTCTAATATTACTCAGTCATGTTTATATAATAGTATTAGTATCTACCATATACTGAGATTTGTTTAATGGTATATATAAAATCATTATCAATTTCCATTAAATTGGAAATGAAACCATTGTTCGTGTGTTTGGAGGACTACCACCTAATGAGCTGATGTAATTCATTTTCCATAATAACATACAAAGGATATTAATCCTTATTTGTTTAATGTTTATATACAAAATTCATGAGATATTAATAATTTTTAAAATAAAATTTATAATAAAACTTCTTAGCTTATCATCCATTGAAGAATGACAATGTCGTTTGTGTGGGCAGAGGACTGCCACCTCATGAAGCTATGTGATTCAATTTTTTATTACTATATCTAATTGATGGTATATTTAACTTTATTTATGGAAATAATATTATATTTATGATATAATTATATTTATGTTAATATAAAATAGCACTTACCATAATTATGTTATGAGCAATGAAAAATGGAAGCATTACACATGTGAACATAAGGCATATCATCCCCATCAATTTAACATAGTTCATTTTTCTTAAACACAACAAATGATTTTTTCTAAAGTATAATTTATGGATAAAAATGATAATTATATCATTATTATCATTTTATATATGATAAACTAATAATATCATTGACATTTTTCAACTTTCCAATGTGATTTGGACATATGAGTTGAACATCATCAAAACCCCCGACTTGAACCTAAATGATTATGTAATTGAATATACAATGATAATGAATAAAATTAAAGGAATGAAAAAATTGAAAATGTTATTTTATAAACCATGAAATGTTTTCCATGAACTTATGTGCAAAATTGAAGGTGTGAACCACATTTAGATACAAAATGATAAGTTTAAGTTGAAAAAAATATATCGGTAGGAGAATATTGTATTTCCATGTGATGCGACTGAAAACATCATAAACCTGGATCGAAAATTTTTCGGTGTGACTCAATATTTTTTAATGGGGTTTAGTGATGTTAGAAAATAGGCCACCCTGAAGGGATGGGACCACAGCCTGATAATGATGTCAAGTAGGGTTGTGGGGGTGCAACTCATGTGGTATGGTGCATATATTTTCACCCCCAAGTCCCCTAAAACACCATTGAAATGCAAGCTACCAGCGCATGACCAACTTGCACTCCACCCCATTTGGGAAACTAGACACATCACAGAAGGTCTCATGTTTTCCTATAAATAGACCCTTGGGGTCTTCATTTGTACGGATGAATTTCCCCGAAGGATGATTCCTGCTCTGATCACCCGTGTACTTCACTCAAGGTCACTAAAACCTACAATGTAGATTAATGATGCCTCAAGAGAGGTAATAAAATAGGGATAATGAGACTTAAGTCCATTCAGTGTTAAAAATAAATAACACTAACATGAATCATTTTCTCAACCCCCTAGTTTTAGAAAACTAGGCATGCACCATTCCTGAAATAGGAACTTGAGCCCCTCACTTCTGGGAATTCCAATGAATACCCATGAATGTTTGAGTCAAGTATCCCACAAGTGTATTCATCCAGGTTTTTCATCACTGAATTTTCCATTAGTTCTCCCAATCCTACTTGTGCGGAGCACCACTGCACGACCCTCTCTGGTTCACCCTACCCTTCAGCAAGTGTGAGCCTTTCATAAATCCTCCTTTAAAGACACTCATGATTAGGCTTCTCCTTCAGTATCCCGATTAACTAAAAGGGATAATGTGGAAACCTCCACCAAGACCTCCTAAGTTTTAAAATCTAAGGGAAAGTCATATCAGCGTGTCTCCCATTTCGATTTGTATTTATATGGTTAGACGCCTACCACACATTTCCTACCAGAGGGTACTGATTTTCTAGGAATCTGTAGATTTTGATGTCTACGGTCACATGGAACCATACCCTTGGGATAGTGTTGTGGAGTTTTAAGTCTTGGATTATAGGGTTAGGACTCTGTCTTCCCCTTCTAATCTCTAGGATCTAGAGCCTCTAGTTCCCAGCCAGGATAGTAAAGATAACACTTGAGTTTTCCTTCCACATGGATTGAGATTCTCCTTCCACAACAATATAAATTTTAGGAAACTCTTTCAAAGGTAATTCACTAGCCTTTCATATGGGAGGTTTTAGAATTTCTCCTCTGTAAATCCTTCACCTCCAATCCTTCCTTGCATTAGACCAATGTAAAATGTAAATTGGAGAGACGGAAGCACAATATCTCTGACCTCTTCTGACGTAAACCTGACCTCTTTCATTGTATCCCCAACCTCTTCCACCTACAAAGGAGGAAAAGTTTGATGTTTTTTGTATCCTCCCATCCACTTTTTCTCACAATGAACCTGAGTCACATGATCTTTGATGTTTTTAATGATCACAACACCCACACAGTCCACCCAAAAGAATGAACTACGATAACTCCGATTCCTATTAACTAGGATACATAGGAAACCAACTTACGGTCTGAGATCAATGTGAATCCTCCTTAAAAATAATCTCCAAATCACAATAACCTTAATTTAGGTAACCTCCATAGGATTGAACTCAAAGTTAATCACTCAAATAACCATGAGTTAAAACAACTATCAGGGTCACATGAGCGGGTATATCTATCTTAGTGGTAAGCCCCTACATATCATCTCAAAGGGCCATACTCCCCTATGAGACACATCCATGATGAACTCCATAGGTGTGGGTATTCACCGAATAACTAAGTGGGATTTTATTCCCATCCAAAAGGGATATGTTGGAAGCCTCCCAGTGGTTAAATCCCAACACCCTGAACTAACCCTATTCTTTTGGGCCATATCCCATGCTAGGTATAATTAAATATGGAAATGGATATCCCTTCCATGTACCTTGGTATGTTTCGGAATAAGTCCCACACTAAAATTTCAATAGGCACCTCCCGCCAAGACATAATTTCCACATGACGTTAAACTATATGGTTGGATTCTTATCACACGACCTTAAAAATTATGATATTCCCACATTAAGAGGCACTAAACTATATGGGTTCTGATTTAATCCACAAGTATATGTAGGAATCCCATCTAGGGGTTCGATCCAAACATTATAACAACTTTTTCTTCCCTCGATGAAGATAACATCCATTGTGACATTATTCTACCTGGATGACCATAAAATCCATATTTTCATACTGTGGGGATAAAAAAACAGCATCATAATAATATCAACCAATGAATATCTAAGTAGTATATAAGAGGATACCACAAATGGAGAAACTTAGATGCATAAAGATATCCCCATTGACGAAGAACCTCAAATACATTCAGATGATTCTGAATAACACATATGGTATTAATTAATTGATAATAATGGTATAACTCACATCATACTTTGGAATCAATGACGGATTCAGGAACTTATCATAAATATATAAGATATTCCCAAAGTATGCAATAATTCCCCCCAAAACGGTGTGATGATTCCTCCCTCTCATCCTCTAGACCAATGCAACTTATTAAGAATCATGATTAAAAATACCTAATGAGTGCCTACCATTGGAAATCATATCTTTATGGATATAGAAATATTTTTTGTTTCTAGTTTCATGAATAAACCCATTAGAAACCATTCAAAAATATTAATTTCCACAATGAAGTCGCAGTTCCAAGGGAAAAATGGTGAACTTGATGTGAATCAGTAACCAAGATAATAGTGTCACCTACTAGTTAGGACCCTTCCATTATGAATGAAATAAGGGAAAGATAGGGAAATCAATCCCACATGTATTCATCCAAAAATATGCAAATCTTTTCAAGTTTATTTTTTGTATTCTACATACATAATGGAACTTATGTTCAAGAACTCTCTTAAATCCAATAGATTCTTTCATGTTTATAACCATGAACGCACTACCCTTTTCCACTTGATGGAAATCATCACTAACTCGGCATCTTCGTTGCTGGGTCTCCAATGCACTGGTTCAAGAGTACTATCATCACAGTACCTTGTTGACCCTAGAGGCTACCCGACATGCCCTCCAGATCCATAATCACCCTCGGTCTTCCGGTTAGCGATGACTAATGGTCTTGATGAAGACAAAATGTTCTTTCGTCTTTAAATATTTCTGGATATTTTTCTTAGATAACAACAACCAGTCCATCCCATAGTTATGGGAGGTGTACTAGGAGGCCTCTTCTGGTCTCATCCTGAAGATACGGGGGTCATTCTCAGGGGATCCTAAAAACAATTGATGTCTCGAATGCTGTGCGGTAGTGATCCCTCAATATGATGAGGGTTTCGGCTTCTCCTATTTTTCCTAGGTCTCTCGGAAACAGGCTTGCAAGACTGGACACCAGGGATGACAATTGTCTAATAGGGAGTTGGTCCACACCTTCTCCTCCTCCGAAGAATCCCACCAACCTTGCTTGGTCGAAAATAGTGAGTGAGCACATGAACCCATCCACCTTTACACAGTCATCTAACAGACTCACCTAGAGGTATTTAGAGAAGCCCACCAACCCAATAAAATGGAAACCAAATTTTAGAATATAAACATTCTTGTACCCACCAATCCTAATATTAGACTCATCTAGATGCACTAAAAGAAGATTGTTGACCATGTTTGGTGGAAAACAATGAGAAGTAACATAAAACTACCAATATGTATCATGACTTCAAGTAGCCTTATCTAGAAAAGAACAAAATTTGAGCTAGAAATTCCTAATGAGAAGTAGAGGGAAGACTCAACTTTCTACCCATAAGTACATTCATTATCCACTAATAAGAAAGGGAGGATAGTAGTAGGCTAATACCCCTAACCTAGATATAGAGTCTATGTATGTACTAGTTCATGTTTCTGAAATCCCTAGGAACATCTTCGAAATGGTGAAATGGCCAATGAAAATTCCAATCCATATCGTAGAGATGTGCAAGAATTCAATAATGGTAGTGGAAATAGTACCCAACGGATATACACATAACTCTATCCCAATACATGGGGTGGCTCCTTATCATGTCACCCCATATAAGATACATTCCTCTGCTCCCATCCATGAGGGTCCTAGGAAAAAATCCCCCATATCATACATAAAATTGGATTTGGTAAAGACACCCACTCCAACTGGAGATAATTGCCCTATTATATTGGCAACTCCAAGGAATACACTAACACATACCCCTGATGAATACTTTTTTTAGAATGTTTCCCCAATTTCTTGTAAAAATATTCCCAAAAAGACGTCTCATCAAGAATCATTGGAGAATACAGAGCTTATCTACGAAATATATCCCCTTAATAATGGATTTCTAGAATCCTTAAAACATTTATATATTTCATATCAAGATAATACCCTCTTGTTACTAAATTATTGAAGTATTAGAAATAAATCTGAAGTTCCTTTTTAGATGCTTCCTCCTAAAGTATGTTTTCATGAAAATCTGGTCAATCTCAAGAACCTATGTCCTGCTATGAGTTATGAAAACCATCAGTGTGGCCAGAAGACCAAGGTTAAAGAGAGTCTTACCCTTTCTATAATCTAACATGGTGGTCCTCCCTATAATGGAATTCATTGTGAATGTTCTCTCTACATTAGTGATTAACATTTTCAATAGAATCATCCAACTAACAATGTAGTAATGAGAAAGACCTCTGGTCTTATGGCACTTGAAAACATGGGTCCAGTCACGTCTAATGCCTTTTCACTTGTGGTTTAAATCCATTCTCATAGAGAATACATCCCAAGGTGACGTTCATTCTATGAACATCCCTTGGGTTATTTTCCTTCAAATATGGCAGAGGAAACCTCAAATGATCTCATTTCTTGTGATGAAATAATTGGGAAGAACCCACTATGGTTAGAATAGGTGGAGGAACCACTGGTAAAATATGAAGAAGATATTCTAAATATGATGAAAGAACTGGATAAAGACAAAGTACCGGCCATGTTTTGACATTAGATATCTCTCAGTATAGAATTACATATGTTTCGGTGGAAGATTGTATCCATGAAATCTACCTCAACATATGAAAAAATCTTGGTCACCTAAAAGAAACGGTATTACCCTATGATTGGTATCAAACTAATGTCAAGTTAATATAAGTGTAACATTAAAAATTTACTAGGAATCTCGCCTAGCTTCATGAAATTCCAATATAGAGAAACAACAGGTTTCCATTCAATGTGAATGCCTCAATTCATTAATAAGGATGTCAAAGCTGATCATAGATACCCCATATGATGTCCTTATAAAGGGATTGATTTTTCAAGTGGTGTTTCATTTCACTACACCCCTGAACCAGAAAATCCTGAAAAAAGTGGTCTCATGTAATGTAATTTCCCCAGGCTGGCTAAAACAAATAGAATCTATTCCTGACTAGAGATATGCCCAACATGAATAGTCGCTAACTAAATTTCATAAATGTCAGGATGAGAGATAGCAATTTCATTAGATAATTTGGAATCAAGAAAATGAGAACATTGAATATGAATCCTTCTTAGATGATTTCATCCATCCGATTGAGAAAATGTCAAAATATTTCTCAATGGTATTACGAAACTGATGATTTAAGTGAGTGTGAAATAATGCACCCAACCAACGTTTGGACCGGAATCTGTAAAATCCTAAGGGAAGATGTGGTAATATCATCCACATCAGTTTGGGAACAACCCCAGCCCACATGACTGGGGGCTTTTTAACCCACCCCTTGGGATCATCTAACTAAGCCCCAGGGGTTGCAAATAATGAAAAGGTATAGCCCCATCCCTCGTGGGATGGGGGTTTTTTCAACCTAAAACACTTCATCGACAAGAATCCTTATTCTCTCAATTATGGATAATGTCATAGATTTAATCCTATCATTTTGTATTGTCCCATTATCTAGACCAATCAATTGGAACATTTATAACTGAACTCTTTGGGGATTCCTTTTAGGTCACGGTTTATCAAACTACCCCCCGGGAACCAACGAAGGAGAGGATAAGGTCTCGTGGAAGATTTATAAGAAGTATATCTTGTAGATATTCCAACATAATACCTATGATGCACTTTTCTTCTATGAATTTCATCAATTCCATCATTAAATTCCCTCTAAAAATCAATACTGATTCAGAGGATTCTAAAGAAGAAGAATATATCCTAGATATGGTCCTTGCCAAAATAAATGCAGAAGGTGTGTGTACCTGAAACCAGAGTCTTACCCAAAATTTAGATATTCCCACAGAAAAATAAACTTCTACCTCCTTGAAAGTAAGGTAATAATTAAAATGGTAAGGGTCATACTATGCATCCCCCCCAGAGAAGTTCAATCCCTGTATCTAGAAGAACTATTTTCTCAGCAAGAGAAGGAAATGGGAGATTTGGAATGAATCAATACAGAGTTACTTCAAGGAAATATTCCTGCCAAATATACTCCATAGATAGACTCTGAACTAACAATTCTAGTTGGTGAACCTCATCAAATAGGGTCTACAACAACAACTGAAGTAGACAGGGAATATCTGATCAACATGGGACATCAAAAACCAATATATTTGAATCTCTCAATAGCTTATCATGAATTGAATCCATTGGGTATATAACTGGAACATGGTCAGTCACATCCCTATAGGCCATCCCCTATTTGTTACCTAGGAAAGATACCAGCAGTGCCACCACCTATGGTCTTTCAAGTTATCGGACCTATTCAGGCTCCATCCACCACACATATTTAGAACCCATCTCATTCAGATATTCCTAGAATGCTGATGAACAACATTGATTCATTAATGACTTTATTTGAAGCTATGGAAGGATATTTTTCACCAGTACAACCATAAAATAAGGATTATCCTAAATGGGTGGATCCTACCCCTCCTCGACCAAACATTAGGAATCCTATATTTTATATTTTCAATGGATCAAGAGATCCAGAGTAGAACTTGGTGCATTTACTACTCACTGTGATTCCGTGATGTGAATCCCTAAGCATAAAGAAGTAGTGAAAATCTGATGATTAATGAAATATTTGTTGGGGATAGACTTTGTATGGTACACAAGTTTGTAGACCAGATTGATCATCCGATGGGAATACCTCCATCAAATGTTTCATTTCCACTTCAACTCAATGATATAAAAGAAAACAGTCTTTGATCTCACAAACTACAAACAATGGGAGAATGAAAGAGTCTCCGATTTCATTTATCGATGGAAAGTATTGACATAATCCTTTAAAAAACTTCTACCTTAAGAATATATGTAACTTATCTATAGAAGAAATATTTTTAGTGAGTTGCACACACCATTGATACCAGTTAAATTAGACATGAGGGTTTCTGGATTTTTCTGCAATTTCTCAATAGCTGGAAAATGCCTTCACAGAGACCAAAGAAATTTTTTGGTTAATCCAATCATACCATAGAGTTCCTCCTCCTAAAAATGAACAACATCAAATGACTCATTAGGATGATCAAATATATTAGAGGCAGATGTAGTTTGAGGTGTTTAAAATAATTTCTTTTCCTTTCAGAATGACAAAGTCCTTGGATACAACTTCTCAGTTTTGAAAAGAACTTATTCCAGTTTCCAAAGCCAATGAAGCCTAAAAATTGGAGTGATGAGGATCTCCAAAGCTATTTCCCTTTCCATTAAATGATGAGGAATCTCATAATGGTGTTTTTTAAGTACATCCTTCAAAATATGATGGATTTTGGGAAAGTGAAAGTGATGATTTCATAAACCCATGTGACATATGTTTGTATTACTGATCCATAGGATGAAGGTGAGTAGAAAGAAGTAAAAATCAAGAATCCATAAGAATTAAGTGATTGGATGATTAGAAAAATAATCAACCAAACTCATTCCATTCTACGAACATAGTTGAAACACCCAAAAGTGTCTCCTTCCACATTTACTACAACAAATCCAACTTCATCAAAATAACCAACCTCTGAAGGCCAATTCTCAAAGAAGTGACATGGCTAGAAGAAAAAGGAACAAACAAAATAATATGAGATTATGTTAAGTCCAAAGTTTCCCTTGTCCTTAGTGGATTTTATGCCAACCATATCAATACAGTGGAGGCAAACCCCACCAAATAGTATGACCAGAGTCAACCCCCAGGATAAATCCTCATTAAATGAGGATTTTATCTTTGGTTTTGATTAGGTTATTTACATAACAGATCCTGTAGGAAATGATGATTCTCATTATGAACCTAATTTACCTACACATGATTAGGGAATTGGGGGAAGAGGTTGTCAGGGTCATGGATATATGGGAAGACGTGGTCATTTTAGTTTCCACTACATGAACCAAACCCCTTGTTAAACCAGCTATTCTACTGAAACACATGGGAAAGATCACCAACAAGATCATTAGGCACGTGGGAGTTCTTACTCCACACATGAAAGGGTCTACTCGGACATGATTATCTTGTAAGACCAATTAGATGTTACAACACCACCTTCTTTGCAAATATGAAGACCTAGCTGGCATAATACACTAAGGATAGGAACACTTCTAGCTCTTATCCCAATAGAGGGTCCATCCACATTATGAAACTCATCACCCAAGGTACATGGAAACTAAAATCTCCATATAGGTAAATTCATACCTTTGGATTAAAATTATGATATTTGGAAGAAGCAAGACTAAATGACGGCTATGTTATCAATGTTGGATGCTTTGAGTCTGTCAAATGACACTTGGGAAGCACTTATAAAGGAATTTTCAAGCCCCTGGGAATTTGAAGTCGAGGTCCCATTTGCTAAAGTATATCATCTGGAGAATAATCGTAGATAATTCCTTGTGGTTATTTCCCTCACCGGACAATATGAGGATACTATCATATAAAAACATTTCAAACCCATGCATATATCTGAAAAGATAAATGACATTGATATTTGATCATCCTTAATTGAAAATGGCTCAGAGGTCAGCCTCATCATAGTTCAAACACTTCTTGATCTAGGTCTTAGGTAATATTACTTGTCTCTCCCCACTATCATGTTACAGGGTTTTGAAAATAATGAGAAATAATCTCTTGGTGAGATCACACTCTGAACTCAATTCAGATATCTTGAGTCTGGTTCAGGGTTCAGGGTAGTTTAGTAGGAGAAAGACTTCAATTTTCTTCTTGGAAGACCTTGGCTCATCAATATGCAGTCATTCCTTCATCATACAACCAACATCTCAAATATTATATCAAAAGTGTAATTGGGACATTATATGGTGACAAGGCTCCATTAAATTCATATTAAACACAATATATTGATGTATGGTTCTATAATCATAAAGGAAAACATTCTATGGATGATGATGCTGGCTGAATCAATTTCTATAATGGCATAAAGATGATCATAGCTAAAACATTAAAGAACCTCATAGTAGATTACATGCTACATATTGGTGAAATTGAAATGGTGGGCTGGAATTCATGAATTCATTCAACAGATTTTGTAATTTCAATCATGACATTTAAGCCAAATGGCGTTGCTGAAGTTATCAAATCTCTGAGTGATAATGTCATCTTGAATGAATATTTATTCATTCTGTCCCCAGAGCATTAACGATTCCTGATACAATCTATTGAATTCGAATAAGTAATCATGACTATATGATAATGTGGTGAGACTCATTCTTATTCTATTGTTTCCACTTCTGGACTCCAAGAAGACTGCAGGCTAGCAAGTGAGCGAAAAATTATTACCTCATCATTCAGATGTCTGAATGGTGACTCTCATCTTCTTTATGAAGATGTTGTTTTATCATATCCTCCCCAGGAAGACGAAAAATTTGAGATTCATGAGGAACATGAATAAAAATAAGATCTTAGGGATTCCCCTCCATCATTTGAGAAATATTTCTCCACCACTATGGATGAAATCATAGAAAGATATATTGGTATAAAATAATATCCAGTCCCTACTATAGTTATTATGGCCCTAACTCTCTAAAAATATGAGGAATACACCTACTTCTTAAAGATGTAATGGGATATGTTTTCTTGGAGTGACACTGAGATAATAGGCCATGGCCCCAAGGTGGCCAACCATCATTTGGGTTTTCCATAAGATCATTGGGGATATAATCAAGCATCTAGGAGTACACACCCGACACATGCCTCCAAAATGGAGGGTGAAGTGGACAATCTCATCAATGACGACTTCATCGAAGAGGTAAAATACCCAAAGTGTGTAGTTAACATTGTTTCTATGAAAAATAAGAATGGTCAAATAATAGTTTTCCTTCATTTTATATATCTCAACTGTTATTGTCCCAATGATGAATTCCCAGTCCCAATCACAGTACTACAAATTGATACAACAGGTGCCTACCAATCCTTCACCTTAATGGAAGTCTATTATGGGTATAATAAAATCCATATGGCCTTAGAAGATGAAGAAGGCACAACTTTTATAGTACTTTAAGAAATATTCTATTATCGGGAAATTCCCACTGTCTTGAAGAATGTTGGTTCCACATATCAACGTGGTATGCATCACATATTCAAACACATATAGGGAATGTTTTTCAAATTCTACATTGTTGATATAGTTGTTAAATCCTGAAAACTCTATGATCAATTGGCTGAACTAGAAACCATCTCCAACAAGATTCAATAGAACAATCTGAAGATGAACACCTTGAAATGTTCTTTTAGGGCGACCTTAAGAAAATTTCGCAGCTTCATTGTATGCCATCATGGCATTAAATTTGATCCTAAGAAGACAAATTCTATCCTTAACTTGTCACCTCCTTGAAACTTGAAATATTTTAGAGGACTGATAGAGCAAATATTTTCAATTAATTTATATTTAATATAATTTTTAATACTCCCAAAAAAGTGTTATTGGATGGGTAATTGTCATGTTTTTAGGTTTTAGTGTTATCTTGAACCCAAATGTGAAAAACGACTATTTCTGGATTTTTGACAGATTTTTACGTCAGGGGTATTTCGGTCATTTCTGGAAGAATACAATTCCAAATTTTCTGATTAATTTTTTTTTATAATCCTTATTTTATGTCCATCATTTTTGTCTTATGGACCAGGAGCTGATTCGGCCATCTAAAGGGTCTAAAAATTCATTGAAGTTGGGAATTTTTCCGGGCGGACAGCGTGGACCCACCCAACATAAAGGACATAAAAATAGGTCTACAATTATCTAAATGATGTGTTTACACCTGGGATATGACTAGGACATATAGTGGAGACTCTAAAAGAAATTTGGGGAAGTTTGGAAGTCATTAAGGAGTCCATTAAACGACATACATTTGGAGGAACCATCCTGGAAACTTCATCCAGAAACAGAAATTGAGAATGAAAAATTCATAACTCCTCCTTCCTGTTTTCAAATGAGCTGCAATTTTGGGGAGAGACGTCCAAGATAATTTTGCACAACATTCATGAAGTGTGGAACGCGTGAAGAGGTCATTAATGGGGTCTAAAACGCTCAAACATCCGGTGGTCGAATTCTGCCTATAAAAGGAGGAGAGCTCATCCCCCTCAAGACATCCCATTCTCCACCCCATTCCTTATGGGGCACCAAGGAGAAGAACTTCTCAGATTTTTCTTTTATTTCATTTGTTTTAAAATGTCTCTCCTCTCCCGAATTATCTCGCTTACCCCATCCATGGAGGGGTAGTTTCATTTGAGTGATTGGAAAGAGGGGAGGCTGGACCTATGTGTTGTGCTTGAGTTTTGTGCTTGAAATGAATAAAATTTGTTCTTCTTTCTTCTTCCGGTTCCAATTCATAATTCAGTATTAAATTCCGAATGCGGTTGTGTAAAGGTTTTTATTCTGAAATTATAAATTTCTTTGGTCGATGATCACATATCCCTCCACCCAATTCTAATCTGTATACGGTGGAACATGATTAGGGTTGGGTGGTGATTGCTCGACAGTTGTCAAGAACGTGTATAGGATTGTATGTCGAAGTCTTGGTTTATTAGGGAACAACAATTCCAGGTCTGGGATTGCTCTAATTAATCAAGAGACCTTCTACAACCCTAAACACATTGGAAGGAGGATAGACCAATCTAAGGTTTTAGAAAGGGAAATTCTAATCACATCTCTCTTACCAGTTTAAGGAAGAAGAAGAGATAAAATTTGGAAACCATGATGGCACAAAACTAAGTCTAGCCGATCCAAATCCAATCACTGTCTTTATAATTTGTTAAAATCAATCAATTTCTGTTGTTTGTTTCTCTCATAGTCATTCAAATTTGTTAAAACCAATCTTTTTAAGAAAACCAACAAAAAGTGACAACATTGTTTTGTATGCACTCCTCTTTGGGAGACTACCTAGGATCAACTGCTATACTATACTTAGGTAAATAAAATATTGTTTTTCCACGCCCCACGATAGTCGTGCGTCAAACTTGGCGCCGTTTCCGGGGAGGCAATGCCTCAAAGTTTTTTTAAAAAAAACAAAAATAAATAAAAAAATCTCTTTTGAATGAACTGTAGTTCAAATAGAAATTTATTAGAATTCGATCCAGAAATTGAGCGCACAA
The DNA here is from genome assembly GCA_963277665.1 of Viscum album. Lineage (NCBI taxonomy): Eukaryota > Viridiplantae > Streptophyta > Magnoliopsida > Santalales > Viscaceae > Viscum > Viscum album. Next base: position 118,063,481 of record OY728155.1, on the reverse strand, counting down.
TAACCAAATTGAGAAATCATAATCTTCCCAAATATTTCTAAGAAATAAATATCACTGATTCAAGTGATACCTTGAGTGGAGACTTTGAACCTTTAATAATGGCTGTAAATCCCAACCGAACCCTACGTGACATCTGTGCACCTCAATTTGTCAATAAAAATTATCAACTTGCAATTCCTGCCATAGAAAATGATTTTGAATTGCGAATTAACATGATCCAAGTGCTTCCTAAATTTCATGGTCTTGCAGGTGAAGACCCAAATCGACATATTCAAGAATTAACCTATGTATGCTCCAGCTTCAAACCTCGAGCAGTCGCGGAAGAGCATGTGAAGTGGAGGGATTTCCCCTTCTCACTAGAGGGAGCAGCAAAGGAATGGTTGTACAATCTACAACCGGGGGAGATCAGTGACTGGGAAGATCTAAAAAAATGCTTTCTACAATGATTCTTCCCAACATCTAGGAGCACTACAATAAAGAAGGAGATTTATGTCATCCATCAATCAACTGGAGAAACACTCTACGAATACTGGGAACGTTTCAAGAAGCTTTGTGTAAGTTGTCCACACCAAGAAATAGAAGAGGACCAATTCCTTGTGTGCTTCTACCAAGGATTGCTTGACAATGACAGGAATCTACTAGATGCCTCGTCGGGAGGATCCCTCATTGATAAATCACCTGCAGATATACGAATTCTGATTGAAAAGATTGCACAAAATTCACAGCAGTTTGGCACTCGAGGTATGATCACCAGAGGGATCCATGAGGTAAGAACATCAGATTCAGTTGATTTAATTAGGAATGAAATGGGTGAACTCACCAGGTTGGTGCAACAAATAGCTGTGAACCATGTGAAGGAACAACAAGGGCCGAATCAGGTATGTGGTTTATGCTCTTCTAATTCTCATTACACTGATCAATGTCCAGAAGTACAGGGGACATAAAGTTGTGTTGCAGCCTATCAACAAAGGCAATACCAACCGCAAACCCAACCAGGGTATGGGTTTCAACAGAACCAAGCCAGAGCACCTTTTCAGCAGCAATATCAGAACCCGATAGCATTCCAACAACCTTATCAGAAGCCCTTCCAACAACAACAAACTTTTCAACCACCACCTTTCCAGCGGAAGAATTATGAGAAACCATCCACAAGTGCACCGACAAATGAAGACCAACAATTGAAGACAAGAGTTGCGGGAATAGAAGATAAGATGGACAAGCTAGCTGATCAATTTTCAAGCATTATGGATGCTCTCACCAAGAACCAAGGTAAGCTTCCTACACAAACAATTCCCAATCCAAAAGAGAATGTTAGTGCAATCACAACCCAAAGCGGGAAGGAGCTCAAACCACCAGAACAATATGAGGAGGATGAATCTAGGGAACCTGCTGAAGCTCGTCCTGTCCAACCAAAATATGGAGTCAACAACAAAGTAGAAAGAACAAGATTCAAGAAAGAAAGACAAGAAACACCATTGCAGAAACAACAAAGGGAGAAAAAGGATATTCCAGCACCATTCCCATCAGCATTGGTTGAGTCAAAGAAGGGCGAAGAAGAACGACTTCAACAGGAAATTCAGGAAACAATTCGAAAAGTTGAGATTAACATTCCACTACTGGATGTAATCAGGCAAATCCCTAAATATGCAAAATTTCTAAAGGAGCTATGTACTAAAAGAAAGAGGTTGGATGGAAATGAAAGAATCAACTTAGGAAGAAGCGTCTCAGTATTGATCACACCACCGATACCGCAAAAATGTCAAGATCCAGGGACTTTCTCTATTCCCTACACTATCGGTTCATTAAATTTTACTGATGCACTATGTGATCTTGGAGCTTCGATAAATGTGATGCCTCACTCTGTGTTTTCATCTTTGCAGATCGAGTAACTAAAATCAACTCGGGTGGTGGTACAATTAGCAAACAGATCCACAGTTTTCCCAGCTGGAGTCGTTGAAGATGTACTTGTAGGAGTGAGAGGATTAATCTTTCCAGCAGACTTTTATGTCCTTACCATGGAGGAATACCGAGCACCATCCCAATCTACCATCATCCTAGGGAGACCATTCTTGAAAACAGCAAGGACAATCATCAACGTGCATGAAGGAACACTCACCATGGAGCTCGGAGATAGTACGGTACACTTCAATATTCTTGATACGATGAAACACCCATCCAACAATCACTCACTTTATGCAATCTCCCATGATGAAGGTATAAAACCAATTGAAGACTCAGGTATGCTTCATGACTTTTTATCTTTGGGATAACACTCTTCATTTGAATTTTATAACTCCCATGAACCTGAAAATTCTGATATCATGTTGGAGGATGAGGTAAAATCTGATTTTTCGATGATTTGTTAAAAGGAAGTAATATTATTCCCGAGAATTCAACATTAGAAGTAGGAAACCTAAATGCAATATCATCCCTTGAACAACCCCCATGTTTAGAACTGAAGCCTTTGCCATGTGACTTGAAGTATGCTTACCTAATGGAAGGGGAGAAATTTCCAGTAATCATTGCCAATAACCTATCCCATTTACAAGAACAAACATTGATCGACCTTCTCAAAAGGAATGTAAAAGCAGTAGGATGGAGTTTAGGTGATATTCCTGGAATCAACCCTAAGGTATGCTCTCACAGGATATTTTTAGAAAGTGAATCTCGGCCAGTTAGACAACCTCAAAGAAGACTCAATCCCACAATCATGGAGGTCGTTAAGAAAGATATTGAGAAATTGTTAGGAGTTGATATCATTTACCCAATCTCGGATTCTCAATGGGTTAGCCCAATTCATGTAGTCCCCATGAAAACTGGCCTGACCACTGTTACAAATGAAAGAAATGAACTGATCCCCATGAGAATACAAAACAGCTGGAAAGTCTGTATAGATTACAGGAAGCTAAATCAAGTTACCAGAAAAGATCACTTTCCTATTCCATTCATTGATCAGATGCTTGAAAGGTTAGCTGGAAATACTCATTACTGTTTTTTAGATGGATTCTCAGGTTATTTTCAGGTACCAATTGCACCAGAAGACCAGGAGAAGACAAACTTCACCTTCCCTTTTGGAACATTCTCCTACAAAAGGATGCCTTTCGGGCTATGTAATGCCCCAGGTACATTTCAACGGTGTATGGTGAGTATTTTCTCAGACCACATTGAGGATTGCTTGGAGGTGTTTCTTGATGATTTCACAGTTTTTGGCAATCCATTTGATCATTTCTTGGGAAATTTGGAAAAAGTTTTGAAAACATGCATTGAAAAGAACCTTGTCTTAAATTTTGAAAAATGTCATTTCATGGTTGAAAAAGGGATAGTATTGGGGCACATAATTTCACAAAATAGGATTGAGGTTGATAAATCAGAAGTTGATGTAATAAATTCCTTACCATATCCAACTTGTGTCAAACATGTTAGATCCTTTTTAGGGCATGCAGGATTTTACAGAAGATTCATCAAGGATTTCAGTAAGATTTCTCTCCCTCTCTCAAGATTACTTCTAAAGGATGCTAACTTTAATTTTGATTGTGCATGTAGGGAATCATTTGATGAATTAAAGGAAATGTTGATAACACCACCAATAATGCGGCCACCCAATTGGGATTACCCTTTCGAGATACTTTGTGATGCATCCAACCAAGAAGTGGGAGCCGCTCTATCACAGAGAATTGACAGCAAACCTCAAGTCATCTCCTACGCATCAAGGACCTTGGATGAAATGAAAATAAATTACACAACCACAGAGAAGGAGTTCCTTGCAGTCGTTTTTGCACTAGATAAATTCCGATCATATCTTCTGGGCACTAAAGTTGTTGTTTTTTCTGATCATGCAGCTCTTAGGTACTTAATGAAAAAGGCGGATGCTAAACCACGGTTGGTGAGATGGATGCTACTCTTACAAGAGTTCAACTTGGAAATCAAAGATAAGAAGGGGACTGAAAATCAAGTGGCTGATCATCTGAGTAGACTACCCCACACCGCTGAAACAGAAATACCAATACAGAACCCACTTAATGATGAGCTTCCTGGAGAAAAACTCTACATCATCAACAGTGAAGTACCATTGTATGCCAACATTGTCAACTATTTGGTAACATCTCAGGTACCCTCTCATCTAAGCTGTCATCAACAACATAAGCTTAAATATGAATCAAGATTTTATATTTGGGAAGATCCGTTTCTGTGGAAAATTTGTAATGATCAAATAATAAGACGATGCTTGCCAAGAAGTGAAATTGAAACAGTGTTTGAATTTTGTCATAAATTATCATGTGGAGGCCACTTTAGACCTCAGAGGACTGCCCGAAAAGTTTTAGAATCTGGACTCTACTGGCCCACCTTATTCAAGGATGCATATTAATTTTGTAAAAGATGTGAAAAATGCCAATTTTCTGGTAACATATCCAAACGACATGAAATGCCACAAAAACCAATAACCTTTTGTGAAATTTTTGAAGTTTGGGGCATATATTTCATGGGACCATTTCCAATGTCATTTGGAAATTCATATATTCTTTTGGCTGTAGACTATGTTTCAAAATGGGTGGAAGCAAAAGCAACCAGAACTGATGATGCAAAAGTTGTTTGTGATTTTGTTAGGGATAACATTTTCTGTAGGTTTGGCGTGCCACGAGCAATCATCAGTGATCAGGGAACTCATTTCTGCAACAGGAAAATGGAAGCATTGCTGAAGAAGTATGGGGTACATCATAGAACATCTACCCCATACCATCCCCAAAAAAATGGCCAAGCAGAAGTCTCTAATAGAGAAATCAAAGCCATTCTAGAGAAGACTGTTAAACCCAACCGGAAGGACTGGAGCCAAAAGTTAGATGATACATTATGGTCATATAGGACGGCCTACAAAACACCGATAGGGATGAGTCCCTATAGATTGATCTATGGAAAGAGTTTCCACCTTCCTGTGGAGTTGGAGCATAGAGCCTACTGGGCGGTCAGAGAGATGAATATGGACCTTGAGAAAGCTGGGAAAGAAAGAAGATTGCAGTTGCAGGAGTTAGAGGAAATTAGAAGGGAATATTTTGAAAACTCAATGATCTATAAAGAGAGAACGAGGATGGCCCATGACAAGATAATTCAACCAAGAACCTTCAACCCTGGAGATCACGTGTTACTCTTCAAATCCAGACTTAAGCTTATGCCAGGTAAACTTCGTTCCAAATGGGAAGGCCCCTTTACTATTACTCATGTATATCCCTTTGGTGCTGTGTAGATTCAAAAGGAAGGAGGAGGAAACCCATTCACTATAAATGGGCAGAGGCTGAAGAAGTTCCATGGGACCGTACCTCAAGAACTAGTGGAGGAGATCACACTCCTTCATCCTGAATACAAATGAACACCTACCAGGTTGCATCATTCCTTTACACTTGATTAAATGCAGTAACTCCAACTTTTTGAGACATACATTTACATGCATTGAGGACACTGCATAAATTAAGTATGGGGGAGGAAATCTTGTAGTCCAAGAGATTTTTCAAAAAAAAAATTGTTTTGTTTTGTTTTGTCGAGCCAACGACATTAAACAAAGGCGCTACCGGGAGGCAACCCGCATTTTTCCCCATTTTCCACTTGTATTCTTAGTCATTTACCAGCATGATTGAACGGGCCTGCACTATCAATTGGTTTCATTTTTTTTCAGGTCCATTAATGAAGAGGGTGTCGTGGGATTATACGTCGTGAAGAAAAGGATCCATTTGACAGGGGAGTATGAGTTTAAATTCTATATTATCTGACTTTATTCCCTACTTTTTTAGTCTTTTAAAAAATTAATAAAAAAAAGGGCATTCCCACGCTTGAATTCATGTTTTAATTGACTTATCTAGGAGACATGAGTTTCTTAGGAATCTTGTGATGCCATGTTTTAGATTTCAATGTTAATGAGATTGAATGATTAAAATGGATAATTGGATGATTAAAGTGAAGCAAGGATATTGAAATAAGGACTCATGATTTGAGGGAATTAATTGATTCATGTAAATGAAATTTCCCTTCCATTTTTCATTCTTTGAATTTCTGAAATTCATGAGAATTAATTTGTTATTATTAATCATGCCATAAGTGATTGTCCAATATCATATTCTCATTCCCGAGAGGATTTCTAGACCAAACATTTCCTATTTTATCTTGAGCATATTTCTTGAGTGATCTTGGGACGTGCCACCTGCTAGAACTTGTATTGAAACTTGTCAAAGCTATGACTGTACAAAACCACATTTAAAATGATTGAGGCATCTCTTTGGCTAGCCACATTTTATCCTAAGACCCACCTTTACATTTATCCTTCGTAATCCCTTAGATGCCATGAATTGCCTTATAGTTTTAAGCCACATTACAATCCAATTTTTCCTTACCTACCTGCACTTTTAGTATTTTTGCATGGTTATTTCAAGTTTGAGTGTGGGGGAAGGGCCTTTCGTGTGCGTTCATTGGGATATGTATCATTTTGGGTGGTGTAATGTGTGCGTCATCATTTTGGGCAATGTATTATTAGAAAATTGGGCATGATTCATCATTTCATTATGCTTCTTTCATTTCATCCGGTTCTCCATAAAAAAAGAAAAAAAAGGAAAAAAATCAAAATAAAGCTGTTCCTTTCTGGAGCTTTACAAAAAAAAAAAAAATAAAGCTGTGCCTTTCTGGAGCTTTACAAAAAATACAGGGAGAACATGGATGATATCATTCTTTGTAATCATTTATTGACTCATGACCCATGTCATTTAAAGGGGAGTGGTGTTGTGATTCACATTTCAAGGGGATTTGAGTGAGGTTCATCTTGTGTTTTCACTTGATTAATCATGCATTGTACTTAAGAGTCAAACCTCCTACTTCTGGCCTTAAATTATTTCAATCATTTACCCACCAACCCTAATCCACAGAGTCATTTGAACCTTTATTGCAAGTCCTCATGATTTTATGTGTGTTTCGTCTTTACAAAGTGGAGAAAGTAGTTACTTTACAAGCCTATGGGTAAGGAGCATGTTCTCATGATATGAGCATAACTCCACTATTAATTGTATCATGAGTGATGAGAGAAAATATTCAAAGTGAGGTAGGTCATGATTTGGCATGTTTAATAATAGTAAATTGAGAAGCTTGAATGAATGAAAGGAGAAGCTTCATTATTTTTCAAAGGGGAAAAGTAAAATGCATGAATTGATTGTTTCTTTGAAAAATGGGAAATTAAATTGTTATTTTTGTGGAACTGGAAAATTTGATTGGACATTGATAATCATTTGATTTTATTCCATTTGAAATTTAAATATTGGTTACATTGGTGCCCTTTGAATTCCATGTTGAGATTTTATGCTTGAGGACAAGCATAGTTTAAGTGTGGGGGAATTGATAGAGAAAAAATTTTCAATTAATTTATATTGAATATCATTGTTTATACTCCCAAAAAAGTGTTATTGGATGGGTAATTGTCATGTTTTTAGGTTTTAGTGTTATCTTGAACCCAAATGTGAAAAACGACTATTTCTGGATTTTTGACAGATTTTTACGTCAGGGGTATTTCGGTCATTTCTGAAAAAATAAAATTCCAATTTTTCTGATTAATTTTTTTTTATAATTATTATTTTATTTCCATCATTTTTGTCTTATGGACCAGGAGCTGATTCGGCCATCTAAAGGGTCTAAAAATTCATTGAAGATGGGAATTGTTCCGGGCGGACAGCGTGGACCCACCCAAAATAATCGACATCAAACTCGGCCTACAATTATCTAAATGATGTGTTTCCACCTGGGATATGACGAGGACATATAGTGGCGACTCTACAAGAAATATGGGGAAGTTTGGAAGTCATTAAGGAGTCCATTAAACGACATACATTTGGAGGAACCATCCTGGAAACTTCATCCAGAAACAGAAATCGCGAATGAAAAATTCATAACTCCTCCATCCGGTTTTCAAATGAGCTGAAAGTTTGGGGAGAGACGGAAAAGATAATTGTGCACAACATTAATGAAGGGTGGAATGCGTGAAGAGGTCATTAATGGGGTCTAAAACGTTCAATCTTTCGGGGGTCGAATTCTGCCTATAAAAGGAGGAGAGCTCCTCCCCCTCAAGACATCCCATTCTCCACCCCATTCCTTCTGGGGAACCAAGGAGAAGAACTTCTCAGATTTTTCTTTTATTTATTTTGTTTTAAAATGTCTCTCCTCTCTCGAATTATCTCGCTTACCCCATCCATGGAAGGGTAGTTTCATTTGAGTGATCGGAAAGAGGGGAGGCTGGACCTATGTGTTGTGCTTGAGTTTTGTGCTTGAAATGAATAAAATTTGTTCTTCTTTCTTCTTCCGGTTCCAATTCATAATTCAGTATTAAATTCCGAATGAGTTTGTGTTAAGGTTTTTATTCTGAAATTATAAATTGCTTTGGTCGATGATCACATCTCCCTCCACCCAATTCTAATCTGTATACGGTGGAACATGATTAGGGTTGGGTGGTGATTGCTCGACGGTTGTCAAGCACGTGTATAGGATTGTATGTCGAAATCTTGGTTTATTAGGGAACAACAATTCTAGGTCTGGGATTGCTCTAATTAATCAAGAGACCTTCTACAACCCTAAACACATTGGAAGGAGGATTGACCAATCTAAGGTTTTAGAAAGGGAAATTCTAATCACATCTCTCTTACCAGTTTAAGGAAGAAGAAGAGATAAAATTTGGAAACCATGATGGCACAACACTAAGTCTAGCCGAACCAAATCGGATCACCGTCTTTATAATTTGTTAAAATCAATCAATTTATGTTGTTTTTTTCTCTCATAGTCATTCAAATTTGTTAAAACCAATCTTTTTAAGAAAACCAACAAAAAGTGACAACCTTGTTTTGTGTGCACTCCACTTCGGGAGACTACCTAGGATCAACTGCTATACTATACATAGGTAAATAAAATATTGTTTTGTCACGCCCCACGACAGGCGTGCGTCAAGGACTTCAAGGACACTTTTCCTACATTCGTCACTTCATCTCTAACCTCAAAAGAATGTATTTACCCTTCACCAAATTGATGAAAAAGGGGGTCACTTATGAGTGGACCAATGAATTTAAAGATGAATTTTATTCCCTTTAGAAAAACCTCTTGAGTCCATGAGAATTGGTGAAACCTATTGAAGTAAATCCTCTCATTATATATGCAACAGACTAGGATCGATCACTGGGTGCATTCCTCTCATAATAGAATGGTGCTGGGAATGAAAATAGCCTTTACTATCTCAATCTTACCATGATCATTGTAGAGACTAGATATTCAAATATAGAGAAGCGCAACCTGGCATTAATCATTTCCATTTTGAAGTTGAGGCACTATCTGAAGCACTGAGAGATCCACTTGGCCTCTCAAAATAACATGTTCAAATTTATCATCTATCATTTTATGCTAACAGGATTTTTGGCATAATGGGATGTTATCCAATAGTAGTTTAATATACATTTTGTGCCTCGTAAAGTAGTGAATTTCCAAGCCATTATAGACTTCCTTATTGAGAACCCTTCTGTAGAATAGATAGGGGAAATGTATTTTGAATGTGCTTACAAGAGTCCAATGGGGAAGAGAATGTAAGACCCTAATAATAACTTAGTTGGGTTGGGATTTGTGCTTATCTCCCCAGAAAAGGTAGTGTTTCCATACTACTTTTTTTATCAGAAGGTAGTACCAACAATGAGGTAGAATATCATGCTCTTATTGTATTCCTTGAATTGGTACTCCAATTATTAATGAACCACCTAGAGATAAAGGGTAATTCTAAATTGATAATCAATAATATGAATAGTGATTATACAATCAAAATAGAAGAGATAATACCCCTTCGTGATTATTTCAGGGGTTTAAAGGATGAATTTTCCTTAGAGCCAATATTGACCCACATCACACAATAAAATAATTATTAGGATGATGCGTTGGAAAACGTATCTATAGATTTGGCATATCCAAATCAAGATGAAACAATCATCAATATTTCCCACAACTGAGTACTTTAACCTCTTATTTTAATCAAAGTAGAATTGATCAATGAAATAAATATCATACCTAATCCATATAATCCTAACACTAGATAGATGACACCCATCATGGAGTATCTTCATGATGAATTACTTCCACCAGACAGGGTTGGAAGAGAAAAGATATGGCCTCAAGAATCTAACTTCACTCTTTATGATACACTAAATCTCTAGAAAGTCCACTAAAAGAGAGATATTAATGGAGTTCCTCTCATATGTGTTGATGTAGAAGAGACTATGACTATTATGGAAGAAGTATATGTAGGATCATGTGGTTCCCACCAATCAGGGTATAGAATTTCAGATAAAATCCTTAGGCTTCGATACTTGTGGACTTCGATGATATAGGATTGCAATGAATTCACAATGAAATTTCATCCCTAAATGGTGAATTCCTATTTCATCCATCTACCCTAGAGTTTCTACATATAGATAAATAATCCTGACCATTTACCAAAAGGGGAATGGATGTTGTCGGATAATATCCTCCCGCTACGGCTAAGCAGTTCATGTATATCCTTACTATTACTAATTTCTTCTCCAAATGGGCTTATGAAATTCCCCTCAGTGAAGTGTAATACAAAATAATGGTTAGTTTTGTTAAACATAACATCATCACTAGATTTGGTGTCCCTCATACCATTTTGAGGGAAAATGGTACTGATTTCTGTTTTGCTGATTTGGAGAGGCTATATTAGGAATACAATATCAAATCCAACCATTTATCACCCTATCATGCAACATCCAATGGAGATATAGAGGCTTTTAATAAGAACTTTTTGAACACAATCTATATTATGGTGGATAATGATAAGAAATCTTGGCTTGATAAGATCTTGCATTCCGTTTAGGCTTATCTAACTAGTACTCGTACTCCTATGCAAGAAACCCCATACTCTTTGGTGTATAGAACATAAGTGGTATTTCCCTTTTAGATTCATTTTCCATCGCTCTGTATTTCCATTTTATTCCATCTACCCACAGATGGGAAATCCTAGAAATTATTTTACGAGCTGGAATGGATGGATGGAAATATATTTCACACATTGCATCACATGGAGGTGCATTAGAACCGGATAGCACGAGCCATTAAAAAGGAGTTATGTATTTGTTCATTACTCTAAGGATAATTGGTATTGGTCCTTAATAATATGGTGATACCAAGAAATATGTCTTTGAATCTTGAGAAAAAGTTGGAGGGACCTGACCTTATACATAAAGTACACTTTAATGGAGTTTATTCCTTAGTCACGATGGATGGAGATCTCACTATAAGTCCAATCAATGTAGGGTTCTTGATGAAGTAATTTGTATAGTCACAGAAATTTAGTATTAGTTGTAGTAAATTAAACTATATAGAACCATTTCTGTCCATGTTGAATGACGTTAATCTATGTATCATAATCTTCCTTGTAACATAATGATAAATTGAAAGGCATGTGGTCCAAGATGAAAGACGTTAAACTTCATAGTGCCAATTGACCTCACCATGTGAAATTAAATTTTATAGTTAATTTCTCTCTTATTAAATGATAATAAATCCATAGGGTACCATGAATAGACACTATCTATGGTCCCTTGAAATAGGAGTAGCTTCCTTTCACAAACCCCACTCACTTCATCGACACTCCCTAGTGGAACTTGAGTCCCATTTCTCCTTGTGATTGGATCTGAACTGTATTGGGGGGAAAATTTCAAGAACTACATGTGGCTTGAATCTTTCCCCATCAAGATACATAGTGACACCTCGGTCTTATCCCCTGGTCCAGCTGAAATGTTTCTTTCATGTCAGGTGACCTACTTCCTCACTACATGATAATAAAATTCATGATACCTATATATCTATGTGTTGATGGAATATCATTCCAATGAGATACATAGTGAAAACCAAATCACCAATCTAAGACAAAACCGTGAACATAAAAGAAATAATTTCCCTTTTCCATATGTAAGAACCAATTGTATACTGGGAACTCTTCCAGAACATATAGGTTGATTCTAATACCATCTTATATCTTAGCCCCAACCATTATTATAGAAAAGATCTGAAAAATATTAAAGCCCCCACCTCACATAAAATCACAACTGGTGTGGTGAACTTTATCAAGAACTACATATGTATTGATTCATACCCTAGTAAGATACATATTAAAAATCAGATCTCCAATCTCAGGTCCAGCTGTAATTCTAAAAAAATCTCGTCACCCCCTACGTGGATGATTCAAACCTGCATAAGGAACATATTTAAGAAATACGCGTGGCTTTATTATCACCCCTTTGAGATATGTAGTGACACAAAAATCTCAAATCATGGGTCCATCTGTGATTCTAGAAAACAAAACCCCCCTCTCGTTTCCACATGCATAAACTGAATCTACACAGAGAAACATTAATAGACATGTTCCTGGATTTTCATTACAGTAGAGATGTGTGGGGATACATAAACTTCATGATTTAATTCCAACAACCAGTCTGGAGGTTATCAAAAGTCCCCTAACCCACATCAAATTCTGATTGGTGTGGGAAACAACATTCAAGATAAATGATTCTATTAAATCTCATCATATTGAGATTCTTAGGGATGCCTGGATATCCAATCCTAGGTTTAGCTAGGATTAATCATAAATCCACATTACTTTCAATGCATGAATTAGAACAACATAATGAGTTTATCAATGAACACATGAGGCTTGATTCTTACCCTTATGAGACATGTTGAGACTCCCATACATTCATTCTTGGGACCAACTACAACATTTACATCACTTCATGTTTTTTCACATTTGTCCTTATTACATGAAGTTAAACTGGATGGAATTCCAAGAACTATGTGCTTCTTGATTATCATTATATTGAGATACATAGCGATACATGGGTCATATCCTCTAATCCAAACAATATTTTAAATCCCCCTCTCTCAATGTATGCATGAAACTTTCATGGGGAACTACTTCAAGAACTATGTGTGGATTGATTATCACTCAAATGAGATATATAGTGGTTCCTAGACTCTCAATCTTTGGGCCAGTCACAACATGATGTAAAAAATGCCACTTTTCTTCCATGTATGATTCAGATCTATATAAAGAGATTCAATTTGATTTCTAATATTATATATGAAAACATATTCAAAGAAAACCCCATTATCCCCCACTTCTGAATTAAATCAAGGTGAGGGAACATTATTTAAGAACAATGTGTGACTTGATTCTCACCTCATTGAGATATGTATTGACATCTAGATCTTCAATCCTTGGCCTATCCACATCACAAAAAAAATTCACCACTCTCCCATGTACAAGTTATATTTACGTGGGGAGATCCAGTACAAGTTCTCACTTTACACATGAACCTGTATCTTTTAGGACTATGTATGGCTTGATTCTTTGTCTAAAATGATACATAGTGATTCATGGGATATACATTGTAACATAAATATGATATTAATTTTCATGTTGGAATCAACCACATCCTTTCTCTAAGATGTTAAATTGCATGACCAATGTCCTCACCGCATGACTCCAAACTGCATGGTACCTTTAGACCTAAATATGTCTCTATTCTCACCCCATTGAGTTATATAGTGAAGACTATTCCTTAATCCCTTTCTCCAGCCATGGGGTAAAATGAAACTACCCCTCTTCTTCATAAAATAAAAAATCTATGCAATAGATTTTATTTTGGGTCCTCTCCTTAGAGAACCCCCCAAGGAAACAAGAGATTTCATGAATCTACATATGAGTCTGATCTATGTAAGGGACTCCAAATTCATGGTCTGTATCAGTCCAAATGCTTCCCTTAGGCATTGGAAATTAATCCTTCTACAGGTCATAATCTTAATCAGGGATACATTAATATCTTCATAATCATTCATCAACTTCTATTGGGAGAATATACGATACTTGAGAGATCCATTACATGATAATGTTGTATGTGCCCTAGTTTTCCTTGCATAAGATACCCACATAATGGGACTACCAACCCCAAGATGGTGCTATTTTACTATACAGTATGTTCCCTAAATGGACTTTCCAAAAAAACCCACATAATGAGGTTTTAACTAGTCCTAAATTCGTTCCTAGGGGAAGCCTCTTCTTTAACTTAAAGCCTTCCTGACATTATACTGAAACCCATAAATCGACAGTCATCCTTTGTATATTTGTCCCATATCCTCTCTCCTGGCCTAAAAGTATCCAAGATCATGTATTAAATTTTCCTCCATCATATGTTCAAATAATACTTGAATAATCTTGGACCATTTGACCACATATCATCAATTTTTTCATATTATTATGGTCCTAGTGGTATTTACTAAAACAACAGGCACCATACTTCATATGATTGGGTCAGACATTCAAAGAGAACCCATTTCCCAAATTAGTTGGAAATTATGACTTGAAATACCCCTTCTGTTTTCAGGTACTTTCTCCACAAACCAAACCCTATTTTTTGGAAAATCCAAGTATCTATAAACTGTCATCAGCGTTTAGAGAGAGATTGTGAGAATTATTAGGGGCTCTTTTTCTAGACCATGATGTTTGTTACCCAGGTGGCCTTGCATCTGTCTCACACATAACGGGTTTCTCTATAAAAGGATGTGGCTATTTGAATATGCAATATGTTCCCCATTTTTCCTTGCATAAAACAACATCTATAATGAGTTTTTCAACTAGTGTTATCTTTGTTCTCGAGAAAACCTTTCCCTAATGCCATAACCTCTTTTTTCATACCGTCCTTTGGATACAATAATTCATAAATCCTAGATTACAATTTTCTCCTTCCATACTAGAATATAATAGAATATTTCGATATTGATTACCATGAATCATAGAATCATAAACCCTTTAGTCAAAGATAAATGACCTTAAATAACAACCCCTAATTTCCTTGTTGAATGACTTTAAACTACATATCCTCATATGTCCATACCATATTCACAACCCCCAAAATTTCAATACTTCATGCATTTAAACTCCATAACTATTAATTTACTTGTTGCATTACATTAAACTACAAAACCCTCATAATGTATTTGCTTCATGAAAAAAAATTGCACATCCCCTACTGCCCTTTCTTCGTGAATTGAAACTACACAACATAATATCAGAAATACCCTTTTATGATAAAATGTACCCTCCTTCACACATCAAATTCATTTAGGTTTGATTTCCCCTTCATGTCTTGTTTTAGTACGAATGATTCCTTTATTCTAGGAATATTTCCTTAGAAAGGCTACCCAATTCAGTCTTGAGACTTCCAAATTTTAAACATTTATTTTTTCATCAGTAAAACAATGTTAGAATTCTTGAGATCTCTTTTTCCTGTCCAGGTAGTATGTACCCCATTTTTCCTTACTTATGTATCCCTCATAACAGGTTTCTCAGCCAAAGGATGCCAATATTTGGCTATACATTATGTGACCTAGTAGGACTTCCATGAAACAACCCCAATAATAGGTTTTTAACTGGTGGTAACTTAACTCTCATGAAATACTTCATTTAACATCAAAATCCCATTTTCCCATACCACCCTTTAGATAAAGAAATCCCCAAATCATAGCTTAGATTGTTTACCTTACATACCTGAATATAGTAGTACATTTCCATACATATTACCTAGAATCATATAATCATCAAACGATAAATCAATGTTAAATTTCATAAAATTATACCCCCATAATTTCTATTCTACATGACATTAAACTACACATCCCCTGTTTTTTTGATACTTGACATTAAACTGTGCAACATAATGTCTTTGCAGCAATTCATTAAACTGGAATGGCCCTAATTTCATTACTATATGACATTAAACTACATGTCCCCTAATATCCTTACTATATTACTTTAAAATGAAATATATAAAGTCCTTTCTACACGTCATTAAACTGTATAACATAATGTCAGAAATCCCCTTTCTCAAAAAATATACCATCCTTTACACATAAAATTTATTAAGGAGTGGTTTCTCTTTCATGTCCTATGTTGGTATGAATTATTCTTTTATTCTTAGGAATATTTCCATGGAAAATACACCAATTATGGTCTTGAGGTATCCAAATCTTAATCTTTGTTTGTTCATCACCAAAAGAATGTTCGAATTATTTTGATGTCCTTTACCTGACTAGGTTGTAAATTCCCAAGTTGGCCTTGTATAGGTTACCCCCATAATGGGTATGTCAGCCTAAGGATTAGCCTACATGACTATGTAGTGCCTGCCCTACTTGGCCTTTCATAATACAACCCTTATAAAGGGGTTCCCAACTAGTGGTAACTTCTTTCTCAAGAGATACCTTCTCTATTATCGAATACCATCTTTTTTATTTGTAGATCACAAAATTGTCTCAGGATTCCCCTTGGTTGTATCTAAAGAATATCATAACATTCTTATCCATCAAGACATGATTTAGTTATCATATCAAAATTCATGTTCAATGTTTTTTTACGTAAAAAACTAACCATATTAGTCTGACATGAATGAATTTAAAATACCAAAAAAAGAGAAACAATACTCACTATGATCAGAAATCTCAAAGGGTAACCAGCACAAAATTCGCGTCTCAGCACGCTAGACCTACACTATGTATGGTGTAGGAAAAATTGATCAACGAACACTTAAATGAAACAATTTTTTAGGGTTTTCTTTATGACCATAGTAACAATAAAACTATGCTGACTATGACCCTTGAATTCGGTAAAATTTTAGCCGGCCTCTCATCCCTATCTTTGTAATTATGTTTAGCTAATATGAAAATGTAATGATATGAAAAGAATATTTGAAATTATGTTTATAAGTATAAAATAAGGATGAATACATAAATGATTGGATACTAAATTCTTTTCATTTATGAGAAAAAAATCCCCCCAGAGGAGCATTCACAAAATGGAGTCCCTCTGTCACAAATTATAATAGGCTTTCGACATAACTCTCCATATGTAGAATAACTTCTTGATCCCCACCAACTAATTTTTAAAGCTTAGTTGGTTGAAAAACATTCTATCTATATCCCTTGGATTATGAAAAATTTATAGAATTATTCCAAACATGAAGTATCTCCAAAACCCAAAAAATGATGTTGGAATTCATCAGAGTGCTCTAGTTTTACCCTAGAACTAGATTCTTTCCTTTCTGAATTAATCTAATTCTAAGGGGGGGATTTTGTGGACACCATGAAATTTGTTCCATGAACCTCTACCCAAAAAATTAATATTTGAACCTCACTTAGACACTAAATTATGAGTTGAAGTAGAAATATGCCTTTATACTAAAAGAGGGAGTAGAATGGATTTCCATGTTACATGACCAAAAACGTATTAAATCAGGCTCACAATGTTTTTGGTGTGACTCAGAATTTTTCATGGTGGTAAGTAAGGATACATAATGGACGAGGCCATAGCCAAATAGTGATCCCGAGTAGGGGTTCAGGGGGAATATCCCCCATCGTATAGATAATCATTCTTCTCCCAAATCCCCAAAAACACCATCGGCACGCAGGGTGCCTATGTACGACCTATTTTCATTTCACTCCACTTTCATGAAAAAATACGTTCACCCCATGTATCATATTTTCCTATAAATAGACCCTTGTTGTCATCATTTGTATGGATACATTTCCCTAAAAAATACCTTCACCCCATTTAGTGTTAAAAATAAATAACATTTATATGACTTATTCACCCAAACCCCTAATTTAATTATACTAGCATGATCTTCTTTCCTCAAATATAAATTCTTCTCCTGACTTCTGGGAATACCTATGAAGGCAATTGAAGGTGTGATTCAAGTCCTTCCAAATTGTAGTCATCTAGGTTGTACATTAGCTATGGTTCAATAATTACTCCCAATACTACTTACATGAAGAACCCTAACTTGACCCTCCTTGGTTGTCCCTACCCATTAGCCTGCATGAGCCTTTCATGAAGCCTCATTCAAAGCCACACATGGAAAGGCTTCTCCTTCAATAGATCCCATTCCTTAAAGGGACCATGTGGAAACAACCACTAAGACCATATGGTTTAAAAAATCTTTGTGAAAGGCACATCCATGTCTCTCCCTTTTGGATTTGGATTTATACAAATAGAGGGTTCCCACACTTGTCATACCAAAGGGTAGGTATCCTTGAGGAATCTATATATTTATATATTTATGATCATGTGGATCCATACCCTAGGGACAATGTTATAGAGTTCTCAGTCTTGGATTTTAGGGGTTGAACTCTATCAACCCCTTCTCATCTCTAATACCTGGAGATTCCAGATCCTAGTAGGGAGTGTAAAGATCACTCTTTCTGTTCCCTTACGCGTGTAATGATATCTTCATTCTATTGAAGAACCAATTTTAGGGCACTTCCTATATGGTAAGTCCCTAGAACTTCATAAAGAAGGTTGAATTCATTATCCTCCATACGTTCTTCACCTCCATTCCTTTAATACATTAGATCCATATTCAATGTAAATTCAATAGAGGGAAGTTCTGTATTCTCTGTCTCTTCTCTCGTATCACCAACCTCTTCTTTCATAGCCTCGGCCTCTTCCACCATTGAATTCGGAAAAGTTCGTGGTTTTTTTAATATTTCACATTATATTGTTTCTCACATCGAGAATGAATCACATGATCTTAGAGGTCTGTAATGATCGAAACACCCACAAAATCCACCTAAAGATATAAAATATAAGAACTATGATTTCAATTAACGTGGATATATTGGAAACCCACATTAGGTAAGATCTCAATGAGAATCCTCCTTAGGAATAATCCACAAATCATAATTAACATAATTCAGGTATCCTTCTTAGGACTGAACCACGAGTTAAACCAAAAAAATTCCCATGAGTTAAAACATAAATTTGGGTACCTTTACTAGGGATATCCTTCTTTGGATAAAGACCCATCCTACCATCTCAAAGGTTTATACTTTCCTGGAAGACAGATCAATGAGGTCCTCTATAGGTATCGGTCTTCACCAACAAACTACTTGGGTTTTGATTCCAATTCAAAAGGATAGGTAGGAAGACCACCTGAGGTTCAAAACCAATTCCCCAAACCAACCCTCTTCTTTTATTCCATATCCCTAGTAGGGTCTAATTCAACTTGGAAACTCATATCCCTTCCATGTTCCTTGGACTGTATCGACATAATTACCACACAAAAATTAAATAGGACCTCCTGCCTAGATGTCCTTGACACATGATGTTAAACTATAAAGTTGGGTCCTTATCACAAAACCATAAAAGGTATAATATGCCCCCCATTAATTGGCACTGAACTATGTGGGTTCTTATTATTTTCTCAAGGATACACTGGAATCCCATCAATGGTTTCGATCCCAACATCAAAAGAATTTTTGTCTCCCTCAATAAAAATAAATTATAGAGTGACATTCATCTTCCTGGATAACCATAAACTCCAAAGTTCCCCACTATGTGGCTTGAAAACCATCATCATCATAACAATGACCAATGAATATATATGTAGTATATAAGAGGATACCATAAAGGGAGAACCTAAGAAACATACAGATATCCCCATTGATTAATAACCTCAAATACATACAAATTATTTAGAATTCCAAATATTCTAAAAATTGGTTACAAATATTGGGATAACTCTCATCATAAATGGGAATTAATTAAGTATTTAGGATCATATATTAAATATTTAAGAGATTCTCGGAGTGGGAAATAATTCCCCCCAAAGGGTCTGATGGGCCTGACCTCCCATCCACTCAACTAATGCATGTTCTTAAGCATCATGGGTAAACAATCCCTAACGAGCACCTACTTTTAGAAAGCAGGTCCCTATGGATACAAGAACAATTGGGGGTTTTGGGATCCACGAACAAACATGATGGAAACAGTTTGAAAATATTGATTTTACAAATACAGTCATGTTTCTGAAGGAAACAATTATTAAGAAATTAAATAATTAATATAATCTTATTATTCAATAATATAATGATTGTACCTAATGAATCAGGCTTGAGGTAGGGGACCTCTTTATACATCCATTTTCTTCTCGTTGTGTCCAATCTCTCCCAAACTAACATTCTCTCTCTATTTAAATTTTTAACTTATTAAATATTATATATATTTATGTATATTTCTTATATACCTACTTTATTATTTCGTTATTTTATGGTTTAGTACATCCCTTTTTATCATTTCCTAAATTGCTTCATTATGCTATTTCCATTAGTTATGATATAAGGTAAGATTATGAGACGAATTTTCTTTCCATGGGAAATTATTATTATATACCTTATGAATAGAATCCTTCATATGGAACACATCAGTCATGATAATTTTATTATGGTTGTGCCTTTATATCTATATAATTATTTTTGTAAAGATGTAGTCTCATGAGATGTCATGTATGGGATTATCGAGTAAACCTAATCCATTTTGGGACTTTTTCCACTATGGGATATATTCTTATAAGATACAAAATATTCACTGTTATGTCATGTTATTTTCCCACATTTTATATAATTCTATGATGTAATGTTTGTTAGTTTATGTTTCCATGTGATTCAATCAAGAGGATTCTCTTTTATGATATAATGTTATACTTTTGACTCACATGTTATGTATCCTTATATGTTTATTCCTTTAATGGTCTTCCTAACTCACCCTTTTATTTTACGTATTTCTATATATGAACCTATTGATTTTTAAGAGAACACATTAATTTTGGATATAACTAAGTATTTTAAAAATAATGATGTTCCTTTTTTGTTTCAATTAATTTTTTAGCAATTGAATCATCCAAAGACAATAGTCTCCCCAATCATCGGGTTGTATTTAATTGATGTTTATATGAAAAATCATATTAAAATATGTGTAAAATTAATGGGTTGATATTTTAGACCAACATAAATATATAAAAAATATATAAAATAATACTAACATGCTTCTATCATATCTGAGGAGAATGATTATGTCATTCAAAAAATATTTTCATCTAAATAAGGTCAACAATATAAATCTGAAATGTCTGAGAATCTAAAAATCAATCTCAAAAACTGCTACAATTGGTTGATCCAAAAAGATTGAGAAGTAGAAAAAATGGAATAATAATATCTTTATAGTTGACAATAATTTTTTTTTCCAAAAATAAACCATGATTGGAGGTTAAAATAATGAAGAAATTCAAGTTTCATATTATGTAGAAAAAATGCATATAGAGGAAATCTTTCCTTTTATGGATATCAGTGTAACTATAGAGGATTTTAGAATAAGGATGAATATATTAGTTCATTAATAATTATATTTATTAATCTAGTAGATGTAATATACAAAACAAAAGAGTTAGTCATCCCTATCAAAACAAATAGAAACCCCATCCTCAATCAGAAAAAATATTTACTAAAGGATATCAGAAGATATAAACCCTTAGAACAAAAAATTGAGTGATATTATATGCTTGGTAAAATAGGGAAAAAATAAAATTTATTCTAAATGATAAAAATAATAAGATGAATCTAAACATTGTGAATAAAACAAAGCCCAAGAGTTGGTCCCCCAACATTCCAACAAGGCCTGGCGTCCATTCAAAAGACAATAAGGCTTCCCTATTAACAACACCTCAAATGAGATAACTATAGGTAGCTATAAACCTACAAACAATTGATCAAAAATAAATCTTGAACATGATAAAACAAAATAGTGGAAGAAGCCATAACATAAGGATCCAAAAATAGTATCACAGAATATGAACCGTAGCAGGCCACATTCTCATCATATTGTTCCAAAAATAATGAAAGAAAAATTATAGAAATTATTCCAATTAACAATAAGAAAATTTCTGAATGATCCATCCCAACCTTTTCATCAGCCTCCATCTCTTTCTACTGATCCACAAAAAAGTTAACTCATTATCCACACCCACACATAGTTAACTAGATGTAGGTAGTTCCCTCTAACACAATTTTAAATGTAGAATTGAGCATCACCACACCTGTAATAAATAATGTATATAGTCATAAAAATTTAAATCATACCCTGCCAAAAACTATACTTGAGAGACAACCCAAATAGTCTATGAGATTCAATCCACTTCTCTAATGGGGACTAGGTGGGTAGATTCAAGACCTATTCACCCCCCAAGAACAATATCATAGTCCCATTTTTACACTATAAAAATATTACAACCACCTACAAACAATAAATGTTAAAGAGAACCCAAATAGAGGATGTTAATATAAAAATAATTATTTCTGGTCCAAGTTATATTGTTCTAAAAAATTGTGATCATGTTATAATAATCTAACTTCATATCTAATTCAAAGTTAATCCCTGCCAGTAAACTAAAAATATCATGGTTCCCATTATTTTAGAAAATAACATTGTTCCTAAAATTCCAAACCGGATATACAGCCATAATGATCAAACTTATTCTAAACTGATGAAAGAAACATAACAAGACCAAGTCATTTAAAACAAACTCAAAGATATATCCCCATCCATAAATATAAAATGAAATATTTAGAATTTTATTGAATACAAAAACTAACTAATAAGATATAGGTAACTCAAAAACATAAATTATCTTAGGTCCAAAGGACCATATTAAAAAACATACTCATAAAATATTAAACATGAAAAAATATAATATATTACCTTGGTAGGGAATTCCTCTTGGTCTGAAAATCAAATTAAAAATCTATTCTTTAGAGTAAAAAATGGGCTATAAAAAAATCAAATTCCATTTTTGACTACCATAAATCTATAAAGGAGATATACTTGTCTCTATTGAAATTACGTTAAATAGGACACCTTTTACTGTCCAACTAGTATAATATGTAGCATCAATCGAATGCATGGATTTTCTACTAAATCTCAATAAACCCATAAAGTCCTGTGAGAATGATGATATTTTTTGATACTCCTAGAATATAAATACAAAATAAAATAATGATAAACCTAATTACCCATATATATTACATCTTTAAACCAGCCTCAAAATTTATTCAATCATAAGATTAGTTTTGGTTCCCAAAAAACATTAATACCCAAAACCCCAAAATTGAAAGGGAGGGCTGTTTTCTTTATGAAACATGGTCATTTATTGAATTTTTCAAACTAAGGTAAATAAATTTTTTATATTGGGAATTAATCATTTGGAATATGGTTCTTGGGATAGAGATGACACAAACCATTTATAAGAATAAGGGACTCAACATAACTTTGATAAAGTTCACTTATCTGTTATAGAATAGAATCCTAGATAACCAATAGAGGATGTAGGAAGAGATATTTTTAACTGAATGGAAACTATATGAGATAGATAAACTTCTAGAGGTCAAGGTAACTCCCACATACTCCATAGTAATAAGGCCTTACATAAAATTAAAATTATTATGAGTGATTATCCAAACCACATGAGAGAACCCTCAAAATAAAATGTTAGATTTAAAGTCAATAATAATAATGTCTGGAAAACAACTAAGTACTTTAGAGTATATATAAAAATTTTTAGTGGATCCTGAATTAGTTATAAAAACCCCAAAAACAACATATGTAGAAATCAGATTAGAAATTTTAAGAATATGAAATTTAGGATAATGAAACCATTCTTAGAGGTACCCTCATTATGTTATTTAGAAAGGTACACCAAAATGAAGATGAAGAAAAAAAGATAATAAATCTACCTTCTACAAGACTTTTTTCTCAGAAAACAACAATGAATATAACCATTGATTGTTACCATGTAGTTAGCTATGGTGTCAAAAACATTATCCAATTGATAAATTTAGAAGGATAATTAAAATTTTTGAGGTTTTATTCAAGGAAATCCCATCAAACTGAATCATAAGACTTGGATAGGCAATTATTTAAAGAAATGTTAAAGCTAATCAATTTTTTAGGGAAATTTATCACTAATAATTGTACTAGTAATTTTTCTAGAAATATCAAATCCAGATTAAAGGGATTTTTCTTCTAGTTAATAAGTTTAGGAAATCCACTTTTAATATGATTATAAATATAATTTGGGATAACATATTCTATAACCTTAGGTAAATCCACTAAAAACACTTTATTTGTCATAAAAAAAGTTATCAAAGTTCTAAAATTTAAAAAACGTATGACTGAAATTATTATTTTTGTCTTCTACCTTAATTAAAATATTATATTATTTGTCTCTTTAATGAATAGTTTTTTAAAATAATCGATCTTACTCATATTAGAATCTAAATTAATCTTCTTAACATAAAAGAAAGAGTTTATTAAACCACTATGAATTTCAACTTGAATATGGGAGAGATCACATGTAATATTTTCTATTTTATAAGTGAGACTCAGACTATCCTTTCAAAAATTGGAAAAAAACTATTTACAAAGCCAATAAATATGATGAAATGTGATGAATATTTTGGATGGAATTGTGGGAGAGCCAAATCTAGTACACAATGTTTTGGAAGTCTTCATATTTTACCTATATATTATAATGAATAAAAGGAAATAATTTTTTAATACTTACATAACTAATGAAAATATAATGAAAATTGTTAGACATTCATGAATGGAAAAATATAATAGAATAGTCTTAAAATGTAGAGTATTATCTACTAAAAACAAAAACTTTTTCAAAGTTATAAGGAACATTTTTTCATAATTTTATATTTTACCATGTATAATTACCACCTAATGAAGAACATTTATCCATGTTAAGTCTAAAATAAATGTTATTAATCTCCTCAATATATCTAAGAGCTATATTTACCTGAAATAATTGGTCATTTGTAGATATAATATTGTTATATTCCCCTTAGAAGATCCATGGTTATTTTTTAAAATATATAAATTTAAAAATTAATCTTAAGATATACATGTAGGATTATATCATTAAAATAATAAATAAGAGAAACCAGAAAAGATTTATAACCCCAACTAACATTGGAATTGTAAATTTAGGAAGATATAAATATTTCATTATGAAAAACGATATCGGTAAATAAAAAATATCTTGTTATTATAATTTTACTTGATTGTTAAAAAGAATATTGTATAGGGATATTAGAAAGTAGATATTATTCATATTTGATAAGATACTTAAAGTGAATGAATAATTTCAAAGATCACAAAGAATAATTAGTTACAATTTAGGAATGATGGATCCATAAAAATAAAAGAAATTGTTTTATCTGTTATTGGTAATGAAAATTTTCCATTAAATAATACAATATTTATTGATTGAAAAAATAAATTTAATATTTAATCATAAATGAAGTAAATGTAATGAGGTAATTTTTAGGAAAAATTATTTCTAGTTAAAAGGGAATGAATATGGAAAGGAAGTGAAAAGAGAACAAAAAACTAAGAAAAACTTATCTGATGTGGGACATACTGAGAATTAATTCTATCATGGTATGAAAGAATAAAACCAACATTGATATAGAATACTTGGACATATATTCAAAATTGATATGAGTAATATTTTATAATGATAAAATATTTATGATATTACTAAGATTAATAGAAAATGAGAATTAATATACCCCACATGGGAGAAGGGTTATATTTTTAATTCATCACAAAAAAATTTAGATTCATACACTCAGACTTTATAGATTATACATTGTAAAATTTTTAGACCCATGAAAAAGTAATAAATAAGTATAGTTAATTTTTTTCTATTTATTGATTACTTCACTATTATTACCTACATATTTTTTATGAAACATAAATTAATGTCCCATAAAATGTTCATGAGTTTCAAGAGAAGATATAAAAAGGAGTGTGGTCACTCCTTGAAGAAGATTCAGATAGTTAATGATGTTGAATAAACTACTGAAAGATGTGAAGCATAACATGAGAAGAATAATATCCTCTAAAAACATAGTGCACAATATACTCCAAAAGAATAGTGTGTTTGAAATTAAAAACATAATAATAGAATAGATAGATCAATATATGTATATTTAGCCTGCTACTTCCCTGTATTTTCAAAGATAGCCTATTGGAGCTGTAGTTTGTATTCAAAATCATTTCCTGTATAAGCCAAATTTGGAAATGTCTACATATGAGATAATATACGAGAATACCAAATATTGTATGTGTATAATAATTTTTATAATCCTTATAATTATCAATGTCAAAGGTAAAAATATTAGTATGTTTGAATGAAGAGGTTTTTATGGAATCATTTTGGGTTTTCCACTAATTGTAATAGGACACAAATGCTAAAACAATTAGGCATGTATGTATTGTATTCTATTGATGTTATAGTGATGGAACATGTATGTAAATAATTTACACATTAAATAATACATTCTAGATGTGATGAAGATGAATATGGTTTTTAAATATTATAATGAAGTTGTAGAAAATGGTGGATGTTCTAATGAAGTTAAAATATGACAATTCATTTAAATCAAGGGATGGGGAGTATCACCACCCAACTTATACATGGATAATAAGGTAGGTATATATCCCATAAATCATTGGATACGAAGGAAAAAAATTCATACTAGGAGAAATTTGAGGATAGAATCACATGCATCATTATTTTTTCATAGTGAACTGAAAGACATTAAAAAGGAATTAGAGAATAAATAATTGTACGGTGTGATGAATAAGTAATTGAACTATGTTGAGACGAATAATACAGTGGAACTAGTTTCCAAACATAGATATAATAATATCATTATACCTAAATGGATATTCCAAAATAAGTTTACTGAAATAGGAGAAGTTATTTGAAATACAGAAATACTTGTGTGTATGTGTTATTCGCTTGATGAAGATGTGGATTTCGATGAAACATTTTCACCAGTACTAAATATTAAAACAATAATAATGATTCTTTATATATATATATATATATGAATTTAATATTAGATGTTTCAAAATGTTTTCAATATTTCCTACCATAATGGTGATATTGAAGAAGAGGTTGGTATTTATTAAACATAGGGATTCTTTTTTGGAAAATATGGGTGTTAAATTTTCCAGTTTAACAATGCATTATAAACACCAAACAAATACCCAAGATCATGGTATTTTAAGTTGGGAAATATCTAGAAGAAGTTAATGTTATGAAAAGAATTGAATATTTTAAAAATACCTTTATATTAGTGATGAAAAATTATTATTTATCACTATTATTGAATAAATATATGATGTATTATTTTCTTCAATTATGAAATCATATTTGAATAATTTTCATAGGATATGAAGAAACTATTTGGAGTAACCATGATTGGAGAGATGAGGTACTTTATCTGCTTATAAATTCCACAAGATAAACATTAAATCATTCTTTGAAAGGAGAAATTTCCTTGGGCACATCCTAAAAACATTAGCGTGGATGATTTAATATTTTGTTTCTCCACCCATTTACATAGGAACAAATATATATAAGGATTATAAATGAAAGAGAGTGGATAAAATATAATTTTAGAAGTTTATTGAAAGTCAATTATTCTTGATAGATTCAAGGATAGATATTGTTTATGTCTTCACCCATTGGGATGGATTTAAATGTACACAAAAAATCACATCTTATTGTTCAAAGAATATACATTGATGTATAAAATGAATAATTTATTTTGAATTGTAATATGAAAGAAAGGGGTAGTTTGATATTTTCAATTATGTAGATAGAGGTTATGATGAATGTGTTTATGATAGAAAAACACATATGGTGGACTATTATTTCTTAGTGTAAGGGGTGTTTATTGGCACACAAAAAATGAGAAATATGTTATCTTAATAATTATTGAGGTATGGTACATACCGTTAAGTATAGACACCACTCAATTGATTTGGATGAAAACTCAACTGGAATATTTCAAGTTGTAATTGAATTTACCATTGTTTTTGGGTTGTGATAGATATAGTTTGATAAATTTGTTAAATATTTATTCCAACATACATTTTTTCACAACATTGATATAAAATTTCAAATAATGAAAGAACCTATGGAGAGGAATGACCTAATGATTCTTTTTTCAAATTTTGTAACAAAAATAGATGATGTGTTCACCAAAACATTATCAAAGGAAGTAACTGATAGGTTGAAGTTGAAAATTGGAGGTTGATATCCCTTTCCACGAAGATAAGGTATGATGTTCAATTCCAACTCTCATCTGGACTTTGGATATTTTTTCATCGATAGAGAAATGAAATGGAAAAATATCTTTATTTATGTTTAACTGAATATATTTTTTTACAAATAGAAGAATACCCATATAAGGAGTACCCATTGATATATTTGTATACTTATGAGGTGTATGTATATCAAAATATTTATTAAAATTTGTATGTTTTTCTTTCATCATGTTATATGTGCGAACTATTTTATAGGTTTTCTATAATTTTTGGTCGAAATTTATTCTTTAATATGTTCCTTTAATAAAAAGTCATGGAAATCATGAAATTTAATTTGGAATTGATTTGAACAATTTTAATTCTTTTTATAGAAAATATTATATTATTATTCAATATTATTGTTTTCTTACACTGGGTTTACTAAAGTAGGATTAGAATTAGTTAGTGACGATTAAGTTATATGAATTTATAGTTTCATAGTGATTTTTTTCTTTGGTTGACAACAAAATCTAAATGAGCGAGGTGTTATTAAGAACATGTATTCAGATTAAAGAAGTTAATATAGGTTATGTTATTCATCAACTAAAGAAATATTATATAAGTTTAAAGTATATATATGGTTCTTCTAATTTTTTTCATCACAAAAATCATGTTACAGAATAATTTATTTTTTTGTGATTTGTTAGTTATGATGTCCATTAAAACTATTGATAGTGTATGAAGTTGTTTTGAATAAATTTATGGATATTAAGAACAATTCTAAAATCATTTATTGTTGATATGTATTCCCTAGTGTTTTAATTTAGATTTATATTTTTTGAAAGGTCCTTGATCATATGAATTTGGTGTCATTTTCACATAACATTGATTATTTAATATGACTTCCATAGGGATTTAATATGAATTTCACCTTTTTTATAACATCCTAGTTTTCATATGACTTCCAAACTAATTTTTTATGACTGGATGTTTTCTATTAGGCTTAAAGTTTCATTTAATATGACATCATACAAAATCATTAGACATTATGTTTTTTTTATGAATTCAAAGTTCAAAAGAAATTACAGATTCCAAAAAAATTGATGAAGGAACATGAACATGTGTCTTTTATGGAGATACTATATAACATCAAAACATGGAGAATTTTGAGAAGTCAGTTGGGGGAAAATTTGAGTTTCTAAAATTTTATATATTATAAATAATGAATAAAATTTGATGATGATTTTCTCTATGATCTTCATGGAATCAATAATCATGTTAATTCCATAAGACCATAATCATAGCTATTGTTATTGAATTATAGGCCATTTTTTGAGACGATGTTATGATATTCCCCATGATATATAAGTAGAGAAAATGAAATAAGGGGATGTAAAAAAAAGAATCCCATGTCATGATATATTTTATATGGCCATAGTGGTGAGAGTTTAATTTTTAAAGTCAACCTATGAAGAATGGAGAGTCACGTTAACACTGTATTCTTTTTTATGGGACTTCATGATTCGTTTATACAAGGAATGAGTATTTAGGTGTAGTTCACTTCATGGGTCAGTGATGATAGAGTTTTTGGTTGATTTATGGAAATATTATTGTATAGTATAATGTAGGGAATATAGAGGTTAATATTTTAAATTTATACTATTCGAGGAAGTTGTTGAAGATCTTAGGAGCAATTTTCTTGAAATTATTAGAAGAAAAAGTTATTGGGATTTTTATAATGGATTTATTTAAATAATATTCACCATGGTTATATGAATATTTTAAAATGGAAAATAAAAAGATTAATTTTTTTAAAATTTGTGAATGGAATTGATACAGTAGAGAATGAGACATTAGGTATATCAAAGATGGTGAGAAGGAGATATTAAAAAGAATTTGTTCTTTCTCACTATCATGTAAGCGGTTGAAGAAAATGTAGTGAATTTATTCTACAACTAAGTATGCGAATATGAAATAAGTATAGTGAAAATGAATTTTATGTATGATATATTAGAGTTATTTATTATTGTTGAAAAATATCACTAAATCATTGTTATTTTTGGGGATGTACTAACACCAACAAGACTCTATGATGTATCGTAAGTTAATGGTTATCCCCTACTTGATGTAATCCACTAGATTATTTTATGTATAGTATGTGATCATGGGTTTTTATAGATAATTCCAAGGATTATCAGCACTTATTGAACAATGAACCTTGTAAATAAAATTTTCCCTTTTTATATGAATAAGTGAGTGTTTGGAAAAAAATTCAATTACAATCACGGGTAATGAATGATTTTTATAAAATGAAACCATAACAAATTTTCAATCACTGATTCATGAACCTCTTAGTGATTTTTCTGACCCTAATAAAGGATTTACATACATAGGTTTCTTCCTTACAAAATGGAATAAAATATCAATTTAGATATGATAATTTTTTGGTTTTATGGAGACAAAATATTAAAAACATAGGTGGCTAGTGTAGAGGACTGTCTATCCACTATAATTTTTATTGATCCTTGTGTTAACATTAGTGTTCAACAATTATGTACTGTATTTTAGACTTGTATAAGGTATTTTGAAATGATTTCATGTGACTTACTATTATGATGATTTTCAATGTAATGAAATGAGTTATTTTGGGAAATATAATATTTTATATTGGAAGAAAAAGAATCCAAAGGCACATGTTTTAGGGGAATGTTCATGAAATCTATATTGAATCCATGAGACTAGGTTTTGATGAATTCACATGTGTACTCACATGGTCGGTACATATTCTTGTAACAGAAAGACCAAACCATGTTTAGTGGAGAACTTTTTAAAATTTTGATGTTTTCTTATCAATGGTATTTCAAATTGATATTTTAATTCTTATTACATTTTTATGTGTTATTTGGGTGAACATTTTATTTTTAAACATGTCTTTGGGAGTATAATTTCGTATTGATTGATCTTTTTGTTTCATTCTTTATTGATTGTAATGACCAATTTCATTTTTGAGGTACACATCCTTTTATTTTGTGATTAAATCCTCGTTTTTAGATATATATTAGTTGTTAATTTGGTCAATGAGGTTTTGAGATCATCTAGTGCTTGTTCAGAGCCTTGATCTCCAGTTTCTTTAGAGAACATGAACTAGGAACATGATTTTTTTTAAATCATTCACCTGAGGAAACATGGTTCGGTTAAACCATGATAGATTTTGTAGAAGGTATGTAGAGGGGATCATGGGTTGTGAATATTTTTTCCAACCCATGCGCCTATCCTACACTCATAGTGCCACTAAAAACTAGGTGAGCAAGGTTGGTTCACAGTTTCTCCTGAACAGGTGTTTAAACCATAAAACCTATAAAATGGGAGAATTTACCATTTTCCACTACCTCCATTAAAATTTTTTACCCTGTATTCCTTCCCCTTTAACATAGTAGCCTACTCCTCTCATTAAGATATCCCATGACCATCTTTTCAAGGATTTATGTTTAGTTATACATCCATAATCAATTACAGTTATTTTCAGTTGCAATTGATAGATAACAGTAAGCTCCATAATCCTCTTCATTGCATTCCTCTTTTATCTCTCCCTTATGAATACTTTTTCTAGGAAATCTAATATTCTCTTCTTTCAAGATATTTTTTTTATTTCCCTGATTCCTTTTTTCTAGAACTAATTCAAAGCTAATACTAAATGAGGTGTCATCTAACTCCCACAGGTAGGTGGTCTAGTCACATTTACATAAATATGAGTTGTTTTATATCATGTGATATTGGGCTGCATGCTGGACATTATGATTGTTTTCATAAAAATAAAATAAAAATAATTTAAATTTTCAACCTTGTCATAAGAACACCAATTAACCCATGTTTATTGTCAAAGGTTACCCAACTCAACAATTTTGACCCCATTAGAGTGTTCATGAGAAATTCCCTTGACTTGTTAATTTTTAATGTGGAAAAACATACCTATAAGTGGTGTGAGTTTTCAATATAATTGAATGTATTATTATAGTTAGATAAAAAGAGAGTGGTATGACCACATAACATGACTCTTATGTAAATAGTGCATTACACCCTAGGATAATTATTGTTAAATGGTTGAAAACCATCTATTGTATTATGTTAAAGAAGTACATTCATGATGGATTATTATTATGAAATCTCTCCCATGTATAATGGATGTTGAGACATGGTTAAGGATATCATTAGACATGAAACTTCATGATCCCTTGAAGTGTGTTATTAGGTGTGACATCTCACATCATTTATTAAATTATAGACATCATTTTTTATGTTCCATTGAGGTTGTTAGACATGAAATTTTACATCCCTCACTGGATTGATATATATGATTACATTTTTACCCCTTATCGAATGCTTAGGCTAGTACCCTTATCTATAGAATGGTACTCTCAATACTATATAGGGATGTGAGAGCTACACCATGGGTCCAAGATTGTTTTAGTATCTACATATTTGGATATATATTTCACTATGTATATAGTTAATATATATACATACCTATATATATACATATATATACACATATACTTATATATTTATGGTGGAAATTGTTCAGATGTATCTCAGTTTAGGTCAAAGTAGGTAGTGTTAGGCTAGTTCCCTTTTTGGAACCAGATCCAACACATCTACCATTTTTATTTTTGTATCACATTTTAAATCTACAAACAACCATTTTATATGAAATGGATGTATTATACTTGACATCTTTGGTGGTTACCTATTGATTATTTCTCAATGAATGTTTGGATCAACTAGTGTTATCTGATTAGAATTCTTGATTACAGGATAGGACAAATACAAGGGTCTGGCAATGGATGCTTTATTTTCAACATATGATGGAATTTGGTGGTAGAGGAACTAACATATGCTCACGGTGTTATTGGAGTTACTCTAATACATTTTGTCTCTTTTTATAGAATTTTTTATATACTTGTTGCTCTATATCCCATTTATTTCCATTTTTTTCGTCCCATGACAAGATCATCATTATTATATGAAAAAAGTTATATTTAACTATATAATTTTTTATTCTTACACAATTTCATATCATTGCCATTATTCCATTGAATTAACAATTCTTCTCCATTATTCTCCACTCTGATGAGAGTGAACAGTCTCCCCATGGACACACCATAGGACCTCACTATTATTCAGAAACCTATGGAATATGAGGAGATGTTATTGAGGCCATGTTGTGACCATGTTCAGTTACATAGGCATGAACTAGGTTTGGGATGCAAAAAATTGTTTTGAAGCCATTTCTTTTTCTTTTTTCTTAGTCTTTGATAATGGTTTGACAGACAGGGGGAAGTGTTGGAATTTAGTAATGAGAAAATTCCTAGAAGTTGATACCCTATTTATATAGAAAAGAAAATTTTCATGGGATATGTAATGTTGTTATATATTTATCCTTTTACATTTATACTAATTTCAGTAATTGGGGGTGCATTTGTTTTATGATGTGAAATTCATAAATTTATCATTTACCAATGGTGTGGTAAGGAAAGGAAGTACTATAAATGCATCATTACAGGCCTGTAGATATTCACCTGTCATGTATTACGCCATTCCATATAGTTTTATATCATTTCTTTCATTGCCTATAGTTTTTTTAAGTGAATGGATTTCTATATTCAAATTAAACGAACATTTCTTTCAGGGATAAAGATAATTAGTTATTTAATATGTCTGAATCATCCTGAATTTGGATTTCTCATATATCTCAGTGGTTTCACTCTAACTAACCAATTATGAAATGTCTAATACCTAGACTATAGGTCTCAGAGGATGAAACATTTTTGGTTTGAACTAAATGTATGTTGATTTAAATTTATAGAGATTATGGGCCTATATAAATTGGGAATGGTGTTTCAGATAATTAAACAATTATATAGGATGGTGGTAGTTACATGGGGTACCAAAATGAAACTTATTAAGTTTAGTAACTTATATAGTGGGAATGGAAAACATATATTACTACACTATGATATATATATATGAAAATAAATAGGCTGAATTTTTAATCTCTTTAATGATTGTTACTATTAAATGGGGTATTCAAATTTTAATGTAAAGGGTGTTTTACATTATAACATTCAATTCCATCCCCATTAATCGGGACCTTGAGATATGATATTGGACCTTAACCCTAACCTGAACATTATTGTAGAAAGTAGGGAGTGCCTCTTATTTCTCTAATGATCTTATAGAATTACCTAGACCTATATTTGGAGAATAAATATGTGTGTTTCTACATTTATAATAAAGTATTGTACATGTAATATTTCTTTATTTATGATCTTTTCAATTATAAATTATATTATAAGGTGCGAGTTTAGAAAATTTAGAAATATTATACAATGAAAACCTGAGGTCGAGTGCTTGGATGGCGGTGGTGACCATAAACCATTGGTGGGGGAAATAAGCCACTAGTTTTACCACTTGCAATCCCACTTGTAGAACAACCTATTATACCTATGTTGGGCTTTGATTCTTATTTTCGAGAGAGTATCATATGGTTTATGTAGTCTAGATAGGGATCTCCATGCGATAACTCTTTTATGGTAAAATTTACATAGAAGTTGTAACAGTAGCATCCATCGAAGTTTTAAGGGATGGTGCCCCCCAAATTACTGAGTCATGGTTGGAGGCCACAATATCTATATTTGAGCACTTGGTGATGCCTTTGGAAAGGAGGTTCAATATAAAAATCTAAATGATGCATGATTCTTCCATGGGATGGTAGGAAACATTCTTCCATGCCAGCCAGTATAAGTATATGGTCTGAATGAAATTTCTAATGATATCCTACGATGAATGTTCCTCAAAGACAATAAGATCTAATTAGGATAGGGATATTTGCCTTCACCAGGGTTTTATTTTTGTGATGGAGTACTCTTCTCATTTCACATATCTTAATTTTTTTTCACTTACTCTTTCTGATGGTGAGATGACAACAATAATATGGTATGATGATGGGATTGTATAAGAGATCTAATATGAGGAAAATATCTTTTAATTAATTTCCATTTTACAGATACTGAACCATGTCCTCATCATGAAGTAGAACTTGTGGGAACATGATGATGCGGGACATGGTAGTTTAAGAATGAAGCAGGTTAGTAGATCATCAATTTCTCTTAATATGCACCTTGTGTATTCTCAAGAGGGAAACACTAATCAGATGGCATGAAATGAAAGTTATGTGATATTTCACCTATATGGGAAACCTATTCACATAAATCCAAAATATAACAAACACGTAATTGAATCTCAATCATCTAGTTAATTGGCCCACCTAGCATGTTCTTGTAGATCCTATCACCTAGGGCTTCATGAGAAGGGTTGTTCACAAAATCCATGTTTGTGAGCGGAGGAAGAATCTTCGA
The DNA here is from genome assembly GCA_963277665.1 of Viscum album. Classification (NCBI taxonomy): domain Eukaryota; kingdom Viridiplantae; phylum Streptophyta; class Magnoliopsida; order Santalales; family Viscaceae; genus Viscum; species Viscum album. Next base: position 118,028,006 of record OY728155.1, on the reverse strand, counting down.
CTCAGACTTGAGCTAAGATACTATTTGAAGATTAGGTTGATAGGGGGCATTGCCCAAGGAGCTAGTCCTATGAGACTAAGTGCACATATAGTGGGCCTTCTCAGGAGGGACATGTTGTGACTCAGGGTTATAGAACCAGGCTTCTTCATTCATTACATCCTATACCAAAGAGAATCAGATCTTCTATAGTATGAATTCTGGTTTTAGTTTCCTCTACCATATTGTTTTCACTTTTTGATAGAATCACTTTTCATTATTTTATTTTTGTTGCTATTATGGAAAATTTTCAATGAAATTAATTATTTTTTGGGGTAGTGAACCTATATACTCCATTGGGAACAAGATTGTATGGTATATAATGATTTAAGAATTGTCCCCTTGACATTGGAATAGTTTTTGACATGGGTAACTTATTCATCCTTGAGATGACTAGTTTTGATTTCATCCATAGAATGGACTAGTTTGAGATTTAACAAGACAATGTGAATCTTAATCGATGGTGGGTGATTTTCACGTCACCATAGGCTAGTACTTATTTTCAAAGGTTAAATGGGATGTCTAGTTGATTCGAGCAGGACCAGACCATTATAGGATGGGCGTAATGAAACCATGTATTTCTAGTCTGGTTGTGAGTGATCAAGGAATGTGAAATATAGATTCCCCAATACAAATTTGTAGACATGGTTCCACACACCGGTCCCCCGAGTCGGTTAGTTACATGGAAACAAGAACACCTCCCTGTATATAAGAGTTTTCAAACAAATAGAGAGGGTTTAATATCGATCAGGGGGAGAGTATTCCCTCTTTAACAAAACAGCACAATAAAATAAATAAATAAAGAATAGAAAGTATATATAACAAATAACTAGAAAAACAATATCCCATGATGATCAAATTAGGAATACAATATCCAAAAAAATAGTTGATATTTCATGATAAATAGGTGTTAAGTTTCAAATGAGAAACAAAAAAAAGACACACTGACACACCCAAGCTGGTCCTGACATCAAATATGGTTCCCTCATCCATGTTCTATCCCGATTCATTCTTGTAACATAAAACTATTTCCCTTATCATGTCCTATATACATGAAACCTATTCGGGTACCGATTTGGCATCTTGAGTAGGATGACGGTACAACACATATGCCACAACCAATGATATCTAAAGAAACATACAGTCAATAATAGTATATGAAATTTCATAAAAAATAAATAATAGTTCATCAAGTAAACTGTTATCACATTTCCCCATTCTTTAAATAACCACATAAACCCCTGAGTTCCTGAGGAAACGCAAACAGACCATACCTACTTCAGCCCATTCCAGTGTCTGAACTATCCCCATGGGATATAACATATCACAATTCCATTCTTATCATTTATAATTTCAATTGAATTCATGTTATGTCCAATTGGAACCATAGTCCAATGCCACCATTTAGGGCCTAAAACACCATGTCTAGAACCCTATGTGTTTTTTAATCATCAGTATACATCCCACAACTCATTTATCACTCCAGGCCTTTCAAAAAACAGGTCATCACCCACACAAGCATATAAGTTAATCACATTAGGTATTTTTAAGCATCAGTCCATTTCCCATACATGTATAGAATTCAATCACATATATGTGTTTTTAGGACCAGTCCATTTCCCAAACATGTATATCAGTCAACAATATATTGTCTTTTGAAGCATAATTCAATGTCCCACACACATATATATCACAAATCACATATTTCAAAATATAAAACATATCAAAATTTAAAAAAAAATTGGGTTAAGCATCATTATCCTTATTCTAAAATATTCTCTTCATGGGGTACCAATTTATAATCAATTGAACCTTAGTTAATCACTTTAATCACATGGAATGTATAAAAAATTCCCCATTAATTATTTTGGTTAATAAAAAAATCTCATAATCCTAATTCTAAACTAATTCATAATCACATTAATTGAAAAATTACATGATCCCAACATCCCAACCATTTCACATTCAGAACATTCCATTAATTAATTTACCAATTAATTAATTCAATTACACCAATTTCAATTGCCCCAATTTCTACCAAATTAATTATCACAAGGAAATGAATTTTAATCAAATAAATATAGGATGAAATTGAAAAATCATGGTAAATGAAATTTCACAGTCACATATAAATAATTAAAAAATGAAAATGTTAATTTCAATTTAGACCACCTACTTCAAGATTCATGGTAAATGTTTGCAAACAGAAATACCCATTTAAAGAAGAACTAAGAAGATAACAATGAATAAAGATATATATATCCAAAAAATAGATTCTATATTAAATGAACTAATAAATTTAAAACATATATCAATGACTAGTAACGATAGAGGAAAACCATCCCCTTTTTATCTAGTAAGAGTGACAAGAGAGAGAGAAACCTAATTGGGAAGAGAAGACATACCTGGAGAGGTGAAGATCCATCAATACAACCATATATTCATCAATAACGGACTTGATATACCTATGAGTTTATCTAGAAGAATACTATAGTTATAAGAAGGAGTTTGGGACAAAATGAGTGGAGTTTGGGTGATTTTCAAGGTGTTTAAGAATTTTAAAACCAATTTTCAGAGAAATTAAATTTGCATGCATTGTTTGCTAGTTAGGGGTGCACAGGTTTTCAGACCATGAACCTAAATTATGAACCTATTATAGGGGGGTTAATTATTACTCCTAATATGGAACATGATTTTACATACCATGGACCATCCATTAAATATCTATCTTTCCGTAGATGCATGATTTTTTGGGGCCGGGAACATAGCTTGGGAAAACCCTGCGCCCACCATGCACTTCCCAATACCCCTCTGAAAAACTCCAAACTACACCAAATCAGGCCCAAGAAAAGAAACAATATATCTACAAAATAATAAAAAAGAGTACCTATAAAATAACTCAATACATATTCAGAAAAGTAAAGGATCTTATCACCCCTTGTTGTAGACCATTTTAGTTACTTCATTGCTAACAACTTTTCTATGTTACCTCTTATGAGAGAGGTAGAGTTCACTATTGAGTGAGTCTTAGGAGAAGAACTAGTTTCCATTACTTTGTATAAGATGAAACCTACTAAAATTATGGAAGTCAATATATAGTTAAAGGATTTGGAAGATATGTTTTTAAATGATCTAGTAATTCTTCAAGGGGTTCAATGGTAATTCTCTCTAAGAAGGTGGACAATACCCTTTGGATTTATATGGGTTGTTGTTGGTTAAACCAACTTATAGTTAATAATGAGTATCCACTTCCATGTATAGATGAACTCTTTGAAAATCATCTGAAATTGAGGGTTATCTACAAGATCTATTTGTGGTCAGACTACCATCAAGTGTATTTTAGAATATTAGATATACCATGTACATAATTCTATAATAGATATGCCTTGTAGAAGTATTTTTTTCATGTACTTAAATATTACGAAAGTGTATATGGTTTTCATGGACTTAATGAATTGAGTTTTCCACCCATATCTAGATTCATTTATGGTAGTCTTCAGGGAAGATATATCAATGCATTATCACACTCTACACGACTGTTCCGAACATCTTGAGATCATACAAAATACACTAAGAGATAACTAGATTTATGTTAGTCTCACTAAGTAGAACTTCTAGATTTAATAATTTTAACTCCTAGGTCACATTATCTCAGATACAAGATTTTATACTGACCTAGAGAAGGTTAGATCCCCGATATCATGGGAGAATCCCATGAATTTCTTTGACATACAATGCTTTTTATGGATGAATGGTTATTTTAGGAACTTTATTCAGTAATATTCATTCCTAAAAATGACTATTTAGAGCTTTATTAAAAGTTTATTATGTTTTTATGGTCTGAATTATGTGAAATATCCTTTTAAAAGTTAAAACAAAGATATCATTTGCCAAAACCTTTTAGGAGTTAAAAGAAAGATTGAATCTAGCACCGATCTTGTTTCATCTAGAGTTGGAAGTAAGTTATATTGTTTGTTATGATGCATATATTATCTGGATTGGTGATTTTATGATGCATTGAGAGTTAGTCATGGAATATGGGTCTCATCGGTTAGGGTATCATAAGTATAATTACATGATGAAAATTTTCAATCCAACTATTTGGGTTGATAAATTGTGTTATTGGATGAATTATTTATAGGGAGAATAGATTTTCACTTACACACACCATAAAATTCTCAAGTAAATATCAACTAATTTTTTCTTTAATAGTAGAAATTGAATATTTATAGAATATATATAGTAATTAAATATTGATATCACTTATATTCCAAGGAAATTCAATGAAATGGATAATGATCTGATCTGAAATACATAGACATAATGCATGAAATAGGCGAATATTGATTTTCAGTTGATGGGACTATTATATGAGATGCAATTGGAGGTTGATTAATATCACAAAAATATATTTTAGCATCCTTATAAGTGAGATATTCTCTTCTTCAGCATGTAAAGAAGAGATTGATTTCTGATCTCGAGGGCATAGACCTATGAGAGGTTATCTCAGTTGAGGATCCACTACCTGGATGGGTTATCAGTTAGGAAATAATTTTGTACATTCATGGATATTTCTTTGTGACTATATATATGGAAAGAATTGATGTGGGATACTCATTAATTGTAATGGGTATAACACCCTAGACTATCTAGTATATACCTGGATGTATGCCGCTTGTATTGGTTGTCGACTACAAAGAGGCAGACAATATGTTTTATTTCACGGTGTGCCACCTGTAATTAGGTCAAGGTATATAAATAGTGGCATGATAGAATTTTATATCCACTTTCCATTTAAAAATTGAAATAAGATGACATCACTATGTATTTTGTGATAGGTTAGATGATATACCCTCTAGGAAGTGATGTAGTCTGGGAAATCATCGATAGGTTGACCAACAGTGCCCACATTGTACATATCAATGAGACATTTTCAATAGATGATCTTGGAAGGATTTATGTCTAAGAGGTAATTTACTTTTATCATGTTCCATTTTCTTTCATATCATATATTGATGGATGGTTTACATCATGATTCTACCAAGGGATTCATAAGGAACTAGATGCACAAGTGCTTCTTAGTAAAACAAATCACCCATATATATATTGTCTATCCGAGCATACATCTCTAATATTGGATCACAATCATTGGGTATGCGTACATGATTTTGGATGTTCATTGGTTAAACACCTTACTATAAAAAAATTTCACTACAATAATTCCTTTCAAATAACTATTTAAATGGATCCATATGAGGCCCTATATGATAGGTTGTGTTGATCAACATTGAGCTGGTTAGAGGTGGGTAAAGTAGAACGGCCAGGACCTCATGTATTTTTAGAAAATTTAGAATAGGTATAACTTATCAATATTTCTATGACTAAAGGTAATTCTTGGAATAGTTATTATAATGATCATCCATGAATGACTTTGGATTTTGAGGTGGGACCTTAGGTTTTTCTTTTAGCTTCTCTTATGCTGGGTTTTAGACAGATTCATAAACAGGGAAAGCTATCGGCTCTTTATATTGGGCCTTTTGAGATCATGGATAGAGTTGGGAAGATAACTTATCCTTGACATTACCGCCAAATTATTAGTCCATTCACAAAATCTTCCATCTATCCCATATTAACCATTATTTGTTTGACCCTTATAAATCCTTTGATCTATAGGATATCAAGCTAGAGGATGATTCTTCTTTAGGAGGACCCTATTTTAAAATTTTATTGGATTAAAAATGCTCTCCAAGGTAGTTCACATCCTCTAATACATGTTTTATGGACACACATACCTATAAATGATGAGACCATGGAATGATATATTATTAAACATGCTCGGTGGAATGATCTTTTCACATATGATGATTTACCAGCCCTGGATGGGAAACATGAGGATGAGTTATTTTAAGGATGAGACTTTTTAATATATAAAAATTATTTTATTGTAAAAATCATTTCAATTTATGTTTTAATATCCCTCTCTTGCCTTATATTATTGGTAAATGAGGTCAACGAGGTTTTAGGATCATTCGGTTCCTGTTCGACACCCGAAGCTCTAGTTTTTTGGATAAAACATACCAAACCCACAGTTTATTTAAACTATGCCTTTAAGGCCATACCATTTGGTTGAATAATGTTTCTGTGTTTTTGATGGTCTATATAGGGTAACATGGGATACTCACGGTGTACTCAAATTGAGCTCCAAGCATTCACACTTTGTGAAACTTCGACAGTGGGCGCACAAGGATGGTGCATGATTTGGCCAAATAGTGTGGCCAAACTATACACCCTTGAAAAAGGGGTGAATTTACCATTTTCTCACCCACAAACATTGTAAATTTTGACCATAATGTTTTACTCCATCCCCACATTTTACTCCTCCTCACCTTAACCTCTCTCAGGGCCATATAACTGAGGATTTGATCTAGGTTGTTTATTCAAACTCCATTTCATTCCCCATTTGTGGCATTGGATAACTAATGGTAAGCTCTATGAACCTATTCCATACTTTCCTCAATAATTTATCCCTCATGAATTATATTAAAATTTTTGATAATAATCAATATATTCATGGATTTTTTCTATTTCCATGATTACTTTTGTTCTATATTGAATACGAATCTAATGCTAGACAATGAGTTGTCTATCACCATTTGATGTGTGGTATAGTAACTTTTACCTAAATCCAAGTTGTCTTGTATCGTGTGGAATCATATCACATTCTAGACATTAAAAGTTTTTCCATAAAAATATGAATTTTCTTATTTAAATTGTTTTCCCAATTATAAGAACTCACATATACCCTTATTTATTTTTAGAGGTCCCCCACCTCAACAAGTTACACCCCCTTCGAGTGTGATCATTAAATTCCATTGACTTTGGAAATGATAATTTCCAAAAACCACCATTATGTGGTGTTGGTTTACTACCTAATTTAATGGATTGTTGTGATTAAATGAAAGGTTATTTTCATAAAAATTTCTTGTTGATCTTATGTAAATAGTGGATTACACCATTGGGTAATTAAATGTTAAATGGTTCGGAACCATTGGTTGGATTTTTTAAAATCATTTCATAAATGATGGATTTTTATTTTTATATCCCGCCCATGTAAAAAGGATATTGATACATGATTATGGATATCATTTGACATGATACATCATTATCTCTTGGAATATGATATTGGGCATGACATTTCACATTTTTTATTGAATGGTGGACATGATGTTTCACATTCCATGGTGGTTATTGGACATGAAATGTAACTTCTGTCATTGGTTTGATGGATATGATTGAATCCTTACACCTTATTTAATGTGTGGTATAGTTACCTCATCTATAACATAATACTTTTAAGACAATTCAATGGATCCTATGTTATGCCTTCTGTCTTAGTTAGTATTAGTATATATATATATATATAAATGGCTATATATGTCACCAAATTTATAGTTCATATATATATACATATCTATCTATAAAAAAATATATCCATATGATTATTTATATATGTATATATGGGGAAACACATTTAGAGGTTTCCCGTCTTAGGTCGAAGCAGGTTGTTCCAGACTAGTTCTCCTTTTGGAATGAAAGCCGACTCGTTTACAATTTACATTTACTCCTTATATTATTATATTTTAACACTTCCATTTTATATGAATTGGTTGGATCATACTATATTCCATTAGTGGTGACCTACTGAGTATATCTCACAACATATTATGCTAAAAATTGGTACCCAAAAGACTTCTTAATTGTAGGTAGGGAAAAATGAAAGGGTAGTGCACCAAATGCTTGACTTTATTCCTAGTATGTAATATAGGAGTAGAGGATCGATATTATGCTCAAAACGTTATTGGAGTTATCTTGGACCTTATATTATATTTTTTTAAAGCATGTTGAATAATATTTTTTCTATGTATCAAATGCATTTCCCATTCTATGGCCTCGTGACAAGATCATCATTTTTGAAGTGACACTAGTGATAATTTTCTGCCTGGTTTAGTTTTTCTTTCTCTACTTAATATTATTCCACTACTTCCACTAATTTATATTTTATTTTCAATTATGATCTTCTATATATGGAGGTCATATTGTCCCCATGAACACACCCAAGGTACTCACTATTAATCTGCAGCCTTTTTCATATGGGTATATTTTCTTGTGGTTGTGTGGGTAACCGCGTTCGCTTACATGGGAGTGGACCAGGTCTGGGATGATACATTGGTGATGCCACCTAGAAGGTCATCAATTAACTATAGTGCGGAATGTGTGGATAATACACTACAGGTAAACCCTCCAATAGACTCTGTACTCATCAATTATATCATCATAACCATTTATCATTTTTTGGGAAGGGGGGAGAGATTAAACTCAAGCATTAAATCATTTATAAGATTCACTAATTGGAATTCAGTAGTATTCCATAAATAATGAGTATCTTTGGTACCTATGGAATACATATATAATATTCTCTGTATCATCGATTTTCATTAGAACTTTGACAAAAATAGTTTAGTTTTCACACTTATATTTTGTAGGTTACAATATGTAAACGGTTAGAATCCATTTTAAAACATAAAATTCATGAGGATATCATATGGGATATGTTCCAGGAGATATTCAACTAGTATTTTTATTTAGAAACATTGAGTTTTATGACTTCCAGTGAGTTGGAAATTTTTGACGAAGGTAATAATTCAGTGATGAAATATACCACTTAGTTTTTAAATTTTTTTTGCCGACCCTCTAATCAACCTTGAATGATTATATTGTGGATTGATGGTTTTATATGGGTTTGAGACTAGAGTTTTTGTTTATAATTTTCCCTTTATTCTAATAACCTATGTGAAATTAGTCAAGAAGACTGTAAAAACGGAGAGAGATATGACATAACTTTCTATATTGAGTGGTTTCTCTATTACTATAAGTTGGAGTTAAATTTTCTCATTGGTTATAGATAAAGTGTATCGAATATCATTTAGGTAGTTGTGGGAGTGTGAATTTCTCTTTTTGATTCCACTCCCATTAACCCATCAATGTGTATGTAGGTATTTTTTCATTCAATGTTTCAATAAAAGTCACATTGAATAATTTTTGTAGGTTACTTCTAGTATTTTTCACCAGTGTGGGTGATTGGGATATCTACAATGCTTTAATAGAAACCCTTCTTAGAGCAGTAATGTTGATTCTTCTTATAACAATGGATCTTAGGTATTTTAAAATTCCCATATGGGAGATGGATCTCATCCTCTTGTGAAAGTATTATCTCACCAAACTATGAATTCATCAATTTGTTCAAAATTAGGGAGTTTATATACATTAGATAATGTACCTGAGGAATCTAATATTAGGATATAAATGATTATATGTATGATTTTTTATGATTCATCAAAGCTACCAGATTCATTATACACAACTCTATCTCATTACATTTATTCATCTAAATTAATTGAATCATTGGTATTTCAATATATGTTGATACTATATGTGATGGATATTTCTAATCCTTTGGGAAATCGGAGGAATTTGTGTATTGTGTGTCATATGATAATTCATAACATTGGGATTATTTTGGATTTTATAATTATCGATCTAGATACCTTTAATATCAATTTTTTTATGGAGTGGAAGGTTATATCTAAATTTTAATTACTTAATACCATATAAATATTATAATCTATTATCCACATAGAAACACTAAAATATTTCAATGTGTATAGGGTATGAGATAGGGTTGGGTAGGATATGTTATTCAAAATATTGGATCAATTTTTTATTACATATGTAGATTTAATTTAATTTTTTTTAGTGTAGTTCAGATGGTTAGTTTTTTAAGGTAGTGGAAAGGTATCCCACATTTTTACTAATTATTTATCTAAGTTTCCATCAGATTAATAGGTAGATATCTACATCAATCTACTCACTAGGAAAGGACTTGTTTTCTTTCTATCTTATTGAATGGATCCAGATGAACTAAAAAAATTTAAGTATTGGTTATAAGATATTGAATTAAATGTTTAATTCATCCTAGTGTATCATAATTGAGCTTCACTAGTTATATTTAAAATTAATATAGAATAAAGTATCAAATATTTTATTAATTATTCAAATCTCTCTTAGGATACAATTAATAATAAGTACCAGTTACCTTAGATCGATGTGGTTTTTGGCCAACTCAGTAGAGTGAGATGACTTTCAAAGATTGAAATTAGATAAAGATACTTGTAACTGAGAATGTTGGACGTAAATATTCATATGAATATTTTCAAGAAAATTTATAAGAACTATGAGTATATTTCTATTATAAATGTCTTACGAATTCCCTATTTAGTTTCAAATATTTTATTAACAAGATCATCCACCAATATTTTAGAAACATTTCTTGGTGTTCATTTATTATATATGGGTTTATTAAAGTATAAAATAACATCATTGGGATCATCCGTACATTATTTAAGGGACCATTAAGGATCATTTTTTGTATTTTAATATGAATAATTGTTAGTTTTGGATCTAGGATGTGATCTTTTTTTTGTTCATGTGGTATTATAAAAAAATTTATGTAGATTCCTAAAATATTTGTGTGGTTATTTATTTGAAAATACTAAGGGATGTATTAGTAGTTATAATATTTAAAGATCAATTTATATATTACTACTGGTCTATTTAGGATTTCTCTAATTTTGAATTACCCATTATGTATTTGACCTAGAAGGGAGTGATATTTAATTATGAAGAAGAGTTTTATAGAACTTTTTAATAGCTGAAAATGATATTTTAATTGGATTTGATTCTAATTATCCCAAATACAATGTTGTAACAGACCAGAGACATTAAAATATATTTTTTTAGAATAAATTTAAATTCTTATATAGTGATCTGGAGAAAATGAAAATGTTACTCATTTGTACGTACAACCTACCATCTCCATGATCATAACATACATCATTTTTCATAGGCATCCTTAATTACTGATTTTATAATTATAATTGATGTAAAAATATGATAATTATTTCCTGATTGTTATTAGGGGGATGATTAATCTATATAAAATTAATATGAATAAGATCATTAATGAAAAAAATATGCATATGAAAATAAGTCAATAAACACCTAAAACATTGAAAATAAGGAATCATTATTAATGAAAGGGATATAAGATATTGTAAAAAGATGATATATGATATTATAAAAATTAATATCATTCTAGTTTACATTAATTACATTTCTAAAACTATTATAAAGGATTTTAAATCATATTTTTCTAAAATGAAATGTAAGGTAAGGGATTACATCTCAATTTATATTCCATTGAGACTTATTTGTTATTATGTACCAATTCAATTTTATGCTTTTATATACTACTCCTTTAACATGTAATACCAAGAATAATTAATTCTTTATGGTATTTCAAGTTTCAATTTGAATTATTTTATCCTAGTGTATTTGACATGAAAATTACAATGTATTGAACGTTATTTTGAAATATTTGTTTCTTTTTTTATTGTTAAATTTCTATTGAAACATTCACTTTATTTAAATTATTATTCATTAGAAATTAAATTTATCTCAAATGTAGATACTATTATAAGATGGATTTGATTATTTCATATACCGTATAACATTTTTACATAAGGTTTTTAAATTGAAAGTTATTTGATTAAATATGAAAATGTTTATAATTCTATATCCTTTAATCAACATATATATTTGATGATAAGGAGCATTGTTTATAAATTAAATCACTTATTCGATATATGAGTAACTATTTGGGGATTAAATAAAAGGTTGGAGACTAGTTAATGTAATCCCATCAATTCATTAGTTGTCTAATGAGATTAATGAATTATCCAAATAAGATGGGGTTTTACCATGTATTTTTTAACTCTATTGATGATAGATCTTGATAGTAAAGGTATAATCTGATTAGGAAACACGACATATGATAATTAAGAATTTACTTAATTAAATACTGAGATATTACTATCTAGGAAATTTTCACTATAATATTATCTTGATATTTCTTTCATTATCAATTATTTATTAAATGGAATGTGCTTTCGGTAACTTACCTTGCTAAATTAATTATTCCTTATCAATTCAAGTTGAAATATTATATAAATGAATTTATTTTTAAGTTATTTACCTTTATATATTGATTATCTTATGATTTATGAAATATTCTATTGAACTTAACCATTTATGAGCATCTGAGTTCACCCATATTTTGTTTCCCTTCAATAGTATTTGAAGATGAATTATTGGAATGAGTATCATGGATGGATAGTTTTTAATATTGTTATGTTTTATTTTTTATTCCCAATGTAAAATGGGTTACATGAATGTATATAGCTTTCCAAAACCACATAAATTATTATTACTTCAAGATTATAAACTTTATATTTATGCCAATTGTTTCTGATTCTTTTGTCGAGGTGCACACATTCGTCTATTTCGGAGGATGTGCAACTGTTACCCCGCATTCCTACTTTCCAATGGCTGGTGGCATCTGTCACTTATTCAGGGGCGTTTTCTCCTTGATCGAAACAGGGGGATAGGATGATGGTTACTCCTTTCGTGGATTCCTCCTCAAAACTCGTCACCTTGTCCAGGTATCCCTCATATATTATGATGTTGTTCGTGAAACTCTTTCGAGTGTCATGTCTTCATAGATTATGGTTAATTATGTTGCATCTATCAGGACATTCAAAGGGTTCTGATTAGGGAAGCAACATTCGGTTGGGGGAGTAGTCATGTTGGACATCATTGGCCTGTCTGGATGTTAAAACACTAGTGTTTCTAGGTTTCTTCCTCTAATTATAGGGCCTCTCGATGGCGCGGAAGCCTGAGGCAACCCACGTCGAGTGCGAGGAATTATATTCCATTAGCACGTCTCTGAGGTTTTTCTCAACTTCCCATGTTTAACAAAAGGTATGACATTAGTTTATCGTCTAGAGGAGATGGATCTGACTAATCAGACCACTAACAAGAGTGTATTATGAGGGTGGGACCCCAAGAGGGATTGTTGATGTTGCATGAAACAAGAAAGTGGGTGAAATGATTTTTCCGGGAAGTGACGGCCCAGGTAGGAATCAGGTTGAACATGGATTTGTCGAGAGTGGATAGAAAGAGGGATGGAGCTGACGTGAGGGTGACAGTGAAGTTGGGCTTGAGCCTTAAGGAGACTTCCTACATATCCCTATTGTAGGGAATCAATGTCTGCATAGTTTGGTGAGGCGATGGGACACCTATGGAGGTGACCTCTATGGAGGGGACCCTAAGGAAGTGAAACCTCCAGGTTGGGGCATGACCTTCATGAAACATATAGGCTCAAGGTAAATACTAGGATGAGACATGGGTGATGGTCTTGAACCTATGAGAGACTTCCTACATACCTTTACATGTCAAAGATCAAAGTCCAAGCAGTAAAGGACAAGTCATTGAATTGGGGTGTGCACAAGGGAGAGTGACCTGATGACATACTGGGGCATAGGCGTGGTTCGAAGCTATTGACACCATGTAATGTGTTCCATGCACTTTTCTATAGAGTGAAGATATGACTCTAACATAGACCACAACTGTCAAGTATGGGTAAAGATGTTTTCACCATGAAGGAAGAATATTAAAGATGGATTTCTAAGTTCCAAAGTACAACCCCATACCAAAATATTAGTGGAATGATTTCCCTGTCTAGGAGTAGGAAATGGATTTCCAAGATCGATGACAAAAAGGTTCCTATTGAATAGATTTTAATTTCCGAGATTCATCTGATAGTCTTAGTGTATTCCCAATCTCAAGAAGTGAAGATATATTCAAGTGCATCGATTTGATAGGTCACAAATCCCAAACAGACATACATATCAAAAGTTATGGCACTCAGAAGACACATACATTTTAAAAGGGGACATACACGGTGGACCTACACAGAATACCAGCGTGGAGGACCTATACGGCATTATACTTTTGACACCCCTATGTGAAAGAGCTACAAAGAGGTCCTATAAGGAGGACCTGCATATACAACTTCCCTTTGACTAGGTCCCCTCCATGCCTATTAATTGGACCCTTGGGCTCCCCATTTGAATGACTGAAAAAGTTAAAAGACTCTCTAAATCTCCCATTGCATAGATCTTTCACCAAGATCCCTCAAATTGTCGCAGGTACCTCTCTAATACACGATAGAAGAGATAATTAAATTTGATAAGAATGGTTTGAATGTTTTTTACAATTTTGACATTGGTTTGGTTTTCCTATGTGAAATACATTCTTCGGTCCTCATTCGTACCTGCGCTTTATACATGTGTGGTATACCTGCACATTATACCTGTCTGGTACATCAACGCGGGATACCTATGCGGAAACCTATGAAAGATACCTACGCGAGAGAGCTTTGTATAAAGCATATTTACCAACTCAATTACCATATTTTAAAGCCATCAATTTCAAGGTATCTCCTTCTCGGGTTCCCTTATCTAAATGGGACTATGTTGAAGCCTCCACGAAAACCTCCTGACTTATCAAACCATTGGGAAAGGAAAATCATCATGTCGCCTCTTTGGGTTTTTATTTCCAAAGCCAAAGGTTACTCTAATTTGTTTCACAATGGGGCATACCTGCACATTATACCTATGTTGTGACAGTTTGGATCAAAGGATGTTTCTTAGAAACCATGGTAACTATATTTAGGAAAACAATTATTAGGGAACATAAAACAATGATATAATTTGAGGATAATTATATAATAACATTACAATGTTTTGGTAAGGAAGATAATATGTGGGTCTTCTTATAAATACATCCCTATCTAGATATTACAAGCTGACTTGGTTCTGACATAGAGTTACGTAGCGGTAATTACTCAGAAAAAGGAATTTTATGATTGAATCAATCATTACTTGGTAATAGATAATGTTCCATACTGTACACCTAGTTTTATACTCTAAGGGATACTAAGAATAGGATAATTAAAATTTTTCTCAACAATTAATTATGACGGACTTGAATGTAAATACACCCTCCATGAAACCAAAGTTTATGATTATGATATTAACAATGTATAAATTTTTAATTTATGTTAATAATTACACCATATTTTGAATTATACATTATGATTTAACACTCATAATTTTATGATCTAATGCATTATATTTCATTTTTTATAAATGGAACTTAGAATGAAGAATGGTATCAAATCTCATAGAAAAATTAAATATTTCCCAATAGAGGGAAATAATATTTCTTATATTGGAAAAAATTATTATAGTATTAGGGAAGCTTAAATGGGTAATGAAAAATAATCATTCCTAAATGCAGAAAGTTGTTCCCTAGTGTGGTTATTCTATACTATATCATTTTATCCAATATAATCCATATAATAAAGTGGGACTACAAATATGATTATATCCAAAAAATGGATCAAGTATCTGGAGAAGATATTTATGGGTTTGGGATTCTATGTAAAGGAAAAGTATATAATATTAGTGTATTTTATCAAATTAAATGATGATAAATGGTAATCATTGATCTAATATATTAGGGTGGTAGAGGAATTATAACATAGGGACTCAGAATCATTTACAGAGACTTTATTTAAAAAATATTTTCCTCATGAGAAAAAAATGAGATGAAGAGAAAATAATATATTAAAAAATAATGAAGAATACATTTTCCCAAATTATGAAGATAATGTTAAAATTATATCCATTTCTACTATGAATTATATATGCAACACTGAGGGAATGATTGATCACTTTTTTGAATGGATTAATACAATTCATTGAAGGGAACTGGTCTCCCAATATTTTTCATCATATGATGAAATTGTTTAATGGAACATCAAAATAATGAAGTATATTTTTAGAATAAATGTATTCATGGGAAATAAATAGAATAATATATCATATGAACACCAAGATAAAGGTAATGTGTAAAAGAAAATGAATAAATTTATATTATGTAAGAACTGTGGAAAGAATCACCTTGGGAAATTCTTAAAAAGAATTTGATTTTGTTATAAATGTTGAAAAAGGGTAATAATGTTTAATAAATCAAGGGGAATAAGTAAAACACTACCATTAGTTATTTAAACTATGTAGATATGGGTAACGTTGAAAACAAATTCCCGAAGCATCAATATAATCTTCTATATAAGAGGCTAAGTATAGATGGAAATGTTTTTTTGATCACTATAACTGAGGTGGAAGTACAAAATGATGTTGTGGTAGGTAAATTAACACTATATTCCAATTAATCTAATGATTTTTTTTATTTTATATCCTCCAACTCCATTATATCAAACTATTTTACTATGAAAATTAGACAATTCCCTTTTAATTTAAGAAGGGATTCGTTAGTCAAAACTCATAAGGGAAGTCTCATTGCAATAAGGATGAGTTGTGTAGTCCCCATTATGATGCACCAATGTTCTTTTTTCATTGAACTTATTATCATAACTATGGTTGACTTTTGGTATAATCCTTGGTATGTAAAGGATTTCAAAACATAATGTGAAAAATTGTTATAATAAAAATTAAATTATGATTTGTAAAAAAGAAGTATAATTCTTGAAAAATAGAGTATCAAATTCATAAACTTATTTATATCTAGGTTCACCCCCAATATCTATACTAAATCAGATTCTTGGGGATGAAGAGAAAACAAAATATATGCATGAAGAATTTAATATTCAGATTTACTATGTACCTATTTTATAAGAATACATAGATATATTTTCAAAGTAATTACCTGGAAATATCATAGATGAGGAAGTTTAGTTTTTTATTGACTTAATTCCTAATGCAAGACCAATATCATGGAATCCCAATAGAATGCATAGTTTGGAATTATTGGAATTAAAGAAAAAACTATAGGATCTGGTTGATAAGGGAGTTATTCTACTTATTTTTTCACCATTGGGAGACCCTATTCTATTTATTAAGAAGAAATATAGAATGATGGTGTTGTGCATTGATTATAGGTAAATCAATGCGATTACAGAAAATAAAATGTATCCTCTTCCTTGCATTGATGACTTTCATGGGAAAAATTTTTGGTTTCTTTAAGGAAACTCATGGTTTAAGGAAATAGGACCCAATATCCCTAAGTATCTTTATTATTTCCTAAGACATTCTCAGTCAACTCATTAATATAGGCCTCACTAATGGTGATAAAATCCCATATTGCTGAAAGATGTGATCATCATCGTTGTCTCAGATCATGTTTTCAGATGATACCATCATTTTTATGAATTATATGAGATGATCATTGATGGGATTAAATAGGATTTTTTAAGAGTATGATTACTGGAGAAGGTGGGTTATTAACAAGAGCAAGATCATCTTTTACATCTCTATATGACGCCCTCAAATAATGTCTCTTATGTGAGCCACTTCTTGGATAGGCTAAGAGGGGATTTTCCCATGGATTATCTAGGGGATCCTCATTCTTTAATAAGACTTTTCATTCGCGACTTTGAACCCCACTTTAGCATGATCATGGATCAGGTTTTTAAATGAAAAAACAATTAGTTATCCATTGGATATAGGATAACACTAGTGAACATCATTCTTCTTTCCACCTCAGTTCATGCCCTCTTGGGAATCAAAGTACCAAAATGTGGGATAAAAACATTGAAAGTGTCCTGACCAACATTATTTGGGATTTAATATTGGAGGGAAAAAGGAACTGGGTTTTTTGGAGTAGGATGGCATGACCAGTTAATGAATGTGGGATTAATTTTCGTAGCATGGAGAACACCATTCATCACATGCATGAAAAATTAGCATGGGATGTTTAGGAATGTTATACCCTATGGGGGATCACTAGGCATAAAAATTATATGGATAATAGAGTGTTAATGGATGGTCATGGATCTCCCCTTTATAAGGAAGTTGGCCCCATGTTGAAATCCATTATTCATCATGCCTACTGCATTGGTGGGAGAGGAGATATCTCATTCTTTCACTATACATAGAGTTGAGCGATCATATGTTACCCAGGTTGACTAGCCAGTCGAATTTACTTTAGGGATTCCTACCAACATCTGGCCTATATCAAATAGGTTTTCAGCAGTGACTATCAAGAATAGTTTGACCTCATAGAGATGACTATTTATCTAGACTGGTGTGTCTTAACTCCTTCCTCCTCTGGTTCTTTATCATCAATGTACTACCACATGACTCTCATCACACAAGAACTAGAATATGTGTGGGCTGATACACATTGGATCAAGAATATCCCCACTAAATTCAATTTCTTCACTTAGAGGATTAGAAACAAGGTTGTCCTCATTAATGATAATGCCACACATTGGAATGTTTCCATTACCTCAAGATGTGTTTGATGCAGGAGTCATCAAGTGTAAAGCATGAGAAACCTTTTCTTTGAATGTGAATGGGCTCGTAGGGTGTATAATTACGTTGGAGAATTTACTGCTATCTTGTATTCAACTATATATGATAATCACTTTTTGTTCCAATGGTATAATGGATCAGGTGAGGAGGGTCAAGAGAGGATGGCTCACACTGTAATTCTTCAAGCAGGCTTTGGGTGTTTGTGGAAGGAATGGAACAATGGAATTCATGAAGGGGTAGTGTCTTCGGGATAATCTATTATTATCAGAACTAAATAATTGATTCTTGATATGGTATATCTGTTCACCAACTTAAGGGAGGAACCATCCATATAAAGGGTCACTTCAGGTTCTAGCAGGTTTCATCTAGGAAGTGGGTGCCACTCAGGTAACTGGATCTGTTAGAACCCTACATCTAGGCGTTTGAAATGAAATTCTGAAGGATCATGTATCTTTGGTGTTTTTTGTGGTGAGGGAGTGGGAGAGTGGTTCATTAAATCACTATGTTGGTTTTTCTAGCCATCACAATTCGTCATGGAAATGGAATAGCTCTTTTGGAAGAGGCATTGGCCTTGTTGATGGGGATTCGTGTGTGTAGAAAATTATGTATAGATATCACGGAAGCTGAAAAATATTCTATGATTTAAAAAAATTCTCTTCATGGTCTTTGTGTGATCCCCTAGTTGATTTTTATATAATTAGAATATTTTGTGGCATCCTCGGTGATGATACCAATGTAACCCATACCTGGTGGGAGGGTAATAAATTAACGGACTACCTGGAATTGCTTGATTTTTCTGTCCATGAGAACTTCTTTTTTCATAATTTGAGAAGCGTGCAACTGGAGGGGGTCAACATCATTAGAGGGGATGTCCAAGGTCTTCATTATTTTAGACCCCCTTAGGCTCATGTATTCTCAGCCTATCCTTAAGTTATATTCTTCTTATACTTATATTTTACATGAAAAAATTTTACATGATGAGGATCATGACCATAATTCTGGGTACCATAAATTGTGAGTAATGAAGCAGTAAATTATGATGAAAACATTTTGAACAAGGTACAGACATTATGAGTATAAATTAATTCCATTGGGATTTACTAACAAAACCTTTATTTTTATGGATCTATTTAACATATTATTAATTGAATATATTGATGGTTTTTGTTGTATTCATTAATGATTTTTTCTTTATTCTAAAATCTATGTGAACCATGAGAATGACTATTATATCAATCTTGAATCTCTTGGAAGGAAATAGTTATATGGGAAATTTAGTAACTATGATTTATGGATTTAGGAAGATTATTTTTGTGACTATATTATTTCCATGGATGGAATCTCAATTGATCTTGTAAAGACTAATGCAGTAAGAGAATGGATTATACCAATGAACATAACTAAGGTGTGTAATTTCATTTGTTAAGAGGTTACCATTGTTGATTCATATATAATGCTTCATGATTAGATAACCCATTAAACACTATTATGTATAACGGGTTTAATATTTTTTGGATAAAGTAATGTGAAGAATGTTTTGATGAACTAATGAATAGATTGGTCAATGTTTCGATATTGACTCTTCCATCTTGATGTGATGGGTTTGTGATATATAATGTTGAATCAAAGAAGTAAATTAGTTTTTTCCTAATAAAAAAATATAATGTTACTTCATATGTTTCAATTAAATTCAATAATAAAAAATAGAACTACTCAACCCATGGTCATGAGTTATCGACTGAAATATTTGGTTTGAAAATATGGAGACATTATCTATATGGTGAAAGAGGCGAGATATAAAAAAATTATAAAATCCTGGAATAAAACATTCCATAGAAATAGCTCAGTATGAGACAAAAAGGGGTATATAGATCTACTCAAGGAATATGATTTCTCAATACACTACAACCAAGGGAAAGAAAATATGGTAGTGGATACATTGAGTAGGAATGATCATGAAATTATTACCCAAATAAATACTAATAGGGATCATATGTTCATGTATCTAGTAAATAAGGATATTAGATTTACTAAAAAAAGATATATGTCAAAAAAATTCAGATTATTGAAAAACTATATTTATAAGATATGATAAACATTTCTCAATATGGTGTTGAGATATTTTAAAAGAAAATTGCAACTGTAAATAAAGTTAAATTATCCAACTTCATTAGTGAATATGGTGTTTTTAAATTTGGAATGTATTATTTCTTCTATTTGTATATGATCTAAAAGGGAATTTTTGGAAAATTATCATATCTCAAATTTCTCTATACACCCTAGTAACATAAATATGTATATGGGTTTGAAGGAACAATTATGGTAGGATAACATGAATCTAGAAAGTTTTAATTTTGTTTCAAGATGTTTGGTTTTTCAACAAGTTAAAGCTGTGAGGTAGCATCCTATAGGATTTATGCAGGCTCTTCCTATTACTATGTAAAAATGGGATGACATTACTATGGACTTCATCACAGAACTACAAATTAATCTTAGAAGGAATGATATAATTTTGGTTGTCAATGATCTCTTAACTTTTCTTTCACATTTCCTCACTATAAGAGAATATTTACCACTTGATTTCTTTTCAAGGCACTATATTAATTAATTTTTAAGACTTCAGGGAACATGTATGTCAATTGTTTTCAATCAAGATCTCTATTTTACATTTAAATTATAGAGGATTGTTCTGAATTATCATGATAATGAGATTCATTATAGCACTATCTACCATCCTCAAATTCGATGGACAATCAAAACTAATGATTCAAACAATCAAAGGCATGTTGAGGTCATGATCACATGACTTTCAAGGTATATTGGATTAGTATTTTCCATTTATGGAGTTTTCCTAAAACAATAGTTTCCATTCATGTTTTCAAACAATGATGTATAAATCATTATATGGAAAGAGATGTCATCCTCCAACATTTGAGGATGATGTTGTTGAAAGGAAACATGTATTCCCAGATTTTGGTGATGAAAATAACTGTTAGTGAATATTTGGGCTCAAATTAAAGCATATCAATTTAGTCAAAAGAGTTTTGCCGATAATTGAAGGAATGATTTGGAATTATAAGTGGTCGATCATGTTTTCCTAAATTTATCTCCATGGACGGTTGTTATAATGGTCATTAATAAAGGGAAGTTGAGCCCCATGTACATTTTATCCTTTTATATTATGGAATAAATTGGAGATACTGCTTATCATTTTGAAATTTTTTCAAATCTCTCAGAAGTACATGGTGTGTTCTATATATATTTATTATGAAAGTAATTTCCATACCCAATACATGTGATCACCTCTAATGGAAAATAATTGGAATCTATTTTATCGTATTATTAATTACACATCAAGATTCTTGATACCAAATATCATGTATTGTGGAATCAAACAACTCAAATTATAAAGATATTTTGGAGAAACCACCAAATGGAGGCTGTGACATGGGAACTAGAGTCTATTATGAAGAATTAATTCCTTTATCTATTTAGTAGGTAATATCCCATAAATTTATAGGATGAAATTTCTTAGGAGGGAAGAATCTAACACCCCAATACATTACTATATATTTCTTTTAGAATAAATTTAATTTCCTTGATAGCTTGTAATGCACACTGGGTTTAAACCAAACAATATTTAGTCATGACTTTAACAGATACTTTAAAATCAATTTACAAAACTTTTAGAAATTTTTTTTGACCGAATAATAAATCATCATATAAAAATTTTATTAGGGTGAATTTTTGTGATTATTTTGAGAAGTATATATTTTTTGATGAATAATGAAAAGTACATAATTTTAAACCAAAACATCCTTTTCATCTTGATAATTTTTAATATTAACTTACATTTTTATTTTATTTTAAATTCAAATAATTCACCTATAAATAAATTTATCGAATTTAGGTAATTTGGGATCATTTTCAAATAGAATTTTTATATAAAAACATTGTAATATTTTGAACAATTTCACTTTAAAAACCCTCTTTCTCATCACATCTATGAAATTAATTTTAAATTAAATTCTACCATTTTTGTGAGTTGAATTCATAAAACAAATTTCATATTTTTAATCATTATAATTTATGTCATCTAATAAATTCAACATAAGTTTGTTACCATAATGATTAATGAAAACAATTAAAAGGCCACCCCCTCTCTAACACATTTCAAACCTTAAACCTTATTTAGATCAAAAAATACCTACCAAAATAACATCCCATAATCACTACAATAATCCTAGATGCATTTTTTGGGAATAAATCCAATCTAGGAAAGATTTTATGCAAACCTAAGGAGGATAACTGAATGTGGGGTAATGTTATTCAACTAGTGAATTTATTTTACTTCTTTATCCACCTCTGTAAAATTTTGTTAAACCATGGTGATATAAAAAAATAATTATATTAAAAAATATGGGATGTTTTAAAAACAAATGTGTTATTAAAAACCATCTTAACTTCCTTTAAATAGGTTATGAAATCCTCGTTCATGTGTAATATGAACTATATACTCGTCAACCACTGTCTTTTATTTTTTCCATTTACAGCTTTAAAGGCCTGTGATGATGATGGATATAAATAACATATATGATATTCATAACATATTTATAAATCTAAAGTCAGTATATAATATATATATTTTTAACTTCCATTCCATAAGATATATGATAGTGTCACTTGTGTGCACGGTGGACTACAACCTCATAAAGTGATGTGATTTGTCTTTCATTAAGGCTTCTAATGGAAGGTGATACTGATAATGATAATGATTTTATTTAAATTGAAGGAAAAAATTATGATATTTATAACCTATTTATCATTCTCTAATGATAATATATATCAATGTCTTTTCTTTTATTTTTACTCACTTAAAGATGATAACGTTGTCCTTGTACATATGGACTACCACCATCCTGATGTGATGTGGGTCTATTTTTATCAATACACCACATAATTCAAATATATAAGTATGTAATATGGTAGTAATGATATTATAATCATAATTTAATGTTACATTAATAATTAAATTCTTTTCACAATGATCTGTTGAAATTAAAGAATTACTCATATATACGTATGACCAACCATCTCTAGGATCGTAACATACTTGATTTTTCCTAACCATTATTTATGATTGGTTTTAAAATAATAAATAATGTATATATATGATAATTACATTGTAAAGACCTGGAATTTCCATGTAATTTTTTTAATGAAATGGGAATTTTTCGATTCCGGGAAAATTGACGGCGCGCGATTATGAGACCTGGAACGCCTGGAATGAATTTCTAAACTTTTGTTCAGGTACATTTAGTAAACATGCGAGCAGGTTTATCTAAATTTTGAACCGGTGCTTGGATTTGAAATCTGATGTCACTGTGGAACTCGCAACACTGGTATTCTCTAAAGGAGACTTTTACCTCGACCGTAGAGGGTCGAGAGTGAAGGATAGATTTTGGGTTTTTCGTGAAGGGATAAAATAATATAAAATGGTGTAACATTTTCTTTTATTTTTTTTAAAACCACCAAAGTGGATATTTCACAGGTGGGGACCACCTGAACTAAAACCTCCCATGAGAGGTTATGGAGGTGGGGACACCCGAGCCTAACCTTCCATGAGAGGTTATGGTGGGGGGACAACCCGAGGATTAAAAACTCTTAAACTCCCCCATAAGTGTGGGGGAACCTCTTAAACATCCCCACATAAATGGTGACACCCCCCCCCCTTAAATTTATTATGCCAACCTATGTAATTAATTAACCCAATTTTAAATTGTGCCAACAATTAAATTGGGGAAACATATCATTTTGGATAATTTGATTTTTGGTAGATTTGGGGAGAAGTGAAATATTGGGAGGATTTCACTTATCCAACGAAGAACACCATCAAAGAACATTCTTTAGAAATCAAGGAAGTGGACGATGAGCGAGCCCAACATCAAAGCGTGGTTTTGGAAGTGATGATTGTTGGTACTCTCTTCGCTTTCTTCGACATCCTTCTTTCACCAACGTCAATGAACAGTCCAAGATAGGGGTTTATTTGTGTATGATTATTTGTGGGAAGTTGTAGGGTGGTTGTTTGAAATTATTCTCTTTCTGTTCTTGATAATTCATCGTAATTTAAGAAGGTATTATAGCTGCTTTCTACCGCTCTAACATGGAGAGTGCGGGACAAACAAATATGGCATGTCCTCTCCAAAAACCTTGTGGTTAATTGTTGATCATGATGGAGGAACTCCTAAAAACCATGGGGAGGGGGGGCACGAGACTGGCGGTCGACACCACCGACGGCCGCGTTGAAGGCAGTGGCGCAACATCGCCTTCCTTCGGCCACCGCCGCCACGGGCTACCACCCTCCATGGCTGAGCTGCCGCCCGAAGCCGGGCCGCCGCCCCGCGGCCGAGCCGCCACCGCCCCATGGCCAGGCCACCTCCCCGTGGCTGAGCCGCCACCCTCCACAGCCCGCCGCCACCTGCGGTCGGGTCGCTACCCCATGGTCGAGCCACACCTGCCCTGCGGCTGAGGTGCCACCCTACGTGACAGAGCCGCTACCAGTGACCGGTCCATCGCCTCCCTGCTGAACTATCCTATACTACCCACAGCCTCGCAGAGCCACCCCGTGGCCTCCGACCTCCCATTCGAGCCACCCCGCGCCCTGGAGGCACCACCACGGCCGAGCCTCCATCCATGGCCGAGCCGACCCGTGGCATCTGCCGCCCAGAGGCACCCACGATTTTTGCGATACCTTGCAGCCCTCGTGGCCTGCCGGGCCGCCCAGTGTGTTGGACCCCACCACGGTCAAGACTTGACCTAGTTGGTCGGGCCGGGTCGACCTGAACCAGGTCGACCCAGGCCAGGTCAGGTCGGGACATTCTGACTGGGTCGGACTAGACCCGGACCTGATACAGACTTTTACTTTACATGGGCCATAACTTTGGCAATAGACATTTGTTTGACGAACCATCAGCGGTGCTAGAAATCTTGGAGAGAGACGGTTTCTTTGAGTATACCCCACTAGAGTTTTGGGTAAAGTCGAGGTATGGTCGGGTTGGATCGAGCACGAATCCAACCAGGCCCCCAGGACTAAAAGGATAATAACTCACAGACCGGGCGTCCGAATGACACGATGTATGTTGCATGGAGACCCATATTACATGGTGGTCCTTCGGGATACTTCCTCGTGAGACTTCACAGTAGTTGGAGTATCGACCAGTGACTTGTGGAGCGGATCCTCCCGGAGACGAGATGGCTTAGTGCGGGAACCCAGTAGCTAGATGGGATGAGAATAATGAGGATCTATCATGTGTGGGTCTGCACCTAGTGATCATGTGTTACTCAACACCTAGAGATCATGTGTGGTTCATCTCCTAGCGATCCTTTGTGGGTTAGCACCAAGGGATCCCTTGTGAGTCAGCTCCTAGAGATCCTATGTGGGTCAGCTCCAAGTGATCCTGTGTGGCTTAGCTCCTAGCAATCCTGTGTGGGTCAGCTCCTAGCGATCTTGTGGGGGTCCGCACCTAGAGATCCTTTGTGGGTCAGCTCCTAGGGATCTTGTGTGGGTCAGCACATAGCGATCCTGTGTGGGTCAGCTCCTAGTGATCTTATGTGGGTTAGCTCCTAGCGATCCTGTGTGGGTCAGCTCCTAGTGATCCTGTGTGTGTTAGCTTCTATTGATCTTGTGTGGGTAAGGTTCTTTACAGAGTAATATGATTAAGTAGTTACATCTAATCATCTCTGCTGTTGTACTTATGTTATACCTGACGTGAGCTGAGTTCATGCCTGTCTGGTACATTCCGTTGTGGTAATACCTTGGTTGTATTCTTATGTGTGGCATACTCGTGTGGTACTTGCCTTTGTGGTTTTCCTTCCTTTGTGGAACAGTTGAGCTTTGGGATTTTGGTTTGGACCCTGTGTTTCCTCATGATTGGGATGACCATACATGATAACTAAGGTATGTGTATGGGCATATACCAAAGTAGGGTTGACAATTGACTTCTTCCTTTGAGGTTTATCTTTTGTGGATTTGTGAGAACTTGAGGATCTAGGGGTCCCTACTGAATATCGTTATACTCACCCAAGCACGGGCTACACCCACACTTCATTGGGTTTGGTGCAGATGATGGACAATGCTGACTGAGGATGAGAGTACCAGGACTGGATGGTACCCAGAGGTGGACTATATGGCATGTCGGTACATAGAGGAGACGGGAAGACATGGAGTGTTGAGGAGAAGATTTGTACCTACCATTCAGGTAGGAACCTCATAGGATGATCCAGTAGTTGTGTTTCTCTTTCTTCAGTTGTATTGTTTTTCAGTTGTACTTGTACCTTTACTGTTAGGCTTGTATTCTGTCCCCTTTTTCTTTCACCACTCTTTTGGTTATACAGTTTGCTTGTATTTTTGTCTTGTTGTGTGCATGGTTACGTGAGTTTATAGGTTATAAAGTCAATTCCTTCCTGGTATTAGGGAATACGCCTTTCGGTGCTAGTCTCCAGTCCCTGGCCTATGGAAGGCGGGCTTGGGGTAGTCACGGTACGGTCCCTGGGGGATGGGTCATGAAAAATTGGTATCAGAGGAGTCATTTCTATCGTATAACATAGTACTATGATATTTCTCTTTAATGGAAATAGTGTTAAGTGTAGTGAGTGTGGTTATCTGTTTAGTTAATCCAGTGTTAGTACGGCAGATGGCGTATCCATACCCCAGGACCCTGACTTATGATTTCAACTCAGTGCACAAAAACACTAATTGCGTGTGTGTTTTGAAGAGTTTTATTTTTGATCTATTGAGTTAGCTCACCAGGTATAACTTATTGACAGTGGCCCACCTGTTTATTTTCAGGATGCCTCCATGAAGATAGCCGGGTAGGTTTCCGAGAGTAGTACGCACTGATAGCCCACCGAATGATAAGGCCTCGGTGCAGGGCCCTCTTCCCGTAGAGGCACTAGAGGAGGAAACAGTGCTACCATTACTCATTGGGCCACAGATGCCACCAGCCCTAGTAGTAGAGGGTGAACTCTACATGAGCGCATTACACGAGTTCTAGCACCAGTGGTTACCCAAGTTCATGGGAGAGACGGACCCGCAGGCAGGTGAGGATTGGTTGAGGGCTGTAGTGAGAGTCTTATGACTGGTAGGGACACCAGTCGATCTCATGGTGATCCTTTCCGCCAACCTTCTATAGGATGTAGTAGGCAGATGGTGGTGATTGAGGATCTAGGTTCACGATTAGGCGACGCTTCTCTGGGCAGATTTTGAGAGCCTGTTTCAGGGAGAGTTTGTTCCAGCGACTCTCCACGCAGTGCACATACAAGGGCTACTTCATCTGCAGTAGGGCTACATGATTGTGGCTCAGTACTCAGTGAGCTTAACTAACCTCTCATTCTACTCCACATTTATGGTGCATGATGCATTCTTCCGAGCTTGGAACTTTGAGCAGGGACTCAGGCGGGATATCAGTGCTTCGATGATCTCACCCAGTATCTCGAGGCAGGCGAGGGTCTTAAAATGATCCCTCTTAGTGGAGAGTTTTCTTATTGAGTTGTCACCATCAATGAGACCCACCACCAGTCATCACGTAGCATATTATTCTACGGTTAGCAGTAGACAGATGTTGCAGAGATCCAAGAAGACCATAACTATAGGTGGACGACCACATGACACATGATCGGTAGTTCGGGGAACCTGAGGTGGAGCCAGTAATACCGGGAGAGGGATATGTTACACATGTGGACGGTAGAGTCACATGGCTCGTGACTATCCAACTCGCCATACGGATGATCAGCAGACAGTCGAAGGACCGCCTAGGAAGAGAAATAGGTTCGATCGACGAGGCCCGCGTGGAGCAGGCAGACGTGGCAGAGGAGCAGGTCATGTAGCTAGCGGTGGGAAACGATTCGACATGTTACTGCCACCACAACCAGGAAGTCCTCCCCGACTCTAGGGAATAGGTGGACAGGGGCGAGCTCAGCTCCAGGTAGCTGAGGCCTATGATCATGGTGCTCCAGATATGATATGAGGTACAATCTGGGTCTACTCCACCTTAGTTGTAGTACTTATAGAAATAGGTTCCAATCATTATTTTTTCTCCCCTTCCCTCGTTTGGAGCTCGAAGATTTTGACAGAGCCGTTGGCTCGATCCTTACGGCTAGAGACTCTTATAAGAGTGGATTTGATGATTATGCAATGGTGCCGGAAGTACAATCATACTCTAGGAGGCAAGAGATTCAACTAGGATATCCTAGTAGCGGCATCGAGGTCGTACGACATCATCATGTGTATGGACTGGTTATCTACAGTCCATGATCAGATTGATTGTATTAGGATTAATGTGTGGTGTTTCCACATCGATGGGTCCAGGTTTACATTCACTAGCGAGAAGGGTGCCTTAGAAAAACAGGATGAAATTACCTGGAGGAGAGTGCAGCCGATCACTCATCAGTTGGCTAGCATTACCCTTAGAGCGGTTGATGTGGAGAGTCCAAGATATCCTGTAGTGGTGGACCAGTACGCGGATGTCTTCCCTGATGATGTTCTGGGTCTACCTCCTCGTAGAGAGGTGGACTTTTACATTGAATAGTACCCTGGGACGACATCGATATCCACACCAGCATATCGGATGGCTCCCACGGAGCTTTGTGAGCTGCGGTTACATCTAGTGGATTTTCAGTGGAAGGGATTCATTCAGCCTAGTGTTTCACCATGGGAAGCCCCGATTTTTTTCTCTATGAAGTAGGATTGGAGCTTGAGGCTTTTTGTTGACTATCGGATCCTAAATCAGGTGACCGGGAATAACAAGTACCAACTTTCGAGGATTGACGATCTCTTTGATCAGCTGAAGGGAGAATGGTGGTTCTCGATGATATACCTCAGATCAGGATATCCCCAACTCAAAGTACGAGATGATTATGTGTAGAAGATAGCCTTCAAATTTTGGTACGACCATTATGAGTTCTTGGTTATGTCATTCAGTGTAACCAACCCTCTAGCAGTGTTTATGGGACTCATGAACAAGATCATTCATCCATACCTTGATTTATTTGTATTAGTATTCATTAACGACATTTTGATCTACTCGGCTACTGAGGAGAGATTTTATTATCATATGCAGGTAGTACTTGACACACTCCGAGAGCACAATATTTATGGTAAGATCTCGAAGTTACAGTTCTGGATCCAAGATGTCCACATTCTGGGACATGTCATATCGGAGGATAGAGTTGTAGTGGATCTAGTGAAAATTGAGGCGGTACTTGGTTGGGAGCCACCTTGGAGTGTGACAGAGGTCTGTTGTTTCTTGGGATTGGGCAGATACTACTGGAGATTTGTGCCATATTTCTCCAGAGTTGCAGCACCACTATTAGTATTGATGAAGAAGGGGAAACCCTTCGTGTGGTCGGAGAGATGCCAGCAGATTTTTCAGGAGTTGAGGCAGAGGCTGACCAGTGCCCCCATCTTGAGGCTTCCAGAGGAGGGTGTATAGTACATCATGTACTATGACGCATCAGGGACCGGGCTCGGATGTGTCCTAATACAGGAGCGAGCATTGATCTCATATTGTTCTTGAAAGATGAGATAACTTGAGCAGAACTGCGCTACCCATGACCTGGAGTTTGCAGTAATGGTCTTCACCTTGAAGATGTGGTGACACTATCTGATAGGAAAATGTTTTACAGTGTACTCGGATAACAAGAGTCTCATTTGTATATTCTCTCAGAAGGGCCTAAACCTGAGACAATGACATTGGATTGAGTTCCTCTAGGACAATGACTTCGAGATAGTCTACACTTCTAGGAAGGGGAATGTTGTAGTAGATTCACTCATCCAGAAATCTGGTATACAACTGCTAGGTGAGGCGATATAGTAGTTGGCTGCTTTGCAGATATCCGTTGTGGAACGGGATGGAGCATCTTTTCTTTAGTCTCTTACAATCACTCACCCATTTCTTCAGTTAGTCTGGGAAGCGTAACATAGGGATGCTGACTGCGAGACATGACGGGCTCAGATATCCATAGGACACGCACCTGATGGATTTTCTGAAGGTGCGGAGCATGTCATCCTCTTCAGAGGATGTACTATGGTGCCAGTGTCACTTAGGGAGGAAGTGTTGAGGGTGTTCCACACATCCCCTCTAGAGGTACATCTAGGAGTGGCGAAGATGTACCATGATCTTCAATGACAACACTGGTGGATGGGAATGAAGAAATCAGTAGCAGAGTTTGTCTCTCGAGGCCTCATTTTTCAGCAAGTGAAGGTAGAGAATCAGGTACAAGAAAGCTTGGATCATCCATTAGAGGTCCCAGAGTGGAAGTGGGATGGGATATCCATAGACTTCGTGACATGACTTCCACGTACATCTAGGGTTCGTGACTCCATTTGGGTGATCGTCGACCGACTCACCAAGTCGGCCCACTTCTTACCGATTAGACAACAGGGTTTAGTAGAGAGCTTGGGACGCCTCTATGTGTAGGAGATTTTACGGCTACAAGAAGTACCCATGACGATTGTATCCGATCGTGATGAAAATTTTAATTCCTGACTATGGAAGGGGTTGCTGGAGGCTTTCAGGACACAACTTCGTTTGAGCACCACCTTCCATCCTCAGATGGATGGATAGACTTACTGGATCATTTAGACCCTCGAGGACATAGTGTGTGCTTGTGTCCTCGACTTCGGTTGTAGCTGGGAGGATCACATTCCCTTGCTGGGGTTCACATAGAACAACAAATATCACTCCACCATTAGGATGGAACCTTTTGAGGCATTGTATGAGCAACCATGCAGATCACCATTGTGCTGGACTAACCCAGGGGAGTCATCACTAGTGGGACCAGATATGGTACAGGCTACCACAGAGAAGATGAAGATCATCCAGGAGTGGATGAAGACTGCACATATTAGGCCGAAGACATATGATGACATGAGATTGGGACCTCTGGAGTTTGAGGATGGTGACCACGTCTTTCTATGGGTCTCAACTCGATGAGGTTTGTAGAGATTTGGATGATGGGGAAAGTTATCTCCAAGATTCATCAGCCCTTTTTAGGTCTTCAACAGAGTTGGTGAGGTGGCATACCACTTAGCTCTACCACCTCAGTTCCACCGGGTGCATGAATTCTTCCATGTATCTCAGCTGAGGTGATATGTGAACGACACTTCCCAAATCATCGACCATAGTGAGCTAGACATCGATGATGGGGCGAATTTTACAGAGGTTCCAGTTGAGATTGATGATCGACAAGAGATGGTCCTTCGTGGGTGGTCGATACCTCTGGTGTACGTTCGTTGGTAGCACAGGAACCTTCAGAAGAGCACATGGGAGCGAAAGGCTCAGATGTGTGATCAGTACCCCCACTTATTTACCAAGTTTTTTGATGTGGATTTCGGGGACTTCAAGCCCTATGGTGGGGAGAATGTAACGACCTAGAATTTCCATGTAAAGTTATTTTAAATAAATGGGAATTTTACGAGCGCATGAAAATTGACGGCGCATGATTCTTAAGCCCGGAGTCCCCGGAATGAATTTCTAATCTTTTGTTCAGGTACGTTCAGAAAACTTGCGAGTGGGTTAACGAAACTTTTGAACTAGTGCTCAGAATTGAAATCATAGGACACTGTTGAACTCGTTGCACTGGTATTCACTTAAGGAGACCTTCACCTCGACCGCAATGGGTCGAGAGTAATGGATAGATTTTGTGTTTTTCATGAAGGAATAAAATAAAATAAAATTGGGTAACATTTTACTTTTATTTTATTTTGAAATCACCGATGTGGATATTTCACAGGTGGGGACCACCTGAACTAAAACCTCCCACGAGAGGTTATGGAGGTGGGGACCATCGAGTCTGACCTCCCATGAGAGGTTATGGTGGTTGGGACCTGATTCACGCTAAAATATACCCAAAAGAAGAAGGTAGGATGGTCCTTGTATTCTATCTTGGGTTGTCGAATCCTCTCATACCTAAGAAGTACCTACAGACACATACATTCTATGGATTTTTTTGGCTATTGATGTGGACAAATTGGTTTTATTTTAGATGGGTTTAAGGTATCACAAATAGTTTTATGTTAATTCATATTATTGTAATGAGTTGATCCTAGGTTATCGCTCGTGGTGGATTAGATGAATTCCTTTCTTAATGATTCCAATTTCTT
The DNA here is from genome assembly GCA_963277665.1 of Viscum album. Classification (NCBI taxonomy): domain Eukaryota; kingdom Viridiplantae; phylum Streptophyta; class Magnoliopsida; order Santalales; family Viscaceae; genus Viscum; species Viscum album. Next base: position 117,995,453 of record OY728155.1, on the reverse strand, counting down.
ATAATTGAGATGGGTTCATTTAATAAGATCAAACATAATCATCACTTATTGGTTTAATGCATACACACCCTAATACTAATAACATATACACTTGAAGGATCAAAGCATTGATCACTCTAAGGTAAAGGTTCGTATTAGCACTTGAAATGTGTGACCTTAAATTCAATAAGGATGAAGAGGTTTTAAAATCATCAAATAAAAATATCATTTAAAAGAAGTGATTAGCCATTAATGGTGTGAGAAATAACATCCAATCCAAACACTTTCTACTCCCTGGGATCAACCCATAAAATAGTTATCCCTCCATTTATGACATGTCTTCAACGGAAGAGGGATGTAGACTTACGTGGGTGGAATTGAAGAAGTAAAAAAACAACAACAAAAATCAATCACTCCACCATTGTGTGATAAATATCGCAAAGTATGGTGTGAAAAAATTCACACCTTGAACCAGTGGTATAAACGTGATATGTAGGACAACAGAATAAGAGCATAAGAAGAACATTTACTAAGAAACTAGGATGAATTAAAACAACTTACATGTGAAGGAAGAACGTTACAAAGACAAATTGGCAGCATAACATTAAGATGAAAAAAAAGCACAAAGATCATCAACCCCTCCACCACCACTGCCATAAATATGCATTTTTTGATTCTTAGGGTCTATCCTTCAACAGTAAAAGTCTCATTAATTACTTTTGGTAGTCCATAGGTGGGTGGAAAGTTGAGGGAGAGTTGATTTTTCCACCCTTGACCCGAGGTGGCATCCAGCTTTCATCCACCAAACAGACGCGTTTAGAAGACCTTCTAGATGGCCGAATAAGAGTGGGACATATAAGAAGAAACTGGGAACCCAGACGTCTCCTAACCTCCTGTAAAGGTTGGGCCCAATTTTAGATATGGATTAGGAGATATGATTAGATTAGTGGGATGTTTTTCTGGGCCTCAGAATCTGGCCCAGAAATTTATCTCTAATTTGGGCTGCAAAAATAACAATAATGGAGGCCAAATTAGCACTGTCTCCTGAAGAATTATTCGTTACTATATATGTCTTCTAGAAGAACAAGAAATTTTGGATGCAGTGGGTTTGTAATGTGGGTCCCACATTCTCATCAGTGAGATCGTGTCAAATCTTCCTTCTCTAGAATTGCTTCCATTCATGTCTAAATATCTCCATCATCCTTTATAAATCCTCCATTGATCCCTGAATGAAACATGTTCATATTGAAGTCTAGATCAATTTACCAAAATATAAAATTAAAATATTGATAATTACATTCCGTAAAATCCGATGAATCATTGGGTACTTTAAATGATGTTAAAAAATGTACCACATAATACTGCATTTTAATAAGAAATTACAATCATAATGTGAAATGATGTTCAAAGTGTAAAATACACTAAAATGGTGTTTATGAATAATAATTCACATTAATATTATATATATTAACAATGAATATTATCCTCATTTAGTGGCTAATAACACCCTCCAACTTGAGTTTTTCTAGTCCCGAGCAAAATGTATCTTAACTATATGAAATTCGAATTCCCTTTTCTAAAAACATTTTAATACACAATGATCACCAAAAACCCTTATACCAAAAAATCATGAAACCCATCAAAATATTTTAATATAATATAGTTTCTTATGTAGATCTCAATCCCAATCCCATTCCTTTGTTCAAATTCATAGCCATATTACATCCAATATCAATTAAGTATGAGGATGTGTTGTGTATCACAGTAGACATGGAGGTTTATCTGTATTCAAGGTGGAAATGACGGAAGCTCTAGGTGGAATCACATTTCAATATTATGATGAGAATTTAATTTTTTTTATTGTATTTTTTTATGCAATTTTTCCATGGTAATTGAAATTGCACTCAAAAGAGTCAACCCCTGTAACGAGACTTTGTCGATGACTCTCAAGCACAAAGACCTTAGGGTACCAAGTGAAGCCCACATACTCAGTCATCATCTTAAGGTAACTTAGTCCAAAACAAATTCAAATTACCAAAAATAGAGATAAAATTATTAACTCTGGGCCAGAAAACTATGAATTCACGATCCCCAAGTGTCGAAAGCCACGCATTAGGTCATTTCCTTGTTCTAAGTGAAAATTTATTGTTTTTTTTAAATTTTTTAATACTCATATTAAAACAAAAATGATCACCAGACCTATGCTATTTATTTGGGGGACACCATGAACTCAAACTAATACCCCACTATCCAAAGGACGTGCATTGTGATTTTCTTTTATTTGGATGAAAATATAAACCATAAAATATCACATTAGACAACCACACATTCCAAAATATATGCTCATGAAATTATAGATGGATTAAAATCAATATTAGAGCATGCTAAATTATTTGATATTCAGTTTCAAAGAGTGCAATGTGTATTACTATGTCCAAAGTTAAAGGATTTTTTCCTTCCATTTACACACATTTATTTTTCAAATCATTCATTTTTTTGACACAAAAGCATTTTTTAATTTTATCTCCCCCCAACATAAAATAGCATTGTACCTAGTGTTTGAAGAAATGAAAATTTAGAAGGAGTAGAGGAAGGTAAGAGAATTTAAAAAAGGAAATTGAAATGTGAGGATCATGGAATGAAGTCACCTGGTGGTTGAAGTTGAAGTTCATGTTGCTCCAATTTATTCGTTTGATATCCATGTCACTTGAAAAGTTCCCTAGTAGAAAAAGGGAAAAAGAAAGAAAGAACAATATATATATATATATATATTTATTTATATAATAAAGAAAGTAAAATATAAGTATATATATAAAAATTATAGAATAAGGAAGCAAAAAAACCCATAGGTCAGTGGTAAGCGCGCGCCCTTGTCTCCATTCGGTCCCGGGTTCAAATCCTCATGGCTTCACCTATTGTGACGGGATTTTCCCCACGACCTATGATGTGGCCTTATTTTATTATTATATTTTTATTTATTTCTTTTTTTCATTTTTATTTTAACCTAAAAACAGATAAAAATAAAATAAAATAGACTGGTGATACATTGTATTCTTTTAAAATTTCTGGGTAAGGTATTACTCAAGGATCACACCACGTGACACGGATGAATATGATGTTCCCCTTTCGTACCCATCCATACACATAATATAAAAACAGGTCAACAATCTATTTTTTTTATTAAATATCAAAATAATTAATTAATCCTATTTAAAATATAAATTTGATTAAAACAACAAAATTATAGGAAACTTGAAAACCATGGGTTGCCTCCCATGCAGCTCTTTGTTTAATGTAATTAGCTCGACTTGGAACTCTAATTGATTAATTATTTTCATCATCTATGGTGGGTTCACACAATTCTTCATCAACTTCATGTTTTTAGAATGGTTCAAATAATGGTTTGACTCTATGACCATTAACTTTAAAGGTTTGACCATTGGTGGGATCTTGAATTTCTAAAGCCCCATGGGGGTACACCTTATGCACTATGTATGGACCTGACCATATAGACCTTAACATTCCCAGGTGTAAATGAATTTTTGAACTATACAAGAGCACAAATTTTCCTGGTTCAAAATTTTTGACTTTGACATTCTTATATTGGTAGGCTTCAAATCTAAATTTATTGATCCTTGAATTTTCATAAGCCTCCATCAATAGTTCCTCCAGTTCATTGAGATCTAATTTTCTTTTTTGTTCTGTCCAATGAGAGGTCATAATCCATTTTCTTAATTTCCCAAAAGGCCTTATGCTCAATTTCAACAGGTAAATTGAATGCTTTTCCATAAACCAACCTCTATGGTGACATTCCTGGGATGGTTTTGTATGCTGTAGGATATGCCCAAAGAAAATCCAAGAGTTTATCGGACCAATCTTTCCCAGAAGGATTGACAGTTTCATCAAGAATTGGTTTGAATTCTCGATTGGCTCAATTAGCTTGACCATTGGTCTGTGGGTGGTAAGAAGTGGATACTTTGTGATAATTTCCAAACTTTTCCATGACTGTTGAGAATGGACGATTGCAAAAATGATTTCCATGATCACTAATGATATCTCTAGGAGTTACAAATCTAGAGAATATATTTTCTTTTAGGAGTCTAATCACAGTTTGATGATGATTGGATTTTGTGGGAATATCCTCAACCCATTTTGAGACATAATCAACAGCTAAGAGAATTTAGAGGAATCCCCTAGAAGTTGGTAAAGGACTCATGAAATCAATTCCCCAACAGTCAAAGATTTCAATCACTAAGATGGCAGAGAGTGACATTTTATTTCTTTTTGTGATGGACCCTACTTTTTGACACCTAGGATAGCTTTGACAAAATGAGTAGGAGTCCCTTGAGAGAGTGGGACAGAAGAGACCACACTGAAGAATCTTAGCAGATGTTTTCCTAGAGGAATAATGACCTCCACATGCCTCACTATGACAACATTTAAGGATGGACTCTTTTTCAGATTTTGGGACACACCTCCTAATGACTTGGTCAGGGCAGAACTTATAGAGGTATGGATCATCAAACACATAGTGCCTAACATCAGAGAGGAATTTACTTCGAGCCTGAGTCCCTAAGAATTTTGGGATGACTGTTGTAACTATGAAATTGGCTATGTCAGAATACCAAGGGAAGTCACTCATGGAGTATAGGTGTTCATTAGGAAATGAATTAGATAGAGAAAGGTGATTTGTGTTGTCTTTTAATTTCATCATAGAGAGGTGATGAGCTACAACATTTTCAACTCCCTTTTTATCCTTGATTGTGAGGTCAAATTCTTGTAAGATAAGGACCCGCCTTATCAGTCTAGCCTTAGCATATTGTTTTTGGAAGAGGTATTTTAGTGATGAATGGTCAGTGAACACAGTGATGGGGGATCCTAAGAGCTAGGACCTAAACTTCTCTAAGGAAAACACAATAGAAAGTAACTCCTTTTCATTAGTTTTGTAGTTAATTTGGGCATCAAAAAAGGATTTTCTCGCATAAGCAATGACATAAAGAGTTTTATCACAATGTTGTCCTAACACAGATCCAACATCAAAGTCACTGGCATCACACATAAGTTCGAATGGAAGGTTCCAATTTGGATATTTCATAATGTGAGGATAGGTGAGAGAGGATTTAAGGGTTGATAATGGACCCTCACAGCTTTCTATCCAAAGAAATGGAGCATCCTTTACTAGCAAAGCACAAAGGGGACGGGAGATTGAACTAAAGTCCTTGATGAATCTTTTATAGAAACCAGCATGTCCTAACAAATACCTCACTTCCTTGACATTTTTGGGTGATGGAAGGTGATGAATGATGTCAACCTTGTCTTTATCAACTTCAATCCCCCTACCTGAGACTAGATGGCTTAAAACTAGTCCCTCTTTAACCATAAAATGGAATTTTTTCCAGTTTAGGACTAGATTCATTTCTTAACATCGTGACAAGACTCTCTCTACATTCCTCAGACATCCCTCAAATGTATCCACAAACACAGAGAAGTCATCCATGAAGACCTCTAGAAAATCCCCTACTATGTCTGAGAATATTCCGATCATGCACCACTAGAAGGTTCCAGGGGAATTTCATAACCCGAAGGACATGTGTTTGAAAGAAATGTTGCCAAATGGACATGTGAATGTAGTCTTCCCTTGATCCTTCAGGGATACCTCAATCTGATTGTACCCCGAGTACCCATCTAAGAAATAGTAGAAGGAATGACCTTCCACTCTCTCAAGGACTTGGTTAATGAATGGTAAGGGGAAATGTTCCTTCTTGGTGAATGATTTTAGATTCCTATAGTCAATTCAGACCCTCCATCCACTACTCACCCTAGTTCGAAGAATCTCTCCATCCTTATTGGTTATCACTATGATTCCAGCCTTCTTAGGAACCACTTGGATTGGGTCGACCCACTCACTCTCAGCTATGGGATATATGATACCAGCTTTTAACAATTTTAGAAGATCCTTCCTAACAACCTCCATGAGATTAGGATTGAGTCTCCATTGAGGTTGATGACATTGCTTTGAATCAGATTCTAGAACAATCCTATGAGTCCCGATAAGTTGGCTAATCCCAAGAATATCAGACAGGGTCCAACCAATGGCTTTCTTATGTTTCTTAAGGACATCTAGAATCATCATCTCATGTTTGGATTCAAGAGAAGAAGAAATTACAATAGGGTGTGTTTGATTGTCCCCTAGGAAAGCATACTTGAGTGCAGCGGGAAGTTCCTTCAATTCAAGATCAGGTTGGTTTGGAATTTTATCAGAATATTGGGACATTGGATCAATATCAATTTTGTTTCCTAGAGTTTTAGATAGGATTGACTCCCCACATGTACAAGGTTTATCTACTATATTAGCTTGATCAGATTTAGGGAAGGAAGTTTGAGTGGTCTCCATGAAAGTGGTTTCTTGAAATGTTTCACTGATTGTTAGACCTAAGACTTCATCATAAGAGTAATTTGAAAATGCTTCAATCCAAGGAGATAGACTTCCTTCATGTGAACAAAGTAAATCAATCTCATACTAACTTAAACATCCATCAAATATTCATTGATGTTCAATGGATTCATTATAATTACTTCCTATCATGTTTACCTCATGAATGTCCTCATCATCCCCTACTTTAGAGCTTGCATTATAGATGTTCAAGTCTAGAATCATTTTCCCAAAGGTGACGGTCATGTTCCCATTTCGAACTCGGATAACAGAGTTGATTCTTTCAAGGAAGGGACGACTAAGGATAATTGGGGTTTGTTCCTTATTTTCTACATTTGGATGGTTGTCAAGGACAATGAAGTCAGTAGGGTAGATGAATTTTTTAACCTTTACTAGAACGTCCTTTAAAATCCCCTTTGGAACCCTAATGCTACGATCAGCAAGATGAAGTGTGACAGATGTGGGTTGGAGGTCTTCTAGGCATAACTGGCTGTACACAACATATAAAATGAGATTGAAACTAGAACCTAGGTCACACAAGGCCTTGACAACTTTTCTCTATCCTAGTTCAACATTGATGTAAGGGCATCTCGTGTCTTTCAACTTTCAAGGAATGGCTCCTTGAATGATGGTACTCACATTAGCATCCAAAAGGACACGGTTTTTATGTGAAAATTTTCTTTTAAAAGTGCACAAGTCGTTAAGGTAATTTGAGTAGGCAGGTCTGGTATGGATTGCATCGAGAAGGGGGATGTTCAAATTGACTTTTGAGAAGATTTCCCTCAATTTATCACTTAATTCAGGCTTGGTTTTCCCCCTCATGCATTAAGGAAATGGTGTAGGTTGTGGGGTTTTTTGTTGAAGAGTTTTTTCTTTGACAATGTTATCGTGTTTTTTAGTTTGATCATTAGGTTCATTTGAATTTTCATCCATGTTTGAATCTTCAGGTGGGTTTTGAATTAGTTGTTCAGGTTTCTCAATTGATTTCCCACTTCTTAAAATAGTCACAGCCTTTAGTTGTTAAATAATTTTTTGAGTGCAACTTGACTCTCCCATTGAAGTTGAGGATGGTACCTCCTGAGTAGTCATGGTTGCCTTTCCAGTTTTGATGGTTTTAAGTTCTTGTTTTAGGGAAGAGACTTCTGAGTTCATCCTATCCATTTGTTTGCACAGTGGTTCTAGTAGGCTTTGTGGAACATTTTGGGTTGGTGCTTGAGAAGATTGGTTTATCATGGGGGGATATTGTAAAGGTGGTATGGTTTGTTGAAAATGGACTGGTGGCTGTTAGTATCGGATAGGTTGGGTTTGGAACTGGTTATGGGTTTGGTAGTTCTTATGGGGGAAAGTATTTTGTCAGTGTGGTTGGATAGGTTGCTGGTTATCTTTCCAGTGGAAGCCTATGCGGTCATTATACCTTGGGATGAAGTTATTTTGGTATTGAGGCTTTTGAAAGGTCAAAGAATTTACATCTGTTGGGGGTCCTCCTAAAATAACATCCTTTATGGATGGAATGGTTGGGCAGTTTTCTGTAATATGGTCATGTTTGTCACAAATTGTGCATATAGGGTCTACAGTTTGGATTTCATGGACTTTCCTAAGGTCTATCTCTTTAACCTTCCTATAGAATGGTGCGAGTTTAGCCCTAAGGCTTTCCTATTATATAAGTGTATGAATTCAAGTAGTTCGTTATGTATTTTCATAATAATGATAAGTTCCCCATGATTGGTTTTGTTCAAAAAGGCTTTCTAGATACTCATAAGCATCATTTGGGGATTTTTTTAAAGTTTCCATTACACATCATGTCAATGAATTGTTTGTTCCCCAGACCGAACCCTTCATAGAAAATTATCACTTGTTCAGGAATAAAAAAACCATGGTGTGGAACCATGTTTATGGTGTCTTTGAACCTCTACCATGTTTCATAGAATTCCTCTCCCTATTTTTCCAAAAAGTTTTGGATTCTCTTTTTTAGTGAAATTGTTTTGTGGTGGGGAATGTATTTTTTGTATAATTTTATTTGTAGTTGGTCCCAAGAGTTGATGGATTATGGTCTCAAATTTATTATCCAATTATTAGTTCGATCCTTTAAAGAAAAAGGAAATAGCCACACCTTAGCTAATTCTAGTTGATTTGGGGGACTCATGGTTTCTACAATGTCATTGAACTCCTTAATGTGAAGGTAGGGAATCTCAGACTCCATTCCATGGAATGTGGGATGGTGGTTTAGGAAATGGGGTTTAAAGATGTAGTTTCCATATCCTAGGGAGTTTTTTCTAATATATGAGGGGGAATTGGTCCAGGCAGTTGTAAGGTAGTCATTCGTGGTTTGATCGACCACATTCCTCAAGATTGGGGCTACCTCATTTGGATTTCCAATTTGGTTTCCACCCGGGTTTATGAGGTGGTTTCTATGAAGACCTTACATTGAAATGGGCTCAATGTTTGACTCTAGAGTATTACAAAGATTAGGATCTAATGGAAAGAGTTCCCTTGGTGTACATGACTCCCCAACCCCATGACTATCCACCCTAACTAGACGGTTTGATTGATCGCGGGTGTAGGCGGACATGCGCCAAAAGAAAAAAATTGAGAAAGGGACAAGATAAGAGAATTTGGATGAGAAAAGAATAAATGGGGTATAATAGAAGGGATGTTTAGATGACTTACTTGGGTCCCCATAAACGGTTCCAAAATTTGATTCAACCTCAAATTTACCCAAAATAAGAAGGTAGGACAGTCCTTGTAGTCTAGCTTGGGTTGTCGAATCCTCTGAGACCTAAAAAGTACCTACAGACACGTACATTCTATGGATTGTTTTTGGCTAAGAAGTGGCCAACATGGGTTTATTTTAGATGGGTTTAAGGAATAAATAATAGTTTTAGGTTAATTCAAATTAAGTTAATGAGTTGATACTAGGTTATCGCTTGGGGCAGATTGGATGAATTCCTTTCTTAATGATTTCAATTTCTTATAATTGAGATGGGTTCATTTAAGAAGATAAAAAATAATCAAAAATTACTGGTTTAATTCCTAGATACCCTAATACTAATAACCTATACACATTAAGGATTAAAGCATTGAGCACTCGAAGGTAATGGTTCATATTAGCAATTGAAATGTGTGACCTTAAATTCAATAAGGATGAAGAGGTTTTAAAATCATCAAAAAAAATATCATTTAAATTTAGTGATTAGCCATTAATGGAGTGATAAATAACATCCAATCCATCCCCTTTCTACTACCTTGGATAAACCCATAAAATAGTTAGCCCTTTATTGATGACATGTCTTCAACAGAAGCGGGAAGTAGACTTACCAGGGTGGAATTGAAGAAGTAAAAAAACAACAACAAAACCCGATCACTCCACCATTGTGTGATAAATATCACAAAGTATGGTGTGAATATCTTCACATAATGAACCAACGGTATCAATGTGATATGTTGAACAACATAATAAGAGTAAAAGAAGAACATTTATTAAGAAACATGGATGAATTAAAACAACTTACATGTGAAGGAAGAACGTTGAAAACAAAAATTGGCAGCATAACATTAACATGAAAACAAATCTCAAAGATCCTCAAATCCTCCACCACCACTACCTTAAATATTCATTTTTAATCCTTGAGTATAGAATTAAATATTAAAAGTCTCCTAAATTAATTGCGGTAGCCCATAGGTGGGTGGAAATTTGAGGGAGAGTTGATTTTTTCACCCTTGACCCGAGATGGCATCCATCTTTCATCCATCGAACCGACGTGCTTATGAAACCTTATAGATTGATGAATTAGAGTGGTCCATAGAAGAGGAAACTGGATACCTAGATTTATTTAAATTACCTTTAAATTTGGGCCCATTTGGATTTGTTTATTAGGAGATATGATTAGATTAGTGGGCTGTTTTTCTGGGCCTCAGAATCTGGCACAGAATTGTATCTCTAACTTGGGCCACCAAAATACCAACAATGGAGGAAAAATTAGTAATAGATTATGAATAATTATTTGCTCCTCTATACATCTTCTATAATACCACGAAATTTGGGAATACTTTGGTTTTTGATGTGGGTCCCACATTCTCATCAATGGGCTGGTGTCCAATCTGCCTTCTCTAGATTTGCTTCCATTCATCTCCAAATATCTCCATCATCCTTTCTAAATCCTCCATTGATACCTGAGTAAAACATGTTCATATTGAAGTGTAGATCAATTTCAAAAAATATCAAATTAAAATATGGATAATTACATTCCTTAAAATTAAATGAATCATTGGGTACTTTAAATGATGTTCAAAAAATGTACCACATAATTGTGCATTTTAAGAAGGAATTACAATCATATTGTGAAATGTTGTTCAAAGTGTAAAATGAACTAAAATGGTGTTTATGAATAATAAATCACATTAATATTATATATATTAACAATGAATATTAGCCTCATTTAGTGGATAATCCAGACCACTCGAGGTTTAAAACCCCTTAAACTCTCTCATAAGTGTGGGGGAGCCTCTTAAACTTCCCCACATAAATGATTCCACCCCCTTAAATTTATTATGCCAACCTGTTAAATTAATTAACCCAATTTGAAGTTGTTCCAAAAATTAAATAGGGGAAACATATCATTTTGGCTACATTACATTTTTGGTGGATTTGGGGAGAGGAGAAATATTGGGAGGATTTCATTTCTCCAACGAAGAATGCCATCGAAGAATGTTCTTTGGAAATCAAGGAAGAGGATGACGAGCGAGCCCGATAATGAAATGTGGTTTTGGAGGTGACAATCATTGGCACTCACTTTTCCTTCTCCAACTTCCTTCTCGGGCCAATGTCAACAAACAATCCAAGGTATGGGTTTATTTTTGTATGATTGTTTGCAGGAAATTGTAGGGTGGTTGTTTGAAATTCCAATCTCTTTCCATTCATGATAGTTCTTTGTAATTCAATAAGGAATTATAGTCGATTTCTATCTCTCTAACATGGAGAGTGCGGGCTAAACAAACATGGCGCGTACTCTCCACAAACCTTGTGGTTAATTGTTGATCGCGATGGAGGAACAACTACGATCCACGGTGGGGTACGAGAATGGTGGCCGACACCACCTCTGGCCGCGATGAAGGCGACGGCCCAATAGTGCCATCCCGCGACCACCACATCCCGGTCGAGCCGTCCAGTGCCGCCTGCGGCCTCGCCGAGCCGCCCTACAGCCTCTTCCCTCCCGTCCAAGCTGCCCAAGGCCACGTTGCACTGCCTCGCACCCTCGAGGCACCCCAGTGGTCGAGCTACCATTGGAGGCCGAGCCGACCCACGACCATTGCCACCCAGTGGCCCTCGCGGCCTCTACCACCCCTCGCATCCCTCACGGCTAGTCGGGCCACCCAGCGGGCCAGGTCGGGTTGGGTCGGGCCGACCGGGCATCCAAATGACGCATCGTCTGTTTCCATGAGACCCCTATGACATGGCGGTCCTTTGGGATTCTTTCTCCAGGGACTTTGAAGCAGTTGGAGTATCGACCAATGACTTGTGGAGAAGATCCTACCAAAGACGAGCATGCTTAGTGTGGGAACCCAATAGCTGACTGTGATGGGATGAATGAAGAGTGATCTTGTGTGGGTCAGCAACTAGTGATCCTCTCTGGGTCAGCTCCTAGAGATCATGTGTGGGTCATCACCTAGTGATCCTATGTGGGTCAGCTCCTAGAGATATTGTGTGGGTTAGCTCCTAGTGATCCTGTGTGGGTTAGCTCCTAGTGGTCCTCTGTGGGTCAACTGCAAGCGATCCAATGTAGGTCAGAACCTAGTGATCCTGTGTGGGTCAGCTCCTAGTGATACCACGTGGGTCAACTCCTATCGATAAAGTGTGGGTCATCTTCTTTACAGAGTATGATGATTCGGTAGGTACATCTAATTGTCTCTACTACTGTACATAACTTATACCTAATGTGATCTGAGTTCGAACCTGTGTAGTACTTTCCATTGTGGTAATACCTTGGTGGTATTATTCTGTGTGGCATACCTGTGTGGTACTTTCCTTTGTGGTTTTCCTTCCTTTGTGGAACAATAGAGATTTTGGCTTTTTTGATAGACCATGTGTCTCCTCATGATTGAGATGGGTATACTTGATAACTTAGGTATATATATGGGTATATACCTAAGTAGGGTTGAGAGTTGTCTTCTTGATTTTAGGTTTATTTTTTGTGGATTTGTGACACCTTGAGGGATTATGGGTCCCTAATGAGTATCGTTATACTCACCCCTGCACAGGCTATGCCCACACTTCATTGTGTTTGGTGCAGATGACAGACAACGCTGACTGAGGATGACAGTACCAGGACTGGACGGTACCTGGAGGTGGACCATAGGACATGTTGGTATGCAGAGGAGACATGTGGACATGGAGTGCTGAGGAGGCAATTTTTACCTACCCTTCAGGTAGGAACCTCGGAGGACGATCCAGTAGTTGTCTTTCTCTTACTTCAGTTGAATTGTATTTCAGTTGTACTTGTACCTTTACTATTGAGCTTGTATTCTAGCCACTTTTTCATTCAGCACTATTTTTGTTATATAGTTTTCTTGTGTTCATATCTTGTTGTGTTCTTGGTTATGTTAGTTTACCAGTTATAAAAGCAATTCCTTCCCAATTTTAGGGAATATGCCTTTCGGTGCTAGTCGCTAGCCCCAGGCCTATGGAAGGCGGGCATGGGGTAGTCACGGCACGGGCCCCAGAGGGCGGGTCATGACATACATTATGATTATTATTTTGGGGATAATGAAACACTATAATATGTAAAATAACTAGACCATTAATGGACAAACACATATAAGAAAAGAAGGAAATTAACAACTAAAACAATGTTAATAAAGAATGTTTATTAATAAACATGTGATAAGATGTTGGGAAAGGATTATATATGATATTATAAAAATTAACATGTTTTATTTTAAATTAATTACATGTTAAAAAATACTATATATAATATTATATTGATTTCATCCAAAACAAAGTGTGAGATAATGTATTTCATCTCAATTTACATTCCTTTGAGAGTTATTTTTTATTATGAATCGGTTCACTTTTATCTGGTGTGTATGCATTCAATTTGACATGTAATATCATGAATACTTCATTAATCATGGTATTTTATGTTTCAATTTGAGTTATTTCATCATTGGTAAGTTGACTTGAAAATTACCAATTGGTACATGTTAATTTGAAATATCACATTATTTTTTGATCGTTAACTTTCTCTTGAAATAATCACTTTATTGTAATAATTTTTCATTGTACATTAAATTTATCCCAAATATCTATATTCTTAAATGAGGGAAATTATTATTTAATATACCATGTAAAATATTTGAATGTTTTGTTTAATTTTAATGTTTTTTGATTAAATAGTGAAATACTGATAAATCTATATCATTTACTCTATACAAATATTTTATGATAAGTCACATTGTTTATGAATTAAATAAATTAATCGATATGTGAGAAATTATTTGGACTGTTAATACATAGGTTTTTTACCAGTTAATGTAATACCCTTGATGAATTAGTGGTCTCATGAGATGACTTAGTTAGCCAAATCAGATGGTTTTTTAGTAAGTATGATTTAGGCTTTATTGAGGATAGATCATTATGGTAAATGTATCAAGTTCTTGGAAAAAATGACATCCAATAATTAATAACTTCCTTCATTCTTAATTAAGAGGTAATTATCCTATGGATTTTCACAATTATATTATCTTCAGATTCATTTCATTATCAGTTATTAATTAAATGGATTGTGTTTTCAGTTATTTTACATTCCATATTGATTATGACATATCTATTCATGCAGTCACATTATTTAAATGGAATCTGTGTTTAGTTATTTACTTATCCATATTGATTATATAATGATTCATTAGAAATAAAATTTTACTTTACCCCTAATGGGAATTCTAGTTCACCATTTTTTGTTTCCTTTCCCCTTGATATGAAGATTATTTCTTGGAATGAGTTTCACGGATGAAAAGTTTTTACTTTTGTTATGTTTTATTTTATATTCCAAATGTATAATTGGTGAAATGTATATATATTGTTCTTCAAAATTTAAAAATTGACCAGTCCATTAGGATTAGACACCTTATATTTATTCTATTGTAATAAAGTAAGACATGGGCTATGGGCTTATGTGGTTGGGATCACTACGATTGATATCAAAGTAATCTTAGTAGAAACCTTGGGAACTAGATTTATTAAAACAGAGATTATGGAATATAAAAAATTTATAGGCTTTGAGGATAAGAATAGAATAAAATCATAATTATTTGGTAATAAAGATAATATGTTAGTATTCCTAGAAATACATTCCTATCTGAAGAATACATGTGGGTGTGGTTCTATCATAGAGGTACCTAGGGGTAATAACGCCGTTAAAGGCATGTCAGGCTTGACTCAATCATTACTTAGTGCCAAAAAATATTCCTTCTAGTGAACTTTCTTTTACACTCTCAACTAATATGAATTGGATAATTCATATTTTTATCAGATACCATTATGAATGATTTTAAAGTAAATATATCCCCAAAGAAACCAATGTTTATGATAATGAGATTTATAGTTCTTAAATTTTTAATTTATGTTAAGCATTAAAACGTATTTGGAATAATAAATTATTATTTAAAATTCATAATTTTATGAGCTAATTTTGTGAAATTCATTGTTTAGAAATGGAGCTTGTAAGGAATAATGAAATAAATACTCAATTAAAATGTAGAGATTTTCATACTGAGGGAACTGATACAGTTGGTATTTTAATAAAGAAAATCATAGCTATATTAGGTAAGCTTAATTAGGTTATGAAAATAACTTTTCCTGGATAGATAAACCTGTTTCACAGTGAGATTCACCAATGTTGGATATCTTTGTGCAATAGAAGCCCCTATCATTTAGTGGTACTGCTAATCTGATTATATACGAGCAATTAATTAAGTCTTTGGAGAAGTTATTTATGGATTTCGGATGTAATGAAAGGAAAAATGTTACATTTTTCGTGTATTATCTCAAATGTGATGTTGATCAATGGTGGTTGTTGATCTAGAATACTTGAGAGGCAGATCAAGTAGAACTTATGAAATTGAAATATTTTAAGGGTAAATTATTTGAAAAATATTTCCCTTATCAATAAAGAATTGAGAAGAAGATCACAGATTAATAAAAAATAAAGAGTAATGTTTCAAAAATTATGAATATACCATTAAAATTTTATCCAATCATGATACATATTACATACACAACACTAAGTGCAAGATTTATAACTTTTTGAAGTCATTAATCCTTCTCTTTGAAGAGAACTAGTCTCTCAAAAAATTTCTCCAAATGATTAAGTATTTTTATTTTAAATAAAATATAGAATAAATTTTATTGAATAAATATATTCAATGGGAATAAAGGATACAAGAGGTCATATGAACACTAAGAGAAAAAACTTCGTGAAATAATACGAGGAATAAATTTCCATCATATGAGAAATATAGAAATAATCGCCCTCATAAATCACTGCATGGTATTAGAGTTTTTTATATGATTGGATAAAAGGTTAATCATTTTAAATAATTAAACAGGATAAGTTAACACCAGTTTTTAGTGTTTCAACTATAAATTTTTAGATAATTATGAAAATTAATTCCCCAAGCATCATCATAATCTGCCACAGAAGAGGCCAATGAGAGAAGGCAATGATTTTTTAATCACTAAGGATGAGGTGGAAGTAACCAATGAAGTGTTCTGAGGTACATTAAACCTATATTGATATATAAATAATGATTTATTTGATTCTATATCAACTCTATCCTTTATATCAACTCTGTTTTCCAAGAAAAGTATAAATTTACCTCATAATTTTAGAAGTTATTTTTCATCCAAAAATCCAAAGGGATCTATAATTACAATATGGGTGTGTCAGAAAGTCCCCATTATAATGGAAATTTTATTTATTAACCAACCTTATTATCATACCTATGGATGACTTCAATATACTTCTAATTATGGATGGGATTTCAAAATAAGATGAAAATTTTTACTTTAAGAGGAAAAAAATTATGATTTGTGAGGAATAATTAGAATTCCCTATCTATAGAGAAGAGACATCACCATCTGAGTCATATCTAGATTCACCCCAATAGATATACTGAATTATATTCTTTGGGAATAAGAGAAAACCACGTCTAGGGATGAAGAAGGTAATATTTAAATTGAGTATATACCCATTTTACATGAATACATTGATGTATTTTTCAGAGGAATTACATGGACATCTCCAAGAGAATAAAGTTGTGTTTTCTATTACATTAACGCTTTCTATTACATTAATCCCTAATGAAAGACCAATATCAAGGACTCCATATAGAATGGACACTTTATAATTAGTGGAATTGAATAAACTACTAGTGGATTAGGGTGTAACTGATTTATTCTCCCAAGTGTTTCCCTATGGGGAGACCTTATACACTTTTTTAAAAAGAAATATGTATTCCTGCCGTTTTTAATTGATTATAGAAAATTCAATGACATTAAGGTAAGTAACAAGTATCATATACCATTCATTTATGTCTTATTTGATTGACTTCATGGAGCCTAATATTGTTCAAATATTGAACTTCATTCTGATTACATTCAATTATGAGTAAAGAATGAATAAATTTTGAAGACAACTTTACAAACAAGGTATAAACATTATGAGTTTTCATTAATTACATTTGGATTGACCAAATCATGTTATTTTTTTATGTATCCAATGAATGGATTATTCAATGAATATCTTGATGGTTTTTGTGGTATTCATTAATGATATTTGTCTGTATTCTAAATGCTATAAGGACCCTGGGAATCACTGGAGGATCATTTTTAAGTCTCTTCAAAGGAAATTTTTATATGAGAAATTTAGTTATTGTTTCATTAATATGTTTCTTTTCTTTGTCATATTGTGTCAAATGTTATAATATTTATCGATCCTATAAATATAAGGGTAGTCAATGAATGGCCTATACCAAAAAATATAACAAAGTTAAATAGTTTCATTGGTTTGTAAAGATACTATTGGAGATTCATTCAGGATTTTTCATGCTTTTATATCCTATTATAAAATATTACACATGAATGGGTTATGTTTATTTTGTCAAAGAAAGGTAATTTTTTTAACTAAGGAAGAGATTGGTCAATGCTCTAATTTTGACTCTTCCATGTTGAAGTGATGGGTTTGTTATATATAGTGACTCATTGAAGACATGAATAAATGGTTTCCTTATAAAAAATGATAAAGTTATTTAATATGCATAAATTCAATTGAAGAATCATATATAGTACTACCCAACCAATGATTTTGAGTTATAAAATGTAATAATTTAATTGAATATATAGAGACACTCTCACTATGGTTAAACATGTGAGATATTCATAGATCAAAAAATCCTAAAATACATATTTTCATTGAAATATCCCAATATGAGAAAAAGATGATTGGTAGAGCTACTCAAGTATGTTGATCTCTTAATAAACTACCACCTAGTGCAATTAAATAAGGTTTTAGATGCATTGACTAGGAAAGATAATGTAATTCTGATACATATTGGTATTGAGAGGGATATTATTCTTATGTATCTAGTTATATGGATATGAGAATTACTAAGGATGAAGAGACATCAATATTTTTCAAATGATTGTGAAACCATATTTATTAGAAATGATAATGAATTATCTATATGATGATGATAAAGATCTGAAGAAAATAAAAGCTGTGAATAGTTGGAAATTAGAAAACACCATTTGTGATTATGGTATTATAAAATTTGGAAGGATATTATGTTTTCCATATATAAATAACCTAAAAGAGTATTTTTTGATGATTCCCATACCTCAAATTTATCGTTATAGACTATTAGCAAAAAGATGTGAAGGGATTTGAAGAAACAAATTTGGTTGGATAACATGAAGGGGATATTTCTAATTATGTGTCCAGATAATTGGTTTTCCAAAAAAAGTATTGACGTAGCATCCTAGAGTATTTATGAAACTTATTCCAATTACTATTTGTAAGTGGGATGAAATTACTATAGACATTGTCAATGTACTACCAGAGACACCATGAAGGAATGATATAATAGGAGTTATCATTTATCATCTAGGAAGATCTAAAAATTCCCTTTACATAAGATAAGACTTACTTCTTAATAAACATGCAAGTATCTATATTTATGAAGTATTAAGAATTTAGGGAGCACCTATGTAATTTTTTTTTATCAAGATCTCCATTTATTTTTGAAATTACGGAGGAGTCTTCAGTAGTCTCTTGATATTGAGATTTATTTGAGCACTGCCTACCATCCTTAAACTGATAAATAATAAAAAAAATAATTATTTAATCAATGGAATACATGTTGAGGTCATGATCACTCCACTTTAATGGTATGTTGGATCGGTATTTACATATGAATGATTTGTTTCTATAACAATGGTTTCCATTGAAGTATTAAAATGGTGTCATATGAAGAATTATTTTTCAAGAGATTTCTTAATCCAAATTTTTTGGATGATGTAGGTGAAAGGAAACATGTATTCTTAGAAATTGTTGAAGAAACAAAAAAAAGGATATAGTATATTTAGGATCACATTAAATAATCTTAATGTAGGAAAATGTGTTATGTCGATAATCGAAGGAAAGATTTCGAATTCAAAGTGGGAGATAATGTTTTCTTAAAAGTATATCTATGGATGGTGGTTATATGGTTCAATAAGAAAGGTAATCTGAGCCCTAGGTATATCAAACCCTTTGAAATTCTTAACATAATTGGATTTTTTTCTTATCATTTGGAAATGTTTCCAAATCTATCAAAAATACATGATGTGTTTCATATATATTTGTTAAAAAAGTGCATGACAAACCCAATACTTTTTCTCACTGTTGAAATAGAATTAGATCATGATATATCTTACTATGATGAACCCATATATATTATTTATACTATAGTTCCATTATTGAAGAATCAAATGACTTGACTTGTAAGGATTCTTTGGAGAAATCATAAAATGGAGTAGGAAATTTGCGAAGGAGATGATATTATGAAGAATAGCTATATTGATATATTTAGAATGTAACATAACCTAAATTAAGAGTATTAATGTTTTTATGGAGGGAAGAATGTAACACCCAGATATGTTATAGTATATTTAATTAATAATATATTTAATTATCTTGATATCCTATGACGGACACTGGGTTTATACAAAACATTGTTTAGTTATGCTTTTTACAATTAATTTAAAATAATTTTTTAAAAAAAATTTAGAATATATATTTTATTTGATAAAAATAATATTTGATAGAATCATATCAACATTTACTTTGGTGAATTTTTATATTTTTTCTGAGAAGTAAATTTCTTTGATGAATGGTGAAAAATACAGAATTTTAATTCAAAAATTCATTTTTATCAAAATAATTAATACTATTAAATTATATTTGGATATTGTTTTAATGTAAATATTTCTCAATTATGAATTTATTAATCAAATTTAGTTTATTTTAATAATTTTCATATTGAAATTTTATATAAAAACATTGTAAAGATTTGAACATTTTCACTTTAAAAATTGATTTCTTGTTATGTTTGTAGGATTAATTATAAATTAAATTACACAACTTATGTTCTTTGAATTTGGAAAAAATGGATTCCATATTTGTAGTAATAATAATTTATATTATCTAATAATTTCAAAATAATATTTATTCCATAATGATTAGTGAAAATGTAAAAATTAATTACACTAATTATGGTAAAAATGAGTTTACATAGTGGGTAAACATAGAATATAAGTTATAAAAATGATACAAAACTTGTCCAAAACCCATTTTATGGAAATATTGAGATATTATCCCTTATAGTATTGATAATGGACCATAATTGGGGAACTTTGTATTAAAAAATATTAGTTTAATTCACTCATAAAAAAAATAATAGTTTCTCACTCACCACACATAAAAAAGGGCCTCAACTCTCCTATCCACCTCACAGCTTAAAACCAATATGGATCCTAAAATAAATACCCAAATAACATCCCAAAATCCATCCCCTACTTCTATAATCTATATTTTTTAAAATAAATTCATCCTAGGAAGGCTTGAGTGAAGGTCTATGAAGGATTCCCGAAGAAGATGTAATGTTATTCAATAGGAGTCTTTATGTTACTTATTTCTACACCTCTTTAATTTTTTATTAAACTATTTTGATATAATTGACTCAGTATATAACATATTATATATTTTTTATAATATGTCAATGATCAAATAAAATCTCTAGTTCAATCAAATTGGTTACAAAATCATCATTCACGTATACGGTGAACTACCACCCCAAGAACTGATATCATTATTTTTTTCATTTACACCTCTCAATGATGGGTTTGATGATGGATAAAAAGAATATATATTATATTTATAACATATATATACCACTATATTAGTTTATATATATATATATATATATTTAACGTCCGTTTCGTAATAGATATAACAACATCGTATGTGTGTACGATGAACTGCTGCCTCGCGATGTGATGTGATTCTTCTTTCACTAACTCTTCACGTGGAAGGTGAACCAGACAAGGTAAATTATTATATATTATATAAATTAAATAACTATTACATTCATGAAATATTTATAATTCCTTAAATTTAATATAAATCATTTTATTTCTTTCTGTTTCACTAACATAAAGATGATAATATTGTTCGCGTACGTGTATACTACCGCCTTCACGAAACGATGTGACTCTCATTTCATCACCACACCACATGGATGAAATATATAAGTATATAATATTTCATTAATGATATTATTATCACACCTTGTGTTTAAATTATTAATTAAATCCTTTCCATAATGATTAGTGAAAAATGGGAATGTTACTCATGAGTACGTACTACCCACCATCTCTATGTTGGTAATGTACATTATTTTTCATAACCATCAATAAAGATTAGTTTAAAAATATAATAAATATATACATTTTATTATTATTTATGTATTATTATTCTAGGTATGGTGAAACTCTATATGAAATGAAATAACCAGATCATTAATCACAAAACACACATAATAAAATAAGGCAATTAACACCCCAAACATTAATAATAAAGAATTATTACTAGTGAATGGTTGATAAGATGATAAAAATGATCATATATAATACTATAAATATTAATATGGTTATATTTAATATTAATTAAAAAATTTAAACCCTTATATACGAGGTTAAATCACATTGAACCAAAATGAAATGTGAGGTATGGTATTTCATCTCAATTTGAATTCCATTGAGAGTTATTTGTTTTAATGTACCAATTCACTTTTATGTGAGGTATATACTACCTATTTGACATGAAATATCATTAAAAATTCATTATAAATGGTATTTTAAGTTTGAATTTGAATTACTTAATGCAAGATGATTTTACATTGAAATTATCAAGCGGTTAATGTTATTTTTAAATATCACGTTCTTTTATGATTATTAACTTTGTTTTGAAACAATCAATTTATTATAATAATTTTTATTTGGAATAATATTTTTCTATAATATCACATTATTCTATGGTGGTTATGATTATTTTATATACCATATACCATTTTAACATAATGTTATTAATTTGAATTCTTTTTGATTGACGAGTTAAATACAGATAAATTTGTATCATTTCCCCAATACAGATATTTGATAACGATACAAATTGTTTATAAATTAAATAGATTATTCGATATGTGAGGAATAATTTGGAAATGTAATATATGGGTATTTGACCGGTTAATGTAACCCCCAAGAAACATCAATAATCTCATCAGATGAATCACTTTTCCAATTCAGATGAGCTTTTACAGAGTATTATTTAAAATATATTTTGGATAGATCTTGATGATAAAGGTATCATCTTTTTAGAAACAAATTTCATCTAATAATTAATAATTTTCTCCATTAAAAATTCAACTACTACTACCCAATATTTTTTGTTATGATATTATCCCTGAAGGCATTTCATTATCAGTTATTGATTAAATGGAAAGTACAAAAATTATTTACCCTTCCATATTGATAATTCCTTATCTATTCATGAAGTCATGTTATGTAAATGGAATGTGTGTTTAGTTTTTTACCTTAAATATTGATTATTTATTTATTCATGAAATCTTCTACTATACTTAACTCTTAATGATAATTTTATCTCATAGTTATTTGTTTTCATTTACCGAGGATACGAAGACTAATTCTTGGAAGGAGTTTCAAGGAAGATAATTTTTTACTTTTATCATGTTTTATTTTCTAATACAAATGTAAATTGGGTATCATTTCTATATATATTCTTCCTGAACTAAAAAAAATATTGGTTCATTGGTATTAGATACATTCTCTCTATTCTAATGTAATAAAGTAAGGCACCTTCTCCAAGCTTCTAGGGTAGGGGTCATTACAGAGGGAGGTATATTCAATTATTTTTGATGCCTTAGGTAAGGGTTGGGATATGTTATCTGGATTATAAGAATATCATGGAATATAGATATTTTTAGTTATTACCTCATGAGAAATAATACTCTACTCATTAACGAGAATTGGTGGAGGTGATGCATATTTTGACAGTAAGGAGCCTCTATTTCTTCAAAGATATTTTACTACATGTGCTGATTTAAAAGGTTTTAAGGGAATATTCTCCTAAAATAATCTGAATAATTTACTAGGAAACATGTTGGAGTGTTTTTATTCCATTTATTTTAACTTATCCTACACCTATGCAAAAGGTAATTTGGTCTATGAGGCCATAATCTAGAAATTACTCACTCGAGCATTGAAAGATTCAAAAAATTAATGTATTTTGATTAGATTATTTTATATAATGAATCTGGATGTGACAAAGGATATTTATGACAAGTTCATTTTATTTTTTATGCCATATACTCCTGGTATGATCAAATTTAGCTATATTATATAGAGTTCTAGGAATTTATGGACATTAGAAAAATTGTAAATGGTAGGGATACCTTAAATGATTGGTCTCAATCTCACAATTGTTCCATTTATTTCAATAAGGGATAGTGGTTCATTTGACTTCAGTGAAAAATATAGGAATATTTTTAGTTGTGAATATCAATACGGGGCTACTGATCTGTTTTATGGTCTCAAATGTATGTATTGTTAGTCTGAGATGAAGTATGTGGTTTTAGATTTTTTTCTCTCAATTCCATAACTATTAGATGATTAAATACAAGAATTTGAAGCCCCTGAGATAATCACAATAACTTCCCATTATGATTTTGAAATTGGATAAAATATCTATATATATTATTATTGGTTTTTCTTGGTCCCTTAATAGGAATAATTCTATATGTGGGATCATTAAATGGTTTTAGAAATCTTCTCCTTTTATTACTATTATTAATTTCATGAATGTTGAAGATTTTAGAAACAATTGTGTTCATGAAATTTTGAATCCTAATTGTATACTTTCAACCATCATCTCGAATCAAGAAAAATCATTTACTTTACATTTTGGAAGGGATTTCTCAGATTGATGGTTTCTCTATTGATATTGATCATGATTTATTATATGCAGATTGGTTTTCAGAGTAAGAGGATTAGTCAGACTCTTAAAGATATTATTAGAGATTGTGTTTTTGTATATAGTGGGTCATTAAGGAAACTTATATCATTGGTTGAATTTTATTATAATAACACATCTCAAGACTTGATAAATATGGTTTCCTATTAATCTTATTATGGATGACCATTTTGAAGCATGATTTGTTGGTGAAAATTGGGTAAGTGTTCATTAATGGAACCAATAATTATTTAATAGATGACTTATCTGGTGTGGTTAATCTAGAAAATATTAGCGCATTCTCAACTTATCAATAAATATTAGCTCAACCATTTCATTATTCTACTAGAATTCACTATTAGTTATTGATTGTTTTGTAGAGTGTCTCCTTGACTTGGACATCATCAAATGGGAAAGAAGGTAAGTTGTGGTTATAGTTTTTTGGGTTGTTTCATATTGTTTAATATCTCTAGAGTGTGTAATATTGGTGCGTATTACCATCCTAGATGACACATAATCATGATTTTTTTAAGATTATTGGATGAATAAGTATCATTTGAACCCATATTATGTGGTTGAGTGGAAGAGAGTGTATTTGGATCCCAACACCATCAATTTTTATGAAACCTATACATTTCATGGATAATTAAGATATAATGTTTTTGTGGAAATATATTCCATTTTATCATGTGATATGGATAAAGGTTGGAGACAACCCTAGTACATGGGATTGTGAGGTCTTGAGGAGTGATAAATGGCCTCACTTATTCTCTTAAGAGGAGTACTGAGAAATATATAGAATAGAAAGTTGAGGATAGTGGGGATAACTTTGATATACCTGTGTCACTATTATTTATTATCTTTTATTATTTAATTTAAGTATGTTATTATTGGTAGTTTTATATATTAGTATTTTCAAGAGTTTGAAAATTTAGGCAAATGAACTGGTGGCACGGTTGGTGCAAATCGGACAGCCAGACTATAAGAAGGGGAAAGGTAGTTTTTAGTGATGTCATCATGGGTGGTGCATTTTTTCCCAAACCATGTATAGAGAGTTCTGTATAGGGTTCCCTTTACTATCCTCCACATGTTTAGTACACAGTTTCCCAAAACATTTGTCCAACCCATGTGACCTGCCCAAATTTTTAAGTTATGAAATTCCTTCTTTCACCTTATGAAATTTTGTCCCATTTTCCTTCCTCCTCAACATTTTCATAACCAGGACATATCAAGCCACTGGGTTTTAATCCTCCAATCTTCCTTGGTTTTCTCTTGATGTTTCCTTTTATTTTTTAGTGCTGTTTATTTAAGTTAGCTCATTATGTTTCTTGGATTTCTTTCTCCTTCTTTAGAAAATCTTATCATGTTCTATTTTTCTACATGACACATTACATTGGTTGTCCATTGATGACGAGTATGTGAATAAAAATGGTTCTAATCATATTTTTTATGGATCTTAGAATTTTTTAGGATTCCTTTTTTATTTTTCTCTTGATATTAGATGAATTCAATTAGGTTGTGTTGATTTTAAAGTAAGTGTCTATATATAATGAATCATTAAATTAGAATAAATTCAATTCAGGAACATTGTATGGTATTATTAACATATAATAATTTTACTTTTCTTATAACAGAGATGCCATGGTAAAAAAGACTAAGGAACATTTAATTAAAAGATAAACATTACAAGAGTCTGAAAGAGTGATTTTTTATAATTTTTTTCAAAAAAAAAAGATGTAATTACATAGGAAGGAAATATGAACATGTGATTTCAGTTTCAAATCCTTTTTTATAAAGCCCATCTACCACTGAGTTCATCTCATGAATAACATGAGTGATAATATGGTTTTTCCCTAAAATTGAGTAAAAGTAGTCCATCCATCGAGTTGCAAGAGGCCATGAAAGATGTGAACTCTATTACGGACCACATTCCCAATGTTGTTTGAATCACATTCAATATATATGTTACTCCAGAGTATTTTTCTATAAAAGATAAAATCACTGATAACACTAAAAATTTCATCTTTTAATGAAAATAAAATACCACATGCACCATAAAATCATCTTAGAATATTCCCATTATGGTATTTGTAGACCACTCGACAACCTGAGGGACCATGAATACCATTTTAAAAACCATATACAATGACTTTGATCTAATAAAAATGATGGGATTTCTAGAAAACACCAATGGTACCCCTAGGATGGCTGTATTTTCCTACAATGCTAAGGTAATACCGAACTGTGAAATATCTAATAGAGTTGTTGCAAATACCATTATGAATAATTCTTGATTGTTTCATATAAATGAATATCCACACATGAACTGAATAGAGATTGAATATTTTATTATGATGGATAAAATAATTCCTATTATACCAGATCGTGCGAAGCAGTTCTACCATACCAATAATGAAAAGATTCTTGATCTGTAGAGAGGTATCTGTAATAGTACAGTACATTAGAAGTGGTTGTATGGACATCAATTCAAGACATATGAATTCAAAAATATCATATATGTATTTCCATAATGTTTAATTATAAGCACAATAAAAGAAAATTTGGTCAGTATCTTCCAAGTATTGGCTACACAAACAACATTTAGAACAACGTTGAACAAAAAATCATGTTGTATTTTATTAATACTTGAGAAATATTTAATGAATTTATAAATTCTTATTTTAGGAAAAAAATAATATTTTCCAAAAAATGTTATTTCCAAAATATTATTTTCAATCATGTATTAAGGTTATTCATGGTGAATGTTATTACATAGATTTATGGACTTATCAGACCTAAATCGTCTCAAAGTTCTTTTGAACCTAAACAGTCCCAGGGATTTATTAAACCCAAACCATATCCATAAATTAACATACCCAAACCATCTTCAGAATTTATTAGACATAAACCATCTTAGGATAATATCATACCCAAACCGTCTCCTGGAATTATTAGTCCCAAAACATCTTAGGGATTTATTATTCCCAGAATTTCTCATTAATTTATTAGACCAAAACAGTCTTGGGATTTATTGGACCCAAACCAAATCATAATTATATTCCGTACAAATGTGATTCAAACAAAATATTAATCCAATATCATGTAATTAAGAACCATGGAACGGAAATGGGCTTTATATCATATCGAAATGGTATCACCAAAATTGAGCTCAAGAATATAAATGGTTGATAACCAAAACTTCCATCACCCAAAAATAGTAATTTATAAAATAATTAATAATTAATTCATAAATATTATTTCTATGGAAATAAATCCTTTATATATTATGAGAAAATGGAAAAGAAATCATAAAATGCAATTTTTTAGAAAATTGTTTTAATTTTGGAATAAAAGGTGATATTATGGTCACATTGAAACGTTTTTTTTATAAGTTCAGTTTTGAGAAATTGAAAATAAGGAATTCCAAAATAAATAAATGGGAATAATTCTTGGAAATTTTTAATGGTTTAAAAATGGTGAATTTAAAACACATTGAAACATTTACCTTTAAAAAGAATCTTTAATAATGATTCATTGAAAACGAATATAATGGTTTTGAAGGGATACAATTAAATATTTGGAAAAAATTTATTTTTGAAATATAATTTTTTTAATATATCCTTTAATTTATAAAAAGGATAATAAAATAAATGTGTATTTTGTTTTTTGAGAAAAGATAAGATATATTACTTATCAATCAAACCAGACCTAGAAAGCTTACTTTTTAAAGTAAGCTTCTTAATACGTTGAAATTCATTTTCTGAAAACCCACATTGTAAAAAGTGTAACAAAACATACTTTTTAAAGTAGAATAACGGTAACACAAATGCCAAATTATATAACACATAATTATGTTTCCACATATAATGGTGATCATTTTCAGTAAAGGAATATATTTATAAGTAGGGGAAACTGTCATTAAATATGATTAGAATTATTCTCAATATTTATATAATATCTTTTGGGAAGTAATTAATTATGGAGAACATTTATATAATTTTATATTTTTTACATAGAAATAAATATAAAATACAATTAAATAAAATTTTATGGTTGATGATAAAAACCTTGGAAGAAATAAGTTCAAGAAGTTTCATTATAACTCTAAGAGGGGAGTTGAGTAAACAAAAACCCTAACAATTTTGGTATTGTTTTTAGTCAAAATAAATTTAAACTAAGAACATGATATGTCCCTACAACCCAAATTAATTTCGTAAATTTTGAAAAAATATTCAATATGTTGTAATGAAACTATATCAAATATATCATGGTGAGAATCAACAATCTGTCTCAAAGAATTAAATTTGAGACCCCAAAACCCATACCTAGTATACCAACTTACATGAACATACATTAACACCATGTATAATAATAATAACTATCTTAATAGCTTATTAAAAAATATTATTCATTTGTATTTCCATTTATATACTTCATTTATAACAACTTATTAAAAATAAATTAGTCAGTTATATTTTATGTTCATCATCAGTTTCTAGAAACTCTGATTGTTTATTTCGTAGCAGTTTTGAAATAGAGTTATCAATTATTTTTTATTAAAAAAAAATTCATAATAATAAGAATATCAATTATAATTTAATAATGGTGATTAAATGATTTACCAGAGCTTATTTTAATTTTATTAATGATAAAGTTATCTTTCTGTGAATATGAAAATTGGGAATAACTAGTTAATATATGTTCAACGATCAAATGGTGATGTTTTCATAAAAATATGAAATGTCAATAAAACATTAATAGAAAAATTAGAAAATATTAATTAAATTATAATTACATTATATTATAATAATATAATATCCCTTACTCATTCATGATATAAATATTATAATATTGTTCTTGTTTGAAGTAAAACTGACCCAAATAGAAGTGTGTTAAAATGATTTAAGGTGAAAGGAGAAATTTTTAAATTTTTTTAATATAAAATTGAAATAATAATAAAAATTACATAAAACCAAGTTACCCTTTTGAAATTCATTATTATAAAAATCATGTTTGGTGTAATGGAAATTGAAACTCATCATTCGTGTAGGCTATAGTGTGCAGGTACACACAATTAACGATTCGATTTTTCAACGAATCTGATGGAATTAAGGTATATGATAAATTATAATTCAGAATTAAAAATTTATAATATATAAAATATTAATTCATAAATGATATCCTCTTTAATATTCATTATAGGTGGTTATTGAAAAATAAACTACATCTCTTAGTAGTTTCGGTAGTCTACACGTGCACACGACTACTGTGTTTTGATTTCTCATAATCAATGGAAAGGATTGACTTGTGATTTCTAAATTTTAATAAAAAAAATTATATTATATTTATAGTACTCTTTTAATTATATTTATTTGGATATAAAAAATTTAATAGTACTATTAATAATAAAAGACTAGGGAGTAAGAAATACTCATGCTGAGAACCTGAGATTTCTATTGAACTATTCCTTTGAAATATAGGAAATTTGATATATTATTGATACCAGAGTCATATCAACCAGAGATAGGTTTTTAAGACGATTTAAAAAAATTAGTTTTAGTATTATAATATATGTTATGGGTATATCATGAAGTTGTGTAAGTGATCTCATTTTATAAGTGAAGAAAAAAGTCACTTTTGTGAATATCGATTATTTTTTATTAATGAAATGGCACTATTCAAGGGTCAGTGGCTCCTATGATAGAAATAATGGATTTTGGGGTGATATAAGGTCTATAAATATTCTTTTTATCCTGTTAAAAAATTATTTAAACAATTTTCAATCCTTTTACAACTAGTTTTTTACAATTTACCATTTTCATTTTTACCAAGGAAACTAGTTTTTACCCAAGTAATATATATTTCATTAAATATTTATGGTAAAAAATCATAGAAAATCTTAGTATTAAGAGCATAAATTTAATATGAATATAATACAATTCAATTTATAAATATGATAAAATAAACATTTAAATTGAACTATTTAATATATTGAAAAACTATTTGGTAGAAAAGTATTTTTTTCAAAATTAAGTGTTCTTAATCATATATAACATTATTTACTATTTAAATGATTGATTGAAAATTTATATACATGTGAAAACAAAAAAATAGATATGTTTTATAAAATATACCAGTTTTATTGCTTAGATAAAAATTAGAGAACATTAATAAAACAATTATTCACAAATAAAATTTTCTCCATTATCATGGTCATTAACTTTAATTGTAGTAATCATACTTTTATAAATAAATTGAAATTGACCTTATTAAATGATATGAACATGTTGATATAAAATCTGAAATAAATTTGTTTCAATGTTTTTACAAGTTATGGAAACTAATATTTAATATTAGAAAATAAAAAAAATTTAGAGAAAAATATTACTTATGTTTTCACAACATTGAACATGGATTTTAAGAATTCAATACAGTGTTATGAAATAATTTTTTTTTAAATTATAAATATATATTTTAAGGGAACTTTTTTTCCATAACATTAAATTCATTATTCTATTATTATAATTATGTAAAATTGAACCTATATTTTTTTTCTATTCACCTAAAAACAATTATTTTTGAAAAATCTAAAAACAATTCATTAAAATAATTTTGATATTTAGAATTCAAAAATGAAGTTGATTTTATAAAATTTAAATTATAAAATTATAAAATTATAAAATTTATTTTTAAAATGAAAATAATATATATCTATATAATGAAAATATATTTATATAGAAAAATTAATTTCATAATATTAATTGTTCTTAATATTATTCTGTATGAATTTAATAATTAATGAATATAATTATTATTTAGAAGAGGGTTTATTATTCTGAAATTATATTACTATAAAATATTTCATGGATCCTTTTTATTTTAAGTATCATGTGGAGAAAACTTTCAAACACATTATTAATTTATAAAAAAACACAAATCTCAAGGTGTTAAATCCCCCCCCCCCCACAAATAAAATGGATCATCATAATTTTAATTATCACTTAAAAGTTTAAATATATAATAATTTATAATATATTTTCATGAATCATTATAAAATTTCTAGGGTTATATCAAAAAAAAACTAAGAAATATATTTATTTCCCTCATAATAGAAATATATTAAGGTTCTCAACCATTTATTCTAAATATGCATTTATGTACTGTTATTATTAGTTTCTAGATACATAACTTCCACAAAATCATTTTTGAGATACTTTTTCCAATAACATTATAGAATGAAAATTATTATGGTAATATCAAATAAAATTATAGTAGATTATTATAAGAATATGAAACCTCAATCATAATATGTATTCTTCAATTACAACTTCATTTATACTTGTGAAACTTTTATTTTAGTTATTCCATACTTGGTATATCTAATAACTCTCTTAGTCTATTCTCTGTTACATTATGTTGTGTTCTCCAGTACTTATTAGACCAATACCATAATGTAATTAGTTAATAACTCCTTCATAATATCTTGTAATGATAATGTGATTAACCAAATCATATAGCTGAGAAGTTTCTAGCTTGATGAGTTGTCTTTGACCCATTCATTTTGAATCAGATAAAATATTGAGTTGATTCCCAACCAAATATTTTTGGGTTTATCAACCTTAGGTCAATATATTCCACAATATAATTTACATTCCAAAATCCAGATAAGGATGTAATATCTAGAAAACCAAAATATCATTACTTTACTAAAATTTAAAGATGTTACCGTATAATTAGACATATCATTAGGGATTTCACTAACATAATCTTATAATTGACTCAAAAAAATTCTAAACAAATCCCTAAAAATACCAAAAACAAATTATAAAACCAATTATGGAACCCTAGACTCACACTCCTTGATATGGTGCTAAAAACTAAATCATCAAACACTAGCTTTGAAAGAAAAGTGAGATTGATCTATGTTTATTTTATATAGTTTTCAAAAGCAAAAATAAAATACATCTCATGAAAATTTCATAGAATCCAAAAAAATATATGGTTGGTTTATTTAAGTATTAGCTTAATAAGTGCCTTTTTATGATACATACGAACATTTCTACACAATCGAACCCCGCTAGACTCTGTTCAAGACTTCCCATAAGTTTTAATAAAATTAATAATCTAGTGAAGGGGAAAAGGTAAACATTTGACCTCATTTTATCAATCAAGGAAAACATTTCAATATTTTATCAAGGGTTGTATCAAAAAAACCTTAGAAAACAAGATCATGTGAGAAATGTCTTATTAAAAGAACATGTAATAGTAATATTTTCCTATAAGTCATGATATAATTCCATATAAACTAAAATAAAAAAACTATATTTTATGGAATAAGAGTGAAAATTCAAGATAAAATAATCATTATCCCTAAATTTTGAGAAAAGCATATTACAAAAGTACATAATAATATCATATTCTAAGAATAACCAATAATTATTAACCTTTATGTGGTGAGAAAATATATGTTTTCCACGCATTATGTTTTTCAAAAAAATACATTCATGTAAATAAATTAACACCCCAAAATTTCATTCCATAATTATCTATATAATAATACTATGTTCGATAGCATGTACCACAAACAACACCATCCTTAAACAAATTTTTGACATACTATAAAAATATTATTTTTTAAATATAACAATTATAACCTAGTAATTGGTTTGATGGGAATAAATAGAAATATATGTATTTTGGAATATATGTTTAATATTTTTCTTAATAAAAATATTCCAAATAAATCCTAGAAAATTAGTACTCTATTTTAAATAAAAAAATATAAGATTCAATGAGATATTTCTTCAAAAAACTATTCTATATGTGAATAGTGTTTTTATCAAAATAAATTATGTTAATATCTATATATTATTTTTTAATGAAATTTATAGACAATTTATTTAATAGAAAAAATTAAATTTCATCTAATGGTGGTCACTAGATAAAGATGTAGTATAAATTCATTTCATAATTCAAAAATAAAATTTCTTCCAAACCAGTTTTTATTGTATTCATTTGTGGATATCAATATTAGTTTTTGAATCTTTTGTAAATTATATTTTATAAAATGGGAATAATTTTTTAAATTATTTTTTCAAAATAATATTATGTTTTTGTTTGATTTTTTTAAAAGGATGTATTTTGATGAATGGTAACTAATACCAATTTTGAAAAAACAATCATTCCCTAAAATTTAATAAAATAAATTTAAATGTGCCATTTGGTTTTCATATTTTTATAATGTCACATAAATTTTATTTTATGAAGAATTCTCTAATTACATACATGGGAATAAATACATTACAATATTTTATTATTAAATAATTTTTATGCATAAAACATGATTTTTATAAATAAATTTCTTCCCCACACTTCATGTACTTATTTTAAAATTAATTTTTACAATTTATTTAAATTAAATCCTAAAATATTTATCCCATATTTGGAATCAGAATATTTTAATTATAAAATATATTTTTTTTTTAATTTTTTTCATAAGGAATGGTAATCATATAAAACATTTATCACAATGATAAAGGGTAAAATATGTTAATCGATGTTGAGATTGTGCGAAAATGGAAAAATATATCTCAAAAACTTTCTTTTTTCTAAATGGATGTCTTTATTTGATAAATACTCCTAATAAATTTGAAAATATCATATTTTTTATACATTCTTATCATTATGACCTTTATATTATTTTATGTCAATTGTTGTTACCCAATGTCACAAACTCTCTCTCTCTTGTTATGTTCTGTCGATTGGGATTAAGATAAAGATGAAATATAAATTAATATATATAATAAAATTAATTTTGAGTAAAATATTTTTATTATAGTAATATATATTTAATTTATTATATTTTATAATTACCTTGAATGCTTATCCAATTCTAACACAAATCTTATGAAAGTAGTATAAAATAAAATAAAATTATCTTAAAAACATTAAGTGTAGTGTATTATGGATGACTTAGGGTGTTAAAAGAATTTATCAAATAATTATATCTTATAATTTATCTTGAATGAGTTTATATTCGAATTATAAAGTTGTATTGTGGTCTTTAATGCCAATTTATTTGAATTGTCCTGAAAATAACATTAAACAACATTTTATGTTAATTTTTTTTAAATCTTTAGAAAATAATAAAAATACTATAATATCATAAATTTATTGTAAATATTTTATAATATCTTGAATTTTTCAACTATTTGTCCCTTTTAATTTTTAAAATTAGTTTCACGGCCCTTAAGGATTGAAAAATGTGTTACAATTGTTAAGGTTAAACATGGTTAATGAGGGGATTAAACCAAAATAAAATGTTTAAAATGAAACTTAAACTTGTATAAGTTTTATTGGATGAATTTATTACAATATTTACCTCATTACCATCGATTATATGGAAATTTGGTTCTATGTTACATGAATTAGACACAAATTATATGTTAATAATTCATGTATTTACAAGATCGCCACTCACCTCACTTATAAAAGGGAAACTACTCCTCTATCTAAATCAAACATCATGAGTCATTTATATTGGCTAAGAACACACTAACATAATTAAAATACTACATATAGACTTACATGATATTATGTTCTCAATGTAGTACACTCCTAAGAAATCTTAAGTTTTAATCCAAAATAGGATTTCCTAAGAAAAGATATAATTCTAAACTGAGTTCTTTCATTTTATTTTGTATTATATCTCATTAAATTGTATCATAACCATGATGATATAATAACACCAATATATTTCTTATGATTAAATTTTATAATGATTATTTCAAAACCATTAATCATCTCATTTTCCAATATATACAAAAAACCTCACTTGTGTGTATCGGTGAACTACCACCTCCATAAAGTGATGTTTTTTATTTTTCATCAATACCTCACAAGGATGGTTATTATAATGTATTTAATGATTATATATTATGTTAATAAAATAATTATTATTATTTAAAGAAAATATATTACCTACCTTCTTACCATCACACTTATTAAAAAATGACAACATCGCCTGTGCATACGTGCGGACAACCACCTTTACGAGGCGACGTGTCTCATTTTTCATGTAAAATTTCAGGGTTGATTCTATAATTTAATTTAATTTATAAAAATTATAAATATCACATGATTAATAATATTAATATAATGGAACCAAGATCCCATTGACCATGGTCAAAAAACCAAATTTCTTTTGGGATTAGGAATTGGACTTCCTCAAAATTCCCAATAAAAACATAACTAATTTTGTAATTATGAAATTAAGAGAAATAAATATAAAAAATGAATAATTATAATGGAATAAACATTATAATGGTTATAAATGAATTTTAAAACTAAAATATTATTATTAATCAACAGTTTGATAAGGTATAAAATGATTTGAGTTATGAAGTAACATATTTTCCTTTTAAACCACGTTCAAAAGTATTCAAGTCCAAATATTTCTCATACTTTTCCATGTTATTTTAAAATATGTTACTATAAAAATAATTATTTTCTAAAACTAATTTCTTTTAGAAAATTATCAAAAATTCAACTTAGAATAATTTATATTTGTGGAAGTGAATATTAATTTTCTTGTTGTAAAATTAAAATTCTAAAAATAATAAATATAGTTCTTAAATTAAAATTGAATATATATAGATATGTAAAAAATTATATTTTAAAAAAAATATTTCAAAAACATATTGATCTTGATCATATTATATGTGAATTTTATAATTGATTACAATATTTTTTAATTTCCTTTGATTTTAAAATTATTGATTTTTTTTAAAAAAAAATTCTTTCTAGAACATCATGCTCATAATAATATTTTATATGAATATAATAATTGAATATAATCATTTTTAATTACTATTAGTTTTATAATTGTTATATTTTATTAATAATATTTATTTCATAGATATTTTCATATCATTTTTTCATGTGTTTCAATCTATAAAATATTAAATTTATCTAGAAAAAACAATATTCCAAAATCTCATGGAGGTATAGAACATTTTAATATTCTATTTGTTTGGATTTTTTATAATTATGTGATGTTTTATATCATATTAAAACAATGTTATAAAGTAATATTTTGATTCTTAGTTATTTTCATTGTGTTATGGCTTAGTTGGTTGTTTCTAATTATTGAAAATGTTTATTTATGTGCATGAATGTCCAAGTTATAGATACTTCATGATGGATTTATGGGTGGATATATATGGTGGATTATATAAATTAAACAATGAAACCATTCACACTAGTTTTATTTGACACTCTCGATGCTTATTTTCATCTCACTGTGTTTGAGACCACACTTTAGGCCTCATGGAAATTTGCATCAAGTGACATAAAAGGCTAACTTTAGACCATTTATTAAATTGTACAACGAATATCACCATAAAAGGTAGATTTTTATTATTATGAAGATGAGTCGCATGGGGAAAATAAATTATTGAGGGGGGAAAGGGGGTTTGTTCCATCGGATGAGAGGATATCCCCCATTTGTTAAAAATTTTACTTAATTAAAATTATAAAAAATAAGTTAAATTCCACATGATACATAATGAATGGTGTGTGTGTGTACCTAGTAATCATCCATGGGAACTATACACCACTTGACTATCATCAGGTAGTCTAAATAGCTCTACATGGAACTCTATGTTATCTATAATTGTTTTCACTAACAACTAGAACAAAACTAGTACCTAATACCCATTTACTGA
Source organism: Viscum album (assembly GCA_963277665.1). Taxonomy (NCBI): domain Eukaryota; kingdom Viridiplantae; phylum Streptophyta; class Magnoliopsida; order Santalales; family Viscaceae; genus Viscum; species Viscum album. The sequence goes on along the minus strand of OY728155.1, from coordinate 117,958,698 downwards.
ACAACCAATGGTACATGAAAAATAAAATAATAATACCACCCTTTTTTCACTTCATTCATACCTCTAAAATTCTAAAAATACTCCATATGTGTTTTAATTCATCCATAACATCACCCCCCATCATTGAAAACACGATAAATAACTCAAAATTACCATTTTTTCCTTCCCCTAATCTTCAAGACTCCAGTTAAACTTTATATCATTGACATTAAATGAAATTATTCATTGAAAGATTACCAACATAGTAATTCTTAAATTGGGTAAAATCCATGTATGAATAGAAACATTTTATTTAGCCACTAGAATACAATAGTACCACTCATTCTTGATTCCAACATGGATATAGTCATGATATCCAGGCACTTGATCTAGAATGCTTTCATTTTAAAAAAATGTTATCTCACCATGTGCCATAATCTGTACTCATCACTTCATGGATAATGAATCCGACATAAATTCCAACATAATAAACATAATTTTATATGAATAATTTGGTTTTTACTCCACTACTCGGTTCCATCAAAATCACTATAGATTACACACTACTATGCTAATCTCATATCATGATAATTTTTCCTATATCTAGATATATCATGAAATATTTCCAAACCATAATCTTATATTACTTTTTACTAATCCTTTTTTATTGAATAATGATACCATAATAGACCAATACATGAGTACCATTTGGAAAACCACAACTGATTTCCATCCAAGCTAGAACCAGGTTCCCATAACATTCCGTGACTTAATAAACCCATTAACAAACTTTTTTCCTGAGTAGTACCATTAATCCCCTCCTGAGTCATACTCATTCCATTCCAAAATTACTATACCGAAATAGTTTCCAAGACACTCACTATGTCCAACCATTAATAGATCGGTTTCTAAATATTGTGTTTCTTATGAACTTGTTGAACTCTATCTTCATTGAAAAACATTCCAAAATAAAACCTGTATGCCCACTAGTGATATTAAATATACTATTTATCTAATGAATTCATTAATGTCCATCGTACATAGGGGAAATATTATCCAGTGATTTATAGGATATTATCCGTCATAGGGTTATCCATATCATTATATGACGAATATTATCATGCACAAATACTAGATATCCTTTAGAATATACTATTTAGGAGACCTATTTAGCATATCCCAAAATTTATCACCCTCTATGATCCATGATATAGAATATAGGGAATCCTTATTTCTCTAAAATATCAATATCCAGTATCATTAGACATCCATCATTATAACAATAATTCATTTCAAATGGTTTTTATGGACAATTCACCTAAAAACAACTAAATAAAGAATTGAATGATTCATACTCATTAAAAAGATCAGTATTCAAAAATCAATAGTCAAGAATCCTTACACCTAATACACAAATCATGAAAAATATGACAATACCCTTTTTTTAGAAGTGATACAACACATAAATTCCCATCTCACCGCATACAAAACTTTCTTCATTCATTGCTAAATTCTTGAGGGTTGCACTATAGTGTATGGATGACTCCCTCAAAGGCATAGTCCAACACACTAATACCATGAACTAATATTCTAGGAACAACCTCCCTAAGACACAATTATAATGGACAATTAGCTATATAAACACCTATTTATCATACCTACATGGTCTCCTATGTATTATCATCAACGAATTGCCCATACCCATAGAAATATCACAAGTACATCACACACATAAAGGTAATGAATCACTTTCATTAGAATATCAACCTCTTTTGTCAATTTATGCTCAATTAAAAAAGACAAAAATCTTCCCAAGGTTCTCATTCACAATAGAACCATTAAACCACAATAGTACGATACATCTGATCCATGCTTTTTAAATACATGTATCTCAAGAATTCATAAGATTAATCCATAAAACACGGATTCATGACTTATTACAAAATTAATAAATACAAATTCCATACTTAAATCATTTATAATTCAAATACAATGACTTTACCATGCCATTCATAGAAAAATAAATCTTGAATCACTATATTAAATGTGTATCATAAGATATCTCATCAACTAATATCTTGATTATATTGGAGGAGAGGAAACCCATACCCTATATATCAATATAATCCCCCCTTTTATCATACTTTACATATGATATAGACATACACTGAAATTATTTCAAGATATTTAACAACCAACTATACCATATAAATGGATAACATTCAAGTCTCAAAATAATGTAGTTACGCAGTCCCATACCTCTATTCTACCATACCAAGACCCATGATCACATATGTTTAATCAATTAAATATTTATCTAATTCCAAGAAAATAGGGATGAGAATAAAATTGATACTACCCTATAACATTATAAAAACACTTTTGAAGCATTACATATGCTTTAGATTGAAATATTAAAAATCCAATAGTTTTTTCTACAATCTCATGGTTTTCCAAAAAAATATAAGGACCCCATGAATATACCAAAAAATACACTAGAAACATAATCTCAATAGTAATCTATATTCATGATAAGGGATTGATGTATCAACCCACTCTGTGTTAATTGGAATATACACATAAATATCATCCATACAGTCATATGAGTCAGTAATCAAATAGATTGTCACTACCATTGTTCTCTATGAATTGTCATTCCCATAATAAGTAATTCATGAAAAACTGACTCACTTTTTGTTAGTATTTAATAAAACTATCCCCTATTATCCAATACAACATTATGAGAAATTTTGTTCAAAAATTTACCAAAAAAATTATTTTCCTGAAAATAATTATTCTAAAAAAATCCCAAATATGTTTTAGATCATAAGAAGTCATGAACTTGTTAGGTGGTTCTATATGGAAAGTATGATTCTTGTACACATTCCATTTTCCACTTGGGATAAATATAAGACAATAACTCATAATAAATAACCACATACATAATCAAACAATCTAAAGACTAACTAAATTAATAATAAAAATAACCCCACAATCCTAGCGACCCAATCATCCAAAATATTGATGGGTCAAGTTTCATAGTGGGTCCTTATGCTTTCCTCCTTATATTCCATTGGATACTAACTAACAAAAAACAATATGATCATCATGGAAGAGATTTTACACTCAATATATTCCATAAAACAATATATAAATAATAGAACCATCTATATATTTATTATCAAAAAATGATTTAATGGATTTTGTAGAAAACTGTAAGCCATCATGTAAACATACACTAACATGCCAAAAAAATGAACCCTTGATAAACATGTATACTTTTTTCATAAGTGATTACCCAATGGACTGATCCTAATCTATATTATCCAAAAAATAAAATAAATACAACGTGAAACTATATAAAAATATAAATTTTACCTCTAGCCCTTCTCCATAATGTGGTTAAGATACTCTAGCCTAATTATATATACATTAGGAGTAACGACCCATAGTTTTAAATGGAAATTTCCTTATTAAAATTATTCCCTAAAATCACATGTAAACAAAACATAATGAAATACTAAGTGATATTTGACCTTTAAACATATGTTTGAAACTTCAGTTTTTGGAATTTCAAAATTCTAACATACACGGTTATGATCAGTATGTTTTTTGGAGTCTGATAAGAAAAAAATAATTTTTGGGTATAGTAACCTACCCTTATGAATAGTAACATACCATTATAAATAGTGAAATACCCTATTTAATAGTAACCTTACCTATGGTAGTATATAAATAATATTCATGAAAAAATACGATATACCTGTATCTTAGAAGAAAAAAATAAGTGTTTTAAAATTGTTGTTTTTCGAGTAAATTATAATTTTAATTAATTATTTAATCATATTTAAAAACTTATTTTTTGAAAATAGAATTCATTTTTTTGATTCTACAATTTTAGAAATGGTTTGGGTGAATCTTTGGGATTTTTTAAAAATACTTGTATTTTTATGAACAGTATAATACGATAATACACAATAAATGCTAAAACCTAAATTTCTACATCATGTTTGACTCATGGATGATGTAACTAGACATTGGTTTAAACTCACATGAATTTATTACTATTCTTGGTCATAGAATAATCACTATTTCTATTTATAATGGAAATTAATAAACTAATGATAAAAAAATTATGAAAACCCTCCACTCGTCCACTATAAAAACCCCTCTCACTACTTCATCTCTTCCCTAATCTCAAGCCGTCGTCCTTTTTAATACTCTTCCCAAATCGCTCCCCAATAAACTCTCAAACATACAAAGTCCCATAGTCTTTCCAAAATAAAAAAACCTCTCCCCTTAAGATGTTTTTAAAGGTTCTAAACTCAAGAGGTCATTAATAACAAGAGGAGAACACCACCAGACATAAGGTAACAGATCCTCTCCATTTCACTCTAAATCCATATTTCCTATATGATATTCCATTTTATGCATAATCCCTAGTGATGGGGTCTGATTACACTCATCCCCCATACTTCCCTCATGGTTTATAATTGATGAGGAACCCCTTTTATCGCTCATCAATCCCTCTTAGGTAGACCTGACACCATGCCGATAAACCGTAATGAATTCTACCCAATATTTCTTGGTTATTTTGGGTTGCCTTATATTTATTTATATCAAAATTCAGTTATCTTATCCATTTATATACATACTCTAAATTCCGTATATGTTTTCCCAGAGTAATAATTATGAAACATAATTATGACACATAATTACTATACAGACAAGAATGATTTGGGATTATCAGAACATATCTAATCATATTTGAGATTATCAAAACATGTGAGGCCTACAATCTCCCCCTTTTTTATAATCACAAGTTATGGCATTATAATTCTAGAATAAACTTTAATGAATCAGAGTAAAATACATCTAAGTGTAAAAAAGAAATAGAATATTTGTTCCCCCAAATACATATATTATAATTTTCTCCCCCTTAGTGTAGTTTCTCCCAAAATTGTATGTTCTCCCAATATTATAATTTTTCTCCCCCTTTGTGATTAGAAAAAATAAAAAAACAATGGTTCAGAGAATAAAAGCAGAATAGAGGAAACATACAGTTTCATTTCACAAGACAAAGTTACATGAGGTAGTACAAAAGAAATAAAATAAGTGCAAAGATTCTTATCAAAATCTCTAGCCTCATTCAATCAACCTCCTAGATGTCCACTTCAGATTTCCCTTTAGGATCTGAGGACAGGGGTTGGGTAGGGTGAGATGCAGGATTGGGTACTCCACTAATTATCAAAGGTGGCTCAGCTACTGAAACACTACAGGGTCTGTAATGAGTACTCCTCTGTTTGATCATAGGCATCAGGCTTCTTATTTCCTAAGAAAGAGTCATTTGAGGTGTGGAACCAGCAGAACCAGTGGTAGGTAAGGTAAGAGGCACGATGATAGGTGTACTGTCCACATGCAGGAATGAAAGTAGGAGATTCATGAAATCCATAATGATACCTCCCCATATCTCTATGGAAGAGATGAAATCATCCGTGTTCTCCATAAATTTGTCCAAAGTAAGGGTCAACTCCCTGATCTTACTAACATTTTATCTGAAGGCTTGGGTAACTCGAGGTAGTTTCAGATTATCTAGCTGTAGATTGAAATTATTGGTTAACTGATGCTTGGTGTACACTCTCTAAAAATAATAGTCATTTTTTTCTTTGATTTCCTTCGGGGCTGTAGTAGCATCTATAATATTATCTAGGATTATTTTTCTGATATCCCTGGTGGTAGTAATCACCTGAGAATCAGATACGCTACTTGCACGAAATTCACCATGTTATTCTTTTAGAACAGATCTAAACAGTTCCACATCAACTAATACTTTGGATACACCAAGATGTGCTACAGTAAAATCTACTATTTCTTTGAAAGACAGAGTCAAATTACTTATCAAATTTTTTCACAACAAAATCCTGTGTACTGACATGAGTTTTTATGGTTTTCTTAAATCATCAAACACATCCAAAAACTATTTCACTACACCTTTATTTTAGTTGATGTCAGTATCAACTTGATATTTATAACTCATGAATGTATCAGATGAAGTAATAGATTTTCTTAGAGAGTCAACAGTCTCTGATAAACTTTTAACTTGATTTTGACATTCTTTTACTTCATCCATCACTACTGTCACAACAATTGACAAAATACTTTCTAGATATGATACCAAAGAACTTTCCATCTTAATTAGCTCTTCAAAAAAACATATTTTCAATTCATATTTCAGTGCCTCCAGATCTCCTTTTCTCACAATGACTTCTAGCAGAGCTAGAGGAGCTACTGGTTGAGTAGTAACTTCCCCTGAGAAAATATCATAAGACACAGGATGCCATATAATGGGTGTATCATCATCAGAATCAGGATAGTCTCGTCCCAACACAACAAATCCTTGATCCACTGACCAATATTCCACTTCATAGGTCACAGAAAGTAATCCAACCCTTACAGGTTCCTCCCCCTCAACCTGAGCTTCTTTCACCATATCTGTAGTAGCAGAAGCATCCTAATTGGATACTTCCTCTTCAGAAGAGTCATCTACAACCATATTTATATCCAAACTAGGTGGCACAAGATGGGTTATATTAGAAATTGGTACTGGTCTTTCCACTTAGAGAACCTCCTCAATAAGCTTAACAGAGCTCTCAATCAGAGGACTGAGACTCAAATAGGTACTTCCATTTTCAGATACTTTTTCTTCTTCATCATCACTACTAATGGATTCAATAGCAGTCTCCTTATGATCTGATATAGGTAGGCCTTCCTCATTTACAGATATTTCTTTAACACATTCTCCCTGAACTACTTCCTTTCTAGGTAGGGTCACAGGTTAACTTTCTTTTCCATATGATTCCTTTTTAGCAGCTAGGTTGGGAGGAAAATCAGGATCCCCTCCATATTCTATATAAGTATCCTCCTCAGCAACATTGTCACTATATAGAGTTTCCTCCTCGTCAGGTCCTAGACCTGGATCCCTCATATCCTTTGGTCTGAGAGGATGGTCCACAGGATTGAACTTTTCATACAACTTCCCTTCATCACGGACCCATTCTCTTCTCCACAGGTTCCGGTTAATCTTAATGTATTTGAAAATGGTTTTGGTGATACATTAGTTCTCCTTCACAACTACAATCTTATCTTGAGACCCAGCTATTCCATTTACTTTTTGCATTAAAGATATCAATGTGGAAAAGTATAAGACATTTTTTTATGATTTAGACCTAGTCATATCTTCCATTTGAATCATCAGAATCCTACACAGATTTACATTGACACCATGAATTATCATATATAACAAGAATATATCTTGTAATCTGAGGTTTGAAAAATCTCCTCTTCTTGGACATAACAGATCATGGATGAATTTGAACAGCAACCGGTTTTCTCCATTCATTTATATAGAAACTAGTTTTCTTGGTGTTCCATCTCCAGTTAACTCTTCCAAAGCAGTTTTATACTCAAAAACATCACTATAAGGGGGTACAAGCATTGAATAAAAATTTAAGATACCTTCATGGGGTACCCTCAGACAATCAGCCCATTCCACTGAGGAGAATAAAACTTCCTTTCCATTAACAAATGAGAAGTCCCGATTCTCATTAGACAATTTTTCAAATTTGAGAATCCCATAGAAATATTTAACCAACATAGGATAATATAGCACATTTTTGTTTGAGAATCACTCAACCCATTCCTTCTCTTCAATAACTCTTAGAATTAATTACTTACCGGTCATCAACCATTCTGCGCATAGCTCTTTCTCAACCATTATTTCCCTTATTATGAGATGCCGGTTTATAGGTTTCTTTACTTCACTACCACCACTATACTCTCCTTTGAGTCTCTTGGAATACTGCCCATCACCCTCTTCACTGACTGTTGGTCTCTTCACTCTTGTCATTCTGCGAATCTCGATGCTAAGGGTTTGAGGTAAAGAAGCATTGGGAGATAAGGTTTGAAGGTAAAGGGTTTGAGGTGGATTGAAATGAGGTTAAGACTAATGTTTTAATATTTAGGAATCAATAAATAAATAAATGAAACATAAGAAATATAATACAAATGATACAGATTTTGGCAGCTAAAAAAACACGAAGTTTAAAACAGTGCAAACTACCAGTAACATATACCGGTGAGGATTCCTAATGGTGAGGTTCACTAATAGTGAGGTTCTAATGTTGAGGTCTATACCAGTGTGATATAATGGTGAGGTCCATACTAGTGAGGTATAACAGTGAGGTCCATACCCGTGAGGTATAACGGTGAGGTCCATACAAGTGAGGTATAATGGTGAGGTCCATACCCATAAGGTATAACGGTGGGGTCCATACCAGTGAGGTATCCTTAAACTATTACGAAATCTTTATCATTCCTAATTCATGTTTGATGTAATTTAACCTCTATGAATTTAAAGGTTTGGTAAATATATCAGCCAACTATTGTTCAGTGCCAATGAATTCGAGAGTTATATCACATTTTTGATAATAATCTCTCAAAAATTGACATCTTACATCAATGTGCTCAGTCCTAGTGTGAGACACGTGATTCTTAGAAATCTTGATTGCACTGGTGTTATCACAGTTTATAGATACGTGTCTAAATTGATATCCGTAGTCCAATATAGTGTTTTTCATCCAAAACATTTGTGCATAGAAACTACTAGCAGGTATGTAATCTGCTCGAGCAGTAGACAATGCAACAAAATTCTGATTTTTAATACACCATGATACTAAGGACTTACCGAGAATATGAAATGTTCTAGAAGTGCTCTTCCTATCTAACATGCAACCAATAAAGTTAGCATCTAAATAAATTAATAAATCGAAAGATATTCCTTTTGGATAAAATAATCCTAAATTAGTAGTATGTTAAAGATATTTTAAAATCCTTTTAACAGCAAGAAACTATGAATCTTTTGGATTATCTTGAAATCTTGCAAAAATGCACAACCTAAAAATGATATCTGGTTGACTAGAAGTAAGGTAAAGTAAACTCCCAATCATAACTCTGTAATGTGTTTGATCTACTAGTTTCCCAGCTTTATCAATATCCAATTTACATGTGGTACATAGGTGTATCACATACCTTATTACTATCCAGACCAAAAGGATTTATAAGATCCTTTGCATATTTTTTTATTTAAACAAATTCCATCATTATTTTGGAAAACATGAAATCCAAGAAAATATTTGAGTTCTCCCATTAAACTCATTTCAAATAATCTTTGCATACTCTTTGAAAAATCAATACAGTATGCATTTTTAGAAGATCTGAAAATAATATCATCAACAGAGTTTTGAACTATCAAAACATATTTTGAAATCCTTTTGATAAAAAGAGTTGGATCATAAATCCATTTAATAAAACCTTTTCAAATAAGAAAATTACTAATTCTATCATACTAGGCTCGTGGAGATTTTTTAAACCATATAAAGCTTTAGAAAGCTTAAAGACTCTATTTGGAAAATGAGGATTAGTAAATCTAGGTGGTTGTTCAAAAAAGCATCTTCAATTATAAAACCATATATAAAAGCACGTTAAACATCCATTTGATATAACATGAAATTCAAATGAGCAATATAAGCAAGGAGAATCCTAATAGATTCTAACCTAGCTATAGGTTCAAAGTTTTCCTCAAAGTCTATTCCTTCTTCTTGACTATATACTTGTGAAACTAGTCTTTCTTTGTTTCTAATGATATTTCCAGATTCATCAACTTTGTTTCTAAACACCAATTTAGTGCCTATGGTCAAAGTGTATTTAGGTTTGTCTACTAATTCCCTGACTTTGTTTCATTCGATTTTATTTAATTCTTCTCGCATATCCATTAACCAAAATTCATCATTGATAGCATTATTAATATTTTTAGGTTCTAACTTTGAAAGAAAAAATTGATGTTCAGCCTAATTTCTTATAGATGCCCTAGTCTGAGTTCCTCTATTTAAATCTTCAACTACAACATCTAAAGGATAGTATTTAAGGGTCCTAGTTGGTCTTGTAAAGGTAGGGCTAGAAATTTTAGGTTCATTTACAGGTTCGGGATCAATAGAAATAGGTTCTGGAGGATTTCTAGAACTGGTTGTCTTAACTACAGTTTCACTGTTTGTGTCATTAAGGTTTAGAAGTGACATATCTTCTTCAAGATTTTAAAGAGGGTTCTTAGTTTCATGTGGATCAGTTTAACCAAATTTGATGTGTGCGGATTCTTCCACACATTTGGTCCTCTTATTAAATAATCTATAAGCTTTTCTAGATATAGAATAACCTAGAAATATTCCTTCATCGCTTTTGGATGCAAACTTATCAAGATTATCTCTAGTGTTGAAGATGAAGACTTTGCAACCAAAAACTATAAAGTAATTAACCTTAGGCTACCTATTATTCCATAGCACATAAGGGGTCCTTTTGAGAATTGTTCTAATCAAGAATCTATTTATAATATAACAAGTTGTATTTACAGTGTTATCCCAAAAGTAAACTGGTAGATAATATTCATTAAGCATTGTTCTTGAAATTTCCTGAAGTGTTATATTTCTTCTTTCTACAAAAAAATTTTGTTGAGGGGTTTTGGGGGAAGTGAAATTGTGACTATAGCCATTAAGTGAGCAATAAGTCTCAAACTCATGATTTTCAAACTCATGACCATTGTTACATCTCATGGACTTAATATTTAAGTCCAATTAGGTTTTATATATACTTGGAGTATTTAATTAAATAAGAACAAGCTTCACTTTTGTGAGATAGAAAGTATACCCAATTATATCTAGAAAATTCATCTATATGGACATAGAAATAGTGCTTCCCATTTAAGCTAGAAACACTAGATGGTCCAAATATATCCAATTGAACCAACTCGAGAGGTTGAGATATTGAAACGTCTTTCTTTAATTTGAAAGAAACTTTATGTTGTTTTCCCTTTTGGAAAGGATTAAAAACATTATCTGTTTGGAATTCTAGTTTAGGAAGCTCTCTAACTAAACCTTTCCTAATAAGTTTCCAAAGTGAATGAACATTGTAGTGTCCTAATATTATGTTCCATAGCCAGGATTCATTATGAAATGTATTTAAACAAGTAACATTTTGTTTAGCTAAAGAATTAAAATCAAGAGCATATACATTTTCATTTCTTAATGCAGTAAATACCAAAAACATTTTTAGAATTAAAAACAATACATGAATCATTTTCAAATTTTACATTCAATCCATCATGAAACAACTCAGAAATACTTAACACATTGTATTTTAATCCATCAACAAATAGTAATTTAGAAATTAAAATTGAATAAGTGTTACTAATCTGGCCTATGATGATGATTTTTCATTTTGAGTTATCCCAAAAGGTGACATGTCCTCCCTCAACTTTGATTAAGATCTTAAAGCATGAGTAGTCTCTGGTCATATGCCTTGAACATCTACTGTCCAAGTACCATATCTTCCTACAGGAACTTTTCTAGAAAGTTTTTTACAAAACATATTTAGAAAGAATATAATTTTGGTACCCAGATTTTCTTGGGTCTAGAAAGGTTAGAAAGTAAAGCTTTAGGAACCCATGTTTGTCTAATGGGTTTCTTATAATTAACAGATTCAAAAGATTTGGATAAATATACTTTGATTGGTATATAATAATTTTAATAGCTGGATGAAGCATAAGAATTTCCAAAACATGAAGTAGCAGCATACTGTCTAGATTTTTATATACATTTAGTTTTATCAATCTTTCTCTGTCCAGACTGGTAGCCTATACTAGTAATATACTTTGGTGCAACTTTTTTTCCAAGAATTTGAGTGAGAGTGGGTTTTACATTTGTAAACTTATCTAAGTCTTTTCTATGTTTCTCATTAGAAAATTTGAGTTCAGTATTTTCCTTCAAGAGTTGAGCATTATTTTCCTTTTCTATAATAAGATCAGAACTAACAATACTAGTTAAGGCATACTTCTTCTTTAATGATTTATAATTATCTTTCAGTTCATTACAGTTATCTTCCAACATATTACAGTATTCAAATAATCTAGCTTTAGACATACTATCATCATTATTTGAATCACTTTCATTCCTAGACTAATAATCATTTGGCATAGGGGTATTTTGTGTTACCTTAGATGTTTTAGTCATGAAACACATGTTGGCATGATTATTTTCATCAGAATCGGAAGCTTCAGATCCACTTGAGCTGTCTTCAGAAGCACTCCATGTAGATTTCATGGTTTTCTTGTATTTCTTATCCTTATAGTCATACATTTTCTTAAATTTTATTTTTGGATAGTCAGCTTCGACATGCCCTTTTCTTTTTCATGCATAGAAAACTATTCCACCATCTTTATCAGTTTTCCTCTATTCTTCCTTCCAATTTCCCCGTTGGTCATACTTACCTTTATAATTTTTTCCTGAAAAATTTCTTCTTCATATATAATTTCTTGAATCTCCTTGCTATATGAGTCATCACTTCATCACTGTCTGATTCATAATTCTCACTAGTTGAGCTTTCTTCATTTATCTGAACATTCTCTTTGTCCATTATCTTTGAAGAAGTGGACTTGAATTCCACTGACTTCTTCTTGTGTTCAACATCTTCCTCTTTATTCACTTTTAACTCTTCTTCATATATCTTCAATTTTTCAATTAGCACCTTGACATGTATCGTATGAATGTCACATGAATCTCATATAGAGAAAGTGGTTCCTCTCCATCTTTTTGGTAGGCATCTCAGTATCCTCATGATTTTCTCTTTTGCTAGAACATCTTTTCCTAGTGAGCTCATTGTATTTACTATCTCATTAAACCTGAGATAAAAATAAGAAATATATTCATCAAATTTCATTTTAAAATTATCATACTTAGTAGTGTATGTATTTAGTCTCATTTACTTAAACTTGGTTGTTCCCTCATAGGAAACAGCCAAAGTATCCCAAATTTCATAAGCAGCCTTACAAGCAGATTTTCAATTAAATTCTTCATCTTTTAAAGCAATATATAGAGCAATCATATATTTACAGTTATTATTGTAAGCAGTTTTAGTAGGTTCAACCCAAGTAGTTCTAACAGTTTCTAGGATCTTATATTGAGTCTCTATAGTAGTCTATATGTCAAATCCCATATTTTCAAAATGCATTTCATTTTTATTTTCCATTGGGAATAATTGACACAAATGAAGAAGGGTGTCCTATTAGTAGCTATGCCATCTAATCTCTTATCCATAATAACTTTGTTTTAAAAAGATATATAAATAAATAAAAATTTAGAATTAATAGAAATTATGATATCTTTAATATAGAACTAAAATTACAATTGAAATTTTTTCACGAACAAAGTGTTTTGAAAAACTTTTATCTACTCCCTCTGATACCAAATGTTGTCCTAGAGTAATACTCAAGAGGGGGGTTAATTGAGTTCCTAAAAAAATTATGTTAAAAAGATTTTTCTTGAAATTCCCCAATTTATAAAACATGTTAAATTTTAGTGAATTTATAAATATTGTAGGTGTTCAATTAGTTTCTCGAAGATTGATTATTTCTCAGCTAACTTAACTGTGAAGATTAAGTTATCTTTTGAAACTAACTTACTGGCTAGAAATAATTACAAACACTTCCTAGTTCAACTATTTGTTTTACTTTAAAATAGATTTAAATTTGAAATTAATTAGCAGCGAAAAAGTGGAAGTGGTTTAAAATAAAATAAGATGCACAACAGTTTTAATCAAGATGTTCAGTCTCAAGCTGAGACTTAGTCCTCTCAAACCGTTTATATATAACTTTGATCCACACCCTGGATTTGGGTTTACAACAGTACTCAGACTGTCCAGGTCCTCAGACCTCTACCACAGTTCTACGTGGGAAAGCAACAACAACAACACACAGGTTGTCCATGTCCTCAAACCTCTACCACAGTTCTACGTGGGATATACAAAGATATAAAGAGTTTTGTGTGAGGATTCCAATATCCTCTAGTTCAGCTTAAGAGTCAGTGTGTATCCATATAGACAGAATCACATACTACTCATAATGTAATAAAAATGATCACAACAGAGCAATAATAAGGAGATGAGTTTATATTGCTCTTGTGTGATGTCAATGCAACTCTGGACTTCATTGCACTTAAGAAGATGAAGCTTTGAGTCCTTCTATGTATGTTTTCTGGAAAAAAGAGTATCCTAGTTCTGTTCCTTTACATCCAGTACAGGTGCTCAGCTTGAATGTGAGAGTATTCCTTTTAACACATGAAACTCGTCTTTGAACTTATGTTCTTGATGTGTATGAATGTTCATCGAGTTCTTCGCGTGTTCTTCTCTGCATGTATGTGTGTATCTTCTTGTACGTGTCTCATATGTATCTTTTGTTCTTCCTTTCGTATACGTCTCACTTCTCCAGTAGCTCGATATTCCTTTTATTCCTTATGATCCGGTAATGGGAATTATTTCCTTTTCTAGGTACGAGGTACAGTTCCTTGACATGCCAACAACAGACATTAATTAATAGCAGTTGCATTGAATTAAGAAAATATGACGGTTAAGAATTATATTAATAATATTGATAAAGTATAAAGTTTGGGTAATAGTGACTTGTTAAAAGTCCTCTTCCATCAGTAGCTCTCTGTCGGTAGACTTGTAATGGTAACTCTTGTAGTAGTATCTCATGTATCAGTATCACCATGTGTAGCGGTATCTCCTTGTATTCATAAATCCATCTGTCGGTAGCTCTTTGTAACAGTGAACTTCTATCGGTAACTCTTCCTTGATATCAGTAGTTGTTATCATTGGTAGTGGTATCTCTCTCTATTATTATCTTCCTCTCTCGGTAGCTTGTATCAATGGACTTGTATCGGTGATCTTGTATATCAGCGACCTAGTCTATCAGTAGACTTAGTCTATCAGTAGCTTGTATCAATGGACTTGTATCGTTGAACTTGTATATCACCAGCCTTCTCTATCAGTAGACATAGTCTATCGGTGGACTTGTCTAACAATGAACTTATATATGTGAGCTAGTCTATATCAGTGACCTTGTATCGGTTAGCTAATCAATATCAGTCATAATTATAACTATCAGTGACTTATGAACTTAAATTCTTACAAAGTAAATGATCTATGTATATTAGTTCCAGATTGAATTAATATCTTACTTCATCATTGTAAAACATTAATATAAATTTATTAATATATTTCATGATATTATATGATTATTTTGACATCCATACTAACTCTAGAACTTGTAGAACATGAAGGAATAATTATAAAACATAATTATTATACAGAAAATCATGATTTGGGATTATCAGAACATATCTAATCATATTTGTGATTATCAAAACAGTTGAGGCCAACAATATGGTTTTACAAAATTCAATTTTGAATACCCTTTCATCACTATATTTTTTGGTATATATATGTTTTTAAAATATTCCCACCTTAGATCTTTTCAATAAGAAAACATTTTTTAAGGGAACTTCCCAAAATGTTACCCAATTTTAGGTGCACTTTATCCTCTGTTTTAATCCACAATTGTCTTTATAAAATCATTATTATTTTATGAAAACCTTCTTTGTTCAATTCTGGTTTTGTATAAAATATTTTCCTCTTTTCTATTTTAAAAATTTCTATAGTATTTTCCATAAAACCGCAAAAAAAATGTTTTAATGCTAATGTTTCTCAAATACATTTCTTATATGTTGTCACTTCTGTTTGAAATCACTTTCCATGTTATATTCCTATTTTACCTTATGAACATCCATGTTTGTTCTAATCCCTTTCTTGCATGGACACTTTCATGATACGCCCATTGGTTATTCATTATGTCAGGATTGTGTTACCCAATTCTTTCTGTGGGTACCCTTATGTTTATGTATGGTTGATTTTGTATGAATATTTATGTGGAAGAATATTCATGAAAATGTTGATATGGGTGTTCCCAGATAGCTCTATAATGCATTGGGTAATGTTATGTCTCATGAGATGCGATGTGAAACCATCCATCATCTCTCTGTGTGTGGGTACTCTGAGACAAGTGTTTTCCCACACGTACATCTATGTTTCCTCTCTTGGACCTCGTCCTAGCTTCCTCTGGAGAAGCATTTGGGGGGCCCGAAATCTCCTGGAAAAAGGGTAGGGCTGGAGGATTGGGAATGGATTATTTTTCAACATCCAGACCGACCCCTGTCTTGTCTATAAGGATGGTATGCAGGCTACATCCCCCACACAACCAGGACTTGAAGATGCCACTGTTAGCTGCCTCCTTTCTAACCAGGGCTCGGGGTGGTGTTTGGAAAAGATCCATGAATGGTTTAATAAAAGAGACCAAAGAATTATCATAAGAATCCCTTGGGTTCTAGATGTAGGCACTGACCATCTTTTCTGGACCAATGACATTTCAGGCGATGATATAGTGAGATCCAGTTACAGACTTTCCATAGGAATCTACTCTGTTGACAGTGAAGAGGGACCATAGAAATTTCTTTGGAAGCTCAACGTCCCCCTAATAAATCACCTATTTTGGTGGTAGGTGTGCCCGGGCACCCTCCCTATTCTGAGCCTTCTCTTTTTCTGACATATGGCCAGTGCTGAGTCCTACCCTTTCTGCCTGAATATTCTAGAAACTCATTTATGTGCCATCATTCACTGCATGGGAGCTAAGGAAATTTGGAATAAATAGGTCCCAGCTTCAGATGCTTCATTGGACATTTCCTCTGACCTCCACTATCTTCTGATGTGTTGGTATTCCTCTCTCTCATCGATTAATGTAGGTTCACTTTTCACTTTGGCCTGGATCATTTCGGTTCGGCATAACGACGCTGTTTTTAACCACATTCATAAACCTCCCGAGTTATGGATCGAACGGACAATTTCATGGATTGAGAGCTGGAAGGACCATAAAGGACACTATATTCTTGGTGTTACCCTCTCTTGTCCCCCTCATTATAACCCCCCAATGGAAGGTATTATTAAGCATAACGTGGACACGTCTCTATCCAAGGACGAGCTTGTTGTTCTCAGTATCCTAGCCCGAAATCATCTGGGGAAAATCATTGCAGCAAAATTTGAATCACATCATGCCTTCTGGTAACCAGAAGTAGCTAAGGCCTCTGCCATCCTTATAGGTATGATGCTTGCTATGGAACGGGGATGGGTTGATATCATCATTGAGTCTGACTGCCTCACTATTGTCGATTCCATTAACCACAATGACATTGGACTCCAACCATTTGGCTCCATCACCAGGACGATTTTATCACTTTTCCAAGGCTTCTTTTATTGCACCTTCTCCTTTACCAAAAGGGATGGAAACAATGCGGCCCATCAGCTGGTAGCCTCAGGCCCCTTCGATGACAACCTGCTCTGGCTGGGCAATTTCCCCTCATGGCTATTCATATGTACGGGTGCTGATCTTCATCATTAATGTTATCTGTACTTCTTTTCAAAAAAATGATAATATGATCCCATGTTTATGTGATATGATTTCATATGTTCCCTGATTTTAATATCATTATGTCATGCCTCCTAACTCTTATGCTTAGGTTGTATCGTTATATGAATTCCCCTACTGGGATTTTTAGATCATCCCTTTGTTCATGTGTTCCCTAGGGTGCCTTATTCAGATTTAAGGGCTCAACGGAAGTTACAAGCTATTTATGGAGATTAAATAAAGTAGTGTTTTCTCAGCCCCATGTTTGATGTTTTATGTACATTGTTATCTAAGACAGTAGACTTAATTATCCTTGGCTTTCAATCTGATGTATAATTATGCTTAAAATGATGTAATAATTTGTGAAAAAGTTTGGGGCTGCTAAATTAATCCCCATAATCATGAATGTGTAGGTTGTGAGAATAAATATCAGTTGTACATAACCAATTAGGCCTCTGAAATATGAAATAATATATCTAGTTTTTATATAGGTAAAAAACTAAACAAGAACCTAATCATTTTCATCTCCCAAATAATTATTTCGACAAGTAGGAGAAATGATATTATTTCATCCCTTAGATAATAATTACCTAGAAAACATGAAACAACTCATTGATATCCTATATAGAATATATTATAAATGGTGGAAATGACTCATAGTCATCGTAAGATCCCATATTTTTCTAGGTATGTCTCTCTATGAATGTTTCATTAAGGTTTTTATGGTGTGTTTTTTCATCATCTGTAGACCTTTATGGTTGTGTTCCATCATGGATACTAGTTATTTGAATAAAATAAATCTTGGGATGTGAGGAAACAAGAGAAAACATGAGGGAATCCATGTGGAGAGATTTGTTGGGGAAATTAACTTAATGTCCGGAGATGTATGAATATCTGTATTAATCGAGTATAGATATAAATTGGTTAAGTATTTTAGGGGTTCTTGGTATGTTGAGATGACTTAAAAATAGGTTTGGGTTTTTTAAAGTGAAATGGGGTGAAAACCCATCTACCAAATATTTACACACCATGTAAATGGATTACATGGCATGTAATGATATTTTTTTAATACAATAATCAGAGGTGATGTGTTTTTTGACATATCCATTTAAAATTATTTACACAACTTTTACCTATATTACATGATATGTAATTACCCAATTTTTTAATGAATGTTTTCCTATTGGTTTTCATCCAAATTCTTTGCAAAATTCTCCTCTAAACCCTAGGGAACCTTCCAGGAAATTATGGATTTACAACCTTCATTTCATACATCCTGATAATGTTCTTATTCCACGGTGAGTGGTTTTCATATTTTTTTCCCTTCTCTCCCTTATTTTTCCAAATATTCTTTAGAAATCATTTGACAAAGAGAATTGTTAGTTTTGATCTTGATTAGATTTGATCTATGAACCTCTTTATGATCATCCACACCTTTTACCTCTTGGGAGTTTTTATTATTTATTTAAACTATATATATTATTTGACTTATTTCATTTATATATTTTATTTATACTGATTATCCACTTAAAAAAATGTGGTATAGTCTCCCAAATTTAATTTCATAGCCCCACTACTATTCAACAACTTCGTGTGTACAAGGAGGTTCACTTCAAGTCCTCATAACTATCCCTTTTTGTCCATATGAGAGAGTGCCAGATCGGGGGACAATACAAAGTGGTATTAAAGGATCAGTTTTTCTATTATTCTTCTTTAATTTTTGGAAATCTATATAAGATAATATTATATGTTCGTATATGGAAATGATCTTGTGCATTGGAGTAGCTAACCGATATATGGGGGAAAATCGGAGTTCTCAATGTTGGAATTTCTATTTTTTTCTTTTTATAGTTGATGTTATTCCACTTAAGATGATTTACATGTTGTGTGAGGATATTATTCTGTGATGTAATAGTTTCTTTTGATTTTCACTCATTGCTCGGTATAGAGTGAGATGAGGATACGTGAATCATAAAATGTAAATAGTGATATATTGACATGCATTGTTCATGATATGTGCATATCTATTTTTCTGGTGATGTATACTTTCCTATTAAACTAAGATATGAGATATTTGTTATACCAGATAAATGAAATAAATAAAATGTTTTGATGTGTGATGCTAAAACACTTATAATCAATGTTTAAAGAGAATATGATTCAATGGTTCTCTATTGTAGTCACCCATTGTGGTTGACCTAGTTCCCATCATGTTCTCTAAGGTGTACATTTGTCTTGTAGAAAAAATGTATCCATGTCGTCTTTTCTATGAGTGTTAGGAGTTTGGAAACAAGCACACTTATAATGCAATAGAACTAGTGATTCAGGTTGTTCCTGAGGATCATATGGATATTCATCTTCATGATAGCTTCCTAAGGGTCATGTGGTCCATGGAAAGGGATAATGTTCATATGATGCCTTCAATGTTTGATATGATAATAGAGTTTCAACTATAACATCCAATAACTTTTAATAGGGGAGGATTACCCCAGGTATCTAACTTCTAGATCAATTTAGTCCACACAGTCCTCAAGAATCTTGAGACATGTGCGTAAAGGAGGGTAAAGATTTTTGTATATATGATTCAAGGACCTGTCAAGAATTGGTGGGATATTTTAAAGGAAAATGGGAAGCATGATGAGATATCTTGGAAGGTCTTCAAGATGATGTTCATGAGACATTTTTATCTCAAGTCATTGAGGGATAAAAAATTGTGTTATTTCATGCATCTGACATAGGAGGGTATATCGGTGTTAGACTATGATAGATGTTCCACCACCCTACTGTTCTTTGATCCATATTTGCCTAGTTATTAGATCTCTTGGGAGAGACGTTTTTATGATGCTCTTCATTACAAGATTAGGTCATAGGTGAATGTTTTTTCTTATGTAGTTTTGAGGATGTGATGAACCAAGAACCTGTCCCAGAAGGGAATCTGATAGAGGCCGTGAGAAGTGGATATGATGTTTTTGCAGTGCGAATTAGAAGATCCTCTTAGTATAACAAGACGATCCTCTCTAAATGTTTCATCCAAGGTAGTCGTGGGTATCATCATCAAGGCAGTGGACAACCATCTTAGGAATGTGTTCTATTATTGTTCTATTAGTGTGGAAAGTCTATCTATAAGCACCCACAATGTCCTCAATCCATATTTGAATGTAGTTTCTATGGAAGTATGGATCAAATTCATAGGTTTTCAATCAAATTTCCATGGTATAATAGGGGAAAGGAATTATTATAGGTACCTAAATCTAGAAGGGGCTCAATTACTCCTCATCAGGCTGGTAGTTGGAGTTCTAATGGATGTTCTAGATGAGGAAGGGGATATGGTACCTCAATGCATGAGTAGTAGTACTAAGAAATAAAAATAGCATGGGGTAGATAGGCTGGAGTGCGCGGTAGATGGGAAAGTCAGGAACACATTGTGCAGACTACTTCAACTAACATGGATTTAAGACCATCTACCTTCATAGGTATGATACTCATATCATATACCTTAGCTTGATTTTTTTTTGATACAGTAGAATCACATTATTTTTTATCTTATATTTTTTAAAATGTTTTTGTATTAGATATGGAAATCTTTGATGAATATTTGAATATAGAGATGCCATCCAGAGTGCATTCATAAAATTTTAGACATTTCAAGGCATGTTATCTATATATTATTGGTTACCATTTTCTTTTGGGAACCGTAAATGCTAGAAATGGAAGGGTTTGATTTGATTTTTCATATGTATTGGTGAGTAATATACCAATTTCATATAGACAATTATATGAGGATATTTAAATTTATATCTCTAGATGGTTTCCATTATTCTCACCATGGTGAGTGGGATCCTTCAGTTGGTCATGAAAGACCAATTCAGTATAGATTTGATTTTATCATGGCTTAGATGTATAGTATTTTTATAAATAATGGTGGAATAAATTATGATTATTGTCCTCCAGTGGTAGACCATTTTTTATGTTTTCCATGTTGAGTTCTATGGCTTACTACTCGAGTGAGAGATCGAGTTAAAAATCGAGTTGGTTCTGGGAGAAAAGCGAGTTTCTATCCCACCATACAGAATAACACTAGTAGAGATTCGAGATATAAATGTTCTGTTTGACGATTTGGAATCTAACGGTTTTAAATTTCCTAGAACATCTCCTTGGTTTTCTCCAGTTATCTTTTCCAAGAAGTCTAGTGGGTCATTTCTCTTTTGTATGGATTATGGGAGGTTAAACCAGATTATAGTCAAGAACACATATCCTATTTTTCAAATTAATGGTCTTTTAGATTAGTTAAGATGTTCTAAAATCTTCTCCATGATTAATTTGAGACCAGGTTACTGCCAGTTAAGGGTGATACCAACAAACATATTTCAGACAACCTTTAAGAGTAGTTATCGCTTGTATGAATTTTTAGTGACGTTGTTTGGGTTGACTAACACACCATTGGTATTCATGTCCTTGATGAATAGTCTATTTGTTACTTTTTTAGACCAGATTGTGGTGGTTTTTGTCCACTATATTTTATTGTACTCTAAGGTAGTAGAAGGTCATGCCAAACATCATGATGTCATCCTGAGAATATTGATAGGGCATTGGCTTTATGCCAGGATAACCGAATTTAGTTTATAGATTAATCCTTTTTTCTTATTGGCCCATGTACTCCCAGATATAGGAGTCCTAGTGAACTAATAGAAAGTTGTAGTCATGGTATCTTGGGAACATCCCAATAATGTCTTCTAAACTCATAGATTTATGGGTTTATCATGTTATTATCAGTTATTTACCTAAGATATATCCAATTTCTAAGCACAAATGTCTAGGATGACCAAACAAGGGGTGATTTTTTTTGTCGGATGCTTATGAGTGAGATTTTCTGATGTTGAAAGACAATATGACATCAAAACATATCATCACATTACCTATTCTTGAAAAACATATTCTTTAATGTGACACATTATGAGTTGAATTTAGAGCAGTTATAATGAATGAAGATCAAGTGGTTGCTTATGGATTCAGACAGATGATACCGCATGAGAGGAATTACCCTACTCATGATCTTAAGTTAGCTATAGTGGTACATACCGTGAGATGCTGGAGACACTATATCATGGTTTCATGGTTTGTGGTATACATAGATCACAATAGCCTTATGTACATCTTTTCTCAGTGATAACATAACCTTGGGCGGAGAAGGTGGGTCAAGTATCTATAGTCTTTCGACTACAAATTAGATTATACACCAGGAAATGAAAATGTTGTTGTCAATGATTTCTTCCAAAATTAACATAAAGATGTAGTGTTATAGTCTTGTGAGGAGTGGTGGGTGATGGACCCATTTGCAAACATGTTTCTAGATGTTTATGAGTATAAAGGTTGGGTGGCTCCTACTTCAATATCTATTATACCCATTCTTTTGGGCCGAATTAAGACTAAAAGGTTATCTGATCAATAAGGACTAGTTCTGTGAGTCCAATTGTATGGTGGGGATACACCATTAGGATGACCTCTTGATAGTGGGAATTCTCTTCTTTTCTATGACTGTGTTTGGGTTATTGTGGGCTAAAACGGGGAGCTCATGATGTAGTTTCTTGTGTCTAGATGGGTGGTGAATCATGGTATGAAAAAGATGTATCTTAATATATATAGAAATTAATAGTGGTCATTAATGAAGAATGATGTGGTATGATTCATTGCAAGATGATTCACTAATAAACAGGTGAAATCTGAGCATCAGAGGCCAGCTTGGATTTTGTGCCCTTTTCCTATCCTTAAGTAGAAATGAGATGATGTCACAATGTATTTTATAATAATATTACCTTGGAATACCCATATGAAAAATATTGCATGGGTGATTTTGGATTGATTGATGAAGGTATACCACTACTCAACTATCAGGGTGACCTTCAAAGTTGATGATCATGACATACTTTACATGTGTGTGGTTTTTAAGATTCATGGAGTTCTAAGTAGCATTGTTTTAGATAGAGATCCTTGTTTCACATCATGTTTTTCTCCAACTCATTAAAAGGCTCTATGATCACAGGTTCATTCTAGAACACCCAACAATCGTCAAAATAATGGTTAATATGAGTAGGCTATTCAGGTTCTGGAGGATATATTACAAGATTGTGTTTTAGATTTTGATTATTCATGGGAGATACCTAGGCCACTCATGTAGTTTTCATATAAAACTTTCTTTCAAACATTGGTCTAATTGGAACCTTTTTATGAATTTTATGGTATTTCATGTTGTTTAACTCATTTTTGGTTAGAGGTAGGTGACATAGAACTTGATGGGCCTAGTCTCATACAGGAGTCATCCGAGCAGGTTCAATTGATTTGATAATGGTTAGTGACCATGTAGAGAAGGCATAAATCATAAGATAACAATCAAATATGGACTCTAGAATTATAGATTTTTTATCATGTTTTTCATCATGTTTTTTAGTATTGGGGAAATTTCGTATCAGGAAATTGAAAAATCTTACATTCATATTTATCGGTCTGTTTGAGATAGTGGAAAGGGTTTATCCAGTGGCATATTGTTTAGCCTTTACACAGTTCTATAGTTCCATGAATGACATGTTCCACATTCCATAGCTATGAAGATATCATCTAGACCCTTTCCATTTGATATATTTATAATACATTAATCTTTTTTCCATGTTTTTCTCTAAGGATAAACTGATATGGGTTGTGAATCATGTTAAGGAATATCTCCAGGGTAGTGTTGTACCTTTTTTTAGATTTTAAGGGAAGCATATGTGAGTCTAGGAGGTGACTTACAAGATGGAGTTTGATATGTTAACATAGTGGTGAGACTTGTTTTTTGAGACCATATAGTGATACTTCGCATATCTCGGGGATGAGTTTTCATATGATGGGGAGGTTGTAAGATTCCACCTTTTTCAAGGTATCTCTCTCAGAGTTTTTCATTAACCGTTCTTTTAGGTATGTTTTTCCTCACCTTTAAACCATTGTGGTCATGTTCCATCATGTATACCTATTTTTTTAATAAACATAGATCTAGGTTGTCAAGGAACTTGAGAAAATCAAAAAGGATCAACATGAAGAAGTTTTGGAAAAAATGAATTAAATTCTAGAAATGTGTGTTTATATGAATTAATGGAGTCTGGATATAAATGGGTTAATTATTCAATGGGTTCATATTAATTTCAGAATATTTATACGGGGTTGTGGTTGTTTAAATGGAAAATGATCTCAAAACCCATCTTTATAAGATTTACATGAGGTGTTAATGGAATGCATGTCATGTAATATTCATATGTTTTTAATAAAATAGTATGAGACGATGTGGTTTTCATCTTATCTAATTAAAATTATTTACACAAAGTGTAACTAAATTACATGTCATGTAAATAACTTTCCTTCTATTTAAAATAATGATGTGTGGTTGATTTTTCATTTTAATTCACTGCAACTTTCTCTTCTCAGCACTAGGGTACCTTCAAAGTGATTTTGGAGTACCATCCTTCCTTCTGAATATCTCGATAATTCATTTGATCCATGATAAGTTGTTTTTTTATAGTTTCTACCTTCTCTGAATTATTTCTCCACACATTTTGGTCAAAAACTTATGAATGTGATTTGTTGGTTTTGATGTTTATTAGTTTTGATCTGGACCAGTTTTGATCAAGGAACTGCTTTGTGATCATCTTCACCTTCTTCCTCTTGGGATTTATTCATTGGAAGCATTGTTGGATCATTTTCTAAAGGAAGGGGTTTAAATCATAACCCTATGGTTTGATAATTTTGAATATTATGAAATATATTGATTGTTCCAAAATAATGTGTTCTCGAATGGTTTTAATAATTAATGTGATTATTCCTTCATGTCCTTTGGATTCAATTGGCTCCTGAGCTGGATAATAGCTACCCGTTGGGTGAGAGAAACCTAAATATAATTGAATTGGATAATTGCTTAAAGTGTATCTAGTTTGATATGTTACCATAGGTGATTTCTAGATATAGAATCCATAATTTTTGGCTTAATGATTATTATTTTTACATTTGATCAATTATAATATATATGAATTTGGTATATGAAAGAAAAATGGTAATTTTCATAATTAATCATGGAGATTTATGATTTTATATTGTGATATCCATGATTTGTGAAAGGACATGTGTTTCATGATGAAACACTTATAAATTGATCTTTGACCTGGAATATTCACACTTATATTTTGTAATGCTGATATTGATCAGGCTCATCCCAATCACATGTTGCAATTGTTACTGATATTCAGCTATTCCAAGTCTAATTTTGTAAATATTATAGGGTCTTGAAAAAGATTTTTTTGACTATACCATTGTTATATGGTTATGGTTGGCATTTTCATAAGCTATACACTGAGATATTGTGGCATGGTATTGAAGTAGGTTATTTTACAATTGTTATATGGTTTGGGTAAGAATGGTTGTAAGACATGATCAAAGATATTCTAGCATGTATGTGAAGTAAGTTGTTGTTGTATTTTATTAGTTTATGATTAAATTTATACACTTATTTATTTCTTTGTTACATACACTTCTTATCAAACTATTTTTTTTATACATGGTGGTGTCGACCTAATGACCTATACTCACACCCTATTTAGGTCAATGTTTGGTACCGAAGCAGATTATGTGGATGCAGGTTTGTAAAGGGAAAAGAACCTTTTTTTGTTTTTTCTAGATGGTCTTATGTTTAGAGTTGGGACTGACATAGGGTTTGGGACTGGGGACTATTGAGTATTTTTCTTATTAATCTTGTTTATTACTTTTATTACATAGAGCACGAAATTTAGTTAAATTCCAACACATAATTTAATTAGTCCTTTATTATTTATTATATTATTCTATTTTATTTTATTTTTGGATTCTAGTAATTCTATACTTTGATTTCATTAATTTTTTTGGTTTCTTTCTACGGATATTCCACGTCATTCCCAGGTGTATAGTCTCCTCACTATATATTTTACACCCCCACTACTAGTCGGGAGCTGCTGGCATATATGGAGGTGCTCTTGAGGCCTCATAACCAACCCTTTTGGCTATGCTAGAGAGTTCTAGATCAGGGGAGGTCACATTCATCCTGTTAAAGAATTTGAACGTTGGTGGAAATGGATCATAGCCTTCCCTTTGAATATCTACATTAGATAGAGAACTCGAAATAGTAGAATCCCTTAGAATTTGAACCACTATAATATAATTATCATAAACCCATAATACCAGTACCTAAAATCATGGTAAGGATAAGTAATATAAAATTACCATGGGATATATATTTCATTCCAAGAACATCATTATTACCCATGAGACTCCTTTCTTATAACTACTGATAGGCTAACAAAAATCCTTTGATAACCACACTAACCATTATAAATTATCTATTGTCCAAGTGTTATCCTATTATACATACAACCCCCAATTAACTATCATCAATCTTGAAAACTGAAACCCATTATTAAAAATCTATCTTATAAGTCTTGATATGCTAAACGAGTCAATCGTATTAACTCACATAATTAAAATGAGCACACTATACTCCCTAGGACTTTATCTACTACATAATCATTTTACTAAATATGAAATGTTAGTACTATGATGATTCAATAACCTATCCACTTTTTCCAATTCCAAACCATGTGTTAAAAATGCAGGTTAACACATCTCAAATCCAAACCATCACCATACTGTTACATAAAAAACATATGAATACCATTAAGAAATACAATAAACCCTCCACAAGGCATATTACTTAATAATCATTAAGTCCAACTCTTTATAAAATAATATGACATCCAAAAAACATATTCACTCATTTTTAGGGTTTAAATAAAGTAGATCCTTATAAAACATAACCTGCATGTCTGGATTAAGAAAACCCCAACATCATGACATGTCAATCCTTCAAAGGATTGTGTTGTCAATTCCAAACCAATTCCTCAATTTTCTCCAAGATTGAAATATAGAATTCAAAACACTATAACCCATTGGTTATGGATAATCCCTATGGAAATCCACTCTATAAATTATCACTATGAACATCCCTACAAATATATAAAACCATTAAAGATAAACCTTGATAAACCAATTCTCTTAACATTCCATATACATATTTTAAGAAATTCAATTACTCATAAGCTATATTCAAACCATTTCCCTAGAATGTGGTTGATCAACCAAACAAATACCACTGATTATATCCTAATTAATCTTTTCAAACATACCATTATTTATATTCTTAGGCTTATATAAATCAATTACATTCTTAGAGAACTTTTTGTGGTCTAATGCATAAAACTTTTTGATTCTCCCAATGTAGACATCATCATTAGGAGATCTTAAAATTACTCAACCATGTGTGGAATTTTTTATCCACTACTAAAAGAATCGACATATTTTTCATATTATGAAAAGACTCTATATTGTTCCCCATTAATGAAACCCCAACCAAATACCCATGTATATGCACACATAAAGAAAATAAAACAAAACATATAGATTGCTATTTTATAAATCACTAACCTCGTTTAAATATGATCTATCCACTCAGATATCATTTTCAAATTTTTCATTATTCACCTTAAATTGATGCATCATATGAAAACCCAAAAAAAATTGTAATTAGGGTTTTATGGTGATGTGCTAAATAATTGATATAGAGACCATAAATTGCAGGGTGCGTAATATTTTTAGTAAATTTTAATGATCAGTGTCACATATAGATTATAATTTTAATGATAATTAGGTTCTTGGGAGTTTGAATATGTTTAGTGGGAAGGGGATGATCATCCCTTTGTATAGTGGGGGATCTCCATTTTATTAAAACTTAAAATTAATTAAAATTTAAAAAACAATAAACCCAAGGTCACCTGAAACCCATTGGATGGTCATCAGGTACCTCTTGGTCTTCCATAGGAATCTTAAAAAACTATTCAACCACGAGGTATGGAGTCGTGTCTATTGTTTTTTATAGAAACCACCACCACACACCAAAAACCTCATGTACATCCACCATGTATACCATTTTACCTATTGTACCCTATATTAGTATCACCCCTTTTAAAGCATTTCGTTTTAACTCTAAAATTCAATAAAAACTACAACCTCACTTAAATTTACCATCAAAATCATCCTCCACTATCAAAAATTCAACTCATCACCCAAAATTATAATTTCCCCTACTTTAAATCTTGTATAATATAATTAATATTGATCTTATAAACTCATAATTTTTCATGCCATTAAATATCATACAAAATTGATATGATATATGGTATCATCATTTTTATAGGGATTCCATTCTAAAAAACCCCTTATTAATATGATATAAAATATGATACACATATGTAGATATTCCTTATATAGATAATGGGATACACAATCAAATTTATTCTGAATTTTCTTATAGTTTGACCTATAATTTTATAATTTTTTTTTAAGTTTGATAGTTGTTCTACATTGAGATGCATTTTGAGGGAGTTTTTTATTAATTGTAAAGGTTGAGATAATAAAATAACACAATAAGTTATTTTGTTAAAGATGGAGTGTTAAAATTGACCTGAAGGAGTACTGGATGTGATAGGTATAGTCATTTCTTTTCAATGTTTTAAAATATGTTTTAATGAATGTATAACATTTATAAAAAATTAAATCATATTAATTCAAATGAAGTGAATCTGGTTTAGATGGATGATAGAATATTTTATAAATTTTGAATTGAGATGATAAATTTTTTGAAATAAAATTTATACTATTGAAACATTCATTCTATGATGAAATTTATGAAAACTATAAAGAACATGATATTCTTCTAAATTATAGAGAGTAATAGTTGGTCACTAAATAATTATAAGACTCACCTTTTTGTGTATAAATTTTTTTGTGCATTTAGAGATATTTGATGAAGTGGATATCACACCACATACATGTTATTACAGAAAACTAGTATCATGTTGTGGTGTGAAGTCCATGAAAAGTTAGTACTCCTCGAAATTTTTTTTTAAGGTGTCACATTATAGTGGTATATATCACATCATGATGTAACTAGATGATAATTTTTAGTGGATTGTATAATAGGTATTCTTATGTTAATAAATAGGTTTTAGAGAGGATCATCAAATCACCCCATATTGATTAGGTGACGAATTATTAGTATTTCTATATAATTAAATAACCCAATTCCCATACATTAAATTAATTTTTTTAATCCACACGAATCTTGGTTTTTTTCAATAAGTTGAAAAGTAACCATTGTATCATAATTTAGTGTACCTATTTAGTCTATAAAGAATATTTTTTATCATATGGAATATTGGCATGAGGTGATGAAGGTAAAAAACTAATATTTAGGTAATTTACTTATGTATCTCACTTCATGATTTAAGGTATTCTTCATCTCTATAATTTAAGATCCTAAATCATAAACACGGGTTGTCAGAAGTCCTCGATTGATTCTAGTGGATGGAAAAGAAGATGGACTGATTGTTTTAAAATTTACTCAAATATCTGAGTATGTAATTTAGTAGGTGAATTAGATTAAAGTAAAACATTTGTTATAAATGTGTTAAAAAATTCAGAATAGTGTGAGATAGATGGATTGTGTACATAATAAATGTAAGTAGAACAAAGAATAAGACAAAATTAAAGAATCATAGAAACCATTTTGATGGAAGTCTATATTGATCAAATACTCTCTTAATATAATAATTCTTATTGAATGTCTTCATTTTTGTGAGAGAAATTTTCAAAATCATTGATATTAATTTTTTATTATTAACTAAAAGTTAATATATGATTGTTTTATCCAATATGTTGAATATATTTGATGATTATTTACTGGGTGATTCTATATCATTTCAAGTATTTAGCAACTCATTTGGAGGTGTGATCCTTCTAAAAATAAGATATCACTTCAATATATGTTTCATATAAATTGTGTGTTTTTTATAAAATTATCTTATCATTTACATTAATAGGTTTAAAAGGTTATTTTAAAGGAAAATATAAAATAATTTTAATTCATTTATTCACTCCCACATCCTTCTTAGTGAATTCTCACTATTATTATCGGTTTTTTCATGTGGTATTAGTGAACCTTAGTTCCCTTCAATGATGGTAACCTATTGGGTGTTTGGTGTAAATTATTTCTACTATGATTTATTAGTTATTAATTTATTCCTTGAATATTTATCACATTAATTCAGTTAATAATCTTGGTATTCTAACCTTTTATGGGAAGACTTATTTCATATAGAATGATCTATTGATTTTATTTACCTTTTCAATTAGTTTGGATGTATTAAAGGAAGCTAAAAATGGTTCTACACCACATGATGATGGTTATGTTATGTCACAAATTGATAGAAATATTTTTTTAATGATTCTCTTGCTCAAAATTCTATCATGTAGTCTCTTTCAGAAAAAAATTATTTTCTTAAAGACAATAGGATTTTGATAGAAAAAGGAATTTTAAATAAATTTGAAAACATCTATAAAGGTAATGAATAGTTAATGTAATAAAGATATAGGTTTTAACATTAAATAAAAATTTATCAAGTTTTAGTATGACGAAACATTGGATGAAATATAAATCAAATTTAATGATGTTTTGAGTGCTATCTGTTTTTTGGTGAGAATATGAATGATTCAATGGTTCTTGAAAATATTTTTTTTGAATATTTCTAGGAAAAAATTTAAGAAAATATATTAGAACATAGATATCATTTTCTAGATACACTTCCATTAGATGATTTACATATTATGTTAATTTAGTATGAAATGTTAAATTGTGTTTTTTTAGAATAAGTCTATTTTTTATAAATAAGAATATTTTGATGTAAAATTTTACAAACTCATGTCATTAATTTAAGGAACTGTGATAATTTGAAAATGTAACTATGAAAGAAAGATACTATTAATGTGATTCAAATGTTAATTATGGGATATTTCATAGAAAATAGTAAAATATTTAAATAAGATGAGAATTTTGACGATATGGATGAAAATATACGGTTTTAATTAATTAAGGAAACAATAGAAATTTTCAATCCAATTTATTATTTAAAGGGTATAGGTAATAATTGTTTAAGCATTAAAAGAGACATTTCATATATATGTTTGAATATTGTGATATCAGTGAGAATGAAGAAGATGATGAGGCTTCTAGTGAATTTTGTTAATTTTTTGTAAGGAAAAGGTGGATGAGTATGGTATTATAACAAACAAGATTAAAAATTATGGATATAGAAAGAAACAAAAATTCCTTTTATACTGAAGTGGATTATTAAATAACATCTTTCAAAAATTAAAAAATATATAATGAGAACAATAATATATAGAAATATGGTTAATAATAAAGAATAAATGAAACTTTTATAGTAAAAAACTATATGATTTAATTAATTAAGTTGATTACTTAAATAAGTTACTCTCTTAATAGAACAAGTTAAATCTGGGCATGGAAGGGATATTTAAACCGAAAGAAAAAGGAAAATGTAATTTTTCAATCAAAATTAAATGAATAAATTATGCAATTGAGTAAGTACAAATAAGTTATTTGGAATTCTATTTTAGAATATATATATATATTTTTATATATATATATAGTTCAATGATGTAGAAGATGAAAATGTTGATACAATGAAATTTGTGAAAAACGTCGAGTTTGTGAAAAAGATAAATTTAAAATGTTTAGACATTCATATAATACTAAATTAAATGAGAAATATAATAAAAATGGACATTTGAAAATTCCCTAATATAAAAGTAGAATGAAGAATAAGTTTTTTCGGTGTAAAACGTAAAAATTTTAAAATATGGTAACCTTTAAATAAAAAAATTTCTTTGATAAATTTCTCTATATGCAACACATAAATAAAATAAAACCATTATATGCTTAGGCCAACAAAACCTAGCCATTGAATTAGTGGGAATAAAAAGGGTAAACTTCATTATGAAAATTTTTCATTAAAAAAATAAATGATAATTTCAATATAAATATAATATAACTTGTATAGACTAAATAACTAATACGGTCATTCTATTGATTGAAATGTACTTTTATAAAAATTTAATTTTTTATGAGAAATGGTTTTTATTTTATAAAAAATGTTATTATGAATGATAAAGTATATTTTACATGAATATTTAGACATTAAAATTTTAGTATTTTAATTTGAAAAAAATAAACTCATTTTTTGATTAATCATATAAATATAAGCTTAAGAAGATTTTTTGGATCATTATAAATTGAATTAATTTTTGATGAATACTGAAAACTTAATTTTTTTACAAATAAAATAGTTTTTAAGAAACAATTAGTATATAAATATGAATTGTAAATTAATGGAATTTTTTTCTAAAAAAATTATTTTATAAGTAAATTTATAATTTAAGAAATATCTGCATTAATTTACAAACTCATATTTTATATTTTAGAACATAATTAATATTTTATCAAAATTGGTTTTTAATACATTAAATATATTTATTTTAAAATTAATTTTCATCACTTTTATAAATTTAGTGAAATGTAATCAATTTAAAACCGAGAATCAGTGGTTCCAAATTATTTAATAATGTGTAATTTATTTTTCAGCATAAAGATTACGTTAACTTAAGTAAAAAAAATATTCACCCAAGTAAAAGATAAAATGATAAAAGTAATAACTCAAAGGGTAATATGATTTAAAATGAAATAAAAAAGCATATAATTGAGTGTATGAGTTGTTCCTAAATCTTGTATCTTCCCACTCTATTATTGTCAATTTTTTTAGCCACATTACATGTTTAACATTTTCCACCATTGTATTTAGTGGAAATATTTATAGAAATTCTATTTTCATCACTTATAAAAGTAGCCTCTAATGATCCCTTAAAGTAACTACTAAGAATTATGTTTAATCCATAAAATATTAAAATTTTTCAATAACCTATAACAGTATTTCTCTCTATTGATATTATTTTCATAATATATTGGCTTATTACATCAATTTCAAAGGGATCTTCCAAGGAAATAATAAAGTGCACAATGCGAGTTATCATTTTTACTAAACATGTTCAAATTTTATGTTATTTTCTAATTAAAATTTTCAAATAAATATATAATTAAGTTTCTATTGGTTATATACTGAATTATATTATTATATTTTAATCATGATTAATCTCTTTTTCCATTTTATATTAAGAAAAGTAAAATGAGCATTAATGTGTTGTCTGGATAACCACCTTCAGGATGCAATGTGTTTAATTTTCCTTAACAACAGTAAATCGTAGTTATAAAAGGGGAATTTATTGAATAATTATGATATATATATATATATATATATCATGTTTATCATTCTGAAACATTAAACCATATTAATCCTTTCTCTCATTCTATGAAAAATAAAATCGTCAACAATGTGTATGTGGGGACTACCACCTCCATGGAACGATTGATTTATATTTTTATTTTCATAAAACACTTTATGTGTTATTAATATGGATGGTATTAAATAATAAATAGGAATTTTATTATACCTTTAAGATTTTATTATGGAATATTTTATGACCTATTAATGAAATGATCAATAAATGATTATTGTTAATAGAAACATTAAAAACGAGCCAATTAAGAAGAAAATGGCCTCTTCTTTCTAAAACATTGAATTATAAAAATTATATATTCCTTATAAATATTAATATTTATATTATATAGAACTAATAAAACCCAAATAAGATCATTATGCATCTTTGATAGATATATTACAGTTAAACCACCTTATAATAATCCATTAATCATAGTAGGTTCATGTTTTGGTTGGTTTAACCACCTACTTGAGAAATACTATGAATTTATATAATAAATTACAATGTGAAAAGTTAATCATTATATAATATGATATAAATAAGTAAATATATTTTTTATATTTTGGTAAGGTTATAATAACATAGATCACATTTTCGAGCACAACAAATTAGTTGTTTAATTTTGACTAAAATTTCAGCAGTATAGCAGCAACCCTAGGTCGTCTCTCGACGGAGCCTTAGATCATTAATTTAAAAATAGGGTTTTTATTATGAAATTATAAGGTGAATGAGGTTTTCTAAAACTTGGTGGTTTTATGATTATTGATGAAAATAGAAAGTGAAAGCGATAAAACAATGTACAGATTAACAAAATTAATTAAGCGTGATCAACCCGGGGTACTCTCATGATGTCTATCCTTCATCACTTCATGATATAGGGTTATGATCTTTTAATACCTGGTTTTTAACACCTAGAACCTGAATTTTATGGAGTTTATACTAGGATAACTTCTAGGGTTCAGTCTAAAACACACAATGATTCACCGGACACCGCTGATGATTTGATGAATTGTGTTTGACTTCATAACCGAGACTCACCAAGGAAACACATGAAGAACTTGATGCACTGTCCAGGTTTGTATGCTATTTCTTTGTGATACCATGACATAAATGTTGTTAGGGCCAATATGGACCTATATACCCTGATAGGGGGGTGAATCAGGGTATGGATATTATTTCTCAAAGTTCTTCCTGCCCCACTGGATCTTGACCTCTTTGTAACAAGGGTCACTTTGTTTGCACTTGTGTGTATGTTATGATAACTTAATTTCTTCTTTATTTGATGATGATGCTTTAAATGCAATGCAGGCAAATTAGCAGGCAAACGCAGAGATTTTTACTTGGTTCACCCTCACTGGGCTACGTCCAAGGAGCATACGCCGACAGGTTTCTGGTCGTATCAAATTCCACTAAACTTCACTAGCTGTGGAATAAAAAGTTCGGGCTAGATAACTTCTATGCCCAGGCTCACTGCCTTTACAATGTTTAGGCTCAGCTCACTGCTTTCCCAAGGGTCACTCCCTGTTTCTATCTCTCTGGATCACTGCCGGTGGAGAGGATCACCTTCTTCCTCTTCCTAAGCTCAGTGCTCTGTGAAGGGATTCACTCATAGTTTATAGACATGTAGGTCTCTTCATTTGCATGAAATAATGCATCTTCAACTATTGATAGATGCTCTGTTGAAGTCCAACATTCATCCACTGATGAATAGAACTTTTCCTCTAACCACTGGGCAACTACATTTGGAAACACCTTCGCAAAGCACCCTACTTCGCGAGGCTCCCAATTTCGCAAAGCTCAAACAAGCCTTCGTGAAGCTCCTGCCTTTTCGAGAAGATCTCTCACGAAGCACTCTCGCGAAGCACTCTCGCGAAGCACTACCGCGAAGCTCAATCCATCACAAAGAAACGTCCCTCGCGAAGCTTAATAAGCCAACGCGGAGCTCGCAGGTTTCACGGAGCTACAATAGCCGCCGCGAAGCACCTCTTTCGCGAAGCACACTGGCTCCGCGAACCACCTCTGCGAACCGAAAGTAATGGATTTTCTCTGAAAATTCTCTCTCCGTCTCTCGAGGGGGTCGGGCTCTATTTATAGGTGATTCCACCGACCCTCGTCCCTTCCGCGCGAAGTCAATGCCACGTCATCTCAAATCGCGAAGCTCCAAAGTTTCAGCTGGAATTCTGTCCAAATCGCGAAGCACCACGGAAAGTTTCCGTTCGCGGAGCTTGACGTAATCACGAAGCATCACCTTCAACATTCCTTCGCGCCTTCGCCGCGAAGCTTGACATAATCGCGAAGCATCACCATCAACATTCCTTCGTTCCTTCACCGCGAAGCTCCGTCGCAAAGCCCTTCACCGCCGCGATGCGCTTTAGCCTCTGCCGTTCGCGAAGCATGACGTAATCGCGAAGACTCACCGCCTCCATTCTTTTGGTCTTCGCGAAATCCAATCCATAAATCCTATCTTCACGAAATTCATGCCTTTTCCATATTAAATTATGATCTTCATGGAAATCCTATTTTCGCGATGCTCACCAAATTCCAAATTTTGGACAACAAAAATTTGGCAAACACTGGGAAACGGTGCCACCTTGTACTACTCTTTTTTACCGCCTCCAGATCGTCCTTTCCTTTGTCATCATTCTTTGTCAACAAGGATTGTTAACAAGTTCTCAGAAACTCGACAATTCTCCATGGAAACTTCCTTTGTCAACAAACACAATCATCCCAAAAATACTTCAATGTTACCTTTAGGGATTTTTTCCCAACAATCTCCCCCTTTGGGTTTGTTGAAAACTCTTCACAATTCTGCTCAGAATGATTTTTTGTACTTTGATACCTCAATGAGTCTTCTTCCAGCCACTACCACCATCCGCCTCTTGCAATTATGATAGCATTCAAGGAATCACTTAACACGTACTCTAAGCCCACATGAGCAATGCTCGGCGTGAGAAACAAGAGTAGTATGAAAATTTCATGAATGAATCACTTCATGTCAGACCCCAATTGGTGATTCCACCCTGATACCAATTCATAAATTGATACCAATTGTTGAACCACCCTGATACCAATTGGTGAATTCTTAAGTTGCTACCAATTGTTGAACCACACTGATACCATTTGGTGATAGCTGGACACCGTCTCACACCATTCCAACACCACTGTTCTGCTTTTATCATGATCCTCAGCTGTCGTGATATCTCTGCTTTGATCGATCACTTCTAGCATCGTCAGATTTAATACTCTCCCCCTTTCTCATTGCTCCCCCTTACTGGCTGCTCCACCTGTCAGCTTCTCCACTTATCTGTCATGATATCTCAAATAGCCACACTGTCTCCCAATCACTATTTTCACCCCCTTTATCAAACACTATTTTCTCCCCCTTTGTCAACGAACCCAAAGGTCACTCTTTTGTAGTCTGTAACATAGTAGAGAACACATATCAACACATTAGGGAAAAAAACATCATACCTCGGGGAGAGGGGGGGGGGGGCACATCCACACTGTTTCAAGTGCGGGGAATCGACTGAACTCCCAGAGCCAGTCGATGCCTCTCAAAAGATTCCTTGGGTAAGGCCTTTGTCAGAATGTCTATAACCTGTAGCTCTGTAGGCACGTACTCTAACTTCACAATTCCCTGTTCAACCTTATCCTTGATAAAATGATACTTAATCTCAATGTGCTTTGTTCTTAAATGATGGACGGGATTTTTGCTAAGATTTATAGTACTTGAGTTGTCGCACTGGATTCCGATCGAAGACTTCACTTCAACTCCCATATCATCAAGCTGCTGCTTCATCCCCAATAACTGTGTGCATGCTTGAGTGGCCGCAATATACTCAGCTTCTGCGGTGCTCAATGAAATGCAATCCTGCTTCTTGCTGAGCCAAGAAATACACAATCCACCAAGATAGAATTCACCACCTGACGTTGATATTCTATCATCTGCTGAACTGGCCCAGTCTGCATCAGTATATCCCAATAACTCTGTATGAGATTGGTCAGTATATGTCAAGCTGAAATCCACTGTGCCCTGGATATACCGAAGTATTCTTTTCACTGCAAGCGTGTGGATTTCCTTGGGATTGCTCTGATATCTCGCTGCTTGGCATGTGGCAAAAACAATATCAGGCCTTGTTGCAGTCAAGTAAAACAAACTTTCAATAATTTGCCTGTATTATGTGATATTAACTGCCTTCCCATCTGCACCTTTCGATAATTTCATCCGGGTGGAAACCGGAGTCTTCATCTCGATGGAATTATCCATTCCAACCCTTCTTAAAACCTCCTTGGCATATTTGGATTGAGAAATAAAAGTTACATTCCTTCCTTGTGTCACCTGTAGACCAAGGAAAAACGTTAGCTCTCCAATCATTTACATTTCAAACTCATTTTTCATGAATTTGGAAAACTGTCTGCACTGAGATTCATCTGATCCGCCAAAGATTATGTCATCAACATACACTAGCACCATCATCCTTTGATTACTGTCGTTGCTGAAATAAAGATTGTAATCAACTCCTCCATGCTGGAAACCAAGCTTCTTCAAGTACTGATCAAGCCTTGAGTACCATGCCCTTGGTGCCTGTTTCAGCCCATAAAACGCCTTCTTCAGCCTGCAAACTTTGTTCTCATCCTTATGAATGAGAAAACCATCTGGCTGCTCAATGTACACCTCTTCTTCCAGAACACCATTCAAGAATGCGTATTTGACATCCATCTGGAACACTTTGAACTTTCTTTGCACTACTATGGCCAAAAATAATCTGATTGTCTCCTGCCTTGAAACTAGTGTATATGTATCTTCAACATCAATTCCCACTATCTGGGAGTATCATTTGCACACCAGTTGTGATTTGTTTCGAATCACTGTGCCATCTTCATTCATCTTGTTACGAAAGACCTGTTTAGTCCTGATGACGTTATTATCTGCTGGCCTCGAAACAATCTCCCATGTCTGGTTCTTTTCTGAATCGGCATCAATCACTTTTTCTCCCCTTTAATGCTTTCCTCCTCAACATGTATATCAGGAAATTTCTCACTGTTTCATTGATTAGTGGAATCATTCCTTTCAACTACTTCTCGCAGCTTCTTCGTATCCTGAAAATAGTCAGCTGATACTACAATGTTAGATCAAAATAAATAAGCATGAAATGCTTGATCATTGCTGCTTCTCTCACAGTATGTATTCTCTCGATAGACAACACATGAGCTGGGTCATCTAATTGTTTCCTTGACGGATCTGGCATCTGATTTTTTTATTGAATGCTCCCCCTATGTTATGCAATACTTCCTGGGGTTTGACCCACTGTTTAGACCCATAAACGTCATTCCTCTCCTGCATGATTTATTCTCATCTTCCACCTGTATGATTTATGCCAATCTAGCACTCATCATTGAGCCATTATCCAAACCTCTAAGCCTACTGAGTTGGAACTCGATGTAGGAAACAAGAGATAGAGTTAATAACATAATCACTTCCTATTGTGCTATGTTTCTCCCTTTCTTCTTCAACTCTAGTACCTGATTTGAATCAATTGAAACTGTAGAGCATATCACATATCCACTTCGCATCCTTAGATTCCACTTCCCCTTGGATCATATCTCCCTATAACCTGAAACATATGAATCATCAGTTAATTGCATTTACATACATAAGGAGAGGGGTTTTCCTTCTGGACTCCTCAAGATGAGGATTGTGGTTGATCCTGATGGGTCAACCTTTTGATTCTTTCTTGGAGGGCATCACACTCTTTTCTTGCTTCCTCCAGCTGCCTAGACAACTTCAACTGTTCTGGCCATATGACTAGGAATTCATTGCCTACATTCTGAGTCTTTTTCTGATATGTAGATTTGGTAGGCTTGGCCTTTCTCACTGCTTGGGGTATAAACCCGCTAGTACACATTTCCTTCTTTGAGGTTCTACCAAAATTCCATTTTCCTTGATTATTTCTCTGAGTAGGAACCTCTCTTTTTGGCATCTTCCCTTTCTTCTTCTCCCATCTTAGGGGTCTTCCTCTTTCCTTCACTTTTCGCTGAGAAACACGACATGTGGATTTTTCGATGCATTCTTTGTTCATCTTTCTTTTATCAGATGTCTGAGTCACCACACTCTTTTTCGCTGGTGGTGAGCCCTCTATTGAACATTCATTCTTCTTTATCACAGCTGGAGTAGATCTCCCCTTAATCTTCCAGGTTTGTTCACATTCTCTCCTTGAGAGCGGTTGTGAGTGTGACTGAGGAGGAGACTGATACACCTTTTGTTCCGCTCCATGTGATTCACCCGAGGCTCTAAGCCTATTATTCTCCTTACCATTTTGTATCGCACTGTAAGATGTATCTTTATACATCACAGGATTCAAGATTCTCTTTCTGGGCTCCTTTTCATTTCTTGCATTCTTCTTGCTGCAATTTCTTGCCAAATTCCCTTGATTAGAACATATGAAACATCTTCTATTGAAGGCATACCTCATTTCATCATCTCTTAGCCAAGATGTTGATGCAGCTTGAGTTCTTTCCCTGACATTGATCTCTTGAGCTTCCTGACACATATTCATGGTGTGTCCCATTCTTCCATAGTAATAGCATCTTATGAATGCTTTCCTCTGAGAGACACTTCTCTCTGATTTCTCATGATGCTTCTTCTTATCCTCAGATTTATCAAAGTTTATATTTTCACAGCCTGAAATGTATTCCAGAGCATCTGGACAGAAGATTGATGTGTGTCCATGAATCCCACAGAAATAGCACATGCTATCATTTCTTCCAGTAGAAGCCATTTTAGGTCTATCTCCAGCACCTGCAAGGTTTTTCATATCTCTAGATATTTTCACTGCACTTTTCCTATCACGCATAGGAGTGAGATCATCATATCCAATTCCATATTTTACCAACATGGATGGCCTTTGGAATGATACAATCCTTTCATGCTTCTCTTCTAATGTAGCATATTTGGCTTTCATTTGATCATCACCTGTTGAAGGATAATCAAATAATAAGTGCAGTACATCCTTCAACTTGGGATTATCTTTGGATTTAGAATTCTCCATTTCCTTCTTGACTGATTCTAGCTCTTCTTCCAACTTTTGAATCTTTATATCCCTTGATTCAAGTTGGACATCAAGTTCTCCCTTGAGAAGCTTCCCTCTACTCAACTCATCTTCCCATTCACGTGTCAGCTTATCCACCACGTCACTCTGCTCCTTTACATTCAATTTTTCTTGAGAAATAGAATCAAAACAACATGCATTGTCTTGTTGTAGTCTTTGATTCTTCTGAACTAACTCAGATAGCTGTGTAGCAAGATCAAAATTTATAGCTTTCAGATTCTGAACTTCATCTGACTTTTGACTCTCTTCATAATCACCAGCCTTTTGTTTTCCTTTTATTTTAGCCAGCTTTTTTAGTTCCTTAGCTTGATAATCATTCTTCTCCTTTAGGTCAGTTGCCACATCAAAAAGCCTTTGATTTAAGCCTCTTAGTTTGTTGACCTCAATCTCTAATACTTTGATCTGGATATCTTTAGATTTGACTTCTTCAGTGTTTCCAACATCACTTGGAATATCAGGTTCTTCGATGCACTTGACTTGATCTTTCACTTTTCTATTCAAGCCATCAATCTCCCTTTTCTGTTCTTCAATCTTAAGATTATACTCACCAAATGATTTTGAGTTCCCTGGTGCTGATAACTTGAGTTCCTCAATTTTATCCATCAACTCAGACTTCTCTTCTTCTTGCTGCTGCATATAGAGTTTGGCATCGTGAACAACTTTGTTAGCTTTCTTGGTTTTGGCTCTCCAAAAATCTATCTCTTCAAGAGCAGGCTCTAACTCAGCTTTCATATCTATTATTCCTTCAATTCTTTCTTCTTCATCATCACTTGTTTCAATATCACTTGGAAGTTCATGTAATTCACTCATTCCTGCATCATGCTTGAGTGAATCAATCTTTTCCCTGTCAGATTCATCCAGACCTTCCTTTAGTAAGCTGTTAGATTCTTTTAAATGAATCACACTTTTTCCATACACACTTCCACACTGAGGAATACCACCTGACTTCTGCTTCTTCTTGGATGTTTTTCCCTTTTCCATGGCTCACCGAGATAAGAGCAGACTGATTCTTTAAACACACAGATCGACTACACCAAGTCGGAGCAAACAAATCTGATAAAAACAACCTTCCCTCTGATACCAATTGTTAGGGCCAATAGGGACCTATATACCCTGAGGGGGGGGGGTGAATTAGGGTATGGATATTATTTCTCAAAGTTCTTCCTGCCCCACTAGATCTTGACCTCTTTATAACAAGGGTCACTTTGTTTGCACTTGTGTGTATGTTATGATCACTTACTTTCTTCTTTATCTTATGATGATGCTTTAAATGCAATGCAGACAAATTAGCAGGAAGATGCAGAGATTTTTACTTGGTTCACCCTCACTGGGCTACGTCCAAGGAGCATACGCCGAAAGGTTTCCGGTCATACCAAATTCCACTAAACTTCACTAGCTGTGGATTGCAAAGTTCGGGCTAGATCACTTCTATTCCCAGGCTCACTGCCTTTACAAAGTTTAGGGTTAGCTCACTGCTTTCCCAAGGGTCACTCCCTGCTTATCTCTCTCTGGCTCACTACCGGTGGAGAGGATCACCTTCTTCCTCTTCCTATGCTCACTGCTCTGTGAAGGGATTCACTCACAATTTATATACATGTAGGTCTCTTCATTGGCATGAAATAATGCATCTTCAACTGTTGATAGATGCTCTGTTGAAGTCCAACTTTCAT
Organism: Viscum album; assembly: GCA_963277665.1. NCBI lineage: Eukaryota > Viridiplantae > Streptophyta > Magnoliopsida > Santalales > Viscaceae > Viscum > Viscum album. Next base: position 117,916,189 of record OY728155.1, on the reverse strand, counting down.
CCACTGATGAATAGCACTTTGCCTCTGACCACTAGGCAACTACCTTTGGAAACACCTTCGCAAAGCACCCTACTTCGCGAGGCTCCCAATTTTGCGAAGCTCAAACAAGCCTTCGCAAAGCTCCTGCCTTTTCGCGAATCTCTCTCGCGAAGCACTCTCGCGAAGCACTCTTACGAAGCAATACCGCGAAGCTCAAGCCGTCACAATGCAATGCTCATCACTAAGATTAATAAGCCAACACGGAGCTCACAGGTTTCGCGGAGCTACAATAGCCGCTGCAAAGCACCTCTTTCGCGAAGCACATTGGCTCCGCGAACCACCTCTGCGAACCGAGAGTAATGGATTTTCTCTTAAAATTCTCTCTCCTTCTCTCGAGGGGGTCGGACTCTATTTATAGCCGATTCCAACAACCCTCGTCCCTTCCGGGCAAAGTCAACGCCATGTCATCTCAAATCGCGAAGCTCCAAAGTTTCAGCCGGAATTCTGTCCAAATCGCAAAGAACCACGGAAAGTTTCCGTTCGCGAAGCTTGACGTAATCGTGAAGCATCCCCGTCAACATTCCTTCGTGCCTTCACCGTGAAGCTACCTCGCAAAGCCCTTCACCGTTGTGATGCGCTTCAGCCTCTGCCGTTCGCGAATAATGACGTAATCGCAAAGACTCACCGCCTCCATTCTTCTGGTCTTCACGAAATCCAATCCATAAATCCAATCTTCACGAAATTCATGCCTTTGCAATATTAAATTATGATCTTCATGGAAATCCTATTTCCGCGATGCTCACCAAATTCCAAATTTTGGACAACAAAAATTTGGAAAACACTGGGAAACGGCGCCACCTTGTACTACTCTTTTGTACCGCCTCCAGATCATCCTTTCCTTTTTCATCGTTCTTTGTCAACAAATTCCCAGGAACTCGACAATTCTCCATGGAAACCTGTTTTGTCAACAAACACAATCAACCCAAAAATACTTCAATGTTACCTTGAGGGATTTTTTCCCAACAAATGTACATGGCCTTGACATGGCTTATGTGATTTCAACTGACCAATATGAACCACACAAACACCACAATTGAAAGGGGGAAAAGAAAGTGGTGAACGATGTGTGAAACATCACATGAATAGGTACCCCCAAACATGATCATATGAGTTGAGAATGATATACCAGTACATAACTCAATAAAATAAGAATATGGGATAATTAAAAACAAAACAACAACTTAGAATTCAAAATATCATTCAAATATTACAAACATGAAGCTTGGGATTTACATCACGTTCCTCCCCGGGTGATCACAAGTGGTCTAGAAACCCATGGGAGAGGAAGAAGAAGAAGATGTTGAATTAGAACTTCCCATAGTCTCCGAAACTTCTAGGGATGTTGAGAAGACTCCTTGGGGACTCCAAAATGGCAGCACCTTGCCTCCTAGCCGAACTTGCATATGGGGTGACCAAGGTCCCTTTTTATAGCCAAAATGAGTAGTGGTTTTGGGAACCCAGATTTTGATAAACCACTTGGATAAACGTTTTAGGCTATTATACAGTCTAATATCCCTTTTTAAAAAACTAGAATGTTGTATCCCTACGTCTTATATATCACCACCAAAATTTTGGCACCATTTGGACAAATAAAGCTCGCGATATTGATAAAATACTGAACGCCACTTTTGACATTGTGCATATTCGGTGGCTTGGACAGATCAGTTAGTATTGGCCCCTTGGAAGCCGAATACGGATTAAGTTCCTTGATATTAAATGTATCTTATTACATTTTCGATTGGTCCACCAAATATCTACCCATTTGGATGCACGGATTTCGCATACTATTCAAAATAGTGGACAAATGTCAATGGGTCCATGCAATTTTGGTGCATTTTTCTTCACCTTCATCAAGGGCCCTCCAAATCATCTTCACCTACATTGAAATAATAAAAACAAGTAACATTTCCCATTCTAATGTTGATTAAAATTAATTAATTTATTTCAACATAAAGTGTAATTTCTTATTATATTTGGAATATTCATTACAAAACTAGTTTAAAATAGCGGTGTAAGGGTGGATTAAAACAGTGAATTGTGGTATGATCACACCCCCACACCTAAACATTTGCACTCCTGGGCCAAGTCAAATATCAAAATAAAATGATGCATATAAATATATTTCCAACATCATGAAGATTTTACATTTTAGGAAATTATAATTCACCAAAGTAATGTGACCAATGCACGAACCATACGAATGAGTTCTTCCTAGTGAAAATGGAAAAAGATGTCTCATAAATCATATCACAATAAAATTCAAAGAGATTCATGACACCAACATGAGAAAGGAATTCAAAAGTCAACCATTACAATAACTCTCCATGCGTGTGTGTGAAAACCATTCCATTCTATTCATTCCACTTTCTATCAAATAAATATAGTTTATTTTAACATTATTCAGCTTGAAATGATTTTTCACTGAACCTGTCCTACATCCTTTGCAATCATATTTCAAGACCCACTCACTTAAACATTCCCATGAGTTAAACCATAAGCTTCCGACCTAGATATCCCCATATGTTCCACATTTCATCACTCCCCTCATTTATTATTTTTTTGAAGTCTCATTTGAATCAAATCTCACACTCATCTCTCAACCCTTGTTTGATCTCCTCACGACACTAATTGCAATAGTTATAACAAGATCAATGGATTAGTAGGGGTAGTTTTTGACCTGCCCAAGTCACAACAATTTTTTTGAGGGCGTACAATAGTTGGACATTAGGTACACATGCATAGGTAAATCTGGTATAGTAATTAAACAAATCGGATAAGGAACAAACATATGGAAATATCATTTAAAGCTGAAAAATATTAACCCAACATATATTTTCCTTATATTAAGTAACAAATATTCACACTTTGTGATTTGGTGCAAATATTTGTGGATATATTAGTGACACAATTTTCCCAAAAACAACTCATATAAGGGTCATCAATCATCTCCAAGGTTTCACATACATACGACCATTTATATCATTGATAGAAAACCAATTCACTAAAAAAAAGAAAATCACTCCATGATGTTAAATTTATACAAATATTCTTTTTAGCATTTGTTATGGTATTTTTACTTTCACCCCTTTATGGTCACCAAATCATCGAACTTTGAAATTGTTGATGGGGAAAAATGAAAATACCATAAAAAGGCTAAAAAGAGAAGAAAAGAGATAATGTTGAAAATTCCTAACTAAACCAGGAATGTATCCACCCCCCCCCCCCCCACACACCTAGAATGTACACTGTCCTCACTGAAATAATTTAGAATGTGAGAAGGAAGGATAAAATATGGTGTGTTTTATTGGTTTGATGTGTCAAGAAGGTGGATTTCCTCCACCAAATTCATCGGAAAATCCTCATATAAGTGTTTAAGTCACTGCCCATTGATGGTAAGACGTCATCCACTCTTCTCATGCAAAACCTATATTGCACCAAAAGGGTAAACATTAGTAACAGTATAAGGACCGAGCCATTGTGAACGAAGCTTACCTGGGTGGAGCTTAAGCCTGGAATTGTACATGAGGACCTTCTCACCAATATAGAGCTTCCGCTGGGGAATCATGCTATCATGAATAGCCTTTGTCTTCTCTTTATAGATCCATGAGATTTCATATGCATCACGTCAAATTTCTTCCAACTCTTGAATCTGCATCTTTCTTTGCTCACCTGTATCTGAAAGGTTCATATTACACTGTTTAAAAGCCCAATATTCACGGTGTTCTACCTCCACCGGGAGGTTACAAGACTTTCCAAACACAATCCTATATGGTGACATTCCGATCGCGGTTTTAAAAGTAATACGGTGTGCCCAAAGTGCATCATCCAAGCACAAAATCCAATCTTTTCTCATGGGTTGTACCATTTTCCCCAACATTTGTTTAACATCCCAATTTAAAATTTCCGCTTGTCCGTTAGTTTGGAGATGATATGAAGTGGAGAATTTATGAACAACCCCATACTTATGAAGAAAGTTTTTCATGTTATGATTGCAAAAATGTGAACCCTGATCCCTAATGATGAATCTTGGTAAACCAAACCTACTGAAAATTTGGGACCTCACAAAACCAACAACCACTCAAGAGTCATCGGTCCTAGTAGCCTTTGTATCCACCAATTTAGAATCATAGTAAATAGCTCATAAGATGTACACAAATCCAAATGAATTTGGAAAAGGCCCTATGAAGTCAATGCCCCATGCATCGAAGATTTCACAGAATAGCATGGGATGTTGTGGAATTTCATTCCTCTTGGAGGTATTCCCTGTGAATTGACATCGAGTACATGATTTACAAAACCTATGGGCATCTCTATACAATGTTGGCCAATATAATCCTGAGTCAAGGACCGTTCGAGCAGTACATTCAGTTCCAATGTGGCAGAAGCTCAAAACTGAGGTGAACTCATGGTCAGGGACACATCTATGAACAACCTGGTCACTACATATCCTCCACAAATATGGGTCATCCCAAATATACCATTGAGAATCATGTTTTAGTCACTAGGATTTTGAAGTGCTAAAATCAGTGGGGACCCTATATGTTGTTAGAAAATTCCCAATATCGGCATACCAGGGGGTAAGGTCCACAACATCACAAAGGTTCTCATGAGGGAAGAATTATCCAATGGGGAGAGGTGAGTCGACATGATGGTCCAGTGGTGGGGAAATCCTACTAATGTGGTCAGCTACCACATTTTCCACTCCTCTCTTATTTCTAATCTCAAGGTCAAACTTCTGGATGAGGATCATCTACCGAATGATGCAGGGATTGGCTTCAGGTTTCTTTAAGAGGAAATAAAGGGAAGCATGATCAAAGAAGATGATGATTTTTGACCCGAGAAGATATGAACGGAATTTTTTCAAGGAAAACACTATAGATAGGAGTTCTTTTTCAGTGGTTGTGTAGTTTACCTGGGCAGGGTCAAGGGTACCCGAGGAATACACAATGACATGAGGAGCCTTCTCAACCCTTTGTGATAAAACCGCCCCAACTGAAAAGTTAGAGGCATCACACATAAGTTTGAAGGGGATATCCCACCTTGTTGGTTGGATGATGGGAGGTGATGTGAGACTCTTTTTTAGTGAATTGAATGCATCCTCACAATTTTTATCAAACATAAACTTAGAATCTTTTTGCAATAACCGGGACAATGAAAGTGTAATCTTACTAAAGTATTTAATGAATCGGTGGTAAAAACCATCATGACCCAAGAATGATCGCACCTCACAAACACATTTTGGATTGGAAGGGGTGAAATTAATTCAATTTTAGATTTATCAACTTGAATTCCCATATTAGAAATGACATGCCAAGGAACTATCCCCCGCTCAACCATAAAATTTCTTTTCTCATAATATAAAACAAGATCTTTTTCAATACAGCAGCGGAGGACAGAACCTAGGTGTTCCAAATAGTCATCAAAAGAAGATCCATAAACCGTGAAATCATCCATAAATACTTCCATACAACTCTCAAGGTTCTCAGAAAAAATACTCAACATACATATCTGAAAAGTACCAGGAGCATTACATAGACCGAATGTCATAATTTTGTATGAAAATGTTCCAAATGGACAGGTAAATGTTGTCTTTTCTTGATCCACATGGGCTATATGGTTATTGAAATAACCCGAATAGCCATCAAGGAAACAATAATGTAACTTACCAGCCAATCGTTCTAACATTTGGTCAATGAAAGGTAATGGAAAGTGGTCCTTCTACGTGGCTTGACTCAGTCGACAGTAGTCAATATAGACTCACCAATTGTTTTGCACACGTGTTGTAACTGATTCATTCTTTTCATTTGACACAACTGTTATACCTTTTTTTAGGCACAATTTGCACTAGGCTAACCCATTTACTATCAGATATAGGATAAATGATCCCTGTAGCAAGTAATTTACTGACTTCTAATTTTACCTCTTCAAGAAGAGTGGGATTCAACCGATGTTGAGATTTTCTTACTGGTTTAGCCTCATCATCCAAAAGTATATGGTGTATACAAATAGATGGGATAATCCCAGGAATATCATTCAATGTCCATCCTATTGACTTTTTACACTCTCTCAAAAGTTTGAATAGTTTTCATTCCTATTATGGAGAGAGGTTATTGGCAATAATGACGGGAATTGGTAAATACCCTCAAGATAAGCATATTTTAAATTAGAAGGAAGTGGTTTTAATTCCAACACCGGGGGTTTTTGGACTGAGGGAGGGGATTTAGGGGGAGTGAGGTACATTAAACTGTCTATCTGCTCATATTTATTCTCAAAGGAAAGATAATCTATTGAAATGTGATTTTCAGAATCATCGATAGTCATGGGTAATCAGAATAAACACACTCATAAAATAAAGCACAAAATTTACATTTTTATGAACCCACAAAACATTTAAAACATTAATCAAAACTAAAATCATCCAAGGGTGAAGAAAACAAAAATGAATCAGAGTTTGGGTTGAGGAGAGAACTGTGTGTCTATGAATTGATTGAGAGAACTTCCATCGAATATATAGGAAGAGTGGAGTGCTCTTCAACGGGGTGTTTCATAGCCTCAAGGATGATAAAACTTACCTTTTCTCCTCCTAATTCCATGGATAGTGTACCATTGTGAATGTTGATGATCATCTTTTCTGTTTTGAGGAATGGACTCCCAAGTATGAGAGGAGCGTGTCCTTGGGTTCGAGTATCTTGCATCTCAAGAATGTAAAAGTCTACAGGGAAGATGAGATTCTTAACTTTTATGAGGACATCCTCAGCCACTCCTGATGGGTGTGTTTTTCTTCGGTTGGCAAGTTGCATGACAATGCCTGTTGGTTGAAGCTATCCAACCTACAAAGAAGTATACACAGAGTGATTCATTACATTAATAGAAGCACCTAAGTCTAGAATAACATCAGAAATGAAGGTCTCCCCTATGGTACAAGGTATCGTGAATGTGCCCTGATCTTTGCATTTGGTTGGAATTGCTGGTTGAATCATGTCCGAGACATTCCTACCCAAGTTGACTCTCTCATTCCCTTTCAGCCTTTGTCTATGGGTGCAATGTTCTTCAAGCAATTTGGAATGACGTGGAATTTTCTTGAATGCATCCAACAATGAAATATTAACTTGAAATTTTTTAAATGTATCCATTATTTCATTTTCAATCTCATTATCAAGGTTTTTCTTAGATTTAGATAGTCTTTGAGGGAAAGGAATAGGAATTGATTATTCATGGGAATCCTTAATGATAATTTTATTGTCATTTTTTTTTCTTCATTGGAATATTTTATGGGTGGAGAAAGAGTGTTTTCAAGAGGGGGACATACTTGTTGAGTGGAATCAGTTGAAGGAGAAGCTTCTTTAGAACTATGAAGTGTAATTGCAAATACATTACCTTTTTCCTTAGAACTGGCAATGGGTTGAGATGGTTTTCGTCCAGACCCTTGCACATTAAGCTCAACGATGGTTTTCGCCAATTGTCCCACTTGAGTTTGCAAATCTTGAATTGCTGATTGTGTGGTATGTTGGAACTGGAGGTTCTGGGTTTCCATTTGCTTCACCATATCCTCGAGGCTTGGTTCATATTTGGGAGGAGGAGGATTGTTTTGAGATGATGATGGATAAAAAGGTTTCATACCTTGGCCTTGTTGATACCAATTCTGCTTGGGGTAGCTTGAGTTTCCTCCTTTTCAGTATTGGTGTTGTTCATCCCACCCTGTATTTGGATTTGGCCTAAATTTTTCATTCTTGATGGGAGGTGCTTGTTGGAATGGTCACCCTGGGAACACCGCTGCACAAGACTCAGATAAATCTTGAAGTCGTGGGCACTGGTCAGAAAAATGAGTGTTATCAGAACAATTACCACAATGTAATTGAATCGAAGTAGAGTGTGAGTTACCGTGTGCTTAAACTAATTGCCTCATAAGGTTATGAAACTCATCAATTTTAGTATCTACCTTTTTTTCTAGGGCTGAATGAATTACCTCATGAACTCCTCGGGTTGGTGCACTTTCTCGTGTACCAAATCGTTGTGCATTTTGAGCCATGTTGGCTATTTAGTCATGAGCGGAAGAAGGAGTTTTATCAACTAGGGCAACACCAGCTGAAACATCAATCATTCCACGATCCATGGGAATGAGTCCCTCATAGATGTATTGGATTAATATTTGATCACTAATCTGGTGGTGGGGGCATCTTGAGAAAATTCTCTTGAATCTCTCCCAGTATTCATGAAGGGTCTCTCCTTGTGATTGCCTAATTCCACAGATTTCATTCCTAATTGAAGCAGTTTGGGAGGCAGGGAAGAAATTCTCTAAAAAGATTCTTTTAAGGTCATTCCAGCCCCCAATCGTGGTAGGAAAATAGTATATCCAATCTTTGGCTACAACATAAAGGGAGAAAGGGAAGGTCTTAAACTTGATTCAGTCCTCAGACACATTTTGGGGTTTCAGGGTGGAGCATAATATGTGATACTTTTTAAGGTGTTTATGAGGTTCCTCACCGGGAAGACCACGGAATTTAGGAATAAGGTGGATGAGACCTGATCTCAGCTCAAAGTTGGCTACTTCCTCGGGATATTGGATGTACGCAGGTTGGTACTCCACATCAGGGGTAGTCAGTTCTTTTAAAGTTCGATTATTTGCAGCCATGTTTTATTGGGTTTGACTGTGTTCAATTTTGGATTGGTTTATGACCACTTGAGGTTCCACTAGGGGCTCCTCAATGTTACTTTATTGACCTTCTCTATATGCCTTGATTTGTGTGGGAAGTGACTTTTCAATTTCAAGATAAAATTCAAATAGTGTTTCCTTACCAGAACTTCTCATGCAACAATGATGTCTAGTTTGATTGACTGACTGTTTGTTGTGTTTTTTTTAGATGGATAAAAAAACTTAAGAAGGGTGAAATTGGAATATAATTTTATACTATATAAATAGAGAGGGATACGGAGAAAAGAAGAGAGAGAGAGAGAGAACACACCAAAAATAACCAAAAATAAAGACAAAACCCAAAACAAAAACAATAAAATGGGGTCAGGGTATTTAAAGGAGTACTAATTAAGAAGTAAAATAAATAAATAAAAGGAAATAAAAAATAAAAATGATCATGGATCCCCAGAAATGGTGCCAAAATTTGATCGTGTTGTTGAGCGCGTCAAATTTGTTGTTTAATTTTGACTAGAATTTCTGCAGTATAGCAGCAACCCTAGGTCGTCTCTCAACGTAGAATTAGATCATTAATTTAAAAAGATGGTTGTTATTATGAAAGTAGAAGGTGAATTAGGTTTTGTAACACTTGGGGTTTTATGATTAAAGATGAAAATAGAAAATTAAAACGATAAAACAATGTAGAGATTAACAGAATTAATTAAGCGTGATCAACTCGGGGTACTCTCATGATGTCTATCCTTCATCGCTTCATGATATAGTGTTATGATCTTTTAATCCCTGGTTTTTAACACCTAGAACCATAATTTTACTGATTTTATACTAAGATACCTCCTAGGGATCAGTCAAAAACACACAATGGTTCACCAGACACTGCCGATGATTGGGTGAATTGTGTTTGACTTCATAACTAAAACTCACCAAGGCCACACACGAAGAACTCGATGTGTTGTCCAGGATTGAATGTTATATCTTTGTGATACCATGAAATAAATTTACAAGTCCTTGAAAGTGATTATGTGAGTTCAATTGACCACGATGAACCACACAAACACCACAATTGAAAGGGTGAAAAGTGGTGAATGGTGTGTGAAACATCACATTAATGGGTACCCCCAAACATGATCATATGAGTTGAGAATGAAATAAAAATACATAAATCAATAAAATAAGAATAGGGGATGATGAAAAAAAACACAACAACCTCGAATTCAAAAGATCATTCAAATATTATAAACATGAAGCTTGGGATTTACATCATGTTTCTCCCTGGGTGATCATAAGGGGTTTAGAAACCCATGGTAGAGGAAGAAGAAGAAGATGTTGAAGTAGAACATCCCATAGCCTCCATAATTTCTAGGGATGTTGAGAAAGATTTCTTTGGGGACTCCAAAATAGCAGCACCATGCCTCCTGGCCGAACTTGCAAATGGGGTTCCAAAGGTTCCTTTTTATAACCAAAATGAGTAGTGGTTTTTGGCACCTAGATTTTGATAATCCACCTGGAGAAAGGTGTTAGGCTATTAAGAAGTGGAATATCCATTTTGAAAAAACTGGAAAGTGGTATCCCCACGTCTTATCTATCCCCATAAAATGTTTGGAACAATTTGGAAAAATAAATCTCGGGATGTTGATAAAATACAGAACGCCACTTTTGACTTTGTGCATATTCGGTGACTTGGACAGATCAGTTCAGATCGGCTCATTAGAAGCCGAATCAGGATTGAGTTCCTTGATATGAAATGTAGCATATTAAATTTTGGATCGGCCCACAAAATATCATCCCATTTGGATGCAAATATGTTTCATACTATGCAAAACAGTGGATAGATGTCCATGGATCCGTGCAATTTTGGCCCATTTTTCTTCCACTTCATCAAGGGCTCTCCAAATCATCTCCACCTACATTGAAATAATAAAAGCAAGTAAAATTGACCATTATAATATTGATTAACATTAATTAATTGACTCAAAAATAAAGTGAACTTTATTATTATATTTGGAATATTCATTACAAAACTTGTTTAAAACAGCAGTGTAAGGGTGGAATAAAACAGTGAATCATGGTACGATCAAACATTTAACAATTTTATTAAGAAAACACATTTCATTCATAAAGAATAACATAAACATGGTCATCGTTGATTTCATCCTCATGGATTGTGTCATGACCCGCCTTCGGCAAGACGATGGAAGGGGCGGCAAAGATCCCCACCCTTCCATCCTCTAGTCGAAGACGAGATAATGACCCCCGAGTCCTGCCTCTAGTAGGCCCCGAAGTGGTGACTAGCACCAAGGGTAAAACATTTTCACAATATGGGAGGAATTACCATTTTTAGTTAAGCAGGATGGGGAGAAAGAATGAGTCAACACCAAACACCACCATGTATAGAAAACTCAATGTAAAAAACCAAACTACATGCATGATTTAATAATAAAACTGAACAAAGTACGAGAACTCAAAGGTACAAAACCAAACAGGAAAGGAAAAGGCTAAGAAGAAACCAACTGCGACCAATAGCAACTCCAACGTCCAGACTAATAAGGTCCCACAGTGCCTCTGAAGCCCTCCTGGAAACTTGAAAGTAAACGTAGGGTGATCATACAAAGTATACTCAGTAGGAAAATCTAAAGCTACCGTGCACAAGTGGGGAGACATCCTAAAGAAGCAGAAGAAACATCATCTATCAAGGAATCTATCCATCCCACCTCACCGGAGATGCTCAAAAAATACCACAAGTAGTAAGTTAATAGTAAACAACAAAACATTTGGGTACCCCACACCACCATTTCCCCCACTAGCTAGCTGGTCATCCCTAACGACAAACGTCCTGAAGCTACCACGCTCTTCGTGCCCGCACACACCTGGGCCTCATAACCATCCACATCCCTACCCTTATAAACCTGGGCCTCACAACCACACATCCCTACCCGCACACAATTGGGCCTCATCCCGAAGACACCTGGGAAAACAAACTATATCCAGAACCCCTTCCTGAAAACACATGGGCCTCATCCTGATGATTCTTGGGAAACCAACCTGCCCGAAGAGTCCTGGTCTAACAACACCCCAAACAAAACCTACCCGAAGAGCCTTCGGTGTATGGTCACCTCTATCCATCGCATCCTAGGGAAGAGGGAGAAGGAAGGAGAGTAACTAGGGGGAAACACCCTTCCCCATGAGATGGGGTGTCCGACACTAAGTGCCCAACGTGGGTGGGGTGTGACTAAACAGAAAACATACAGTTACACATATATATGACACACATCCCAACATATGGCTCCTCAAACCGATACAAGAAGGTGCCCAAGCACTGCTGCCTCAGAAAATAGGCACACAACAAACAGTTCCCAGTTTCCCTATTCAAGTTATCATTTCATAACTGTTCAGTATGATTTAATCCCTACACTACTGGGAAACGAACCGACACAATCAAAGGTGAAACAAAAATAAATCAAGAAGGAAACCCATCAAGAAATTTAGGCATTCTCACCCTGTTCTCTTGTAAATAATAACATCAAAGTGGGATCAGTGGAATCCCTTGAAAAACTTGAACCAATGAAAAACCCAACAAACCATTGGTTATCCCCCACATTAATTTATTACAGTTCCACCCAGTTCATTATTAACCTCCCAATTTTATTCATATTCACAACCCAACCTGCAGCCCTGCTACCAAACACCACCACATCCAGACAACAACCCATGTCCTTCCAACCACACCATTCACAGCCCCGATGTTCACCAATCCATAACAAAACACATTCACCCCTTCACCCATTTCATAACTGAACCATCCCATCATTCATATTTCATTATTTTATATTATTTAGTTCAACTAGGTTGATCACACAAGGTTATGGGAATTCATATTCAACAGCCAATTTTAAGTGTTTAACCGATTCATACATGATTTCCATTCACCAGAAAATGCGTAAAACAGAGCATAGCATAGGTGCGCAAACAAAGGCCCCCAACAGCCATGATTTTCAGTACGCCTAAGCCCATTCAATTCATAACAACATCATAGGGAAATCATGGGTAAAAACATGTAACAACATTAACAAACTTCCTCATCCCCGTTCTTTAACCCGTTATTATCATCGTTATAGAATTGATTAACTGCCTCGTGGAAACCATAGAACACCCACCCCGCATGATACACAAGGAGTAGAGACAAAGGTAACATCCCTACCTCATTGATCAAGGATCGATGTTATGTACTCTCATGGGAACTGGAAATCAGGAGTAGTAGGAACTCCACAGAACACGATTAAGGAAAAATTCACAACGGGGGTACAACTCATCGGGAGGAAGGGTACTCCGAGAGCAGGTTGATAGAAAAAAAAGAAACTCAGGGAGAAGAGAAGCCTTTAGGTTATAAAGGCTGAGATATAGCATTCCTGGGACGGTTAAGATATGGAGAAAAACTCAAAACTGCGGAAGAAGTGGGATGGTGGGTTGACCACATAGATGGGCCACCCCACACATCCAACATAAAAGGTCCCCCCCCTTCGGGGTGGTTAAAAACGACACACACCTCCTTAACCAAGGAAGGACTCCTCACAAGATGTGCGATTGTCGTTTATGAAAACACAGTTACAGGCATGACCAAAATGCATGGTTTTTCATTTAAGGAGGGTACCTCACCAATCATTTAAAAAAACAACATTAATGGGCTTTAAAACAGGATTAAACGGGTAAAAACACGGTTTAAAAAACCAATTCACCCAAAAAGGAGGCGCTACTGGAAAACCCATGGAGAGGTCACTGTTACACCAAGGCCACTGGTAGGAAAGAGCTACAGATACCCCAGGGTCACCGGTAGGCTAGGTCTACCGGTAGGCTGAGGCTACCGGTAGGCCGAGGCGACCGGTAGGCCGAGGCTACCAGTAGGTCGAGCCAGAGGTAGGCCGAGGCCACCAGTAGGCCGAGGCCACCGGTTGGATGAGGCCACCATTAGGCCGAGGCCACCGGTAGAACGAGGCCACCAGTAGCCCAAGGAGACCGCAATGAGTCTTTTCACCAAGAAGATGGGATGGCCTTCCAGACCACCCATAACACCCAAAACATCAGTTTTTCACCATGTAATGGACCCCAAAACCCCGGTCCATTACATCAGATACTTATCAAACTATTCTAATCCCCAAGAATATGAGAACAAACCATAAAGGAGAAAAGAGGGGTCCAGACAACCACCCTCTAAAAATACTTCTCAGGGGAAAACCCCTGAGTTGTTCGGAAGCTGGAACAGAACCCCTACATCCAAGAATTCTCAACCAAGAGTTATCAACCACAAACATACACAAGAAGCACAAGGATCACATTTTCCAACACATGAGTCATGGAGTACCTTCCTACAGTTCTGCATATTTTCTACATTGGGCAGCACTGACTCTCCCGCATGGGTTTAATCGCATCTACATTAATGCGCCTTGATTAGAAGTCAGGTTTTCCCAACATAACACATTCGGACACACAAAACACATAGAGAACAGGGAACATATCATCTAATATATAAAAAACAAGAATTTAATATATTAAATCATAAGTTAGAACATCTCAACAAAACTCAGATCAAAAACAACAAGGAAGTCAAAACAGCTCTAGATATTGAATGCTTAACTAGGCCTCCCACTCCCAAGTTCTCTCCTCAAGGCCACCATGCCTCTACAATACATGAACCAAGGTGATGGTTTGTCCACGAAGCACTTTATCTTTATGATCCTCGATCTATATTGGTCGTTCTATGAAGGTATCATCGTTTTCAACATCAAACTCTCCCCAATCGATGACATGGGAGTCGTCGTGTAGATATCGACGAATCAGGGAGACGTGAAAGACGTTGTGAACTTTCTATAACTAAGGTGCCAACGCCAACTGATACGCCACCTCACCAACTCATCCCATCACCTCAAAAGGTCTGATGAACCTAGGGGAGAGCTTACTCCACTTCCCAAACCTTCGCTGCCCACATCGAGGAGAAACCATAAAGAACACATGATTTCCAACCTTAAACTCCAAGGGCCTCCTCCTACGATCGACATAAGACTTCGGCCGATCCTGGGCTACCTTCATCCAGTCACGCACGAGCTGAACCTTCTTAGTGGTGCCCTACACCACTTCTGTCCAAAGAACAGCTTCTTCCCCAATCTCTGTCCAGCAAACGGGTGAACGAAACGGCCTTACATATAAGGCCTCAAACGGTGTCATGCCGATAGTGGAGTAGAAGCTATTGTTATAAGAAAACTCCACCAGAGGCAATTTCCATACCCATGATCCCCCAAAATCCATAACACATGCCCGCATCATGTATTCCAACATCTGGATCGTTCGTTCTATCTGCCCATCTGTCTGAGGGTGGAAAGCAGGGCTAAGGTGTAGCTGGGTGCCAAAGACATGCTGTAATACCCTCCAGACTTGTGAGGTAATATATATGTCTCGATGAGATAAAATAGATCTCATAATCCTGTGCAACTGCACTACCTCATTGACGTACCTCTAGGATAAGGTACTCACTAGGCTCGACTTCTTAGTCGCCAAGAAGTGAGCTGGTTTTGTCAACCGATCCACCACTACCCAGATGGCATAATAGCCTCCCTGAGCCCTGGGTAACCCTATGAATAAGTCCATCGAGATGTCATCCCAAATCCAATCGGGAACATCTAAAGGGTGTAACAACCCTCCAGGAAAACATTGTTCAGCCTTCACTTGATGACACACAAGGCACTTAGCCACAAACTCTGCCACCGCCCGCTTTACCTCGGGCCACCAAAACTGCCCCATCATGCCTTAGTACACCATTGAGACACCAGGATGTACTGCTAAAGCTGAGCCATGGAACTCATAGAGAAATCCTTTACGGATCATCTCTGGAACAAATATCCTTCCAAGGAAAATCATCTGATTTTGACCATCCTTCGACCATCTATCAGGAGCATTTCCCTGATAAAAACGATCTCGCATCACTTCTACCTCTGAGTCCCCCCACTGAGACTCTTCCACCTGCACCACTAAAGAGGAAACTACAGTCATCTGAAACAGACATCCTCTCCCACCTTACACCCTTGCATCCAAATGTAATGCCTCTAACTCTTCCATCACTCTCCAAGCATCTACAGATTCTCGAAATACTTCATTCTGCGATTTCTTATTCAGGGCATCCGCCACAACATTACCCTTTTCCTCAGTATAAGAGATCTCAAAGTTGCAGTGTTGGAATAACTCTACCCATCTCCGTTGTCGCAAGTTCAGATCCTGCTGGTAAAAGACATAATGCAAGCTCTTGTGATATGAGAAGACCAAAAATCACTCTCTGATGAGATAATGCTTCCACAACTTCAATGCGAACACCATGGCTGCAAGCTCTAGATCATGGGATGCATAGTTACGTTCATGTGGACATAACTTCATAGACCCATAAGAGATCACTCCTCATTGCTGCATCAACACACATCACAATCCTAGTCCATAAGCACCATAGAACACTTCAAACACCTCCCCTTACTCTTTTAATCTGAGTACTGGAGCACTAACTATCTTCTCCTTTAGGTAGCCAAAAGCTGTCAGGCACTAGTCGCTCCACACGAAGGTCTGGTCTTTCCTAGTCAAAGCTGTCGAAGGAGCTGCAACTCGAGATAATTCAGGCACAAACCTTCGGTAATAGCCTGCAAAACCTAGGAAACTACGAACTTCCGCAACATTCTTGGGTGTTTCCCATGAAACGACTGCCTCGACCTTCGACAGGTCTATGGCTATTCCCTTCTGAGACACCACGTGTCCAAGGAAATGTAATTATCACATCAAGAACTTGCACTTAGACAGTTTCCCATAAATATGGTGGAGTCGAAGGACTCCCAAAACGTCCCTAAGATGCTCAATGTGCTCTTCCTATGATCTTGAGTAGATAAGGATTTCCTTGAGGAACACCACAACAAACTGGTCTAGAAACTCTCTAAAGACAGAGTTCACGAGGTTCATGAACATAGCTGGTGCATTCGTAATGCCAAACTGCATGACCATGAACTCAAAGTGGCTATATCTACACTTGAAAGCCATCTTAGAGATATCATCTTCCTTCACTCTCAACTGTTGGTATCCAGAGAGTAGATCGATCTTAGAGAACCAAACTGCTCCCCTCAGCTGGTCGAATATATCATCTATCCTCGGGAGGGGGTAATGATTCTTTATCATCACCTGATTAAACCTCCGGTAGTTTATGCATAGCTGTAGACTACTATTTTCTTTCTTTAAGAATAAAACTGGAGCACCCCACGACGACAGGCTGGGTCGAAAAAAGCCCTTCTCCATCAGATCGTAAATCTGAATCCGCAACTCCCGCAACTCAAAAGGTGACATACGATAAGGATCCATTGATATTTATACGGGCACCAGGCTGTAATTCATTACCAAACTCAAAGTCACGTCGAGGGGGTAGAGTCACAACCTCATCGAGAAAGACATCAGAGAATTATCTTACGAACTCTAGGATATCCATCATTCCTATGTCCACCGACTCCACTAACACCCCATACAGCATCAAAAGGAGTGGCTTCACATGTTGACTCCCCACCTGATAACTCCACTCCACAAAAAATGCCACTCGATGTCCATCCTCGTTGGATAATTCAATCCTTCTCCGATAGAAGTCGATGATGGAATGCACAGAGAATAACCAGTCGATTCCTAGAATGACATCATATTGCAGCATCTGCAATGAAAGAAGGTCTCCACTGGACTGATGCAGTCCTAACATCAGTCTACATCCCCATAAAAAGTAAGATATGTGTTTCCTCTGGAAATGGGGATGACCTCGTTGATTTAAGGTTCAAAAATTCCAAGCGGTTTCTAACGGGTTTGTTCATAGAACCAGAATAATCCAATGATTCTATATCCATTTGGACCTACTTTCCAAAGGTAGGTTCTCATTAGTGGTGAACTGATAAGGCTTAAGAATTTTCATTGGTCGAGAGGATGGGAGGTCAGACTCATCACACCTTTTTTAGGGGAATTATTGTCTACTGTGGGAATCTCATTATAGATTTAAGTTATGTTCGTGAATCCTTATTACATTAACAAATATAAAATGATATTTCTTTTAGATCTGACAATAAATGATGGATATGTAGGAAATTTAGAGAATCTTTTATATGTATTCGAGGTTCTTCATCGATAGAGAATCATCTGTATTTGTTTAGATATTCTTAGTCAATGGTATCCTTCAACACATTATATATAAATCTCTTGGTCATTATGATAACCATACTAGTTTTCAATCCACTCAGTGGGGCACTTGCAGTTTATTATCATTCAGAGGGACATGGATTATTTTGGAGTTGGTATCATACCTGCAGATGGGCTACCTATGTATCCTTATTTAGAAAAGGAATCAGAACCCATGTAGTTCAAGTAAGGGAGTATGATGTTTATGTATGATTGATGGCTCAAAGAAAGATGTCATAATTAATTTTAATCTCTAAGCTCACGTGAGTCATACTCGGTGTGAGAAACAAGTGGTATTGGTAAAACCAGACAATTGTGCCATGAAAGATGCAATAATAAGAAATGATGTGGGGCTTATGTATGTATGACTACCCAAATAGATAGAGATCAGGACTTATTTCAGAGAAGAAGTCTGGGAATAGGGTCCATAAAGGTATATGTGATTTTATGGAGATTTGGATACTCTAACTTGGGGCTCACTCCTAAGGAAGATGCCCAAATTAGGAGGGACTTATGATTGGGTTTTATTTCTAAAAAGGAAACCCAGATCAAAATTAAATTAAGACTGGTTAAGAGAAATTATGACTGGGGCTTATTCTGGAGGAGGAGGCCCAAGTTAGGGGAATTGTTACTGGGACTTACTCCTAAGGAGTAGGCCCAGATTAAAGGGATTTGAAACCTGGGGCTTACTCTTAAGGAAGAGGCCCAGGTTAAGGGAATTTTAGAATTAAGGTACTTGGGTCATACTCCTAAAGAGTTTGCCCATATTTGTAGAATTTGAGACTGGGGATTACTCTTGAAAAGGAATACTAGGTTATGGGAATTATAGTTGGGGCTTACTCCTAATAAGGATGCCCAGATTTGTGAAATTATGATGGGGGCTTACTCCTAAGGAGGATTCCAAGATTTGGGAAATTATGATTGGGGCTTTCTCTTAAGGAGGAGGCCCATGTTAGGGTACTTGGGTCTTATTCCTAAGGAGGATGCCCAGTTTTAAGAGAACTTGGACTGGGGCTTACTCCTGAAAAGAAGGCCCAAATTAAGGATTCTCACATCTTAATGGATGAGGTTGAAGGAATGAAATCTCTAACCTTAGTGACATAAAGATGTGTAAATCACTAGGTTTTGAGAGATGTTCCATAGAATTCATTTCTGATAATGAATCCAATAATGGAACCATGCCATAAATGGATTTAAAGAGGGTTTTGAAGTTTGAATATTGAATAGGATAGGAGGATAGTCATAAGAGAGGTTAAATGTGCAGGAAGGTCACCCAAAAAGAGAGGGGCGCACAAGTCCTACGTGGATGCGCAAGTCCTGGTCACGCAGGTGTACCTGCGCGACACATGGGTACTTGCGCGATGGTCAACCCTTAAGGTAATACTTGGGAGAGACTTGGCTCATGCCCTTAGTATTATCCCTTGGGGCTTCCAGAAGGGTGGCACGCAAGTTCTGTTGAAGGAGTAAGGCAGCGCGCAAGTGTGGACATTTCCCTTACGAGCTGGCCACTTAGGCGGGCAAGTGTTGATGAGTTTCAACACATAGGACTTACTTCCCCTCTTTAGATCTTCCGTTCTAGGTAAGAAATTACATTAGAAGTATTCGGAATCTTTTATAAGAGACTAGGGCGCCGGGAGCTCAAATCTGAGTTTATGGAATTTTTCCTCTCGAAATCGGAGGCCCACCGGGAGTATTTATAGGTTGGTGAATACCCTGGGCGAAATTCAAAGAGGGCGTGAAAGTCACCTATGCGACCGCTAGGGCAGCGCGCAAGTATACTTGTGTGACCTTGGTGGAACTTGGTCGACCCAAGTGAAAATTTATCCTTGTTCATGCCTTTGTCAATTTTTGATGTTTCTTCAACGGATGAATCACTTTGAGTTCAAGGAATTTCCCTTTTCATTCGTTTAGACTCTGTGATGGAAAGGAGCATCAACAAAAGTCCCCCCTCATAGTTGGATCCAAAATAAATAAGGATGTGACTTTAAGGTAAAGAAGAAAACCAAGGAACATGCAGTGCGCAAGTGTTTCGCGCGCTGATGGAAGCACACAAGTGTTGAGAACGCTAGCTTTGGGTGTGCAGGGTTGAGTCCGGGCCTATATATATGCGGCCATTCTTGCGCAAAGCTCCCGGATTTCAAAATTATGAGCTCTCGCCGTGCAAGTTGCCTTCCCCACGCAAGTTGCTCTTTTTTCCACTGTTTCTTTGCTTCTGCGCAGCTATAGAGGTATTTGGACTTGCACGGTGATACCTACGCGCCAAAACATGCGCAACACACTGAGACTTGTGCGCCAATATTGGGACTTGCGCTCCTTAATGCCTTAGAAATTTTTTCACTTTTCTTCACAAACTTTATGAAAAATCAACTTACTTATGAGTTGATTATTCAACTTTTTTGCAGATTAAATAGCTCCCAAGAGAATCGGAATGGCTGATGAACTGTATAGCAAGCAAATTGATGATATGATGAGCTTAATTGTCCATGATTATTATACTATATACAACAGAAGTCTTCCATATTTGGACAAGTACCTGAAGAAGTATCATCTTGACTTCCCACAGATCATTTTTCTACCTATGTATGGCTATGGTCATATGTGAGAAGTCACCATTGCATAGGAAAAGAACTATCTCCCAAAGTCTTGGTTTTAGAATTATACCAATTTTTCTTCAGCAAATATCTCAAGTGGAGGAGCATTTGTAAACGCTGGAATAGTAGAGAAGGCCTACATAATGCATCATAGCCCATGTACCTCAGATCTGAAACCTCACAAGCCTGATCTGTAACCATATTTTTATCCCTAAATCATTCGGAACTCTCAGATGGATCAATCCAAAGGCTGGAAAAAGAGTTGGGACTTTTGTCCTGAAGGAGGTGTGAAGCCAACTTTGATGTGGGCATACTGAGTGCGACAAACATGCACAGAGTTTGTCGAGGATTTGAAAGTAGCTGCAATATAGGATTCCGTTTGGCCTGGGCAAACATATTTTTACAGGAATGATGATTTCATGTCGGAGATACTCAGCCATTGGAGCCCAGAAACCAATTCTTTCCATATGACTCCTGGAGAAGTAGGAATTAGTCTGTGGTATTTCCACAAGATATCGGGGGCTCCAATTTTGGGTGATATGTATGATGAATTCATCCCCCATAAGGTGACTTGGAATGAATCGGAGAAGACCCCGGCTTTGGCTCGGGAATTATTGAAAATCTTTCACAAGATCAAGAGTTCAGAGACCTCCTTAACCCATTCTAGAAAGGATATTCATCCAGAGGGGTGGATGAATATGTTTCTTACCAAGAAGCATGAAAAGGAGCTGATGGAGAGGGGATCGAAGGGGAGGGGACCCAATGAGAAGGGGCCCACTCATCCTACCACCTTCCCCAAAACAGAGAAGAGGGGTTCTCCAGGCACATTCTGGCTGACCATGGAAGGAGGAGAATTTGAGAAGTGGGGATATGAAGTAAATCAGGGAATCGCAAAGAAGACTCGTCTAGTGGGCTTCTTGGCCTTGTGGCTTAGTGCTTATCTTCTGCCAGTCAGGGACTCGAAGGGAGGCATCAGGCCAGGGACCTTCTTGTGGCAGCCAAGATGGATGAGGGGTAAATGGTTCGGTTGGCTACCCCCATTTTAGCAAAGATTCATAGGAGATTACTCCATGTCTTCATGGGTAAGTCTCCTTTTAGAATAGTGTGATCATTCCATGTTTTGGGGGGATGGATCGCCACTCACTTCAAGACGTATAATGTACAGAACAGAGTACAAGTTCCTAGAGGTTCTTTCAGGCCATCAGTGCAGGCATTCTCTGGATTTTATCCACTAGATCTCAATTCTTATGACATGAAGGTGAGGCAGAGCATGTTTAAGGAATTGAATTTCATTCCTTATGGAAATCCTCCAACCGGGCGGTTTGTTGATGATAGAATATCTAGCCTGGAATTGAGGTCATACATGATGGCCTACAGAGATGGTGTGCTGGCCACCAGGATTGACAAAGAGATTATATGTGAGGCCTATTCTCCATACAGATATTCACACCAATTCAAGTTTTTGCAGCAGACTGTTGTATCTCCCCCAGAGCATGTCATGTCAGAGCAACAGCCGATGGTTGACCGGAAACTATGGTTTCTAACATCTAGGGAGAATACTGGGGTAGTATTTGATCTACCACTTGATAAAGTAGAAAATAACATGACTACATTGTATGCGAGAACTGGATAGCATCATACCCTAGAGGGGTGCTGAATCACTCGATTTATCAGGTGGGGAAAAGGAAGAGAACCGTAGAGAAAGAAACCCTTCCTCATGAAGGTAATGCTTCCCCACCTGGAGCTGATTCACTGGATTCCTCATCTTGGACTAACTCACTGGATTCCCAGGATAGGGATGATGAGGCCCAACATGTGGAAAAGCGGCCTCGTGCCAGATATAATCCTCCCGTCAGACTCAAAATACCAACTCCATCAACTCCTAGTGAGTTAATTCATTGGGTAAATTTCATCACTATTACTTTATAGAGTAACACGTTAGTTTTATTATTATCTATCTATAGTTGTAGGAACTGGGAAGAAGCTGAAGTCAAAGATTGTAGGACCTTCCTCGCAGCATTCTAGTACATATACTGAATATCTATGACCAGAGGCTTTCCAGACATGGTGGAGTTTATACTGCAATGCTGAAACTACCTGGATGGATTTGTGCGAGGGGATACACCTCCCTAAAATAGAGAATCTTTTGGCTTCCACTGATATATGTTACAAGGATAACCCCAATGAAGTGTGGGCTTACATCAGAGATCTGAAGATGATCATATATTCCACTGATGATTCCATTCCTGTCACCAAATGGGTGAAGGAAATGATTGATCATGGTGCCACTGAAGGGACTGGTGGTTTTGTAGATGAGGAGTGGCACGATTACGTGTGTCCTGAAGATGTAAGTCTCCTTCCTTATTTTCTTTGTAACTTGATTCTAGTTAAAGATTTTTTACTCAAGGAAATTATTCTCTTCATCCTTCATCTTGAAAATAAAGGAACTCCTGAGGTTCCTTCCCCACAATATATCCCTGGTGGTACTGCCATTGGGGTTAATGAATCGTATCACGAGTCAGGTGAGATATCTCTAGGCCAGCAAGCCATGGATGAGGATTTGAACCTGGCTTTCCATTCTCCAATTCAAGTACCTGTAGCTGATATTTCCATCACTCCCAAAAGGGTAAAGAAGAAAAATCATCGAAGGAGGAAGTCCTCACCTAAACGCTTCATCAGTAGTGGTAAGTCCTTCGGATAATCATGAGTATTAACCCATGAAAAGGTTGTTCATACTTCTTGGGATTTCAGGGGATTCTTCAATTTCTCCTTTGAGGGAGAGAACTGACCCTCCTTTGTGGACCATGGAAGGTACTGGTGAACAATAACAAGTTCAGGCTGACATGGCTGCTCATTGAGAAGAGCCAACGTCTATTCATAGTATCCCTCCTACTACTATTGTAAGGAGAGAAGAGCCTGCTTCTCGTAAGTTGACAACGCTTTATAAAATGTTGAATGAAACATCTACTGACTTCTATTCTATGATACTTTAGGTTCAACCCCTGCGCTAGAGCTCTTGGCGGCCATTGCAACTGATGCCACAATTTTATCTTAAGAGGCTGTTCAAGGTCAGAGGCTGCAGAATGAAGGTCGCCAACAAGACATATCGAATTCTCCCATTGGTGAGATTAACCAGGATTCTGAGATTACATTGGATGAAATGATGGAACTTGGTGCATTTTTTTGAAGATTTTTAGATCATGTTAAATTACCATGTAATTTAAAAGATTATGGACGTGAGGGTTATCCTTTATCCTATTAAAAAATAACTTCTTATTACATATCTAATCATTATTGGTTGAAATGTGTAGTTCTATCTGAGAAAGCTGCTGAACTGCCAATGCCTGAAGGGGGTACAGAAAACCGTACTATTGCAAAGACATTATCTCAAGTGGAGCTGAACCCCGTAGAGCTTCCTGAAACTCGTCTTGAAAATCTTGTTGAATCTAGGAAAGACGGGGAGGAGCCTTCACAAGTTATGGATCTACCGTTGGGTATGACATAAAAATCTTTGTGACTGTACTTAATTTACAAGACAAAAAATCAACATTTGTTATCCTTTGAAATTAACCAAACTTTCAATTGATTCTGCAGGGCCATCAATTTCAGTGGCTAGATCTGGAGGTGAAGCCTCAGCTTCCGCCCCAAGGGGAATAGAGTGTGAAGAAACATGGGTCAAGGGGGAAGGAGCAGAACAGGGCACTTCCCTAAGTGCATTAATCCTGGGTTATATTCCCCCCTATGACAGTGATGCTGAGTCAGACCCGGAAGTACAAAAGTTGCTCCAGTTTTCATGACGCAAGGCATAACAAAACATATGGAAGATCATATTCGAAGTGCCTTTAGAAGATATGTTGTCGAAGATCCCGTGACTTTCATCCCTATTTGTCATGTTGGGACTTGGAGGTTTTGGATATCAAGAGATCCATGCCGCAGTGAAACAAGTCATCTTAAGGAGGGTGCAGGAGCAAATGTGCCGTCAGGATTTGACCAAGGTGAGGCTGTCAGTCAACATCAATGAATTTAAGGCTGCGGTGTGCCGAGCTGAGGCTGATCATGGTGCCAAGTTGTGGGAGCTGAAGCATAAGATCAAGGAGAAAGTTGTCCAGAAAATGCACCTTTAGTGTCAGTTAGATGTTGTTACTGGGGAAGTTGACCAGCATAACAATTCATTGGAAGAAGTTCAAATGAATGGTATGAAATCCATTACAGATGCTAAGAAATCACTTCATCAAGCTGAAAATAGTGAAGCTGGTCGAGTTCATGAGCTTCAAGTCACTTCTGATGAAGCTCGAGATGCTGTAAATCAAATAAAGACGTATGTTGACAGCCTTTTGTAATTCAGGGAAAAGAGAAGAGACTTCCGTTTGTGGATGTCCTTCTAAATGTTGTGTAGAAAATGAAAAACACAGTCATCTTCAATCATTTGTGCACACATTTTCTGGCTGCCTGCTTTATGTTTTTTTTACCTAAGCCAATGGGCCTAGTTAGCATACTTTGATTTTTTCTATGATTATTATAAATAACCCTACAAACTTTGAATCTTTTAATTTCTCAATATTACCTAAATCATACGAAATGTATGTTTAGTGAGTAGGAACTTGAATTTTGGTCAGAGTTCCCTTTTCTTTTGTGGGCAGTTTAAATTCATGCACATTGGACATAAAAATGATAATTTTTACGGTCAAAATAACTTTGAATGAATGAATTAAAATTGACCCAATTCCTTGAATTTTTTTTGAAAACATATTACCACACTCAAGTATGAGGGAAAATATGTAAACTATGACTTAAGAAATTTTGAATCTAAGGGATGACATGGAAAAGGGATAAAATGTATTAGAAGAAGTAGTTCCCAAGAATGAAGTTACCATTATTTAACAAACCTGTTGGGGGGTTGAATTATGCAGGGCCTCCTAAGGGCATTGGCTGTATAGTCAAATAATAGCATCTTTTGGCTGACAGGTATGTTATGTAGACTACTTATGAAAGGCCACCTAAGGGAACGTGCTGTATAGTCAGGAAAAAGAAATCTCATAAATTTACTTTTCTACTGCTAAAAAGCATGTGAAAGTTTATAGAGATTCAAATTTTCCCAAGCATAGAGTTTGTTTTATGGAGAGAGGTACTTGAATATAGAAAATATATTTCCCAACAAGATTGTCTAAGAACTGGGTGAATGTCACTCCTACGAAGGTCTGAACCAAGCATAGAGAAGAGAAATATAAACCATAGACTTTAATACTTTCAGATCATGGAAAAGAACATGGGACAAATATATTAAGGATGGATATTTTTGCGGATCCCTAGATATTTTCATTAAGACCAATAAGGACAAAAGTGGTTTTCTTCCCATGAATGAAGTTACCATTATTTAACAAACCCGTTAGGGGGTTGAATTATGCAGGTCCACCTAAGGACATTGGTTTCATAGTCAAATAATAGTATCTTTTAGCTGACAGGTCTTTTATGTAGACTAATTTTTCAAGGTCTCCTAAGGGAACGTTCTGCATAGTCAAGAAAAATAACTCTCAGGTTTTAGACATTTTGTGACCAGATGTTGAGAAAAGGCTTATGAAGATCTGAAAATATTTATGGTTAAGATTATGACACATAAAAAATGGTTATTTAAAAATGTATGTAGAGATACATAGATCAATGCTAACCATAATCATGTCGTGGCTGGGTCCTGAATTGAAATGTTGGACTTCACTACGTATCCCATATGGATGGGAATCAAGCCATACGTAGTTCTTGAAATACAGTTTTAATGTTGTATGGGACGAGAGTATGATAGATCTTAGTTTAGGGTCATAGATCTCAGACCATAATAATGAATACACAGTGTGTGATTTCACAGGGACTTTTCAGCCCGGGGACTGAAAGTGGAATTTGGGGTTAGGCCCAAAAGACTTGGGGTTATATTCGAGGGACACTCGAACATTCCTACGAATCCCATAAGGATTGGAATCAATCCCTCATAGTTCTAGAAATACCCTTTGTACAGATTTAGTTCGTACAAGTGAAGGGTGAAAATGGGACTTTAGTGAAATGATGGTTTTGAACCAAATTAATGGTTCGGGCATTTCCATGTATGCACGTAGTCTTTGGAATATAACATGATTGGAGATCAATGTAAATAATGATTCCCTCTTAGGTGAGGGTGTCAAATAATGTTTTAGTTTATTGTCATACAAGACAAAAGTTCTGTATAGTTTAACGTCATACAGAAAGGAAAAAGGTGAAACAATGTGAAGAGATTGGTTTTGGGCTTGAACCGTGGGGGTTACCAACATACCCAGCCTAGAAGGCAAGGATCAAAGTCCGCATAGTTCAATTATAAAATTAATTAGTGATCAATTTGTTTTTGGGGACAATGAAAAAAAATGGTGTTGGGACTTACGCATAGTTAGCGGCCTAGAGAGAGTGTTATGGTTGAAGTTTACTCTAAACTCATGTGAGTCACACTCAGTGTGAGAAACAAGAGGTAGAAACAAACTTAAAAATGAAGAGTTTAATGTCATGTAGGACATATGAAGGGACTATGCAATTTAAATACTTGTAGTGAGGACTATTGGTACTGCAAAATTTAATGTCATGTAGCAGGGATAAAATACAGTTTAACGTCATGTAGGGCGTATTATAGGGACACAGTTTAACGTCATGTTGGATGTGAACAAAATTTTTCATCATGTTGTACAATAAGGGTCTTGTACATTTTACCGTCCTGTAGCTAAGATGATGGGGAAAATACAGTTTAACGTCATGTTGGACGAATGGGGGATTGTGAAGTTTAATGTCATGTAGTAAGGACATAAGAGGACGCGATTTAACATCATGTTGAACGTATTAAGGATTTTTTCACAGTTTAACATCCTGTTGGACGATAAAAATGAAAATAGTTTAAGGTCATTTGCATGGACCATAATGGTGTAGTTTAATGACTAGATGGACATAAGGGACTATGCAGTTTAAAGTCTTGCAGCAAAGACAACACATTTTAACATCATGTTTGATAAGAGAAATGCAAATAGTTTAAGGTCATATGCATGGACCATCGATGGTTCAGTTTAACGTCTTGCTGGACATAAGGGATGCAAATAGTTTAAGGTCATATGCATGGACTTTCGATGGTGCAGTTTAACATCTTACTGGAAATAAGGGATGAAAATAGTTTAAAGTCGTATGCATGGACCGTAATGGTGTATTTTGTGTTTATACAAAATACATCTTCGAAAATCTGGCATTAGTTGGAGTAGTGATGAGGTCTCCATCCATTGAGATTAAATAATATTCTCCATTGGAGTAGACCTTATATATTGAATAAGTTCCTTCCCATTTTGGCTCAAGCTTGGGAGGTTTCTTTCCTGGTATCATTGGAGTTCTGAGAACCAATACCAATTCTCCCTGAATGAACGAACGAAGACAATCTTTTTTTTTGAAAGCTCGTTCTATTCGATTTTGATGGACTTCCAAGTGATGCAGGGTGAACAATCATTTCTCATTAATCGTTCCAATTCATCCAATCACATTTGAGACTGTTCATCTGTAGATGAATGATAAAAAATGGCTACTCTGAGCAAAGGTAGTTGAACCTCAATGGGCAGGACTGTTTCTGTTCCATATACTAGTGAATATGGAGTTGACCGCATTGTAGTGTGGGTGGTGTCCGATAATCCCATAAAAAATGAAAGAGTTTATCAGAACAAGATTTCTTATCTTTATCCACCATCTTTTGCAGTATGTTTGAAAGAGTCTTGTTGAAGGCTTCTATCCAGCCATTGGGTGTTGCATGATACCGAGATGAGTGATTGTATTTGACGTTGTGTTCTGGATACAAATTCATCACCTCAGATGAACAGAAGTTGGTGCCATTTTCTGTCAATATGGTATGAGGGACACTAAATCTGGTAATGATGTTAGACTTGATGAAGCTAACAATGCTTTTAGAACTATCTTTTTTGAGAGGTATTTCCTCTGCCTATTTGGAAAATAAGTCAATAGTAGTAAGAATATAATTAAACTGCTTGGCTGTAGCCAAAGGGTAAGGTCCCACCACATCTATTCCCCATGTGGAAAATGGCCACGAGTATTTAGCTGTATGAAGCAAATCTGGGGGCTGATGAATGAAGTTATCATGTACTTGGCAGGAATGACACTTCTTCATGAAATCAACACAATCTGGTATCATTGATGGCCAAAAGTATCCAAGCCTTCAAATTTGATCAGACAGTCTATGTCCAGATTGATGGGCCCCACAGAATCTTGCATGCACTTCTTTCATGATGGCCATTGTCTCTTCACCATCAATGCATCTAAAGAGAACTCCATCAAAACCTCTTTTGTAGATAATTTTTCCTAGGTGATCAGGGCTGTCATAAAGAGTAAAATTGACCACACTTCTCCGGAGTTGTTCCTTCCCGAATATATTAGGTGTAAGTGTTCCATTTTGAAGGTATTCCCTGATAGGTTTCATCCATCCTATAGCATAAACATACGGTTCAGATATGGGACTAATTTCATGGATTTACTCTGTTTTGGTTTGAACATAAGGTGAATTTGTACAATGGTGGGAAATACGTATAGTTGCCTCGTCCCGATTTGGATCTGCCAGAGTTGTGGTTATATTAGCCAGTGCATCAGCTTGGTCATTTTGTGATCGTGGGACATAAGAAAATTTCTGTTCTGTACGAAATTCCACCATTAACTCTTTGACGTAATCATACAAAGGGATTATCTCTTCTTTTCTGAGTGCATAATCCCCATTGACTTATTTGATTACCAGGTCTGAATCACCTTTCACCTTTAAGTGATTCACTTGTGCTTGAAGTGCCAACTCCAATCCTGCGATAAGGGCTTGGTATTCTGCTTCATTATTTGTCCCACCTCCCAAAAATGATAAGGAATAAGGTAGCACTACCTTTTCCAGAGAAATGAGTACAATTACTATCCCAACTTTGTTGAATTTAGGATTTTCCATTTTCCTCCCTGTTGTACTTTTGGAAGTTCCATCAAAGTACATTTTCCATTTTTGAAGACTATCTTGAATAAAAAAGACTTCCTCATCAGGAAGTTCAATATCTGAAGATGTATCTTCTATTGAAGGATGTTCAGTAAGGAAATCATCCAGAGCATGGCCCTTTATTGTGCTTTGAGACACATATTGAATATCAAATTGCTACTAAATAACTTCCCACCTTTCTATACGTCCTGTAAGCATTGGACGACTAAGGATGAATTTGAGCAGGTTATTGTGAGATACCAATTGGATCTCGTGATGTTTCAGGTAGTGTCTCAACTTATGAAATACAAAGATTAGTGCTAGCCAGCACTTCTCAATATTTGAATATCGGGTTTCTACTTCAAGTATAGTCCGACTGAGATAGTAGAGGCTATTTTCATTCCCAACATCAATCTTTTGAGCAAGAAAGGCACCCAATAATCGCTCTAAAGCTGTCACATAGAAGATAAGTGGTCTTCCTTCAATAGGTGGCATTAATACCGGGGGACTCAAGAAATATTTCATGAAAATATCGAATGATTATTGACATTCTTCAGTCCACTGGTAAGTGACTCCCTTCTTCATCAATTTGGGGAAGGTTAATCTTTTGCCTGCCAAATTGGCAATGAAACGCCGAATATAGGCTAAGTTTCCTTCAATTCCTCTCAATTATTTCAAATTTCTAGGAGGTTCCATACCAAGGATTGACTTTGTCTTCTCAGTATCGACCTTGATACCACGATGGCGTACAACAAAGCCAAGAAATTTTCTGAAGGTTACCCCCAAATAACATTTTAAGGGGTTCATCTTCAAACTGTGTTGTCGAAGTTTGTGAAATATGATTTCCAAATCAGCCAAGTGAATAGAACGTTGTTTGGATTTAACCACCAAATCGTCCACATATCATTCAACAAACTTCCCTAAAAAATGGGTTGAAGATATGATTCATAGCACGCTAATATGTTGTGCCTGCATTCTTTATGCCAAAGGCCATTACCCGGTAGCAGAACACACCCTGAGGGTCTTTGAAAGTTGTAGATTACTCATCTTCTGGAGCCATTAGGATTTTATTATACCCGAAATATCCATCCATGAAGGAAAGTGCTTCATAGCCAGCTATTGCATCAATTAAGAGTTTTGTGATTGGAACTGGAAAATCATCCTTAGGACAATGCCAATTAAGATCTCTGAAATCAATGAAAACTCTAATTTGTCCATTCTTCTTTTTCACAGGGACAATATTAGCCAACCATTTAGGATATTGAACTTCTATGACAAAGTTATCTTTGATAAGCTTATCCACTTCAGCTTCAATTTTGGAAGCATAGGTTGGGTGTGTTCTTCTTGCGGCTTGCTTGAATCCTCGATGTTCTTCTGGAAAACCCAAACGATGAGTAGCAACATTAGGATCAAGACTTGGAATCTATGTATAGTTCCAAGAAAATATATCTCTATTTTTCTTTAAAAATGAAATATACATCTCTTTCTCTTCAAGACTCATGGCTGCACTAATTAAAGTGGGGCGTGGATCATCTTTTGTACCAAGATTTATTTCTCTGAGTTCATCCACGGTGGTAGAAATACCCTCTTCAAATGATGGAGGAGAATCCCTGAGATCTTCCTCCTCTTCATCAACTTGTGTTATTTCTTCTATTTCTACTTGCATAGTAGATGATGAAGTAGAATTTCTATGATCAGAAGAGTTGTTAAAATTTAAACATCTTGAAGAAGAATCTTCCATTTCTGACCCGATTGATGATGAAGGGTCTTTCTTGGGTATCAATGAGGAGATGATGGATTGAGAATCGACATCATCGTTCTCCTCTGACATTGCTATAACTTATACTAGCCTTGTTGGTGAAGTATAGACTTGTTGGATTTCAGCAGATGAAATGAATACATCCCCATTTGAACTTTCATCATTGCTTGGTGAATCACCAATTTCTCCCATGTTGTCTCGCTTGATTGCCGTAATTTACATTATGGAAGTTTCTATAAGATTATTTTGATTTGGGTCTATCCTATCAATTAGACGGTTAGGCAACATATAATTTGTAATCACATGTGTAAATGGATTTAATGGAGTCTCTTCCAAACCAAATGGAGCACTAATCTTGGTAACCTCCCATGCTGTGGATATTTCCTTACCCTTCATGTGATAGAATTCCGCCTCAACGTATTGAGATTCACATTTCTTGAATGGGGCCTTATCACTATACAATGACCCAATTTGACAATCGAAACAATATTTGAGACATTGATGATATGATGAAGGGATAGCCGCATGTTGATGTAGTCAGGGTCTTCCAAGAAAGATGTTGAAGGTTGTATCGTGATCAAAAACCATGAAATATGAATTGGATTCAAGGTCTCAAAATTGAGTTCTGAGTGTAATCTCGCCCAGTTGTTCTTGTTCATTTTTATCATACCCTTGTAACATCCAAGTAGAAGAAGATAAATCAGATTCTGTGAGGCCCAATTGACGAAGTGTACGAATGGGGATGAGGTTGACTCATGAACCATTATAAATGAAAGCTCTTCGGGTGTATACACCATTGACCTTTCCAGATAAATAAAATGGTCCTATATGTCCATGAATGACATCATGTTCATCTTCATCTATGAAAGATATCACTGCTTATAATTCTGCAGTATTATTCTCAACATGTTAGGCTTCAGCCGTAGTAATTTCTATTTCAAACTCTTGAGGACTTGTAAAAGCCTCGATGAGTGCCTCCCTAAGATCCTTTGATAAATTCAAGGAATCTAGATTTAATAACTTGGCTGGTACTTGAGCCAAGTGTTTCAATACATCATATTTTTTATCCAGAGGTATGCGTTTCCCAACAGGAACATGTGTTTTAGCAGGTGCGTTGAAAGTTGATGCATCTTGTATCAGGGTAGAAGTTGGTAATATTCCCAGATTTAGAAGATTAGTCTGATTATGTCTATTTACCTGCTAATAGGAAGAAGGTGAAACCTCCAGCCGATCTTCCAGAATAACTGTTCCAAGACTGAATCTTCTATTGGTGGAAGAATTTTATTTTCCTTTTTGAGCCCACTGAAGAGCTCTGCCACGAGTTTCTGCTGCATACACAGTTACGGAAGGGGTAGAATTGGAATAGTGGATTCTGGGATATCCATGTCTTCCTCTGTATCCCAGACGTCTGGAACTCCCTCTGATTTCTTTGTTTGATACAGGGAACTCAGGCTCATCAAAATTGAAACTGTGACTGGCATAAGGATCTGTTAAGTTAATCATATTAACAAAACTAAAGATTAACTCTTCATCCGATGAATACTCTGCCTGACTAGCCAATTTAGGCTGTGCCGTTTGGTGGGACGGTGCCTATGGCTTCGAATTAGATGGCAGAAAATCATCCAGAGTCAAAGACAACTTAGGTATTGACATGATATCATATTATTCTGATTGTTCTTTATTCTTTGAATTATGCCATTTCCTTGAGACTTTTCCCTTTGATGAAGAGGGTTTTGTTGTGTCATTCATAGCATAAGACATAATTTGTTTCTTAAATTGCATTCGCAAAATGGAATGAGTCCGGTTGATCATTTTTCTGACCATCCAATCATTATATTTCTGCGCATTTTTGCTTTTTACTTCTTACCACTCGCCTTCTTCCTCTTGATTTTTAGCAGTAACACATGCTACCTGAGCTGAAAAGACTTTCAATTTAACTTTCCATGAGTCGAACATTTTTTTAGGAGGTCCTTGAAGACAAAACACTCCTAAATGGGATGCCCCAATATCTGATGAAATGGGAAATAGTTGGGACGATCTTCATCTCCTTCATTATTCAGCCTCTTGGGCCTTGGAAATTGAACGAAATTATTTTCCAGAGCTGAAATGAAGTAACCAGCAACTTTCTCATTTCGGAAAGAGTAAGATTTTCTCTTCAAATCCTCAAATTGTTTTCGTATTTGATCTCTTTGATCATCTTGACGAAACAACCTCTGTTTTTGACGCTCAGGAGGTGGAGCCCTTCGAGAAGATGAAGGTTTTGAAGTAGAAGCAGTTACAGGTGTTTGTTTAAGCATAAATGTAGCAGTATCTACTCTACCCATTCTCCTTCCCGAAGCTGATGTAATTACATGAGTTTTATCCTTAGTCTTCATAGTAAAATATTAAATCTGTTGAGTGATTGAATTAATGTCTCAAAACCCACCTGTGTATTTCACAGGGATCAACGGCGTGCGTAATTTGTCACGCAAATTTTCCACACTGATTGGCAACAAATCTTCTTGAGGGAGTGCTAAGATTGGGGAATATGTTAATCCCTTCCAGTGAGAAATGAAATCTGAAACCCTTTCATTCTCCCTTTTCTTACAATTTGAAAGATCAAAAACTATTGTCTTTGGAAATGTTGAGATGAATTGACGAAGGAATCGTTGACGGAGATCCTCCCACCCGGTAATTGACCGGGATTGCAAGCGTGGGTACCAGACAAAATAAGGCCCTTGCAATGACTGTACAAAACACCTGAGTTTAATAGATTCTTTTTGTTGAGGGGTTCCCATCATAGGATCACAACAAGAAACAAAATGTGTTAAGTGTTTCTCTGGGTCTCCTGAACCATTAAAGACTGGGAATATGGTACTAGAAAAACTTGATGGGGGAGGAATTGCATCAACCCATTCAGGGTAAGCTCTATTTTTTGGTTGAATTTGAGCTCGTTTTCCTTTCATAGCTTCCAACCGGGCTATTAATGACTCAATAGTAGTTATTAGATTTTGAGAAACATCCGGTTGAGCTTGGACCTGAGCAGGTGCAATGACTGGAGCTTGGACAGATGTGGTTTCTGGTACTGCAACTGATGATAACACCACCGGTTTTTGTTGCACCTGACCCATAGGATTATACCAATGAGGGTGTACTAATAAAGGAGGATATTCTTGATCCATATTAGTAGCTACAACAAATTCCCTTGGCTGACTGGCCCCATCACGCTTAGGAGGAAGACTACCCTGAAGTGATTCTGCATTCATCCTCCTCAATTCCTTCATTTATTTCTCCTGTTGTGAAAATCTTTGCTCTAGTGAGAGTGATTGGCCTTCTGTAGAGGAAGGTTATGTAACCTGATTCTTTTCTATCCCCTTTTTTGGATCCCTTTAGGAGAGGGGGAAGTGGGTTATTTGAAGGAACACCCAGATTACGGGTAAGCTTTTGGTTTCGTGTATGCACACCTTCTTCATCTGTGTCTGTGTGTACAACTTCTTGAGTAGGATTCTCTTCATCTAATCCCTCTGAGTGAGCCATATCTGGTAGATCAGCAACAACGTCATTGATGGAATTAATTGATGCATAACGCATTTCACCCCTTCTATCAGCATTTCTGTGATAATGTCTTCTTCCATGTCTCTGATGATACATTGCCTTTTGTTGATTTGATCCCTCAGGAACTTCTTGACGAACCATAATTTGGAGGGAATCTCCTAATAATTTTTCTCTTCGTTCCCTTGGGGGCTTCTTACCTAATCGATAGAAGAATAACTTTCTCTGAGGAAGAGATTGAGGATTTTAAAAAGTCCCCAGTCCGGTGGACTGGGGCTGTTCTTGCTCAACACCTCAAATCTTATTTGTTGATTTTGAGGGTTCGGTTAAAAGAGTCCCTAGTCTGGAAAGCTGGGGTGGTTCTTAACATGCTATATTTGATACTTTCTTGAAAGATCTCTTGATCTTGTGGACTTTAGCCCAGAAATTCTCTGGATGCATCAACATGCATCCACTTTTATCACCCGGCACAAAACACCGTTAGATGATTTCTAACACTTTTTTAACTTGATGATGTTCTTACTCCAAACAAGAGGCCTGTTCAAATATCTCGTTTACTTGATGCAGAAGTAATTAAACAAATTTTTCTTTGTATTCGTTATTTTGAGAAGAACTGGAAGCCTTTGATTACAAACAAATCCAATAGACTATGGCCAGCCATGGGAAATAACATTGCATGAGACCATTTTCGGCGGGTTTTGCTGACTAGAGAGTACAGTGAAATGTAGTGCTCCTTGAATACCCCATCCACTGATATGAATACCAGATGGGGAATTGGTAATTAACTGGTTCAATATTCTTAGTGCGCCAAGGCATGAACGCTGAAGGGCTCTCTACTGCTTTTCAGCCTTCAGTTATCGAGAAACTGAGAGAGATGCCTAGTCAATTTGGCGTTGTAACCCTTCTATTATCTTCACTTGATTTTCATATTCATCATAAGATAATATTTTCTTTTTGAACTCACAAAGGTTATTCCATATATTGAGATGAATATCATGAATTCCATCTTCCGTCAACATCTTTGGAATGTCATACTGAGAGTCAGCCGAAGGCCAAAACATGACTGGCACTTCACCTTTATGCAGTTGTTTTCTCATAGTCAGTACTTCCTCTTTATCATTCAATGGAAATTATTCTACCTGATTATACAAGAGTTGGAGCTTCTTTGTTGCTTCATCGGATTCAACAATATTGGTAGAGAATTCAATGATCAAACTAGAAGGTGAACAACCTGGGGATGGTTCGGAGAATGACCTACACCCCGGGCTATCTTCTGATTGAGAAAGTATTTCACCTACTAATGATAAAGCATCAGACATGACTGGATTAACATTTACAAGTGCCTCAAGATAAGAGGGATTTCTCGTCCCTACATTTTCCATTAGAGCATTTTCTAGGAAATGTGCATTATAACTATGGAGAGGACTTTCGTAGTTAAATTCATCATCATGGGGAGGACCACCATGGTGGGTTACAGCAAAAGATGAAACATTTTGTTCCTTGGTCTTATGGCCACACAGAGGGTTCTAGTGGCTCACATTTGAAGATGAAACTTCAAGATCAACCAAACGGTCATGAATCAAGCCTTAATGAGGAAGTTTTTGATGAAGTCCTTCAGAATTAATGTTCCCACTATTGGGAAATGAGGGTGTAGAATCTTGAATTCTAATAGATAATTGTCTGAGGGCTTCAAGAAATCCAGCATCGAGCAAGGACTTGTTATAGATTGGATCTTGATTTCTTGATTGTGCTGGGTGGGTCTTTTTCTTAGATGCATTCTTACTCAATTTAGAAACCAATTTTTGATGAAAGTGGTTATTATGGGTAGGTGTATGTGCCAGCTCAGAAGAAATGATCAGGTTAGGCTGATTATTTCCACTCAAATCAGGTGTATGTTCCTGACTTGGTTGTCCGTATGATATGGGGGAGTATTTCCCACAACCCTCTTGGACAGGAACAGAGGTTTGTGTCTGTTCCGGAGTGAACTGTTGTTGTGTCACTCCACTGGTAAGGATAGATTTGCATTTCATTCCATGAGATGTTGTTGAAGCAGTTATAATATCCTGGAAGGCATCTAAAATATGAGCAGGGATTTGCTTCTTCTATTTCACCATTGATAGAATATTCTTGGTGACTTCAGCTTTGAGAATGGGGATATATGTCTATTTTATGCTTGGAGTAGGTGTGTATTCTTGCTAATGTCCTCCTTCTCCTATTAGTGAATTCTGACAGTACTCATGTGTGGGGGAAGAGAGTTGAGTCTGCCTCTTGTTTGTCGCCGGTGCTTTCCGACTGAATTCTCCGAATGCTACCAAATGAGTCTGTTGGTAGGCTTGATCAATACTAGCAGGTGTATGTGCCTATTGATTTCACTCTACCAAACGTGGTTGAAGAGCTTCCTTCAATATTGACAGACGAGGCTGCTGGCAGGATTGATGAGTGAAGCAGGTGTAAGTGCCTATTTACTAGTTGTCAACACATTGGGTTGGCAGGATCCATCGTATGTAGTCAGACAAGCCTGCTGACTAGTTGATGATTTATAAATAGGTGTATGTTCCTGTCTATAGTACTCTGCCGGAATTGCCTGACGGTATTGGCATGCTGCTGCCTGATGAGTTTGCTGGACAACGGAATTAAAACGGATGAGTGTGTGTGCCCGTTCATTTCTTGCCACCAAGTTAGGTTGGTGGACTTCTCCGGAGATGGCAGAGATGAGAACCTTCTCACCGTTGACCAGATTTATCCTCTGGCGGTTCGTCTTGCCTGCTCGGGTTCGAGGAACCTGAGCCGAATGCCAGAAGACGATACCCTCATCATGTTGAGGGCACACTGTCCCATGAGTCTGGCGGTGATTGTTGATTGGATCCCTCAGGAAGGACTCGTATCTCCTTGAATTAAGGCCCCAATGGACCTGCTCATTCACTGCCCCAAAATATGGGAGTGAATGGTGATTTCGTTTCGGGTATGATGACCTGAAACGGTTGGAGACGGTGGTTGGCACCACCTGTATCTTGATCACTGGTCATTGCTGTCTGGACGACCATGGTGAATTATTGACATGGAGGGCATGTCGAGCAGCCTCCAGAGTCATAATAGTACCGTTTTGACGGTACTCCTTAACCAGCGCATGTGATACCCAGTGTTGAAGATGCTGAGTAGGTGATGTCTTCCTCAGATCGGATGACAATCCACCCAGAGTAGCCGCAAAGGCATTCACAGCATAAGTATTCACTGGTGTAAACTTAAGAGAAGCAATTTCTGTAATGCATAAGATCTTGGAAAAGAGTTCCTGTTTGATATAACAGATGTAATCAAGATAATTCCGGCCACTACATCTTTTGGATCAGTAAAAATGTTATTGATTGTCTTATTGGCCCTCTCATTGAGTTTAAATAGGGGCCTAACAAATAAATAAAACATCATTTCAAATTGGTTAAGTATTCGTGTCGGGTTCACCATTTTTTGTTTCCTCTAGAAATGAGGATGACCTTATTGATTTAAGTCTCAAACATTCCAAGCGGTTTCTAACGAGTTTGTTCGTAGAGCCGGAAACATCCAATGATTCTATATCCACTTGGACCTACTTTCCAATGGTAGGTGCTCATTAGTTGTGAACTGATAAGGCTTAAGAATTTGCATTGGTTGAGAGGATTGGAGGTCAGACTCATCACACCTTTTTAGGGGAATTATTGTCTACTCCGGGACTCTCTTTATAGATTTAAGTTATGTTAATGAATCCTTATTAAATTAACATGTATAAAATGAGCTTTCATTTTGATCTTATAATCAATGATTGATATGTAGGAAATTTAGAGAATATTTTATATGTATTTAAGGTTCTTCATGGATATAGAATCATCTATATTTTTTTATATATTCTTAGTAAATGGTATCATTCGACGCATTATATAGAAATATCTTGGTCATTATGATAACCATAGTGGTTTTAAATCCACTCAGTGGGGCACTTGAAGTTTATTTTCATTCAGAAGGATATGGATTATTTCAGAGTTGGGATCGTACCCGCAGATGGGCTACCTACATATCCTTATTTAGAAAACGAATCAGAACCCACGTAGTTCGAGTAAGGGAGTACAATGTTTAAGTATGATTGATGGCTCAAAAAAAGATGTCATAATTACTTTTACGCTCTAAGCTCACGTGATTCATGCTCGGTGTGAGAAACAAGAGGTATTGGTAAAACCAGACAATTGTGCCATGAAAGATGCAATCATAAGAAATGATGTGGGGATTATGTCTGTATGACTACCCAAATAGATAGAGATTAGGACTTATTTCAGAGAAGAATTCCAGGAACATGGTCCATAAAGTTATATGTTCTTTTATAGAGATTTGGATACTCTAACATGGGGCTCACACCTGAGGAAGATTCCCAAATTAGGAGGGACTTATGATTGGGTTTTATTCCTAAAAAGGAAACCCATATCAAAAGTAAATTAAGACTGGTTAAGATAAATTATGACTGGGGCTTATTCCTGAGAAGGAGGCCCAGGTTAGGGGACTTGTGATAGGGAATTACTACTAAGGAGGAGTCCCAGGTTAAAGGGATTTGAAAATTGTGGTTTACTCCTAAGGAAGAGGCCCAGGTTAAGGGAATTTTAGAATTTAGAGACTTGGGGCTTACTCCTAAAGAGGATACCCATATTTCTAGACATTGAGACTGGGGATTACTCCTAAAAATGAAACCCATGTTAAGGGAGTTATATTTGGGGCTTACTCTTGAGGAGGATGCCCAGATTTGGGAAATTATTATTGGGGCTTACTCCTATGGAGGATGCCCAGATTTGGGATATTATTATTGGGGCTTACTCCTAAGAATGATGCCCTGGTTTGGGAACATGGGGCTTATTCCTAAGGAGGATGCCCAGTTTTAAGAGAACTTGGACTGGGTCTTACTCCAGAAAAGAAGGCCCAAATTAAGGACTATCACATCTTAAAGGATGAGGTTGAATGAATGAAATATCTAACCTTAGTGACATAATGATGTGTAAATCACTAGGTTTTGAGAGATGTTCCACAGAATTCCTTTCAAATAAGGTATCCAACAAAGGAACCATGCCATAAATGGCTTTGAAGAGGGTTTCAAAGGTTGAATCTTGAGTAGGAGAGGAGGATAGGAATAAGAGAGGTGAAATGGGCAGGAAGGGCACCCAAAAAGAGAGGGCCACACATATCTTGCGTGGGCGTGCAATTCCTGGTCGCGCAGGTGTACCTGCGAGACACATGGGTACTTGCTCAATGGTCAACCCTTAATGTAATACTTGGGTGAGACTTGGCTCAAGCCCTTAGTATTTTCCCTAGGGGCTTCCAGAAGGGTGGAACACAAGTTCTGTTAAAGGGGTAAGGTGGTGCACAAGTGTGTCCATTTCCCTTAAGGGCTGGCCACTTAGGCGTGCAAGTGTTGATGAGTTTCAACACTTAGACCTTACTCCCCCTCTTTAGATCTTCCGTTCTAGGTAAGAAATTACCTTATAAGTGTTCGAAATCTTTGAGAAGAGACAAGGGTGTTGGGAGCTCAAATCTGAGTCTATGGAATTTTTCCTCTCGAAATGGGGGGCCCACCGGGGGTATTTATAGGCTGGTGAAGACCCTGAGAGAAATTCAAAGAGGGCGCGCAAGTCGCCTGCACGACCCCTAGGGCGGCGCACAAGTATACTTGCGCGACCTTGGTGGAACTTGTGTGACCCATGTGAAAATGAATCTTTGTTCATGCCTTTGTCAATTTTTGATGTTTCATCAAAGGATTAATCACTTTGAGTTCAAGGTATTTCCCTTTTCATTCGTTTAGACTTTGTTATGGAAAGGATCATCAACAATACTCTGGTCTAACCCACATCTAGTGTTCTCAACACTAGGGGCACAAAAAGTCTCTCAGCATCCAGACCTAGTGTATGGGCTAATTCGGGCATAAAAATGGAGGGAAAAGCTCCCGAATCAAACTAGGAAAAAACAGGAGTGCTAAAGAAATTGATCATACCTCAAATGACCTCTCGTCCTATAGAAGCTACCATCTCTACGGTGTGAAACTGTCCACACCCAGCTCCTCTGCCTCGCGGCTGTCGACAGCCTCCCCGACCACGCCCTGGTCGAGGTCCCTGAGGAACACCCTGGTGTCGGTATCCTCCTGCAAAGTCGTCCCACGAAGGGCCAGGGGCCTACTGCTGCTACTGGAAAGGCCTCACTGGCAAAGGATTCTACTGAGGTGGGTGCTGAAACTACCCACCTCCACCATGTGGAGATCGAGTCGAACACATGCTCTGGATGTGCCCGAAAACTCCAAAAAGAAACACTTCGGTCGTAGCCCTGTGGAAAAGTGGTGAGGTCCAGAAGCTCAGAACTGGAACTGATGAGGCCTACTCCCTGCTTGTCGAAACCTAGAAGGACCTGTCACTGGAGACCTACTGCTGACCGCCTTCCCATTTGATGAACCCAGTTGGTTACCCTCTCATGGCCTGTCTCCCTTTGAGTAAATCCTCTCTACTATCTCTTCCTTCTTCTGTACTGCTAGGTATGTTGGAAGGGTGAATGGGGTGACAGTGTACTGAAGAGAAGGACATAGTGACTCCTTTAACCATCTTGCCCGAGACTCCTCATCCGGAAAGAGATCTGGGGAAAAGCGCAAGAGATCTTTGAACTTGATCCCAGACCCCTCACTGACATGCTTCCCTGCTGAAGGGAGAGCAACTATTGTCTCTTCTCAGCCTTCGCCATAGAGGAGAGGAACTCCTCACGAAATTTCTTCTCGAAACCGGCCCATGAAACCTATGCCTCTATCTTCTCTCCCAGGAAAAGAGTCCACCATGGACGTGATGATCCTCTCAGTGGAATGACGGCCAACGGAACCTAGTACTCCATTGAAGCATGGATCAAAGAGAAGGTTATGTCTTTCTCCTCGAGCCACCCCTCCATTACTGATTCAGAAACGTTGCCCTTGTACTTCTAGAGGG
Organism: Viscum album; assembly: GCA_963277665.1. Taxonomy (NCBI): domain Eukaryota; kingdom Viridiplantae; phylum Streptophyta; class Magnoliopsida; order Santalales; family Viscaceae; genus Viscum; species Viscum album. The sequence continues at coordinate 117,874,428 of OY728155.1, read as the reverse complement.
TTTTTCACTGGAAGGAGCACAGAGTCCTCTTCCACAAGTCGTTCTCCTCATATCGGTCAACCCTCTTATGGTCAATTGCCTCGATCCGCTGGGCCTCAACCACCCGAGTCACTCATGGATAACGTCCGGGTGCCATATCTTCAATGTAAACAAAGAAGGCCTAATCCAGAGTAGTAAGGGAATATTTTTTTTGTCTCCTAGTATTATTATTAAATATTTCTCCCCAAGATGCCCCAAATAAATTAAAAACATAATCAGTATGATGCATGTACCTTCCCTAGGGTCTCTACCCTGTAATAAATGTAGTCTCACTTGGTCATTTGATAGGCTCAGAGTCCTTACATCAGATCATGGGGGGCCCTAAAATCCTGTGTCCAAGCCAGTCCTCCCTGGTCTATTTCACGAACCAAGATCACCTAAATTTTTTTCCCTACAACCCCATGCAATCCTCATTGTGCCTAACTCCAGACTCCATCCTATTTTTAAACCTTGGCTCTGATACCATTTTGTCACGACCTGCCTTCGGCAAGACGATGGAAGGGGCGACAAAGATCCCCTTCCTTCCTTCCTCTAGTCGAAGACGAGATAATGACCACCGAGTCCTACCTATAGTAGGCCCTAGAGTGGATACTAGCACCAAGCGTATAACATTTTCACAATATGGGAGGCATTACCATTTTTAGTTAACTAGGATTGGGAGAAAGAATGAGTCAACACAAAACACCACCATGTATAGAAAACTCAAAGTAAAAACCAAAATACATGCATGTGTTTATAATAATACTGAACAAAGTATGAGAACTCCAAAGTACAAAACCAAACAGAAAAGTAAAAGGATAAGCAGAATCCAACTGTGACCAACAGAAACTCCAACATCCAAACTAGTAAGGTCACGCATGGCCTCCGAAGCCCTCCTGGAAACCTGAAAGTAAACATAGGGTGAGAAAACAAAGTATACTCAGTAGGAAAACCTAAAGCTCTCGTGCACAAGTGGGGAGACGTCCTAAAGTCCCATGAGAAGCAGAAGAAACATCATCTATCAAGGAATCTATCCATCCAACCTCACCAGCCACGCTCACCAAATAACACAATCAGTAAGGTAATAGTAAAGAACAAAACATTTCGGTACCCCGCACCACCATTTCCCCCACTAGCTAGCTTCTCATCCCTAATGGAAAACGTCCTAACGCTACCACGATCTTCCTGCCCGCACACACCTGGGCCTCATAACCATCCACATCCCTGCTCGCACACCCCTGGGAATCAAAACCACACATCCCTACATGAACACACCTGGGACTCATCCCGAAGACACCTGGGAAAACAAACTGTAACCAGAACCCCTACCCGAAAAACACCTGGGCCTCATCCTGAAGATTCTTGGGGAAAAAACCTGACCGAAGTGTCCTGGGCTAACAACACATCATACTAAACCTACCCTAAGATACTTGGGTGTATGGTCGCCTCCAGATATCACAACCTAGGGAAGAGGGAGCAGGAAGGAGAGTAACTAGGGAGAAACACCCTTCCCCATGAGATGGGGTGTCCGACACTAAGTGCCCAACGTGGGTGGGGTGTGACTAAACACAAAACATACTATTACACATATATACCAACCCAAATCCCAACCTATGTCTCCTCAAATAGATACAATCAGGTGACCAGGCACTGCTGCCTCAAAAAACTGGCACACAACAAAAAGTTCCCAATTTCCCTATTCAAGTTATCATTTCATAACAGTTTAGTATGTGTTAATCCCTTCACTACTGGGAAACTAACAGGCACAATCACAGATGAAACAACAATAAAGTAGGAAGGAAAACCTTCAGGTAATTTAAACAAACACACCCGGTTCTCTTGTAAATAATAACACCAAAGTGGGATCAGTGGAATCCTTCAAAAAACTGGAACCATGGAAAAACCAAACAAACCATTGGTTATCCCCACATTAATTCATTACCATTACACCTAGTTCATTATTAACATTCAACTTTTATTCATGTTCACAACCCAACCTGTAGCCCTACTGCCAAACACCACCACATCCACACAACAACTCATGCCATTCCAACCACACCATTCATAGACCCGTTGTTCACCCATCCATAACAAAACACATTCACCCCTTAACCATTTCATAACTGAACCATCCCAATGTTCATAATAATTTTTTTTATTTTTTAGTTCAACTTGGGTGATCACACAAGGTTATGGGCATTCATATTCAACAACTGAGTTTAAGTGTTTAATTGATTCATACATGATTCCCATTCACCAGACAATGCGTAAAATAGAGAATAGCATAGGTGCGCAAACAGAGGCCCCCAATGGCTGTGATTTTCAGTAGGCCTAATCCCATTCAATTCATAACAACATCATAGGGAAAGAATGGGTTAAAACATGTAACAACATTAACAAACTTCTTCATCCCTGTTATTTAACCCGTTATTATCTTCATTAAAGAATTGATTAACTGCATTGTGGAAACCATAGAACACTCACCCCGCATGATACACAAGGAGTAGAGACAAAGGTATTATACCTACCTAATTGATCAAGGATAGACGTTAAGTCCTCGTGTGTAAACTAAAAATCAGGAGTAGCAGGAACTCCATGGAACGCGATCAAGGAAAACATCGCAACAGGGGTAAAACTCTTCGGGGGGAAGGGTAATCCGAGGGTAGGGTGATAGAAAAAAAATAAACTTAGGGAGAATAGAAGAATTTAGGTTATAAAGGCAGAGATAAAGCATTCCCGAGATGGTTAAGATATGGAGAAAAACATGAAACCGTGGAAGAAGCGGGATCATGGGTTGACCACGCACCTGGGCCACCCAACACGTGAAACTTAAAAGGTCCCCGCCCTTCGGGGTGGTTAAAACCGACGCACACCTCCTTAACCAAGGAAGTACTCCTCACAGGATGTGCTACATGTTTTTCTGAAAACATGGTTAAACGCATGACCAAAAGACATAGTTTTTCATTTAAGGAGGGTTCCTAACCAATCATTTAAAAAAACTCCATTAATGGGATTTAAAAAGGTGTCAAAACACGGTTTAAAATTCCAATTCACGCAAAAAGGAGGCGCTACTGGAAAACCCATGGAGAGGTCACCGTTACACCAAGGCCACCGGTAGGCGAGAGCTATCGGTACCCTAAGGTCACTGGTAGGCTAGGTCTACCAGTAGGCCAAGGCTACTAGTAGGCCACGCGACTGGTAGGACGGGGCATCCGATAGTCCGGGGCCACCGGTAGGCTGAGGCCACCGGTAGGCCGAGGCTGCCGCTAGGAGTCTTTTCACCGAGAATCTGGGATGGCCTTCTAAACCCCCCAGAACACCCCAAACATCAGATTTTTACCATGTAATGGACCCCAAAACCTCGAGGCATTACATATTGTAACTAAAGATACCATAAAACTAAATTATAACGTTTATAACTATCATATAACATAAATTCTATTACATTTAAATATCTTTTAGTTGTGATTTTTTTTATTAAGAATCAAACCAACACTCTTTTAACAAAATTAGTTCAAAGCGATAATGATTACATACACATGAGGTTGAAAATATGTAAAAATTCACTAATATTTATTTTTATTTAATTATTTTAAATGTGGAGTATAAATGGTTATATTTATGAAAAAAATTGGGTATGTATTTAGTGAACTTAATTTAATTATTTTGGATGTTTGGTGCATGTAAAAAATAAATCAGGTTCGAGGTAAGAGATTTCATCTCAAATTCCTATCTTTGAGAAATATTTGATATTATGCACCTAATTTCATTAATATGTTGTATATAAATCATATTTGAGATATAATATCACATGTTATATTTTAATAATGTTACTTTATGTTCAATTTCATCCACTTTTTTTTAAACTTGCATTGATTTAAATGTTACTCAAGCTATAAGGTTTTTTATGGTGTTAATGTTTATTTTTTGAGACATGTTTCATTTTATACACATTGTTTCCATTGTATATATCCTATTTATTTCCTATAAAATGGGTTTTATATATGTTTTAATCTTAATTAATGGGATAATCTATTTCTAATTGTTTTATTTTCTTCCAATTCGTTTTGACTCAATTGTTACTCTTATTGTTAGAGATTATGGTAACTCAATTTTCATTCATTGAGTTATGATCTTTTACTTGAATATATTTCATATAATTTTGGTATATTATTCCCTATGATTTTATTTTGTGGTGTTTTCTATTTTTTAAAAAATTTCTTACATAAAAACCTTTTCGAATGATTTATGCTTCATAGAATATTTTTCCTGTAAGGAATAAGGATAACTAAAATCTCTTTTTATTGAGTTATTATTTTCCAAAAAAAATCTTATCCATAATTGGTTTCTACAACTCTAAAATCACATAATATGGTTTTTTATAATACATTCTGTGAAAATTATGTTTTACTAAAAATAATGTTTTTACTCTTCTTACAATTTTAATTGTAAAAAAATATATTTTAAAAATAATAAAAAGATTTCTTCCTTTTACTTTCAAATATTTTGTCTTCCTATCCTAATTAATCCATAATTAAAATTTTATTTTTCTTAAGGATCCATTATTGGATATTATTGTTAAAATTAATTATTTTCTAAGGGTCTCTCAATAACATTTCAAATTTTACATTATAAATCGAAATATAAATTCATATTTTAAGTGAATGTTAAAAATGTTTTTAAAAGATATTTTACGTTTTTTATCCATTTACCTAATAATTTTCAAAAGGATTTACCCCAATGGGATTTTGTTATATGATTTAGCCTCAAAATACAAATATATTATCATCTGTAGTATTGAACTCATTGTGTCATTCAATTCAATTATTCTTCTTTCTTTTGTGATTCCATTTTAAGTACCCATTTTGTGATGGTGTTTTCAATTTATGTAAACACCCCTCCTATGTTTCCACCATTTCTCTAGGGATGTTTTCTTTTAAAAATTTCAAATTATGTTCTCTAGATGTATTATTATCATCTTATTCCAATCATGAATTAAGCATATACTCTTTACCAAATACAATATAAACAACTCATTTTACTAATTTCATATTGGATTATGTTTACCTAGAAATATTATCTATTTATAAACACGGGGAAAATTATTTTCATTCTATGTGTTTTAATTCTAATATGGACTGTTATTAGAAACATGACTATGTTTTTTTAACTATTCTCATCCATTATTTGGATGTGTTATGTTCAAATTCTCTCTTTTAGTATATGGGTAAATGTATTTATATATTTTATGATTATTAAATATTTATAACATCGTAATCATTTTACAAATTATATTTCGTGATTTTTATAAATATATATCCAATATTTACAAGCCCAAATATCATGAGAAATAGAGTCTTTGTAAGACTAGATTTATATTAGATAAAATGATCTAAAACATGACACCATATATTTATTCATTTTAACGATATCCTAAATCCATTTTAGATCATCAAACCACAAAGTATAACCTAGGGACTACATAAATAAATGATTTTGATAAAAATACTAGTATTTTAATAAACATGATAAGGAAATATAACATGTCAATCAATGATATAACATGATATCATAAAAGATAAGGCTCATGAGTAATCACATATAATCATAACTAAAAGAAAATTCTATCATAATATCATGGTAACATAGGAAATGTGGAAGAAACAATAAACATGAAATTAATATGATTCAATTCTTTCATCTTATACAATATCACATAGTGTACAAATTCTTATTATAGATTAGGTTTACTCCCTAATCCCATATATGATGTCTCTTGTTACTAAGGATTTAAAAAATTCATTGGAGCTTTATTTGGGTGCACCAATTATATAATGTTCTGGATTAATGTGTGACACTAAAGGAAATAAATCATATTCCATACCATAAGAATTACCCATGAAAATAAATTGGGATGCCATTTTGTCTCATACCATAGCCCAAGGTAATTTCACAATGAAGGTATTTGAGAAATGAACATAAAGCTTGTAATACCCAATCAGAGGAATGGATAATAAGATATGTTTATATGTGAGATAATTATATACATAATTTTTAGCAATTTCATCACATTAATAAGATATATGATGTTAGTTTGAGAGAAAATGTTCATAACCCAAAGTAAAGGGTGGTTTTTATAGATCCCTTACCTCGAGCTCAATTCATCACATATTTTTCTTACCATAATAAAAAATAAATTTATGTTGATAATTGACTTTATTAAGAACTTTTTTACTGTTTAATATTCTTTTTATTTAATATATTTTAATGGTATATTCAATTAATTATTCATTTAGGTTCAAGTCATATGTTTTGATAATGTTGATATCATATATCCAAAATCACATTTGAAAGTTGACTAATGTCAAATAGATTATTATTTAAAAATATCCAGCATAAAAATAACGACATAATTATCATTTTCATAAATCATTTATACTTTAAAACCCAATCATTATGGATATTAGTGAAAAAAGAACTATGCTACAGTCATAGAGATGGTAAGTCATACGTACGCATGAGTAATGTTTCAATTTTTCAATGATCGTGATTAAAATAAGGTAAGTATTATTATATATTATAAGAATTATAATTATATAATAAATTTAATATTATTTCTTTTAATACACTTAAATTTTCAATCAATGTTATTTGGTAAAAAAAACTATACACATCACTTCATGAGGTGGTAGTCCACCTCAAACATAAACGATGTTTTCATTTTTTTTAATATATGTTCGGTTTAAGAGGTATATAATATATTAAATTCACATAATGATTAATATTTACTAATTATCACATATAAATAATAAATCACTCATAATAAATATTTTTTAGAGGAAATTATGGAAAATTAATTACATCAGTTTTCGATGAAGTAGTCCATCATACACATAAATGATGGTTTCATTTCCAATTCTATGAAAGTAAAGTTGTATTTATGGTATTCCATTAACATAATAAGATCATAGTATATTTGAGATATTTTTAATTACATCAACTTCTTTTACTAATATATTAATGAGGTGTAAGAATAAATAAAACAAATATACTCACTTAAAAATGATACCTCTTCTTCAGACCACCTCTTTAATATTATACTAGAAGCATTCCTATATTTTAATTCAAATATAAAAGAGGATTTTAGGGTGGGATAACTGACATAATTTAGTGATTTGTGCTGGTTTTTCCTAAAAAATGGATTTTTTAATTATTTATTTTATAGGATATGGGTTCTCTTTTAAAAAGGTAGGAGGATTGTCATTATTGTAAATACGCAAAACTATTAAACAATAGGAAGTCACTCTCAATCCATGTGCCTCCAAAAAGATACAAATAATTAGGTGGAGGATAAATAAGGCCAATAAAAACCCACTAAAATTCATAATATAAATATTTTTGAACATGATATTCTATTTACCTCTTTAGTATAAACCCCCACCCCCTGGTAAAGTTGTATTAGAATTAACTGTGGTAATATTTGTTTAGAATTTCTAGTATTCATTATGAAAAAATAAAGTTTAAATTATTATTTACTATAGATTATAATGATTCCAAATATTTAATCCATTTTATGAAATTAAATTAACATAATTTTCTGAATTTTATTAATAATTAAAGTCACAAATGTTTTGAAAATGGATTTTTTAGAAATGCATTTTTAAGCATAAGATGATCTTATAATAACTATATGACAAGTAGTTATAATTAAATGAATTTAAATTAATATTTGTATATGTATTATATATAAATTTTAATTAAATCACTCTCTCTTAGGATTTATTTTAATTAATTAATATTTAGATACATTATGCATTTCAAAATAATTTTATGTAAAATGTGTTTTTTAGCATCAAAATAAAAATATATTAAAATCCAATATAAATATTATTTCAATTTATGTAATTTGATACAATATAAATAAATAATACTTATGTTACATTTAAATCATTCTAAAATAATAATTGGTCTTTAAAATTACTTAATTAATTAAAATAAAATGATAATTTTACCAAATATTTTTATTTTTCACTTTTCACATAATAGATTTATTTTCTGAAAAATCCAAAAATTTAACCCAAAGGTAATTCAGATGTTTTTATTTAAAAATAATTTTAATTTTAAAAAATATCATTTCAAAATTTTATAATAATTAATTATTAAATTTTCTAAAAAAATTTAATAAAAATATTTTTTAAGAAAACTTATTTTTTTGAAGAATAAAACTATTTTCTAAAAATTGTGTTTTTATTTCCTACGAATTTAGAAATTTATTAGAACATTTATATATATTTAATAAATTATTTAATCCCATTCATACCCACTAATTTAATGCATGGGTTATAACGGTCATATTTAAATAATCATGGTCCGTTGGGGTTCAGTGTCGTGTGTAGCTTAAACTATTGGACATATTTTTCCCTTCTAAAAAATGGGATATTACATTTCTAACTTAGGTTTATTATTTATAGAAATTATATATAATTCATTATAATTATATCAATGTTATTATTCTGTAATAGTTTCATTAAGTAATTTTATGAAATGTCTTATTGAATCTTATATTGATTGTATTAGACATAATTTGGAAATAGAGGGCCTAGGATTATATTACCCATGATGCATCGACATGAATTATGAGATAAAATATTTAGGGATTTATTGTATACATAATCCCGTAAAAAATAGTTTCTTTGAAAAATTCCTTTAAATAATATTTTTAATATCTGGAATTATGAATTCCCTTAGTATGATATCATTATTATTGAAATTCATTTTTTCATTTATTATCATGGATATAGCATTATCTTAGTTATACTTGATTGTGTCTTTATATTATTTAAATATTCCTTCCATAATATTTATTCCATAATTATCTTAGTTTTATCTTTTCCCTTATTAAGAATTTAATCTCTACCCTTGATATGTTACAATTTCTCCACATTATGATGAAAAGCATTATACATGATATGTTTAACAAGATAGCTTGTATAAGGATTTTATGGGAGATTTTTAAGACTTATTATGGATTAGGAGGTTTTTTATATAGTGTAAAAAATTTCCATTAGTTTAGAACACATTTATTTTATTAGATAATTATTTCCCTTATTATTTAATAATATAAAATGAAAAGCTCTTGGGAATTTATTTAATGGAATTTTTTCTTCCAATCACGTAATTATGGGGTAGTTATGTCCATGAATCTGTAGTTGGTATTGAAGTAGGTATGTAAAGTATGTGTTTATGTAACTAGATCTAGGAGTGTGAATTCAGGGTGACTTATGAGGTCTACCATAATTATTGTTCAGATAAAGGATCCAAGGATGATAACTAAAGGTTAAAATAATTATATGATTCCCTATATTGAAACAAGAAGTTTTTAATGTGGATTACTCATCTTATAGTAATTGTAGGTATAGTAGAGGATTTGGGTTCATGGATTTGAGATATTGGCTGAATTAAAAATATCCCTATAAACCTAGATGTTATAGGACACCATTATTCAGGGGGAGGCTGAACATACTCAAAGAAGAAAAGCTTATAAATAATATGAAACATATGGATAGAAGGTTGAATTATTTTAAAATAATTTTGAAAAGTTAAGGGAAAATGTGATCACCCAATTCACTTAACAGAAAAATGCCTCACTACTTGGTTACCCTAAATATGTGTGAATCACACTACACAAAATTCATAGGATAATAAATTTAAAGGAAATAAAAATGTATTAGTTATTTATATAGAACACTAACCATCTCAAAAGTAATGTCCATATATATTATATGGTGTTTTGTATTCACATATTAAAATATATTTGATGATATTGAATGATTTTGAGTACGGAAAGAGAAAATAAATAACCTTTAAAAATGATGGGTCACTCAAGATAAGATGATTCGGTTCAATAATAATCATATAGGATAATCTCAAAATCAAAGAGCACATTATTTATAGATATATTGAAACATAATTTTTTTTATTTTGTCGCAAAAATGTGTTGAATCATGTAAAGTAGTTTTTCATAAGTATGAATTTCATGTAGTGTGAAAAAAAGATTAATTTGTTTTTATACGATGGTAGTGAAAATGAGTAGACTTTTTTTAGTTCGGTTATGCTGAAAATTTATCTCACTTAAGAAATATTAAAGAAAATAAATTATAGAATGAAAGACTTGGAAAAATAGGTCAAAAATAATTTAAGTAAGTTATTCATCGACAAAATGTTCATGAAGTTGTAATACTAAAGTGAGAAATAAATTGGATTCTATCTACATTTCTAAATGTGGTATTGTTATTTCTTCACTAAATAATGTGGATATTTAAATAACTCACCGGTTATCACTTGTTAATTCTGATGTTTATCGAACTATGATGAAGAAATAAACAAAAAAATGTAATTTATTTATTTATTTAATTGATTAAATAAATCTTAGTACCTGAATTATCCTATTGAAACATAAGTCACATTCCATAATGATTTTGAAAAGTTTTATAGAAGTTCAAAAAAGAATATGGGTTTATCCTTAAAGAAGATATGGATGGAAAATGTTGATGAATACAAAAGTATAAAATTTGAAAAATTTATTATAAATCATGGTATTCATCTTTTTTTTGTACACCGTATACCAAAAAAATGTGTTACAAAAAAGAACAACATGAAATTAGTGTAAATGGTTTGCACATTGTTGGTGATGCAAGATACTTATTAATTTTTCTAGAGGGATGTAATTAATATAATTATTAAGACTCAAAATAGATTATTTTTCCTACCCAATTTATATATGTTTCTATATGAAATGTATTATAAGAATACCCCTATCTTGAAAAAATTTATGGTATTTGACAGACCATTTATTGTCAATCTGAAGAGTGAAAAAAATTTGATTTTTGATAAAAGTGGAGTTAAAGGTACATTTATTGGTTATTATACATTTTCAAGAGGATACTGGTGTAACAAAAAAGGATGATTGTAGATATTTTTGATTTCAATGTTACGGAACACTCAATAAATGGATTCAAAAATCAAGAACCAATTTGCATAAGTGAAGATAATGAATTTTATTTAATTAAGAATCAAGATATAAATTTGGGAAATAATGGGAATTTAAAAGAAATATATGTTAAAGATAATGATTGAGATATTTATAGTTATGAATATTATTCTTTTTTACACAATCATGGGTAAGAAAGTATATGGAGTAGTATAATATCATTGGTGATTAGAGAAAGCCAATTCGAACTAGGATAACATTGAGGAAAATAACACATAACGTATTAATTTCATAGGTTCAGAAAATAGATTTAAAAATCCTTAGGGAATGAATATTATATAAATTATATAAATTATATAAACGAGAAGTTCATTACAACCGAGAACAAAATTGTGGATGTATACACAAAACCAATATTGAATAATTAATTTTGTAAGGTAAGGTTGCTGATAGGAGTTTAATTGCTATACATTCATGGTCATGGTATGGTTGGTTTCTCCCCTCTCTTTTAGTATTTATTTTTAAAATGTTGTACCATAAAAACATAAATTTCAAATAATATATTTGTTTATTAAATTGGATAATATATTTAATGGGTGTTTTCCAAAGAGGTATGATGTGGATTTAGTGTGTTTGTGTTTTCAAAGGTGTAAATATATGAATTTTAAATTGTTTTCTTAGAGAAGCATGTACATTATTCAAATTATTTTTCATAGTCATCAAAATGGTTTCTTTAGAACATTATGGGGTAATTATTAAGGATTATACATGTAAAATTTGGGAAATAAGTTTTGAAATAAGATAATGTGAGTTATCTTATTGGGGATTTGACATTATCATTCATGGTTTTGGTGTCCTTTGATGAATTTGGTCATGTAGAGAAATGATTATTAAATGATGATTCATTACTATGTTTAAAGGGTGAATTATGTTTGATGTTCAATAGTAATTTCATAAAACCAGTGGTGGTTTGTATATGATGGTTGTGCTCAAAATAAAAAAAAAGAATTTTTAACCAAATTTAGGGGAGTTTGTTGAGACCTAGAATTATTTATATAGTGAATGAATATTAGGAATATATGTCTATAAAGGGGGATATAATATGTAGTTAAGGTGTAGTGGGTGTCATATGTGTTTTTTTTTTGTCAATATATCAATACAATTATTAGATGAATGAATCATACTCAAACTATTGTGAATAATGTTTATTCATCAAAAGTGAAGATAGTTTAAAAAAACTTTTAAAATTGAGAAGTTAGAGTTTTAGATAAGTTTTTATTGTGGTAGAAATAATTAAACTGTGGATATTTTGGTAATACTGTAAGGAAATCTATAGAATATTAAATTTTAATGATTCATAGTTACTCATTCCAAAATGGTTAAACACAAATCATGAATACAGTCTAAATTGAATGACACTTTTATTAGTCTTTCCTAAAATTGAAATCATACCACAATGTTCATTAGTTTTGATGCAACGTACATGATCACCATATAGTGAGGAGGCCAATAAAATTGGATCTTATCGGATTCATACATTTTAGGGTGACACACCATAGTAGAGTAAATCATGTAATAAAGAACCTAGAAGTGAAATTTATGATGATTAAGAAAGAGGTCTTTCTTTGTGAATAAATGGGTTTCAATGTGGAGAATTGAATCATATAGTAGTGATTAGGATGTGAAACATTATATTTTTTATAGAATTAATTAATCTAGGGGTCATTCCACAAAGGAATTTTTCACGATGAAAGTATCATGGTATTTTAAGATAAGTTAACATGTAACCGTTGTATCATGCTGAAATATAGATCATTGTGTATGGAATAGTACACTCAGACTAAAAGGAATATTATCATATTATGATAGAGATAAAATTATATTATTCATGTTTTTTCTAATGTTACCCCCTTAGTGATTCAAGGGATACACAGACATAAACATTTAATCCCTCTAGTTCCTATCCAAGTGTGCCTAAAATACATAGATAGAATTGGTGTCCAGAAATTAAGAATGAATAGTTAATGTGGAAGTTAATAACTTAAATTTGAGTTTGTAATTAAGATATTAAATCAGAAAAAATAGAGTTTGATGTTGTGGAGGTGTAGAAAACATTATAAGAATAAGAGATAAATAGATTGTGGGTAATGTGAAACCATACAGAATAAAGAAGTAAAAAATGAATAAGAAGAAGAAAAAAATAAGGAAAAATAAGGACACAAGAAACATGATAGAAGTATATATTAGGTGAAGAAAATCATCTTTTTATATTTAAGATTATATATATTTATTTATATGAGAGTAATAAATACAATACAGTAGAAAAATGTTATAACTAGAGGTCAAATATAATCCTAGATCATCCGATACAACTTATTTAATCTAGTTGCTCGTCTGATCATAGGTGATTTCAAATCATTTCAAGGTTGTAGATTCTCATTTTAAGTAGTTCATCATGTAAAAATATATTTTTTTGTTGTTTTTAGTACTTGTGGTGTTTTTGTATTTTTTATAGTGAACTTTTCATTAACATAAATAGGTGTTGAATCTTGTTTGAAGGGAAAAATAAAATGAAGTTAATTCACTGATTCACACCCTCTTCTAATGAATTATCCCTATTCTTGTTATCTGTATTAATTATAAATAATGATAATTATAAGAATCTGAACGTTAATTTTTTATTAATGATTTTATATCTTTTCGATTCATGGGTATTGGATACCAAATTTACATACCACTATTTTCTGATCAATGAAATACTAAAAATATGAGAGAATTGTTGAAAGGATAATTAGATATTTATGTTTGAAATAGGGAAAGAGTTTTCACATTTAGAGTTGAAACATATATTGTAATTCTACTTAATGTTCCAGTTCATGAATTTTAAAACTATTACAATTTGGTACCCATAAATAGATATTTTATTTTTATGTCTTAGTTGAACAAACATATGTTTTCATTCATAACATGTAATAAGAGTTTTCTATACACATGAATGAAATGTATAATTACATAAGGTATATGGTGGGTGGTTTATATAATGTAGAAATGAACAATTTGTTCCATAAAATTTATGATGATAATTTCATGGTTGATTTTGACATCACTTACCTTTGGAATTTTCATTTATGGAATATCAATGATAAACTAATCCAAAGAGTCTAAATACATGGATTGTTAGAATCATTTGATCATATATTATTTGATAATTATAAACCTTTTTTATTAATAGTATTGATCAATGAATGTTTTAATATAAATATTAAGTGGGGAACTATTTTATATAATACATTATGATTTTAATAGAACAATGACCACAAAAATAAGTGGAGGGTGTAGATACTTTATATCCTTTATTGATTACTTTAATTAGTAAGGTTATGTTTGTTTATGTTATACAAGTTTGGAAATTTCCAATAGTTTATAGTTTTAGAATTGAATTAAAAAATCAAATACAAAAATGATTAATATTATATGATGAGATTGGGATATTAAATAATTTATCTTCATATTTACCAATCATATGAGTGATTAGGGAATTTTTTTCATAACTCTCTCCTTTTGAAAAAACATAATGGAATGGTATGTTTGAGAGGATGAATTTTAACTTTTTTTATAATATTTAATTGATGAATATTTTTTTGAAATTATTATATCATTTTATAGACAAAATTAAAAATTGTAATCTTTCATAAAAAAATATGTTTTAGATAAGGTAGTCATAAAAATACATATTTGATCTAGACTTGTAGGTGAACTAAATTATCTTTTATGAGAATCTTGGTTTAAAAAGTATACATTAGATGTTATTATTTTAAAATAAATATCCTTAAATCAGATATTATTATTTTTAATCATAAAAAAACAAGGATGTTACATTAATAATATTTAAAAAAACGTTTTTTGGGTCGCACTAAAAGTTTTTCTTTAAAAGGAACAAATTTTGTAAAATTTCATTTGGAGGAAATTTGAACTTGAAGGTGTTTATATTTTAAAATTTGTTTCCTTATAAATAATATGATAAGTTAATTTTTATTACCATATCATGTATATAAATATCTATGTGTGATTGTATCTTGAAAAAATAGGGTTAGTTATTAGGATTACACTACATACATAGAAATTTCATTGGATTGTTTTTCATATCAAATGGTTATAACAATTCCCAACTATAAGGAATATCATGAGAAACTGAGATAGAAAGATTAAATAGAAGTCATATAATTTTGGTATATCATGCTAACAAGGTATATATGAGGTCTTCCTATCTTTTTTAGGGCCTCATAATAATTAATACAACTCTTCATGAATTTCACACTTGGTAATGTCGAGTGGAGGGGGTAATAAAGACTGAACCACATATTGGAACACCACTTTTTTCATGTGACACTAGTTGTTATTATCTACGAACATGTGTCTTAAAATCACAATTTTAGATCATTATCTTTGTAATATTCATGACGGTATCCTATTAATAAGGCCCCTTGGGAAGATAATGGCCTTCTTAAAAAAGAACAGGCCTTATATGCCTCATCTTTTCCAAAATATTTTAACCGTTGAGCCTCCTCTCTTACACCCATTGTAGGCTTATGCCTTCTTCTCAACTGATGGAGAAGATCCTTCATCACCCTCACTTCATCTACTCCTGGATATTCCCTCTCTATAGCCTTTATCCTCTCCCCATTCTTCCAAATGTTGTACTATGTAAAGACAATACCCTAGTTTCCCGAAGTTGGTGCCTTAATTCATTACATTGGCATGATTTTATGAAAGTCATATCCTGAAGGAACGAATAGTTTATAAGTTTGGGAAAAAAATATATACATAAGTTCAAAATTATATCTGTAAAGGTAATACAATATAGAAATTTCTTTGAAAACATCTATAATTCCTAGGTTATCCCTACAAGTTATTCATAATATACCTCCTCATGTCCTACGAAATTGAAACATAATAAAGGGATGAGATCCAATTCTCAGTAAGGGTAAGCAATATAGTGTAAGATATCATAAAAATAAACATTATGCATGGTTAATAACTAAAATCACATGCCTTTAAAAATAAACCTGAACACATTATGGTGGGAATAAGATATGAATAAATAATTCCACAGAAAAGCATAATCATGGGTATTATACAAGTCAAATAACCACATTATATTTAAACTAATTACTTAATAACTATAGAATTCATAATTCTAGACATCATAACCATACCATTCCGGCCTCGTGCCAATACCATAAATAATCATTTTTTCTAGCCATCGTGCCAAGACCCTAGTTTGTCTCATGAGACCTACTGATGCCTCGAGGGGATATAGTGGGAACAACCCATCAATTTATACATCTAATTAATTCCTCATCTGACTAAGGACAAACATAAATTAGATATACATTCATATTTAAAGTAACTAACTGAATATAAAAAACTTTCCATATATATTAATCATAAACACTAACCATTCAGAGAAAATGGGGGAATAGTTTTACGATAGAACATTCACACTGAAAATAATAACAATAAATTCAATTAAATATGGTATATGATATCATAATATATTGAATCCAATAATATATAAGAATCAAAAAGAGTTTGGAAATAGATGAAGATACTCTTATAAAATCGTCGAGTAATTTTTGAGATATACACTCTTCTACTTTAAAAAAGAAGAGTTCATTTATAAAAGTCACATTAAAAAACTAGAAGTGAATTAAGAAATTATTTTTATAATAAAATTATTTTTTTAGAAATATAATTGTTTCTAAAAATAGATTATAATTTTCCCTTTAATATATGTAAGAATTTTAGAAATTCCCTGGAATCGAGCCTATGTTTCGGGAATAATTTTTGAAAGATCCTTTTAAAACATATAATTATTCATTATTGAAAGTAGGATTATGGATGGTAATAATATATATATAATTTACAAAATAAATTATGAGTAGTTAATACTAATAAATAATAATTTAATTGATATAAGTAGAGAATTAGAGTAACCCGAATGAAAATGGAGGTTCGGGTAGAAAATATATTCCTTATGTATAATGGTGTTGTTCAAATGATATTGGTGTCATGGATAACCAAATTAAAGTCATTAATTATTATTACTAGAACCTTTTATTTATTTAGTTGATTTATTATAGCCTTATTAATTTCTTTCATCACTTTGTTGACGGGTTTAAGAGGTTCAATTTTATTGTTTGTGAGTCTATTCTTCCTTGGTATTTGTGAGAAGTTTACTTATATGCATGTAAGTATAAAATTGTTAGATGAGAATGGTTTTTGAAAATAGAAGTGGCATTTTATTTTTTATCATCTATAAGATTACATGATTATAAAATTAATTTGGTTATTTTAAGTGAAGATTAATCATTATATATATCTTTAATAAATATTGTTTGTGTTAATTAGCGGTTTTGACCAAAACAAACTCATTTTGATTTATAAAATAATATCATGTGTAAAAAAGATTCTCAAACCTTAAATAAGTTATAATAAATATATTATAGTATGGTTAAACCATAAAAACAATATCATGACAATAATTTAATATGGTAATAATAATTGAAACTAAGACATCCTTGAATGTGATAAATGAACACATCTCAAATGTTGTTTTCACTTCTATTGTAAAATAAGGGGAAATGAGATATGATGGTGAATTATTAAATTATCATAACAAAATTAAAATGAATTTATGGTTCTGGAGTTTTAATAACATTTAGATAAAGGTAGGTGATGAAATAAAAATAAAATAATGGAAATCGAAATAAAAGAAATGAAAAGATGAATTTACCTCTTGAAGTTATATTCCTTGAGAGAATATTTAGGGGAGTGGTTTCTATATTTTTATGAGTACACAAGATACTAGACATGGGGGAGAATCTTTGGAGGAGATTTGGGTAGGATTTAGTCAAGGTAAACTGCTTGAGAGGAGTGAAGAGAAGAGGGAGTGATAAGGATTTTTAGAGTCGATGAGAGGGGTGATTTTTTGAATATCTCATTTATTATTTTATTATTTCCCTAAAGAAAAAAAATAGTGTTGATTCATTTGACCCATAATATAAATAAGTGCATGTTATTTCCATCCAATTGTGATTAAATCATTCATTATTCTAGGAATAGTGAATTTAACTGATAATGTATATATATACGATAAATTACGATACTTTACTATTCCTAAAAAAAATTGAGTATTTCATTAAAATACCAAAAATTTAACCAAAAAACTTTATAAAATGTAGAATTAAAAAATGAACTATGTTTTTTGAAAATAACTTTCTAAATAGGATTAATTTAATTTTTAAATAAATCATAACTCATTCAAAAAATAACAATTTTAAAACTATAATTTGTTTTTTATCAAAAAGAAAAATTAACCAAGATATCATAATATTATAACCATAAAACAATAAAACAATAATATGATTTAATATTCATAAGGGTCATCTTAATATTGATATAACTATTCATAAGGTAACGTTACTATTCACCAAAAATTATGTCTATCTTATCAGACACTAAATATCTTACTGAAAGCAGTTGTGTGTGTCAATTTTTCGAAATTCAAATCATAGAGGTGAAAAAATATGTTTAATGGATAGGTTATAACAATGTGGAGTTTTGAAGAGACCCAATGTTTCACGAATTCAATATTAAATTTATTTATAAATCCTTGGGGTATTACATTCATCCCTAACCCCTTAGAAAACTTTCAACTTTGAAATTACCAAAATGTTACCTCAAAAAAATATTTGGGTAGTTCTTCATCATAAGATCCTCAGGGTCCCATGTTTTTTCTCCAATTATATAATTTTTCCAAAGTAATTTTACCAGTCATGTCATCTGATTTTTTAAAACTTGTTCCTTAGTTACTAGGATCTGTATAGGCTCTTCATATTAAAATTATTCTATTTTCGATTCCATAACTTCATAAGCGAGGTCATGCTTTGGGTCCGGCATGTACTTTTTTAATAATGAGACATGGAACACATTGTGTAATTTATATAGGATAGGAGGAACTTTCAAATGTTAATACATATCTCCATTTTTCTCAATAATTTCAAAAGGGCCAATGTACCTAGGGCTCAGTTTCCCTTTCTTCCCAAATTTTATAACACCCAACCATGGAGATACTTTTAAGGAAACATGATCGCCCACTTGAAATTCCAAATACTTTTTGTGTTTATCATTATAGCTCTTTTTTCTTCATTGAGATGCTTTGATATGGGTTTTAATATTCGTTTCCTTTTTTTGTTGTTTCCTCCACAAGATATACCCCCAAATGCTTCCTTTCACCAACTTCATCCCAATATGTTTGTGTACGATATCTCATTCCATACAATGCTTCATATGGTTCCATTTGAATGTCAGAATAGAAAATATTATTGTAATAAAACTACACCAAATGTAAATACTAATCCCACATGCATTAAAAATCAAGTGATCAGGATATCAACATGTCTTCTAATGTTTGGATCATCCTTTTTGATTTCTCATATGTTTGAGGGTGATAAGAAGTACACAATCAAAACATCGAATCTATCGAATTCTGAAGACTTTTCCAATATTTCGATGTAAAATCAAGGATTGAGATCAGACACTACTGAAATAGGTGCTCCATGAAATCTTGAAAATTCATTGATATGGATTCCTATAAGGTTATCTTGTGGGAAATCCTCACTTATAGCGAGGAAATGTGCATATTTCATAAGTCAATCCACAATTCCCCATATTTCATTATTCTTTCTTGTATTTTTTTCAATCAAGTGACAAAATCCATGGTGATTTTATCCAATTTCCATGTAATAATAGTTATAGGTTACATGAATCCTCTAGGATGTTTTCATTCGGCCTTCACTTATTGACACACTAAACATATTGATACATGATCAGAAATTTCTCGCTTCATGTTGTCCCACCAGTATTGTTACATAAAATCTCTATAGATTTTAGTGCTACTAGGATGTATAGAGAAAATAAAAATATGGAAATAATCCAATAACTCACTTTTATCTTGGTTATAGCTATAACACAAATCCTCTTCACTAATTTCATAATTCCATCTTTATATACAAAGCCTTGTAACTTCTCATAAGACACAATACTAATTTTCTTTTGATGATTCTCTTCATTAGGAAAAGAACATTAAATTATTTCAAATACAGATGGTTGGGAATCCAATTGAAAAAGTAATTATGTTTCACATTCTTTTATAATTCTCATGTCCATCCATACAAGATCCATGAATTTTGGACCCCTTTAAATCATAATTTTGTTTAAAACACTTTGATCATTCATGCTTAATGCATCAGCTACCTAATTTTCTTTTAATGGGTGGTCGTGTATGGAACAATAATAATCCTTCAATAGATTAAGAAATCCCATTTTCCTCATGATGAGTTCATTCTATAATAAGATATATTTCAAACTATTTTGGTTCGTATATATCTTTTTTCATTCACCATAGTGATAGTTTTTCCATATTTTTGGAGAAAAGATCATAGTACCTAACTCAAGATCATGAGTATGATAGTTTTGTTCAGGAATTATTAACTACCTCGATGCATAGTAAATAACTCTATCATTCTATATAATTACACAACCCTATACATTATTTTATGCATCATTATAAATCAAAACCCTTTATTCCCTGATGGTAGAGTTGGGATTGGAGCATTCAATATTATCCTCATCAATTCTTTGAAACATTCCTCACATTCTTTTTTCCATATGAACTTATCCCCTTTACGAGTAAGCTTGATTATGAATTTGGATAAATGGGAAAAGTTCTAAATGAAACGCCAATAGAAACCTTCTAAACCAATAAAACTACATAGCTCAGTTATTTTTATTAGTGTAGGAAACTACTGAGTATCCTTTGTCTTCATATGATTAATATATATTTCATCCTTAGAGACAATATTGATAAGAAAAGAAATTTATTGAATAAAAAATTCACACTTTCTAAAGATAAGGGATTCCATATCATCCTCAAAAATTGTAACTTCCTTCTTCTTTCAATATATTTTCACAACATAATTTCAAATCCAATCCATACCAAGTATTATATAAAATTCAATCATGGTTATGATGATAAATTCAGTAGATAAATCACGTTCATATGCCAAAATGAGGACTGTCTGAAACATATTTGTTGTGATGATACTTCTCATACCAGTTTTGATGAACAACTCCATTAATAAATAAAATTGTAAATATCTAATTTTCCTGATAAACTGAGAAGATATGAAAGAATATGATGACACAAAATCAAATAAATAATTGGATATGTTTGGGGAAACAGTTAAAGTACTTTCCACCACATCATTAGGGACTTCAATATTTGTAGTTGTGATCTTATAATCTTGGCCTTACTCCCTTTGCCTTCTTTGGGGAAAATTTCCTTGATGCCTGGGAAAATCATTTTCATATTGTCTCCTCTACTTAAAATTATATCATTGAACATTGATAGCTCTTTTTTCCCCTTAAAATATTGGGATATGTGGTTTTTTTCTCCACACATATAACAAACACTCATACCCTTCAGAAAAGTACTAGGGTTTTTCTTCCCAAAATTATCACAGAGTGGAAGGTCAAATCTTCCCTTCTTCCCCATTTACTTATTTCGTTTTCTATAGTTTTCAACAGCTCTCTTATTCTCTTTCATTCATTTAAAATCATAAGGAATAGATAATTACTCTTCTGTCTTTATTCCACAAGAGTCTATATCATCATATGATGAGAAAAATTAGGAGACTAGATCCCTTAGGAGGAATGTTTTTAATTCATAAAAGTATTGATCAAACTTTCTCTTTGGATTTCGTATGTTGTCTATGTCATTTCTTTCTAACCTTGTGATGTTAGCTTCATACTTCAACATTATTATCCTATTTTTTCCCCTGATTCAAAAACTAACTTTCCATATATATTCATTGTTCACAATGGAAGTATTTTTCTAAGAATATTTCCTTAAAATCATTTCATTCCATTTCTTATATTTCTTCTTCCTTCTTTATGTTTTGAATTGAATACCACCACTGATATGCATCTCCTAATATAAGATAAATCACCAAGCGATCCTACTCTATTTCGTTACATCCCAAAGTGAGAAATATATTCTCTAATGAATTTATCCACTACTCCGCTAAAAATGGGTGTGTAGTCCCATTAAATGATAGAGGTTGGCATCGCGTAAAGTGGTCTAACATTTCTCTTCCATGTAGTGGATCTAGATTCTCCATATGGGTAAGGTTATTGTTCAAAACCTGGGTCAATTATTCCATTACTGTTATAAGTTTCTCATCACTAGTCATAACACCGAATCCAATAACATAATCTTGTAATGGATGGAAATCACCACATGGGACAAGCGTGTTCATGCGGTTTTTATTCCTTCCACTTGGTGAAATTTATAAATAATTTCATACAATAGATTAGGTTATGAATCATAATGTATAATCTTAACATATAAAAATACTTAGCATAAATTGAAATCCTATACCTAGATAATCACATACTCATAAACATTGTTTCCTTGTGTAAAATTTTATATTTAAATCCTTCTTAATGGATTGTGAAGAAAATGTGAATTATCCCAAGAATATCCCCTTGGAGTTTCACAAAAGGTGCATAGTAAGGCCCATTTTTTTACCAAGATACCCCATGTCATGCCTGAAACTCCTTGTTGGAAATGTTACTACTCGGTACATCTGTTCCAGAGCCTCGTCCAATTGTAGTATCCAAATATGGTTGTATTTTCTAGTAAGATCCACATAATCTATTCCTTAATAAAATTACATTATGTACTTGAATGTTTATCCTCAAAGTCTATCTTATGGTTTTGTTCCCTAATCTGCATTTTCTAAATCTAGTTTCCATGTTTTCTACTAGAAATCATTTGATTACAACTATAAAGACCCGAACTGATTTTCCTAGAGTCGGTGCCTTAATTCATCACATTGGAATGATTACAAGAATGTTGTATCTTGAAGGAACAAATACTTCAATATTTTTTGAAAACCAGATACATTGATATATTTTACATTATAACTTAAAAGGAAATACAATATAGAAATTCATTTGACAATATCAATAACTATTAGGTTATTCATGCCTGTCATTCATAATATACCTCTTCATGTCCTGGGAAAATGAAAAACAAGAAATGGGTGATCTAAAATGCTATGTAAGGGTAATAAATACAGTGGAATATATCATTAACATAAAATTTATTCATGGAGAATAAATAAAAAATGGGCCTTTAAAAATGAACTTGAAAACATTACGACAGAAATAATAGATGAATAAATAATTCCATAATGAAGCATAATCATGGGTGTTCTACTGGTTGAATAACCTCATGAAATTTCAATTACAAGTTTCAAAATCATGGAATGTATTATTATTGGCATCATATTAATACTATCAAGGCCTCATGCTAAGACCATAAATACTTATTTTTTTAAGGACTCGTGCCAAGATCATATCTTTTCACATGAAACCTATTTGATGAATCGTGGGGATATAGTAGGCCACAACGATCAGTTTCAAAATCTGATTCATTCCTCATATGAATGGGGATAAAAATAAACAACATATATATTAATATTGAAAATAATAGATGAAATTTAAATAACACTATGGGAAACAGAGGTTTCCCCAATGGTTTTATACCAATAGTTTGAAAAAACTGTTGGTATACTGTCAAAAAGGAAGCATTGTTTCCACAGTTTGTTCAAACTGTGGGAAATGTGTTATTATAAATAATATTTCCCAATACTTTCTCAAACCATTGAGAAATATATAATTTATATAACATATACCAATGGATTTTAAAAACAGTTGTTAAATATTTTCCCCAAATACCCAACAGCCCAACTCCTACTCCGCCCGATTACAGACCCTAATACTTGGCTCCTTCAGAAGGTCTCTCTTTACCCTAGGCCGAAGAACTCCGTTCACCCATAGATCCATCTTAAATAGAGAAATTGTTTATTTATATACTTAAAATTACTAAGTGTTACCTTAGTTTTAATGTCCTACATCAATTTTTTTTTGTTTTCTATTTTGATTTGTGCTAAATCAGTGTTCCTGCAGTCTGTGGTATACCAAAAAATTTCATTTTTTTGTCATTTTGTTCTACACATAAATGGTGTTAAAGGTTTTGGTTATTCATATGGTCTTGAGGTGGGTAATGTATATAAGGACGGTCCATGTGAAGGGATTGGGTACGGTTGGGGTAGTGGTTTTCCATTTTTTAGTGGAGTGATATAGTAGTTTCTAGGGACTTTTGTTGAAAATTAGATTTGGATTTTGTATTAATAGTATTTGTTCAAGGAATAATTGGATGTGTATTGATATTGAGGATGAATTGGCTATTGGATAGCCCCCACCCCTCCTGTACCCCCCTGAATCCCCCTTATTAGACAACCCCCACCCCTTGCACCCCCACCCCCTGGACACCCCTTCCCCTTGGACAACCCCCTACCCCACCCCTAGACACCCCCACCCACACCCCCCATGGACACCCCATCCCCCCTATGGACACCCCCCCCCCGGACACCCCCCCGGACAACCCCCATTGGAAAGCCCCCCCACCCCATGGACACCCCCCATTAGACAACACCCCACCCCCTGCACTCCCCCCAGGACGACACCCCCACCCCCTTGGACATCGCCTTCCCCCCCACCCCCTGGACACCCCCCACCCCATAGACACCAATCACCCCCCATGGACAACCCCCCTAGACACCCCCACCCCATGGACACCCCCCACCCCTTAGACACCCCACCCCATGGACACCCCCATCCCTTAGACACCCCAGCCCCTGGACACCATCCACCCCCTCGGACAACCCCCCCCCCCCCCCACTAAATACCCCCCCCAGACATCACTGCACCTCCAGGACACTACCACACCTCCTAAGTGCTTGGACATGTTTTAAATTGGAATTAACAATATAGGTGATTTCCTCTTTCCTCCATGAATTTTCCTAAGTGACCTATAGAGCCTTATAAATTAAATTTTCATGTTTTGATAACTTGAATTTTTCATGTTTTGATAAATTTAATTTTTCATGTTTTGAAAAATGGAATTTTTCATATTTTGATAAATTGAATGAGTTGTTTGGAATGAAATGAATAATGCATGACAATTTTCATTTCTTAATAAACTAAATGGTTTTAAATAAAATTACCCTAAGGGGGATACAGGGGTAGGGGGTTCTCGAGGGTGTGGTGGGATGTCCAGGTGGGGGGGGGGGGGTTGTCCTGGGGGGGTAGGGGCTGCAGGGGGGTGTAGGAGGGATACATGGGTGTTGGGGAGGGGGGTATGGGCTTCCCAAGGAAGGGTTTGGGTTTCCCTAGGGGTTCAGGGTGGGGTTTCTAGGTGGGGGAGGGGGTGAGCTGTCCTGGGGGTGGGGTTATCTAGGGGGTGGGGGAGGGGTGTGGGATTTCCAGGGGTGGGCTGTCTGGGGGGGTGGGGGTAGGCTATCTAGGTGGGAGAGGGGTATGGGATATCTAGGGGGGATTTCCAGGTGGGGGGGATGTCCAGGTGGGGGTGGGGGATTTCCATTTGGGGGTAAGGGGGCTGCCCAGGTGGGGGGGGGGGGGCTGTCCAGATTGGGGTGGGGGCTTGTCGAGGGGGGCTGTAGGGGGTAGGGGGGAAGTAGGGGGATATAGGGGAGGTGGTGTGGTATATCCATGGAGGGGGGTGGGCTGTCCAAGGGGGGATATCTAGGAGGGGGAGGGGGGTATGGTCTATCCAAGTAGGGGGGCTATCTTGGTGGGGGGGTTCCAATTGGGTGGTGGGGGTAGGCTGTCTGGGGGGGGTTGTCCAGGGGGCTGTAGGGGTAGGGGCTATAGGGTAGGGGTATGGGCTATCCAGGGAGGGGTATGGGCTATCCAAGGGGGAGGGGAGGTGTGGGATGTCTAGGGAGGAGGTGGTGGGATGTCCAGGTGGGGTGGGGGTTGTCCAGGTGAGGTGGGGGGGATATCCAGGTGTGGGCGGCAGGGGCGTAGGGGGCTGTAGTGGTGGGGGTGGGATGTCTAAGTAGGGGGTGTGTGTTTTCCACTTTGATGCTCTAAAAAATTAGGAATCACATATAAAAAATGTATAGTTTATTTCACACAATAAGACTTTTCTTGAATTTCCATATGAATACTCCCTCTTACCCTTCCAAGAAGAAGTGATCTCTGCAAAGAAATCTCACTCAGGTTATTATCCACTATCCATATTGATCTCATAAAAATTTATCATTCATACAACTCTATATCACCTAATGATATAACAAGGCTCATACTCCCATGAGTATTGTCCCATCAAAACATGGCTCATATGCCTAAACAACATAAATAGTATCATATTTAACACACACACAGAATTTTGTAGACATACACCTTATATCACAACCTAGAATTAGATCTCAGATAGCCTCTCAAGGCATTAATAAGCAACTTACAAAGCTTCATTTTTGGAGGTGTGTTTAAAATTAGGTGTTTTTCAGAATTCATGTATGATATTTAGAAAAGAAGATAAAATCTAACCCACATATTATATTTGGAGGTGTGTCTATAATTAGGTGTGTTGTAATTTATATGTATGATATTCATTGATTACACCAATAGTCTTCTGGGTCATCTATAATTGGATTGAAATCCTGCTACAAATGTATAGAGATTGGATTCTATTACCCTAGTTTTCAGTTGGACACCCCCCACCCCCTTAGACAGCCCCCTGTCCCCCCACCCCCTGGACACCCCCCTCCCCCTGGACACCCCACCACCCCAAAGGACAGCTCCACATCCCCAAGAAATCCCCTCACCTCCCCTGGACACCCCCCATCGTCATTGAGAAGTCCCCCCAGACATCCCCACCCCCTTGGATAGACCCCCCATGCCCTTGGACATCCCCCACCCCCCTTGACACCCCAACCCCCTTAGACTGCCCCTTGGACACAACCCCACCCTTGGATACCCCCCCCCCCCCCCCGGAACAGCCCCCACCCTCCGGGATAGCCCCCCACCCCCTAAGAACCCCCTGAACACCCCCACCCTTTGGGAAGTGTATTTGATCGCTCAAATAATATATTAAAATATAAAATTTCTTCAATCTAAAATTTAATCAACTCCTAAATAATTCTCCTCCATAAGTATACATGATCTTTTACACTTGTGTATAGTAATTTAAAGATATTTTGTTAAAAATATAGTATTTTTTGTCTTTTATATTATGATTCTCATATAGAGTAGTGTGTTAGTTAGGGTTTCATATAAAGTGTACAATTCTTATTTAATTAAATATATTTTTTATGAAACTTCAATATTATTGAATTGGTTCTGACAAAATGACTTATAACAATTTTTTTTACAAAATGGATGGATATTGGATATATGAAAATGATTGGATCTGGAGTGATTTTCAAAACAATTTAAAGAGATTTTTATAATTTTTATTTCGCAATGCTTCAGATAGTGGTCACATACACATCCCTGTTAAAATTGTGTTGGAAGACCTTGGTTGAACCATGAAGAGGTCAGCTACCACATAACTAAATATGCTTTTCAAGAAAACTACTATATGTCACATCACAGTAGGGAGAAAATGAAATCTCAAATTGCTGGTGATCCAAATGAGAGGACTAGATTGGAGAATTTGTTATATGACATATTTCTGTTTATTCATCATCATGAAAAAGAATGAATTTTGACCTAAGAAGACTTAGATATAAGCACACATGATGTGTCTAATAAAAATATTGATGTTATCCAGGTGAAAAATTTAATGAAATGATTGTATAAAATTTGGCACATCTTAATAGAATCTAAAAATTAATGGAAGACTATCCCATGTTCCAATGAATGTAATTTGGCACTTTACATTGATCCAAAGACTCTTGAATCTTTTTATGTCTAATGAAATATAATTAATAATGTGATTTCTTGATACTGATAGAAAGAAGACTAATGATGAGTTGGTTCACTCTGAAAATGGATTTGCATGGAAAATATTTAATGCTTGATATCTGGTGAGTCTGGGGCTTTCACGTGATGGTTTTAATCCATTTAGGAATATTCTTACTTCGCACAGCACATGGCCGATTTTTATCCACATTTATTACCTTCCCCCATGGTTGTGTATGAAAAAACCTTTCATTTTCATGAGTATACTTATATCTAGCCATTCTGATCCCATGAATGATACAGATATATACATACATCCTTTAATAAAATAGTTGAAACTTCTTTTGGATGTGGGTGTGTACACATAAGATGCATGTTAGAAAGACATATTTCATATGTGTGTTTCTCTTATGTGGACAACCAATGATTTTCTTGCTTATGCAATGATGTCTGGATGGAGTACAAAGGGAAAACTATCATCTCTAGTTTGTATGTAGAATACACGATCTAGAAGACAGAAACATTGATGTAGTTTCAATTTTATTAGACATTGATAATTCTTTCCAATGGACCATCCAAATAGAAATAATCATTGTTGATTTGAAAATACCATGGAGACTGATGATCCACCTCAACATATGTTTGGAACTGATGTTCTTAATGAAGTGAAAGATTTCAGTTTTTTCATTCTACAAGGGTCAAATTAAATTAGGGAAGAGAATAAATGGTTACACTAAAACCTATTACAATTGTAAGAAGAGAAGTATCTTCTTTTATTTTCCTTATTGGTCAACAAATTTGTTATTTCATTGCTAAGACGTAATTCGCATTGAAAAAAATATACTTGAAATGTTGCCTTTGTTTCTTCTAAATGTTAAGGTGAAGGAAAAAAGATGATTTACGGTCTCGGTGTGACTTGGTGGATTGGGGAATCAGACAATAATTTCATTCTATGTGTATCAGTGAAAATAAATATCAAGTTCCATGTGCTTCTTATGTGATGAAACCTACAGAAAAAACAATTTTTGGATGTACTAGAGATTATTAACGTTCCATATGGTATTCAAGAAACATATCTAAATGGGTCAACATAAGAGAGTTGAAGCTAAAATATTTGAAGGCTCATGATTACCACATCCTTCTACATGAGTTGATTCCAATAGAAATCTGTCATCTTTGGTCGGATAATGTAAGGGTGGTTGTTATTTGATTGTTCCATTTGATTAGATATCTATGCTCTAAGAAGTTTTCTAAGTCTTTCTGAAAAAAAAAATATTTGCAGATGCCCCATTAATATTGTGTGAATTAGAGAAAATATTTCCCCCATCATTTTTCACGTGCAAGCTACATATGATTGCCCATATTCCAACTGAAATACTTCTTGGAGGACCTATTTCATTTCATCATATGTATCCAATTGAAAGAAATATGTACACATTAATGTATTACGTCCGAAATAGGAATCATCCTGAAGGTTATGTCGGGAATGGTTACTTGGATCAAGAATGTATGGATTTCTACATTAAGTATCTGTCTGATCTTATGACAATAATTAACAGAACAATGAGAAACAAAGAAGAATAGTATGAAAATTTTGAACCCATTTTTCTATCACTTCCTCAAATATGAGTAATTCCTGGATCATATACATTGATGACATTAAGCCTTGAAGAGTAGGAGATAGCACAACACACAGTTTTGTTAACTGTGATATGTTCGATGACGACATCTTGTTTGTAAATTGAATATGTATATATTATATATATATATATATATGTTAAACTATTCCTATTTTTATCTATAGGGAACATAATGCAATGATAAATAGAAATCATCGATCTTTATATTTGAGAAAGAGGGAGACATTTCATAGAAAGAGTTTTCTTCTTTGTTAAAATAGAAGGTAAAAATATTAATGTTCAAAATAATTAAAACAATATTTAATTAAGTTTAATATTCATTTATTTTTCAGGTATTGGTATTTCCTAATGACTTTGTCTC
This sequence comes from Viscum album, assembly GCA_963277665.1. Classification (NCBI taxonomy): domain Eukaryota; kingdom Viridiplantae; phylum Streptophyta; class Magnoliopsida; order Santalales; family Viscaceae; genus Viscum; species Viscum album. The sequence continues at coordinate 117,844,517 of OY728155.1, read as the reverse complement.
TGAGGAAATAAGAGCTTTGTCTTTTGATCATAATACCGTGGTTTGGGACTGTAAATAAATTGATATCAATGGGTATAGATTTATTATTACTAAACAAGCAATGAACAAGAGAACACAACAAGATGGTGTTATGGTTACTATCACAATAGTGTGTTATGCCAGTGCATTATATTTTAGACCACAATTTGAAAATGTATGTTATTATGGAGTTGTTGAATAAATAATAATATTGGATTATTACTCTCATGGATGATTCACGATGATGAAATGCTAGTGGCTTGATTTGATCATGAGAAATGGCATATTTATTGATGATTGTGGATTTTGAGTAATTTATATGACTCACACTCCTACTACCGATGAACCATATATATTAGAATCAATGGAGAAACATGTTTTTTATATCAAATACCATCTTCAAGATGAAGTTTTTGTCATTATTGAAGTAATTCCAATACATTTTTTTGATGACGGTGGTGATGGAATTTACATCATCCCTACTGCCATTGGAAATGATCAATTTATTACTTTTGATGACTCTAATAGCTCAATTTTCATTATTGACTATGAACTTGAAGTTTTGGTCAGAAATATATAGAATAATCCATCCCTGTTCTCAATTCTTTTGGTTTCACTCAACTTGGGTTGTTAAGGTTGGTACTATTCAAATTGATTTAATATTGATTACAAATATGCTCTATCCAACTTGACCGTTATGTGAATTTTCAATGTTTATTGGTTGCTATTTTATTTTAATCTAGTAGATATATTATCCTTATTGATATGCGTTAACCATCATTTAAAACTATATTAAGGGTTTAATCATTCAAAATATATAGATTGATGACACTTAGTAAATAACCATCCTACTCAATAATTAAATTTTTATATTACATCTTTTACGATTTATAGAATTCATTATATATCTATTCAAGCTCATATAAAACATTGGATAGTTAAATTATTTATGAATTCCCCTATTCCTTCTCATATATTTTGTTTATTGGGTCACACATTAGTTATCCTTTTATAATTACTTCTATATTTTTTTCAAATGTCGTAAATGTAACCAATCGAAGAGAGGTGATGAAAAAAGATTATAGACAACAATAATTGCATGGATGATATGGGAATTCCACCAATAGTGCATGTAGCGAGTATTTTACTTCAGATATATATATTTAAATAATATATAATTTCATTTGATTATTTTTTTTTAAAAAAAATTGTAGGATACACCTCTTAAGCTAGAATTATTTGATGTGAAACCTAGTAGTGGTCCCAGTACTTTGGGTGTTTGTATGAGGGGGTGGTACTACAGCGAACCAATATGGTCAGCATACTCTATTACACCCAACCCCCCCCCCCCCCCCCCAACTAAAATACCACTTATCCCTTATTCTAATCATGTTTTGTCGTTAGGGACACATGGGAAATTTAGGCCTCCAATGTCCCCCCCCCCTTTACATCTAAGCCTCCTCACTCATCTTTACCATATTTGATGATGATTCCCACTCCCCATGCGGCATTTGGCCAGCCATCCATGTCACATTCTTTTACTTGTTCTTAAATTTTCTCCAATATTTTATATTCTGTCTTCTTCAACTCCTGCTCTGCCAGAGTCTGACCCTATAGAGCATAAATTGGGACCCACTCCACCTGTATTGGGTGTTCCTTCAATTTATGTGGATCCAAGGGTGCACATTGATCATACTACCATATGTATACTTATACAACCCTAAAAAATTTTAATGTCATTATTTATTTTGATTATAACATATATTAACAGAATATTTGTTTTTATTTCATAACAGATACATCTACAGATAAATGGTTGGGGTAGGTGAATACACGCATGCGTGAAGTGTGGACCCACTGCATGCAATTGATAGTGGAATACAATTAAGACAATCAAATGATTGAAAAAATAGGGGAGCAATGTCAGAGTTTTTGCCGACGCTGGACAAATACTCCGACAACATTCCTGTCAGCCCGCTCTCATAGACACAGATGCCAAATGAATTCATGGATAATTCATGGGCATAGATATGGGTAAAAAATCTGTTGTATTTAATGCAACATATAATTTTTTGTATTTATATGAATTATTAATTTGATGTCATCTTTGGTTTAATTTCCCCGATGGTGAGGGTGCACAACCAGCACATCTAAAGGATTTCGGTGAGCTTTAGAGAGCCCATAAGCATGAGTTTTCTATTGGCTGACATGATAGTGTTTTCACAAGGTTAGAGGTCTTACATGTCATTGATGATTGTCTATTAGAACAATATCAGCAACTAATTACTCATTGGACGACTTCCCATTTTAACGTATTAATCACATTTGAGGTATTTAAATTAAAATTTTCATGTCTTTCATTAATAATATCATCTATATTATTGAATTTTCTTTAGGAATCATCCAGAATAAATAAAAACACATTGATTCTAAAATATACCTCCACGCATTGGGACGTACTATGATTCCTTATCATAGGAGGAAAAAGGTATGACATTTGTTTATATAATTTTAGTTATCAAATTAATTATTGGTAACCTATTTTTAATTATAGTTTCCCATATTCAATGAAATTTTAGAGGCAAAAAAATTAATATTGAAGGACGTGTGCCTTGAGAAAAACTGTTTTACTCAACTAGAAGGAAGAAATATGGATGTACGGTTAATGAATTGACTCAACAGAAGATTTTAAATTTTAAATTGTTGATTTCAAATTTTAATATCTATTTTGTAACTTAATAATCTATTTTAATTTGGAACAGGCTACTTTAGAGGCCCATGATGCCCAGGAACGTGACAATTTTGGGCGAAACGATCATTTACATCAAGTGTTGGGACATGAGCACCCTAGCAGAGTACGTTGTCGACCTATGAAGAATATAGTCCCAACGAGGTATTGGCCCTCCCCAAGTACGAGTTATAGTTCCACTGAGATATAGAAGGTTAAGGCATAGGTGGAATAGGCTGAAAAAATGGCCACAAAGATGGAAGAATAGTCTTCTAGGGAAAACACTGCATTTATAAAACTGAAGGAAGTTTTATGTCCAACACATCCACCAGAGGCCAGCACAGCTTGTGATGAAAATATGACGTCGATGAGTTCTATATATGGTGCACTAGGTGGAGTTTCTAGTGGTGGTTGAGATTATGGATAGGAGGAGGGAGATGTGGAGGAGTAGGATGGTGAGGAGGAGGTTGGGGCAGAGGAGGAGAGAGAGAAGGAGGAGGAGGGAGAGGAGGAGGACGAGGTGGAGTATGAGGGTGAGGAGGAGGGCATTGAGGAGGGCATGGAGGACGATGGGGATGGCGATGAGGAAGGGGGTGAGGCTGATGATGATGGTGATGATAGTGTTGGTGATGATGGATAGATTGTTCCCTTATATATTTAAGGATATCACAGACATTTGATGCTTGAAAATTTCTTCTACCAGAATGTATGTGTGATTAGGTAGGCTACATTAACTTTATTTCTTTATAAATAAATAATAAAACCTGACTTGATGATTTTTTGTGAATAATTCATCCCTCTCCTAGACCCCCCACCCCAGCCCCTAGACACCCCCACACCCTTATACACCCCCTAGACATCCCCTCAACCCCTTGGAAACCCCCACCCCCAGTGGACACCCCCTACCCCCTTGGACACCCCCAACCCCTTGGACACCCCCTAGACTTCCCCCCTCCCACCCTCGGACACCCCGTACCACTTGGACACCCCTATCACCCCCTGTACACCCCACAACCATGGAAAGCCCCCCCCCCCACCACACTAAACTGCCCCCCCACCACACTAAACTGCCCCCCCCCCCCCCACACCCCCCACACCCCTCCCCCCTTAGATAGCCCCCTAACCCCTAGAAACCCACCCACACCCCCTGGACACCACCCCATCCCCTAGACACCACCCCACCCACTAGACACCCCCACCCCATGGACACCTCCCCCCGGAGATCCCCCACAACCAAGAAAGCCCCCCCCCCCCCGCCCAACCCCCTAGATAGCCCAATCATCCCCCCCCCGGACACCACCCCACCCCCTAAACACCCCCCCTGGACACCCCCAACCCCATGGATAGCCCCCCTAGACCCCCCCCCCCTTACACCCTCTTCCCCCTTGGACAGCCCCTCCAATCCCCCTAGAGAGCCCCCCCCCTCCACCCACCAACCTGGACACCCCCCCCCATGGACATCCCCCCCCACCCAGACACACCCTTTCCCCTTGGTCACCCCCAACCCCCTGGACATCCCCAGCCCCCCCGGACACCCCCCATTGAAACTCCCAACCCCATGGGCAACCCCCCTGGACATGACCACCCCCTAGACACCCCACCCTCATAAACACCCCTGTGGATTCCCCGCCCACCCCACCTACACAACCCCACCCCCCTGAACACCCTCGACCCCCTGGACCCCCCCCCCCCCCGCCGGACACCCCCTACCCCCTTGCATAGCCCCCCCAACCCCCTAAACAGCCCCTCCACCCCCCTAGGCACCACCCCACCCCTAGACACCCCCTGGACACCCCCACCCCACTGGACACCCCCACCCCCTTGGATAGCCCCCAACCCCTAGACAGCCCCCCTGGACACCTCCCCACCGCATGGACCCCCCTGACACCCCTACCCACGTGGACACCCCCAACCACCTGGACAACCCCTCCATCCCCCATGGACACCACCCAACCCCCTCGACACCCCCACTACCTATGAAACCCCCACCCCCATGGACAGCCCCCCCCCCCCCAGGACACCCCCTACCCCGCTGGATAGCCCCCAGATATCCCCCTCACCCCCTTGGACACCCCCAACCCCTGGACACGCCCACCCCCATGGAGAGCCCCCCCCCCCCACCCCCTGGACAACCCCCATCCCCTCGGACACCCCCACCCCTGGACACCCCCTACCCCCTTGGGCAGCCCCCTTGACATCCCCCACTCCCTTGTCACATTATCCTTTTCGAAAACATGGCATACCACATTATTCAAAAAATAAAATCTCATCTGAATATACCCATGCCTATGAACAACAATACCATATTAAAAACCTGAAACGATATTTTCTTATATAGGGGTAATTACATTCTGAATTCTAAATTAAATTATGAATGTGTTGTAGATAATTCAATATTGTATGTATTACATTCAAAATTATGTATTGCATAGGGTAAATTGACTTCTGGGTTTTGAATTTAAATTTTTATGTGTTAATTGTTAATTAAATTATGAATTATGAATTATGAATTCTATATGAGTGTAATTAAATACCAAATTGGAGGTATTTAGAGTGATGTGTTGTATGAATTTTGTATGAATTCATATATAATTCTTTATGTATTCTATAGGTATTGAGAATTCTGTATGAATTCTGCACAAGGGAAGCTAGACCTACTGGTGGATGTGTTGTAGGCGCACAAGGGGGTGGCAGGCTTACTGAGGTTTATAAAGCCTATGACAATAGTTGTAAACCATTGGAATATGTGTCTAAACATATCATATAAAAACAGTTTCATGTAAACTATTGGTAAAAGTATATACTAGAAGTTTAGAAACCTTTAGTATAGAAGATTTTACATTACAATTTTCTATAGATTGTTGGAAACCATTGGTAAAATTCTATACCAAGGGTTTTCAATCCATTGGTATAGACATGATGTTTTAAATTTCCAATGGTTTAAAACTATTCGTAATGATTTATAACAATGGTTACATGAAACTGTTGTTATATAATCCATTTTCTTTCCATATCCCAATGGTTCTCGTAAAACCTTTGGGATATGTCTTTCCCCATGACTCCACAACCTATAGTTTAGACTACCATTGGTATATCCTATGACAATGGTTTTGTAGACTTTACTAATGATTTTAAACCATTGGTAAAGGATAAGATTCCAGTGGTGTTACTTTCCCGGAACATTAAGCATAAATACTAACCATTTATAGTAAATTAGTGACTAGTTTTAAGAAAACACATCAACATCCAAACAAATAATACAACATTAAATTATATATGGTAGATGATATCAGAAAATATTAATCCCATTAATACATAATAATCAAAAAGAGTGTTGAAACACATAAATAATCTCTTATAAAATCATCAAGTAATTCTTAAGAAAATTACTCTTTTACATTGAAAAGAATAGTTATTTTGGAAACTTTATTGTGTAAAAAAATAATTGAAGTAAGATAGAAATTTAATAAAAATGAGTTATTTAAGAAAGATAATGGTTTCTAAAAGTTGATTATATAGTTCCCTTGAATGTAGGTAAGAATTTGTGAAATTCCCATAAATCGGGCCTGTATTTTGTGTATAATTTTTGAAAGATCCTTTAAAAACATATAACTCACCATAAATGAAAGTAGGATTCTAGTTGGTATACATATAAAGAAAATTCACACAGAAACTATGATGAGTATATATGAATAAATAAGAATATAATTGATGTAAGTAGATAATAAGAGTAACCCGAAGAAAAATTGAGGTTAGGGTAGAAAGCCCTTAAACTAATTTCGATGGTGTTATTAACTTGATCGTAGTTTCCTGGATAACCAAATTAATTAAATAATTAATATTTTCGAAACATTTTGTTTATATAATTGATTTAGTATATCCTTATTAAGTTAATTCATGTCCTTCTTGATGGGTTTAAGAGGTTGAATTTTATTATTTTCGATAATTTTCTTCCTTGGTATTCATGACAGGTTTACTTATATACTTGTAAGTATAAACATGTAAGAGGTGAATGGTTGTCTTGAATTGAAGATGTATTTTATTTTTTATCATCCAGAAGATTACATGGTTATAAAATTCATTTTGTTATTGGGAGTAAAGGTGAGCCATTATATAAAACTTTAATAATAATTGTTTGGGTTAATTGTTGATTTTGATCACAATGAACTAATTTTGATTTATAAATTAATATCATCAGTTAATAAAGATTCTCAAACCTTACATCAGTTATAATAAAATATTATAGTCTATTTCAAGCAATAAAATGGTTTCCTGACCATAAGTGAATATGGTAATAGAAATGGAAAACCTATCATCCTTGAATGTGAAAAATTAACACATCTTAGATGGTGTTTTTATTTCTAGTATAAATGTAGGGGAAAAGAGAGATGTTGATGAATTATTCCTCTATCATAACAAAATTACAAAACATATAATCTATTGGAGTTAACATAACAATTTAATAAAAGGAGTTGATGAATGAAAAATAAAATAAATGAGATCAAAATAAAAGAAATGAAAAGTGGAATTTACCTATTTATGTTGTCTTCCTTAAAAGCCTTTTTAAGAAAGAGGTTTTGGTATTTTTATGATAACATGGGAATATGGATGTGGGGGATGATCTTAGGATGATATTTGAGAAGAATTTATACAAGTCATAAGTATTGATAGGAGTGAATAGAATATGCAATGAGGAGAGTTTTTATATTGGAGGAGAGGTGTGATTTTTCAATATCTTATTTATTATTTTATTATTCCCATCAAGACAACCAATAGTGTGGATTAATGAGACATATAAATTTAATAAGTCCATGTGATCTTGAACCAAGTTTCTTACATCATTCACGATGATATTAATAGTTAATTTAACTGATAATGTGTATATATTTATTGTAAATTACTGTATTTTACTATTCATAAAAAATTCGATTATTTCAGAAAAATCCCAAAAATTCACCCAAACCATTTTTTGACCAGTTGAATTAAAAAATTAAATCAATTTTATTAAAAATAATTTTCCAAATATTATTAATTTAATTATTAAATAAAATCATAATTTATTTTAAAAACAATAATTTTAAAACGATAATTCGTTTTATATCACCTTTAAATATTAATCCAGATCTCACTATCTTATACCCTTAAGAAAAATAAAATAATAATGTTATTTAATATTCAAAAGGGTCATCTTAATGTTCATATTACTCTTAATATAAGTATGTTACTATTTACAAAAAATTATGTGTTTCTATCAAACTATAAATATTTTACTGAACAAAATTGTGTGTGTCAGTTTTTTGAAATTCAAATCATAGAGGGGGGAAAATTGTGTTCAATAGCTAGGTTATAAAAAATTTATGTTTTTATAGACTTAGTGTTTCTTTAATTAAATATAAAATTTATTTATAAATCCTTGGGGTGTTACGTAATATGAATGGTAACATAGAGAAAAATTTTCTTCTTAGAGTTTTGTTTTCATATAAAGGTGCCCTTCCACCTATCCTGCAAATTCCTCTCAAACCCCCTAGTTATTTGTCCATGATGGTTTCCTTATGCTTTCCTTATTAGAAGAATTATTTGTGCACTCTTTGGAATATCATTAATGGACTCTGGTGGCCCATTTTAGCGGTGAGAAATATTTTCTCACCTTCTTTCATGTGTATGTTAGTTCTTAGAGACCATCCTAGCCGGTAAGGTTGTATGTTTTATACCATAAATCTTTTTTGTTGGTTCCTTTGTTCTAATGATGTCTTCTTGAAATCGTGATTTTTTTCATTCTTGATCATGATAAAAATTTCATTTAAACCTTCTGAAGTTTTATCATGAGGTTCATGTCGAGCGTGACTGACCACCAGTAGTGGTTTAGCTCATATTTCTAGGAATTCCACTTTTTTTTATCAATCCCTCTTTTATTTGATTCATCTGAGATTCTATTTTATATTATAATTGTTAAAATTAGAGTTTTATTCAGATTATTTATGTATTAGTAATAGACCTTTATGTAGAAATGGATCTCTTAAAGTAGCTCCCTGACATCAATTTTCTCTAGGCAGATGAATTCATGTCATGGTGGGAAAAACGTTTATGATTCTCTGGTGTGCTTTTGTCCATCATTAAACCTTCAAAGAAATTTTATTTCAGTGTGAATAAAGGATTGACTACAATCAAAGGTATTGGTGCTGGGATCTGACCATAAACATCGTATTCTATCTTTGAAGGGTTCCTCCCATGTATGATGTTCCTCTTCCCTCTTTCTTCATTTAGATGATCATTCATCTTGTAAGGACTAGCTTGTGGAATTTTCATCTATGATTATTCTTTCATTGGTTTATGATTTTTCTCCCTCGCCTCATTCTCCCTTGAACCTCATCATGGTGGATTTTAGGCCATCCTTTCCTTTTATGGAGATTCTTCTTATTAATATAATAATGGGTCCCTCTAGAGGAAGGAATATGGTCATGTCTCCCTATCCTCAATTACTCCAGTTGTGAAGGACCCTGAGCCTTCATATTCCATTTCAATTTCCTTAGACAAAAATTTATCTAATTTTCTAATACCACCATGTTTGGTAAATATATGTATAATCCCACCCTTCCCTCCCATTATATCACTACCCCATCAATAGTATTCAAACCCGCTATAATGCCAAGCATGACCAAGAACCATTGTAAAACTAACCAAAGAATCGTATGATGTAGGGCTCAAAACTAGGATGATCCCATATTCAATATAAAATTGCTAATTTAGAACTCCCTTGGTTTAGGTGTACACATGAAATTGGATTTTATATCTAATTAGAATCGTAATAAGACACAATCTTTAGTGGTTATCTTAGAACCCAAACAAATATTGTCCAATATTTATACCTTTTGTAAAAGAATGAATCATTGTCATTTTATGAATGCTCATCCAAAAAACATTCATTGTCAAGATTTTCTAGACCTCCAAAATCTTAGGGGATAATGTTGATGCTTCCTGTTATTTCCTAACACCAAGATCACATCAGGTATAAATTTTTTAAATGCTTTGTTTACAATAATTTTGAACCACTGGATAGAGAGTTGCCATGGAAAAGCCTCTATTTTTTTATCCAATAGATTTTTCACTATTTGTTGGAGGTTACATCAATGCAATTTTAGTTCTGTAAAAAAATAAATATAGAGGAACCTTATACAAAGATTCATGTCAATATTTATCTTCCTTAGTTTCCCATAATTTACTGATTGATATGGTTTATATGGGAGACAAGTTTACTAACTCTAACCACCATAAGGACTTTAGGTTCACTTTGTGCTTTTTACACTGGTGTTTTACCAACATGTAGAAAATCTACACCAACAAGAAAGAAATGTTCACCCACTTCATTCGTCCTCTATTTGATCACTCTCGAATTCTGGTGAATTTGGAAACTAGGGAATAAAGTAGTACTCACTTCTTAATCTCAATCAGCTGAACAACCAACCCTAATTTCCATCAAGAGGGGATCGCCTCCTGGTCTAGACCAACACTAGGAAACCATTGGTCTGGTATTCATAATAAATTAAGATGGTTGAAGATTTATTTTTAATTCTAGATTAACCGTTACAAACCCTAACTGCATGAGCTAAAAAACATAAAGAAGGAAATTAGGAAGATAGAATCTATGCTTAAATATGGATAGAATGAATACATTTTCAACTCCCTTCTTCTTAAGAAGAGTCTCCAACAAAAAATTATTCTAGATTAAGAGTTATTTTCATGTAAAAAAGTATATAGAACTATGGCTAATATGAGGATACTAAAATAGTGGGTATTATAATATGTGAAATAAAGAAAGAATATTTATTAGTAAGAAAAATATTCTCACTGAAGATTGGTCATTTTCAAATAGAATTGATGTTATTGTAGTTATGTTTGAAACTCTTTTTAAATACCTCATTATGGGACCTAAACTTTTAGTGAAAAATTGGTCAGTAAGAGAACATGATTATTTTTATTTAATTCATTCCTAGTGTAGGGATTGAGAAAAAACAACCATCTCTTATAATCCATTCTAGAGGAGAAATCTTCTTTTGAGGCAATATTAAGCCTCAAGATAAAGATTTATCCTTGGGTGTATGGATTCCCATTTCCTTATATGTAGATTTATAGGGCATTGTGAATAATTATATTCTTGAGGTTGTGAAATATTTATTTTATGGTGGAAGCCTCCCCTAGGTGGACAGTGATCCTACCCTCATCCTTATCCCAAAAGTTAAGGATCCAACATGGTTTAGTAAATTATGTAATATTGGTTTTTAAAAATTTCCCTATAAATTTGTATCCATTGTTCGTGAAAGAAGATTATCCCACCACCTCTTAGTCTTTTTATTCGAAGAACAACATGTATTTGTTAGGGGATTATCCATTCAAGTTATTGTTAGGATTTCCCATAATACAACTGATGAAATCATTAAAAAATATTAGGGCTTTAACATTGTCAATAAAGAGTGCTTGGATAAATAATATAATAGGATTCGGTGGAGTTTTACCTTAAAGGTCTTGAATTGTATAGGCCCTTCTTCCAGTGATATCGACCAAGTGTTTAGATTTGTAAGAACACCACATTTTGCAATCTATTTCATGGGAAGGAAAAGGGTTTTTTAATCTTTGTGTGGGTAGGGAAAATGGGACCTATTATCCCATTTTTTTTATCTTGACATTGAATATCCTTAGTGGATTAATTAAATTTAAAATTAAAGAATGTATCATCCGGACATTTTTTTGTAGATCATTTTTTCATAATTTTTCAATCTCATGTTCACAGATGAAATGGTACTTTTTTGCAATGAATGAAAAAATTTCAATATGAGTAATTAATAAAATAATAAGTGATTAATTTAAGTGTATTAGGAAACTCATTAATCATGAAAAAGGTAGTCTTTATATAATGGGGTGATTCTCAGAGAGGCATACACGCAATATAAAAACCATTATAGGTATACTCAAAAGGATTTTACCAATAGACTACTTAGGTTCTCTAATCATGTCTAGGAGGATTTTTATTAAGAATCTATAAAATATGGAAGGTCGGATCTCTTATCATATTAATAATATAAAAAATATTTCCTTCATTTTGGAGGAATAATCTCACTAGTTAACATCATTCTTACATTAATTCCCATGAATGTACTTTAGAATCTAAAGTTATTGAAGACTATTATCAGGAATATATAGAACCTCTTGAACTAATTAATTTGGGACTACCAATCATAAATGAAGTACCACTGGGGGTCCTTGTCAATAATGGATCTACGAATTGATGAGGGTGGTATTAGGCTGTTAAGTCTCTCTACTATGATGCAAAGCATGCATGCAAGGTTAGATTTGGAGGTTTTGGAAGGGCGTACACTATTAGAAAATATCATAGTAAATAGGTATGGAAATAATCTATGATCACCCAAAAGAAACTCATATAGTCTATAGAAGACTATCAATATTCATATTCCGCATACACAGTTTCATGCATGCTAGTGATATTAGCTTCTGGGATGATAACTTGGTGGAGTGCATGCTTGGATTTCCTAGATTCCCACCCTGAATATCATGTTTAAATAAGAAAATTATTTTCCCATATTTATCAAGGTTGTGTCAAAAATTTATTTGAAAGAAATATTCCATATCAAAAAACATTCAAATGAGTAGGAAAATTTTGATTTCAAAGCTTTATCTTCTGGTTCCTTCTCAATCAAGGACTACATATTAGTTCTCTTTGATACTCAAATTATTGACATGTGAGGACAAATCCTAGATTGAAAATAATTACCAATAGATTATAATTTCCCCATATGGAATTTACGTAACCATGTAATTCCCACTAATGAGGAGGTGATCCAAAATGGGATACATATTATTTCTGAATTCTTTTGTTACTAGCATTATAGGGTTGAGTCAACATCTCAATCATTCATTGAGGGTGAATGGGATAAAAATGTGGAATTTGGGGGGTTAGTTCACATGATTTTCTTCCTCATTTCATTAAGGAAATAAATTATTCTAGATATGGTTCCAAGGGGTGGGAAGAACCAACATAGAGAAGAAGGAGAGAGATATTATTCTATTGGATTGATGTTAATGTATTTGTGAGGTAAGGAATAAATGTCAAATTTATAGTATCTCATGCTCAATGATGGTGTTGGAATCTAGATAAAGGTGGATAACTACCAACGTGGTAGTTTTTATGAGAAAATGTGCAGAGGATCCTTTAATGAGACACTTCTTGAAGTGGAATAATCAACCTAGTACTAGAAAAATAGTAAGATCCCAATGACATTTGATTCACTAGAACCCACCCAATGATGGCTTTAAGCTCAATATTGATGGATCTTGTATCATGGGTCCAATTATGGGGTTGGTGTAGTCTAGGACTTGATATGATATGTGGTCATTTCATTGAGTGCAAACATTGGTAGGTAGAAGTCACTTCGTACAAATGCTTGACGTTACTCAAAGGACTATTGTTCTCCATGTCCAAGAATATTACTTTCACTATTATTGAAACAAATCCATGATTTTTTACATCCCTATTAAATACCACAACACCACACCATGTTCCATATCATATCATATAAGAAGATTTATGTCTGTCATCAACAACCATACAGGCTTGCATCACACTTGGCATGAGGGTAACAAGGTGGATGACTTTCTCACATCATGTTACAGTCACGATATAGATTTAATTTCCTTACCCATTTTGGGTTACCTTCCCCAAAACTATTTGGACATATTTTGAAGATATTATATTAGTATCCACTATTTTAGACCCCCCCCAATTGTTTTCTCTAATGCAAGATTTTTGGGGTCACCCTGGATCCAACTATGTACTTCTTATTTTTCTCTATTTTATAAAAAATTAATGTTCTGTGTAAAGATAATTATCTACATGTATCATTTGATCATGTAAATTGATCTGATATAAAAACCATGACTTTTATACTATCCAAAGGTAACATGCATCAGGCGTTTCATTGGTGGTATGAGATTAATTGAGGAATCAAGATAATATTTTTTGCATCAATGTTGAGTAATATATATCTTGATCCAATTTTACTCGGATGGTATTGCCTTCCTTAAAACCATGGACATGGAATAATAAGGTCAGATCATCTAGCATGACCATTAATAGTATAAATAAATTTTATTCAGATAGTGACAGAAGTTGTACATTGTGCTTTATGAGATATAATGAGACATAGATATTATATTGTAGAGTTCATGTTTATATGTGGTTGTTATTGTACCTTATATAAATATGTGACATTATTGTGTTTCAATACACCACTATTGTTATCTGGGTGGCACTCACAACTTTCTATATAAGTCCCTATAGGTTCATGCACAATTCTTATTCAAAAGAATGTTTAATTATAAATAATTGTAGTTTGGTATATAGTGGGACCCAAGGTGGCGGTCGAGTAATGTTCCATTTTGAATAATCACAAAAAATAAAGAAATTCAATACTATTGGAGTTTAAAATAACAAGTGTTGATGTTTTTTACCATAGGTAATCACATGATTCAAGTGAGGAAAAGAAAAATATTTTGTGAATGGATATTATTATTCAGGGTTAGTTAAATATTTTTGGGTGAAGTGTGTTGAGTGAATGGCTCAAATATTTTACATGTATAATTAATTTATATATTTAAAGTGTGTGATAAAATATTTATGAAATTAGTGACAAGTTCTCAAGGTATAAATAGTATGTATTTACTTTTTAGGGGGTTCAATTTATTCTGATGCCTATGTGAATTTTCAAATACCTATCCTTACATAAATAATCATGGAGAGTCTCAATATCTTCAACAAACTTCATCACACAAATTTAATATCTCCTCTATACGTAATTTATATTCCTAGAGAGAGTAAGTGAATATTTGAGCACCCTCATCCAAGAATTCCTTCTCACAACACAGAAATAGCGATCCCTCAATCATTTGGACCTGAAATGTTTTATTAGATAATAACTATAGAACATGGTAATCAAGTATCAATTATTTAGAAATATTTTAATGTGTATGTGGGTGATATTGAAGGTTTTAATATTTTTTACTTGAATTAATGAGTAATAACAATGTACAGAGTAATTTTGTTTGTTAAAATCAAATGATTTATGGTTTTAATTTTGTTTTTCATCAATAATTAAATCACTTAAGATCCTTGGGTTGATTTAAATATGTTTTCATACTAGATACTCTTTTATATCATTAATATAGTAATAAATAATAATATCTCTCCAATTTTTATGATTATTATATGTACCCAATGTCAACATATCGGTTCAATGATTTTTTTGATTAATTATTCCATTTTGCAAACAAATACTCATGAATTTCGTTTGTAAGACACACCTTTTACCTGAGGAATGGAACCTCTTAATTTAGGATTAAATATCTATCATGGACCTAATATAAATTCAAATTGCGTATCTAGAGGAAATGAGGGTCTACGATTATTTTTTAAAGCTAGTAACCCCAACCAATGGATGAAATAGCTGGGCCACATGGTTAGTAGAAACCATGCTGGAAAATCCACATTGTTTGATAAAATTGTATATTGTTTTTAGTGCACAGAATAGAGCCTCACAGTTCTCCATGACCATGAAAATTTTATTTCATAGCCATGAAAAGTTGGTGTAGTTTTTAACAAAGTTAGATAACATGTTTTTGTATACTTTTCCAAATGGTGTGAATGAACCATTCAAGTACCCTCCATGGACAGTAATCCATAATATTTTAGAACACAGTTTGGGCAACCGTGGAGGCTAACCATGATACCTTAAATTGAGGTTTGAGATTACTATTATATCTAAATTCCTTATAAATATAACCCCCGTTCGTTATTTCTTCCTCCAACAGATAGAAGACCTCTTCATCCTCTCTTGAGTTCCTCTTAATATGTCTAACCTAGTTTCTTGGATAACTTCTCTATCTAACATAAAATTTTACTTCCATATATCATGTTGTATCACCACAGGTAAAATTTCTAATCCTTTTTCTTCTTTATTAATTCTTATTTCTATTCAAGTTCTTATTTTGGTTAGAGTATATATGCACTATTTTCCTAGATTTTGTTAGTTTTCTCATTTTGTTCTAATCTTGAAAAAATTGAATGATGGTAATGGATGGGGATTATAATACATGAATAAGGTATATGGTTTAAAAATTATCCCTCAAGTATTGTTTCCCTATATAACATGTTCTAACATTGCATGCCAGATTCTCCATGTGTTGCCTTAAAATACACATAAACTACATTTAATTGAGTATCTTTGATGGAAAAAACCCGGTATCCCTTTACTCATGTTGGTATAGGTACCATCATCTATTTCTACCCCTTGAGTTGATCCATAGAATTACCCATGGTATTATAAATTCTCAAGTGACCAGACCATCTACTATATAGTTTTGGTGTAAGTCCTAATTGTGATGACTATAATCAATTCAGTAGGAAGTTATTGGTATTAAAATACCACAAGTTTAAATTGATCAATGGTTATGCCCTTATTTAAGTGGAATTATAATAAACTATGAAATATCTAATTGGCCCTTCATAAATCCATGAATGATTATTATTATTATTATGTATGGGTGTGGCGTCCCAATACTATGATAATTGGGAAAGGTGTCCCCATATAATGATGTATGGTAATGGTGTTCATATACTGTGATACATAGAAATGGAAACCCTATAATATAATGAATGATAATGTTTTCCATATACTATAATGTACAGGCATGGGGTCCCTATAAAATGATACTCAGTCGTGGAATCCCTATATTGTGATACATGGGAATGGAATCCCTATACTATGATTTATGGTCATGGAATTCCAATACTATGTTAAATGAACATGGAGACCCTATACTATGATGTACGAGAATGGAATACCAATACTATGTCATATGGGCATGGAGTCCCCAAACTGTTATACTCAGGAATAGAATCCCTATAAAATGATATTCAAGAATGGCATCCATATACTATGATACATGTGAACAGAACCACTATACTATAATTCATGGGTATATAGCCCGTATTGACTTATGATCCTTAGGCATGGAATCCCCTACTACTTCATTGGACTCTAGTGACTACTCATGTATGCTTGAGTTACGCCTCAAGTCCTGGAGAGAACTATGTATGTGTATATTGGGAAATATAAGCTACTATATATTTAGTGAATATATGTATAGAAAAACTCATATTCACTTATATATATACATCCATGATGACATTTATTCATAGGTTTTCCTATCATAAGATGAAGAATGAACTGTCAGCCTGGTATCCTCAGGAATAAGAACTGACCTTTTATAGTTTTCATTACTTATTATTAGTATTATTTATATACACACTTTATATTATATTCACTGATTTGATACTTATAGACACCATTGGTGGTGGATTACATAGTTTATCTCATGCCGTATCTGGGTCTCTGAAGGCACCCGTGCAGATTATGTTGATACAGGTAGGGACAGGGGAAAGCATTGGTCAGTCGATGCTTGATTTTATTGTATCATTGCATTTTCGATCCATAGGACTGATATAAGACTCGTGATTCTATCTAGAGATTGTATTTTTTTTCTTTTTTTAGTTCTTCTAATATTCTTGTATATATATCAGCCTACTTCCATGTTTACTGGTTCCATTTTGTATAGAAACATGAAATTAAATCATTTTGTGTATGGTAATGGATATTACTGTGATTGTTTATGTATTACATATTGATGTTTTACCTTCTTTTTTCATTTTATTTTATGACTCATGTATATCTATTTATTTCACTGATGTGATACTTTGATCATTAGGGTATAGTCTCCCCATTGTACAACGATAAACCCTCACTTCTAGTTGGTACCATTTGGCATACGGGGATATATGGTCAAGGCCATGTGACCAACCAGAATGGGGAACCACTCAGTGGATCCCATTTCAAGATGTTACATACTATGATATAACTATAACAGTCCTAATTCTAAAAAATATGCTTTGATCTTAGGTCATATGATCGAGTTATGTCAATCCAAAGATATAAGAGTTCATTTTTAGCTTAAAATTAATTTAAAAATGGGATGGAAAATTCATCCCACTAGTGAGTAGTACCGATGGATAAATAGTAAAGAAAAGGTGAATAGGGGTGGAGATGGACAACGGTTTAAATATGGATATGAAAAAAAATCTCCAATTATTTTAAAAAAGTGAGGAATTATTGGCAGGCATGTCTATCCCATATCCCAACAATTTACCATGGGGTTGAAAGTTCCAAAAATGTGTTATACTATTTAAAATATAAGTTATTTTTTATAGGTTTATGCCAGAAAGATAAAGCACCCTACTCCAATGAGTGAACCACTCCTCCCAATACACAATTTCATAGCTTGTTCGAGTTCTAGGTAATTCAGTTAGCCCATGCGCCAAGTATTTTTTAAATTAATTTTTTTTAATGTTTTTTAATTTATAATCAATACCCTTGAGTATAATTATCCTTAAATTTAT
This sequence comes from Viscum album, assembly GCA_963277665.1. Classification (NCBI taxonomy): domain Eukaryota; kingdom Viridiplantae; phylum Streptophyta; class Magnoliopsida; order Santalales; family Viscaceae; genus Viscum; species Viscum album. The sequence continues at coordinate 117,826,251 of OY728155.1, read as the reverse complement.
TTTTATTATAAAAATAAATATCATGTAGATAGATCGTGAGTGAGAGTATCCATTGTATTCATGATTTTTATTGAGTTATTTTATTTATTATTTTATCATGTGATTATTTGTAACAATGAGTTAATAAATGATGGTATGTGTACCATAACACGACCCCATAACATGTATAAGTACAATGTTTCCATGGAATATTATTTATCTATATCCATCATTCCATTGACTCGATAAATCACAAGTGAGATTTTTCTATAATGATGATGGTGAAAGATAACATAGTTCACACTGAGACATGATGATTCATTATATTGGATTTAGACACATTGGACCAGGTGAGTGGTGTAACATGAGTTGTCTAAGACTTAGAGAGTTTCCGCTAGGGCATGCGTTGATCCATATTTATCTATATGGATCAACCCGTAGAATTTCTCATGATCATGTCATTTATTTATTTATTTATTTATTCATGATTTTTTTGAATGTGTTGATTATGTGTGGTAAATAGAATAATAAACAATAATATATAGATAAAATATGATTAATTCAGGGTAAATGTTATCTATTTAATGAACAGTTAAGTTTTGAGTGAGATTAAATAAAATAATCATGTTAAATTGAAAAACCATTCCATTCTCCAGGAAATATTAATAATGCATTATTTAAAATAGTATGCCACAAATTCCTTACAAAACTTATATTTGAACCAAACCATAGTTTTATTTTCTTTTAAGCTATTTTAGGGTGTCTCCTCTTATTAGATATATATAATTAGAGTAGTGGATCTACATATCTAAAATTTGCTTCAAATGAATATTTATTCCAAGAGAACTACGTATAAAAGTTTAAATGTGACGAATGGCTTGAGGAGTGGTTCTCCCAAGCGTGCTACGTACGAAACCCTGCAGTTGGATGAGACCTGAAGAATACTGGCAAGCCACTCTTTCTGACTCGACTATGTCCCATTCAGATGCACCTCTTTGTGACTTTGTATTCCCATTATGGGAGCGAGACTATGTGACTCGGAAGACCCACGATATACGATGGGGAGGAGTACCTTAGTTGGCCAAGGTCAGAGTTTCCTCTGTATTAATCGACAGGCCCACAGTGGGAGTGAGACTATGTGACTCATCATACCCATGGTACTCATCAGGGATGAGTACCACAGTAGTCCAAGGTTAGAGGGAAGCGGCTTCTGTGTTACCCGATAGGCCCACTGTACTCATAATGGAGGAGTTCTCCTGCAGTCATGGTGTTTGATGATGAAACTAATGATTCTCCTATCACTACACTAGATTTATACCTGGTGTGAGTTGTCTTGTGATTTGTTTTTGTACTTTGTGATTGTGCTTAATTCTATTATTTTAGGATTTCTTTGTGGTATTTCCTTGGTGTTTCGGGGTCCCCTACTGTGTATTTTGTTACTCACCACTACACGAGCTTCCCCCACACGTGTTGTGTCTAGTGAAAATGATTGACGCTTTGACAGAGGACTTGGTGGCCTAGGACTAGGCGGGGTTCAGTAGGATCAGGAGGACAAGATGTACTACATTGACTTCCAGTAGCTACACTACTCTTACCATCATGTGGGTTTTTCAACAGATGGATACCTAGGTCCCTTTTTACATTTATATTTTTAGTTTTTTTATTGGGTTTGTATTTTGGCCCACTTTTTTTTAGTTGTACTTGTAATCAGAACTTGTTTCAGTATATTTTTTTCCTCTTCCAGTTTGTGGGACATGGTTGGGTGTGTGTGTGTGTGTGCATAGAGGTACTTGGGAAAATACCTCCCACTTGTAGGTTGACACCTTTGATTCTAGTCTCCATCCCTTGGCCGTCAAGAGGTGGGCATGGGGTAGTCACGACACGGGCCCTGGGGGACGGGTCATCATAATGTACTATCGGAGCGAGGTTTCAATAATCTGACCAGTGGGATAGGGGCCCACCATGCTTCTGTTGTGCCACTATGATCTCATGAGGGAGGCCCCACGTCTACGGGGAAGTAGAGGAGCTAGATGTGGCATCCAGCCGCATCCCAACCATGCGTAGCCAGTACGCCCCTAGCAGATTGGGCATCAGCTGGCAGGACACATCCCCATCCAGTGGTCCAAACTTGTGTTGATGGGAAATACCCACACCAAGTTGGTCAGACCCACGCCGGTAGGCTGTACCTGCAAACTTCGGGTCGGGCCAGATGTGGTTGGGTCATCGGGCGACCCGGAGAGCTGGACCCTCGACCAAACTGGGCTGGGTCAAACGAGACCCATTAGGCCGGGCCCACTCCCATGGCCAGACCAGACCGACCCTGACCCTAACTAGGTTAGGTTCATTCAGTCAAATTAAACTGGGGTATGTGGGACCCCTGGGTAAGGTTGGTCGGGTTGGTCCGACCAGGTCAGACTGGGCCCAGATTCAACCGGCCCCTATTTACTAAAATGCTAATAACATACAAACTGAGAATATGATTGACGATCTATTTACAGCGTTGGGAACCTCTCGATGGTGAGGATCATTGTGAAATTAATTAAGGAGACTATCCTGGAATTTGAAATGCGATGAATGGATCGAGGAGCGGTTCTCCCAAGAACCCTATGTACAGAACCTTGTGGATGGATGAGACCTTAACACTACTGACAAGAGACTCTGTGTGACTTGACTATGACCTATTCGGAAGCATGTATGTCTGACTTTGCAGGACCACAGTGGGATAGAGACCGCGTGAATTGGCAGACTCATAGTATGTGATGGGGAGGAGTACCTCAATTGTCCAAGGTGGGAAGCGCCTCTCTGTGACTCGGTAGGCATATAGTGGGAGAGAGACTGTGTGACTCAGCATACCCATGGTACTCAACAGGGATGGGTACCACAGCAGTATATGTTTAGTGGGAAGCAGCTTATGTGTGACCCAATAGACCCATTGTACTAATAGCGGAGGATTTATCTAGTAGTTGAGGTGTTCGATGATGTGACTGATGATTCTCCTATCACGACCCTGGATCTATACCTGGTGTGGGTTTTTTATGCATCATTCTTGTTATTCGTGCTTATTATTTGTGATTTGATTTGCTGATTGATTTTAGGTCCTTAATTTGTGTTTGGGGTCCCCTAATGAGTATTTGGCTACTCACCACTATACAGGATATGCCCGCACAAGTTGTATCTGGTGGAGAGGATCAACAATTTGACAGAGGACTTAGTGGCCTTGGACCAGGTGGGTTGAGTATGATCAGGATGATAAGATGTACTACTTTGGCTTCTAGTAGCTACACTAATTGTACCATCATTTGGGGTTTTCAATGGATGGCTACATGAGTCCCTTTGTAATTTCCTGTTTTCAGTTCATTTTGTTAGCTTTGTATTCTAGCCCACTTGCTTTCAGTTGTACTTATACTCAACACTTGTTTCAGTATACATGTTTTCCCGTTTCAAATTGTGGGATGTGGTTGGTCTTGTTTGTGCATACAGGAACTCAAAAAAATTCTTAACAGACACAATATTTCTTTTTTCATGTTAGATAACCATATTCCTTAACACATGATGTTACAATTCCCCAAAGATGTACTTACTCCATGTTGTAAAACTTCACAGAGCTACAATAATTATTTTTCATCTATCTCATGTGTCCATCAATCTATGAACATTATGTTAAACTACATGGAATATATCCTTACCGCATTATGTAAAACTAAATAGATACTCAATATTCCTCTTCTTTCATGTCGATTCACCCATGTCCATACCATGAGATCTTAAAATGTATAGATGATGCCCTTTCTGTAAGACATTGAACTACATGGGTTACTAGAAATATGTATGGCTTAATTCTCATTTTAATGATATATATTGGGATTCCTAGATTTTATATCCTCACCCAGCCACTACATAATACAAAATCCCCTATCCATTATCAAATTACCTCTATGTCATGTGGAATCTTCGTCGTTTCTTATTTCTCACACCGAACATTGTTCACGTGAGCTTAGGAATGTTGGTAGGGAATTTCTCCACATGACTGAGACATATAAATTTGTTGTGGGTTTTTCATGGTCCTAAATTCAATACCTTAAAAGGTACACTATAATTCTAAACCTCATGAATATAAAATGTGTGTTCGATGTCCTTAGCATGGCATGAAACTGCACAATACTGTGAACCTTTCCCAAGAGAAACACAACCTTTGGTATTAGTCTCCCACCACAACTCCATTCCCGAACTATGAGTGGGTTTACTCCTGTCATCATAGGATATGAAGTGATGTATGTAAATCCAATCTTGGGATAGATACATCAATAAATGAGAACAATTCGCACATCTTCATTCAGTTCAAACATGCGTACATGACTTCCCATTTAATGACTATGTGTGGCTTGATTATTATCATCACATGATACATAGTAATGCCTAGACCTCTATTTTTTATGCCAGTCATAATTTTCCACTTTCGCATCGTGGATCCCATATCCTTTCCAAATAACATTAATCTTTATGGTTTCTCAATAACTATATATTGAATGATTTATATCTTTATAGGATACATATTCATGCCTATATCTATGACAGTTGATTCCAACCATGATAAAACAAAATATTCTTCTTTCTCTATGTATAGGTCAAACCATTTTAGGGAACATGTCCTTACCGCATGATGTTAAACTAAAAGGAAAAATATATTTCCTCACTTCATGATGTTAAATTGCAAGGAAAACATTAGGAGGACCTGAAATTAAAATTTAATGGAAAATACATCCCCACTTCATGATGTTACATGATTCGTATCATCACCTATTTTCATCCCCTGTCAAGGGAAACCAAGTTCCTAACCCCGGTCGGCCAGAGTATGGGGTGATTTTGTCATTTTCATACACATCAACCCATAAATATCACTTCATGTCTTAAACACCTTGGGTTTCCATAAACCTTTCATTTCTACTGTAATTGAAAGTATATATATCTTCTGGAAATTTTATCGATGAGAAAGTGATAATACATACTAACTAGATAAATCTTGGCTCTATAATAAGGGATTTATAATCCTAGTGATCCTGAGGTCACTATTGAGGAACTTGACCCCATAGTTTGTTTTGGGTTATACCTGGTATTATTATCACATACTACTGCCCACGACATTAGAACCTTGAGCTTTGATTTATATAATTTTCCTCTCCCACTCAAAAGGATGTTGGTGTGCCCTTGACCTTGGATATCTAAATTAGGCTCTTGGGTAACATCTCTCTCAAATTTTTATAGATGTTTCAAGACCTTAAATTTTCTGCACTTTGGTCAAAGCTATACAGCCTAAAATTCTAGCCTTTTATGGTCCAAATTGGAAGACCTTAAAATTCTAGATAAAGAGACAAAACAATTGTCAGGTAAAGAACCCTCAATAGTAATCTTGAGAAAAATTAAATTCTTAACTTATAAACTCTTCATATCCAGAGTTTTGGTAAAAAATACAACATAAATAAATGTGTCATAATGCTCATAGGGCCTATTTTATGGCCCTAGAAAAAGTTGAGTCCGGATTTTTGGACCACCTACTTTATAAAAAAATTATATTTAGGGTTTGTTACATCTCCTTGACACAATAATGTGTTCACTCTGTAGTAACACAATTTTTATAGAGCTCAAAACCAACATGGATATTACTTTATTCACAAATCAAACATTATTATTACAGTTCCCCAAGTCACCATAAATATTCTTAGAACCCTAGAAAAGGATACCTAGCTTCAAGGGACCCTTTTTCCATGCTTGTATTAATATGGCACCACTATATGCACCCATGTACAACAACCAAATGTGTCACCCTTTAAAAATGGGATTTTTAATCCATGTGAGCCCTGATATCACTTTAGAAGCACCCAACAACTTAGTGTTCTCTAGTCCATTCCCAATACAATTTTCCCATATCAACATCATAACCCAGGAACATTATACCATGATTTAAGATCATGATAACAAGAATATTCAATTAGATTTAACATCCTTTATGTTATGTCATCATGTTTTATACCCTTTCTCAAATAATAAATGTTACACTCCATTCCAAAACCTTCATAAGTCTCGTACCCAATGATTCGAACACATAGAAAGTAGGGTTGAAGCTTCCCAATAAAAAGTTAAATTGACATAGGGTTCCGGAACCCTTCCTGTATAGCTTTTCATTCATACCCAACTTCATCATCTGGTTAGTTGAGTCTTTTAAATTATCTTGTGGTCCTTGAAAAAGAGTGGGGATCATATTTTCTTGGAAATTCTAACGATGTACAAGGTCTTTAACCTACCAATAAAATGAATCTCTACCTTGTAAAAAGGGAGCTTATATTTTCACGATCCTTGGTAAAATCAAGGATGAATCTAGAACCTCAAGGTGTAATTGGTCATCATTGACATTTCTACCCTATTCCATCTTCCCCAACTCATGATTTTGGGTTATAAATTACATCATCCACATTCCAATTATCCATAGGGACCTATAATCCATATTATTTCTCCCACATCTAATATTACACCCCTAAATCTTCCATGACCCTTGTAAAAAAGTGGATACACCTCTATTTGACAATGTTGCTGATGTATAATGGCTTTGACCTACAGCCAAAGGAATATCCTCCTTGATGAAAAATAGCATTAATCCTCATGATCCTTGACAACACCACAGTGGAACTCATAATTCTAGAGTGTCATGGTTTATTTTTGGAATGTATTACCCATATTCCATCATCATCAAAAAATTCCTAGCAGTAACACAATAAAATTCAAAACTACTCAAGGTCCAAGATAAAATACCCTAAACTTAATCAATAGAAGGTCCAAGATAAAAGGCCCTAAACTATAGAAATAGAAGTTTTGAGATAAATGACCCTAAAGTGAAAAAAATAGAAGGTATGAGAAAAATGTCCCTAAAATAAAGTAATAAAAAGTCCAATGTAATATAACCTAAACTATAGAAATAGATGGTTCAAGATAAAAGAACGTAAACTACAATGATAAAAGGTCCGAGCTAAAATACACTAAACTAAAATGATAGAATGTCTAAGATAAAAGACCGTACACTATATTCATATAAGCTCTGAACTAAAATACCCTAAGCTAAAATGATAAAAGGTTTGAGATAAAAGACTATAAACTAAAACACAAAAGTTATCTAGTATTCCGAAATCAAAATAATATTTTCAGGTTCATTATATGTCCTTATAATAAATATATCTATTATATCCAAGTCCATAAAACTCAGCTAAAGATAGGGAACTCTCCATCTAGGACATATATTTTATCCTATTATCCTTCTATGAATCTAATAATCTCAAGATCACTATTGTAGATATATCAGTGAGGAATCTCATGTTGGTTGGAAATCATGATAATATATCGAGTAAAATCTATCATGATTTAAATATTCTGATCTAAGAATTTAGTTTTACTAGATATTATTTGAAGTGTTGGTTTCATTGATGATTCATGAAACATCGAATCAGAAAACTATCATGAACATTGTAGATGAATGGAAACTAGAAACATTCATATAAAATTTAGAATATCTGGTCACAGATTGCATAAAAGAGGATAAATATTCCCATTATGGAGTCTCCCACATGAATATAAAATCCAAGGTAATGTTACAAAAATAAAAATGTATCACATCATTTTCTCATAAGAGTCCTTGAGCTCTGCAAACCTTTTATTCTTGGAGGTAACAGATTGGTGTAATTGATTAATGGATTTAGTTGCCTCCTCCATAGAATGTTGAAACTCTACTGACCAAGTAATAGAGTTAATCTTAGCCTTCTCTACCAGGTCACAGAGTCCCTATTGCTCTTGATCCATTTTATATTATATCTGATGTGAATAGTGAAACTAGGATTGAACATCATGTATATGATGAATAATAGTCTAGAAAAATTTGATTTTAACCTTCCCAGTGCTAACTACGTCCTAGTGATCCAAAACCTCCGATAAATGCTAGGATGTTTTCTTTGAGTCTTCATTAACGTTTTTATTCACTGAAGAGAAAGCCTCAGCTGCTACCACCCAAAATTCAAGGTCCCTCTTCTTCTCTCATATAGAAATCACCTCCTTCACTTGGGAATTAAGGGGTGTATATTAAAACCCCTCATAACTATGGGAGATAAAAATAAATTGAATATGAACCAACTCATCCTTAATCCCTTCCAATGGGGTCTTTAAAACTATGGTCCAAATCTCCCTCCACATTTGTAGTTACATCGACTGGTAGAATGATACAGACACTCGAACATTATATAAGACCACCCAAGGATTAATTATATATTCTAGGACAATGTTCCTAAGATAAATAGATGTTCTCACAGTCTGCGATGAGAAAGGAAGGGAGTCAGCCTCTACATTGGTTGACCCAGTCAGAGGAATCTCCAAGGGGTAGGGTCTGGAAACTCTAAAATTTGGGCTGAATACTCTATAACATGGGGAATATGGGTTTATCATCAAAAGGTAAAATGGTATGATATAACCAAATTCCTAGTGTAAATAACTAATTTCAAAAATATAACTTTCCCAATTGAGGTACTGGAGACATTTATTGCCCTGACCCCATCCTATGGTAAAGAGGTGACACCCTCTTGCAAGAAGTGGATTTGTGGAACTTATACTTTTCTATTTGAAGATGTGATCCACTCACAAACCATGAGATCTATAGGAATAAAAGATGAATTTAGGAGATAGGACACAAAATGAATAATGTTCCTAGTTTCTGAAGAATTATTCTCCTTCTCCAAAACTAAATTCAATTAAGGTCAACTCAGTAGTACAAAAAATAATTGTATCATTATCATAAAAAGGATCATCACCCACACCTGATGATGTTTTGTGATCACTGGGAAATATATATCAAGAAATGGGAATGAGTGATTTTTCCATGTCATATCATGTTTTTTCATCACTAGGACATATCCAGAATGAAAAATGTGCAACTAAGTTGGCACATCATCCATATCATCTTCTTAATGATTTGATCCCCATAGTGAAAGTTTATGAAAAATATGTAGCAAAATGTTTCCCTCAATCTCAAGAGTGGATACATTCTCATCTAAGTGCAATTAGTGGGGGCCTACAAATGTTTGGACAAATTAGGCTATGATACCAGAATAATCCAAAACAAGAGGAGAGTGAAATGCCACTCTTAATTAAGGATTCTAGATGAGAGGAATTAGATAATTCATAGAATTTCCTTTTCTCCTTACCTTCTTGGGAAGACCACATAGAAGTTTCTGAATTTTATGTTGTTGCTCCAAAAATGGAAATCATCACCCTTATCCAGGCCAGTTAACGTGGGAATCCCTCACCATGAGTCATCAGATCACTTCCAAATTATCTCTAATAGTCATGATTTAGCAGAATATATAGTGTATGGAAGTATTAACCAGTCTTTTTATCCTCCATCTATGTCAGGAAAAAACATAATGGATTTCATATGGTTGTAGTGGCACCACAACCCTTTAACATACCACTGAGTTCAGTCTTACCACTTCCTCTAAAATTGGATATCCATGATTATCCACATCCATTTGCAGTATGCCCCCAAACACCATTTTTTGAACCTAATGTGAATAAAAAATATTTCCCTTGACACATTACAATGTTACATAATCGTCTTAATGAAAATATTTTACCTCTTTTGGACATTATTTGAAATTGATGCCCATAGGGGTGGTGACATGGCTAAATCCTTCCATAGTTAACTCTAATTGGTGTATTAAAACATTGTGATCAAACTCTGAGTTTTTTGTACTCCAATATTTCCACTGTTGAGAAATGACATGAAATGATAACTTTTATATGTTCTCACCCTATAATACTACAAGAAATACAACTGCACTGGTCGGAGCTTGTTCTGGAAATGAGGGTAATTGTAAATGCCTTATTTCTTTGTGGGGTGCTTCCAAAGCTCTTAGTCCTCTTAAATGTAGCTATTTTACAGGCCTTGGTTTATTCTCAATAGATGGTGTTAATTAATAACCTTCACATACCATTTTTGATAATTTCCCATTAGGGTATGATTGGATCTAAATATGAGCATATCCCCAGAAAAAAATATTTGCACTACAGGGAGGGAGGTTTATCTGAGATTGAGTCTCCTCTATAGTAAACACAATCTGAAATTGGTGATCTTCCATATTATTCTCCTCATATTAAACAAATATGGGGAGAGTAAATCTGGATTATATACACTATAACTAACAGTTTAACAGGCATGGTGCATACCCATCATATGAAATTTCCCTTTCAATTCGAGTTGAAAGGATTCCCTCATGAAGTGATAGCATATATAACCCAGCCTCAAGGCTGGTACCACCATTATTAACCATGTTTCTAATGGGAAATAGACCATATGGTTATAAGAAGAAGGGGTCACGACAATTCATGAAGGCACTGACCTCCAAATCCATTAGCATAATGATATTTACAAAGCTAATACACTTTAAAAATGGTTTGAAATGGGCATTGGGGATGATCTAAGTGTTTAAGAACTCATATATCTATAAATAAGCCCCTATCCAACCCCATAATAGTTAGAAGGGGGAAAGATCCTATTAGGTGCCTTTTCCCTACAAATATGGCTTAGAAGAGGGTATAGTTTGTCCAATATAGGTACGGATAACCAGACATGCTTCCCTCCTTCCACGGATGTTTCCATCATAAAATTGAAGACCCTAACTCCACCCTTCTTCTTTCCTGAGATTAATTACCCAGGCAAGAACATTACAAGGAGAACGAAATGATGAATAGTTTGGTCAATACCCAGGAAAACCTCTCACCCATAGTTGATGAGTTTACATTCTTCAACCACAGCACGGTAAGCACCCTCTATAACATGAGAGTCTTTCATAGGATAGGACTTTGGATTCTTAACCTTTGGCTCAGAATGGTCCTTATTGCTAAAGTATATTGCCCACATCTATAATGTTATATATTCCACAAGAATTGGATCCTTTAGGAGGGCGTATTTAGCCAAAATGATCTTCTCTCATGCGAGAAGAATGTTCATATTTATGTCATCCTAGGTGGAATGTGGGGGAAAAATACATAGTACATCACTACTGGTATGGATGCACCACATATGTTCTCAATGTCCTAGAGGTTGATACCCACCTCCCCACGAATAAGGTGGAAAGTGTTTCTATTGGGGATCAAGAGATTGAATAGATCTGACATCAGTCTCTTGTTTCAATAGGAAAAATTCTATGAAATATAAAAATACTCATAAATCATGATGTGATTCAACCTTGTAGAAAAATATGAAGTAATATATTGCACCATGAAGGGCCGTCCCAATAAATTCCATAGCTACCACTTTATTGGAAGTCCTAGTTTGTAACCAACCCAAACTTTTGGAAACTGGAACACTTCAAAATTATCAGATGTTGCATACATACATCCAATTCAGGTTCGTATTTGGCACTGAAAAATTATATTATCCTGAATGCCAATATATTCCCTTCAATGTATTCCACCTCGGCAATGAAGTTTCCTTCGTAGGAGATATTCACTCGAATGGTGTGGTGTGTATTCAGAATCCATGAATGGGGTGTAGTTTATGACTGAAACAAAGGAATTAGAGTGCCATTTGTAAGACCCAACCCATAGGGAGGAGAAAATTTGAAAGGGGATTTTCCACTAGTTTTTCTCTTGCAAACTCTATCAGACTCATCTAAAATGACCCAACAAAATAATGGAAGGAATGATACACATTTATAAACATAGAATCGAAATAGGCCATCACTTTCTTAACCTCCTTTACTGATGGATTATGAGAGATATTATGAGAACTAAAATCCATTTGAATAAAATTAAATGGAACATGTTAGGAAAAAATATGAAAACTAAAAAACATGTCAAATGAAGTGAATAACATCGGAAGCCTCATGATCATCGTATGAAAAATAAAACGGATTCATGATCACCTAAAGGAATCAAAAATATCAATGATCTTACGATATCATAAATAAAATAAACCTGAGGACATCACATGAACTCATGCCCCCTCAGAAGACTCATGATCACATGACCTTGACATCGTCACATGATCCACATAATAGTCAGGTAGTCATGTGGCCTAGATAATATACCTCATAAAGACTTCAAAGAAAATATTTCACCTTAATATCCAAGGTTCAACCAATTAATAAATATTAATTCATGTTTATATTGAACTTGAATTGGGGAAATAATGTCTTACGAAGTGGTTTTCATAAGGGGGTATCACGAATGGATCTTGTGATCGGTTCTTATGTGAAGTTTTTGAGAAAGGATCATGTGATTAAGTTAGGGTGAAAACCCTCACTGATTTGGGTATTTGGTGAATGAGATTACCCCCTTACCTTATTTATAGGGTCTTCTGTGAAATAAAAAATGTCTCCAAATAGACCAAGTGTCACCCAATGACACTAACTACAGATAATGCTAAAGCCCTGTGTGGGATTTTAGTTTCCTTATAACCGAGCCCCTATCCCCACAGATGTCTCTCCTAAGGGGTGGAATTTGCTGATTCCCTAAATATGAGCACAGGGAAATCCAAAATGGAAGAAATGCCTTAATATGAGTATTAGTTCCTCCATTGGTCAAATAAAGAAGAAGGTTTCCTAGATAATGCAGACTGCATGATCTCCTAGAGGATACATGATTACATGACCTTCAAAAAATCACGTAGATGATCATGTGCAATGTAAAACCTAGAGGATATCCCATTGATCCCATTTGATGAGTCCTTCTTCTCTCATGAAGGTTTTTTAGACCTTTTTTATAATGACGTAGTAGCCTGATGAGCTCCCCCACATTGCGTAGCTTGTGAAATGGAGGACACCTAACAATACATCAAAAAATACCTTTAATATAGGGGGAAATAAGAAAAATCTGGGAGCCTCTTTCATTGGTAAACATCATTTGACACAACCGAGGTGGTTCTCAAGATGCCACAAGCCCCTTAGGATATCTCCACCTCCCCACATGAGAGTCCACTTTCATGCCACCATTATCACGTGAAGGGTTTTAGACATGTAAAGGCAGACTTATGCACCCCATTTAGATCCAAAGACAAATAGAATGGGTATCCATGATAATGCTCTTGGATCACCACATGACCCTTTTTTGGTCATGTGATGAATCATTGATGGGGTGACTGTCTCTCTTTGACATTGTTAATGAAAACTCATGAGATCCCCATACATTGTGAAATAAACAAGGAAATAAAATGGGAAATGACTAGATCCTTTTTCGGTTGTAATATTTATGTGAATCCCCCTATAAATCCACCTCTATCTCATTTAAGATACCGAACAAGTCATCTTAGATCATGTAAAATCCTTTCAATATTCATTTTGATCTCACAAATGTCCCTAGACATGTCGTTATAACATTTGGAAAGCCCCTTGGAATGAACCCATGATTAGAAATGACCCATATAATTGTCCAAAATCCAATAAATGGAGTGTTGATGGGATAGTCTCGTGGTCACTGAGAATATTATGACATCCACATAAGGACCTTAAGAAATTCCTGACACCAAAACCCCCCCAATGACTCTAGCCTAGGTCTACACAATAATCACTGTTCAATGTGGTATATAATCGAGGCATCAAGGACCATAAATCCACCCCCCAGTATCAAAAATGTAGCCGAACATCCTTGGATCCTCAAACCGGAAAACCCAGACATAAGATCAGATTTCTCAGAGTAGAAAATATTGTGACCAGAATGGCTTTTGTTCAGTTAAAATTTGGGAATAAAACTAAGAAGACCATGTGGAATGGATATTCACATCACATGATCCCACATTGATCGTGTGAAGGACTTATGGTGGGATATCCAATGGATATCCATCATTTTTTCCAGAATCACATGAGACTCAAACAAGCTAACACTGAATGAATCTAATTAATATGTGATAAAAGGATGGAACAAAGTCTAAAAAATGGGATACTTATGACATGAACATATACATTGATCCTCATTTACTTCCCATGAACCACTAAGTTCATGATATAGCCCCATGAAATGCCACTTAGATCATGTGATTCTACTTTGGTATACTATTTGGATCATGAGAAGTCCCCATGACATGTCAGATCGAGCCGCATGTTAGCCCTAGGCATTCCACCCTAGTATCATGAAACCATCCTAGCTCACCATACAGACATTGCAATGTCCTCTATACTAGTTTCCAAAATCATATAGTGAAACTAGTATATGTAATTTATTTCTGATGATGGCACCAGGATAGGACAACTAGGTCTCATAACATCCTCTAGACATGTCAATCAGTTCCTGAGTTGTCCTCTAGATATGTCATTTGACTTTTTTGATGACACGTGTAAAAGTAATTCAAGTCACGCATCACTCTCCTAACATATCAAACTGACCCTTGCAATACCCTCTAATAGTTTGATGCATCATTCATGATGATACTAGGGAAACTCAGTTGGATCATGTGACACCCTCAAATCACATTTTCTGAGGTATTGTGATGTGATTTGGAAAAATTAACTATATCACACAACTCCCTCAAAGATTGTCTATTGAGGTCATGTGGTTTCCTCTAGAAAATTAAACCAAGGTCTTGTGATGTTCTCCAAATAACTCATCTGAGATCATGCGAAGGCTTCCCATAAAAATTAAAAAAGTATTGTGATTCCCTTCATGCATGTCGGTATTGATCATGCGAGGAAATTCATTCCTTAGATAAGCTAACTAGATCATATGATTTCTCTTTGGAAATTTAATTCTTACAATCAAGGCTTGTCAAGAAAACAATAAAGTATGTCAAGAAGAAAACCAAATCTATCCAAGAAGGCATTCCTAGACATTAAAACCTTTTCCAGCCATTATATACGAGAAACTTTGGTGAGTAAGACCAGATAAAATTGAACTAAAATAACTCTAATTCCAAAAATAGTTTGGATATATAGGATTCCTTCAGAATTTTTAGGAACAAATAGCCATCCACTTCGGTGTAAGTCCCTGGTGTCTTTTTCATTTTAACCATTAAGACCTAACCATTCACATGGGTTGATCATTCTGCCTCATCCATCAGTGGAATGAGAGATAAAATAAACTTTGTGAACTCTCATTGTTGTTATAATTAGGATACATAGGATTCATTTCAAAGGCCTGATCTCCATATTAAACATCTGAAGCATTTTCCCAGTATATAAGTCCACCTCCATATGTAGTGAGACTAAATACTTTCTATACTTTTTTTCTCACACCATGCATGGATTATATTCAATTATGGAGTTATAATATTTATATAAATCACATCATGAATATCAACCTACTAAGGAACCCTCAGTGTGTAAGATGAGACTAGTTTCATGATATTACTACCTCTATACAAAGGTATCCACCTTGGGGCTAGTCCTAAGGGTTTGAATGAACTATATTGACTCTTATTCCTTAAATTATGCATATAAAAAGGACCTATCCTTGAGACTTCAGCTCAAATACCATGTTCATAAGTTACCTTTTATATTCTCTTTCTATATTACATTAAACTGAATGATTTTGATAAACAATGTTGGTGTTGATTCCTTCCATAAATAGGATATGTCAGATGCCTCATAACAACTCAATCTCATCCTCAATATATTAAACACCACCCAAAATGAAAAATAATTCTGAAGTATTTAGTTATATAGATTTAATATATAAGAATCCAACCATCATAGGAATTTTATAGAGAACCTTTGATACATATATATGGACACACTAAAATATTCCACTTCATGTATAAAAGAGATTTAACCTATTGTCATTCTGTGA
This sequence comes from Viscum album, assembly GCA_963277665.1. Taxonomy (NCBI): domain Eukaryota; kingdom Viridiplantae; phylum Streptophyta; class Magnoliopsida; order Santalales; family Viscaceae; genus Viscum; species Viscum album. The sequence goes on along the minus strand of OY728155.1, from coordinate 117,810,465 downwards.
GGTAAATCGAATCTCAATCCAGATTTGAAAGAGGATTAACCTATTTTTATTTTACTAGGGTAATTGGTTCCTGTCACGAACCAACTCGGGTCGACCCTGAACTGGTCACTCGAGCCAATCCACGACAAGACCTCAAGCGCGCCTCCCCGTACGCCAGAGGCTGCCAACTAGTAGCGAGGGTGTAAGGATAGTCAGTGGGGAGACTATACCCTCTTATCAGAGTATGCAGAACAGTATAACTGAATAAATAATAACAATGGAGAAAGCAGACTAAATAAAGAATAAAGCAGCTGAAAACAGATTTTTGTACAACTAAACAAAAGTGGTAAAAACCAGTTTATACAATGATGAATGCATGACATGTACATGGCACTATGGAAAGAAGTAAACAAAACAGCATGCTTTACAATACAATGCAGAAATAAAGTAAAATACAGTTATGCCCATCAGGCAACCTCCACGAGCATCCCGAGCTCCCGCTCGGTCCTTTTCTCCTAACTCCAGATACAAGGAATAACACAGTCAAGAGTCCATGTTTCTGCAACCAAGAAAGTCTACTCGGGTACCCCAGTGCAATGGCGGCCCGAGTAGGGTGTGAGATATAAATCTCAGAAGGCCGGAACCACCGGTGCATAGCCCACTATAAACAATGATGTATAATTAAACATTGTGTAGGTATTTCCAAACAATAACAGAAAAATATAAACAATCAACACCCGTTCAGGTTCCAGAAAGGACACCTGGCGGTAATATCTGCTTTGACCCATAGTCGGAATAAGAAACTGTTCAAACACAAGTACATCTGTTCAAGCTTATAAATACCTTTTATCATTTTTCTCATTTATACTCTTTTTATTCACTTATCATTTCCAAGGTTTCCATGTTCCTTAAGTAATCACTTAACCTAGTACAAGTTTAAACTCATGTTGGAAACCCATTCATTCTTATCCTTCTTTATTTGATCACATTTCACTCGGGTTTTAATCACATCCCTTGTTCCTTTCATGAATCATTATTATCATTCGCTTGGTGTCAAGCACCATTAGGGAGGAACGCCATGTCCAAACCCAAATTTTTAGTCGATCTAGAACGCCATGTCTAGGACCCAAAATCTCATTCGGTGTAGATCGTCATGTCTAACACCCTATATTACAAGCTTGGATAACCATTGGGGAGGAATGCCATGTCCAAACCCAGATTTTAAGTCGATCTAGAACGCCATGTCTAGGACCCAAAATCTCATTCATTTATCACTTAATTAATCAATCGACACAGTTCTCATTTCATAGTTAATTCTTCACATTTGATTGTCCAAGTCAGTCCTCAACGTTTCATAATTAATTGTCTTTTATCAACATTCTGACACATAATTAATTCATATAATTAAATATCTTTCATATCATACATTAGTTTGTGATTAGTTTCCGCCAATCACTTATCTTATCAAATCAAAACAAATACTCGATTACAAGACCTCAACCCATAACCAATCCCCAAAACAATTATCTTAAATAATTTATTTAATTAAAAACTCAATTTAACGGGACCACGCAACACATGTAATGGAATAATCTAATCATCTTGGGCTAATATAAAACTTACCAAACACGTCATCACACCTAAAGGGGTGTCCAAAAGGCATAGCAAACACCCCGAACGGGTTTTTCCATAGGCGAGGGTCACAATGAACATGCTAAAATATCTAGGTAATTTATTATTAGTCAAACAATTTATTTGCGCATATCCAATCATTTATTCCAAAACATTAATTCATATCAAAGAGGGAGACCACTAACCTAGCACACATCAATCGGTGCATGTAGAAACATCAATAAAATTCGCACAACATGCATTATAAAAATAATTATTCACTACCATTAGATTTATGATAGCACAACCCAAAAAAAAGGGTTTTATTATAACACGTGACTTCTATTATCAAACGATCATTTATTATATTTTTCACTTCTAAACTGAAATTAATTTAAATACTTGACTGCGTTAATTAAACAATGATTAATTTAAAGACTTAACAACATTAATTAAATAGCAGTCAATGTAAAGACTTAACTGCATAATTTAAACAGAAATTAATTTAAAAACTAATAATGGTGCATAAAACAAATTAATTAATTAATTAATTGATTGTTTTAATAAATTAAAGGGGCAAGGAAAGGGACCCTACCTCAATAAATTTGGCCGAGCCAAGCTCTCTAACTCATTGCAGTCGTTCGCGCACGTGCATTTTGACATAAGCGCGCACAAACTCAGGGTCCAATGCGCATCCCGAAAAACAGAAGTCACACCCAAATATTAGTGCGGTAAAGACCTTCGCACAACCAAAATAATCATCAAGAACTCAGATAAATTAATCAACCTTAATTTTACCGGTGCGAAAGAATTCGCGGGTTTAAGACACTCACCCGAAACATCGGCGGTAGGACGAAATCAACTCGGACCGCCTCGCCTTCGGCGGCGGTCACCGGAACACGAACCATCAGAACCCGACAATTAATTGCGTACCCTAAAACCAGATAAGAAAACCACAACCGGTTAAACCCAATTAACGGGTTTCAGTCAAAACCAAATCGGACTACGAAAAACCAATGAATCGCCAAAGCGATGTTGGAGATCCCATCAAAGGATTATACCTCGAACAATCGACCCCAAACAATGGAGAAATTGGACCCAAAAAAATCACCACAGGAGGAGGGTCACGTGCCGGGCGTCGCCGCGCGCTGCTGTAGCTCGGCCGGGCGTGTGCGCTGCTGCAAGGAAGGCAGATGTCGCTCCGGACCATGAATCACGCAGCAAGAGGAGGTCCGGCAATGGGGTGTCCGATTGCGGAGCTTGGTCGTGCGGCAAGGAGAGCCGGAGGAGGAACCACGCGCCTGCGCCTTAGGGTTTTGGAGGAAAACATGATTGAGAAAAGGGGGGAAGGAGGAGGAATAAAAGAGGAATAAAAAAAAGAAAAAAAGAAAAAAAAGGCCATGCGTGGGGGGGGGGGGGGGGTCACGCCCTGCCCAGCGCCCAAATTAAGGGGCAACAAAATATCCCCTTTTTTTAACATATATATATACTTCAATATATATATATATATATATATCACAAACTACATATATATCTACATATATATATATATATATATAGTAAACAAAATTTATTAAACCCTCTTTAGTTAAAAAAATAAAAATAAAAAAAATAAATTAACCAAAATGGATAATAATAATTTCATTATTATTATTTAACCCTGATTAAGATAAAAAAATATCACCAATTAAAACGTGCCATCAAAATAACGCTCTCTTAATTAAATTCCTACACCAAGTTAAATCTGCTAGTATGCGATATAAATTTTGACACACTTCTGGTCAAACCGCAACTCCATAATTAATGGCGTTTGACCGCCACTTAATTAAATGCGTTTGCACCACATTAAATAATAATAAACTCCCACTATTATTGATAAAACATCAACTAATTTAAATAAAAAAAATCTCTGTTTTGACAACCGTTCAATCGCGCGACTTAACTCGCGTGGTCTAACCGCCCGTGCGCAGTTCAACGTCACCGCTTGAAACGGTTTGTGTACTCAGAACCTCGTTACGAAGCACGGTTTTAAAACCGACATGCCGATAAAAGAAAACGTTCAAAAACCTACGCATTTTACCCACTCTTAAAAACACGGTTCGTTACAACCTACCCACCTTAAAAACTTCTCGTCCTCGAGAAGCCTTCCGAAAACAATGAAAACATCACCTGACCTACAATGGTCATGAAGTTTCATTCAACCGGTCACATTGCGTTTTAAACGCCCAATGTACCTTTAAGAATTTTCCAAGAAAGCTGCACTTCAGCCTTTACAACTCGATCCAACGTTCACGCTACAACTAAAACATCAAAGCAGAGCTTACATCCGAGGCCATTATAGGGACCTCAAACCAAGAAAACAGTCGAATAACGATCGACCAACAAAATTGGTCAAGCATGATTCCTCAAAAGACATCGCCAAACTGTAAAATCACACTCTCCTTTAAACCGACGACGTGCTTTTAAGACTGCTCCGTTATTAACCACGCGTACACTGAAGTCCTTACACGACCTCCGGTGATATTCTCAAGTCAAGCCATTACAAGACTATTATGAAAATATCGTGCCTCAGCACGAAGCGTAATTCCAAGAAACTGTGCATCCCCCGCACAACCAGAGAGAGATCGCGAAACAAACCCACAACATTTAAACTTTAGCGCGGCGTATAACCTATACTATCTTGGTGTATCCAAGATAATGTCGAGATGGGGGACATGCTCGTCTCATCCAGCAGAGTACACTAAGATTAAACCAAGGTCGCTAAGAAGATCATTCGGACCAACTCTGATGCCTATACCACCCGAGGCATTCGTATACGTCCAAGCTTAACCACTAAAACTCTCCCCGCACTAACGGAGTTTCTAAAGTGTTGTGCATACAGCCAACCTTATCAAATTCGTGCTGACCAACAAGCACCAACATGTAAACCGAAACAGATGCGACACTACCCCCCTTAGGAGTGTCCATGTCGTCGCAAGAACTAGCTGCTCACCGGCACACTATTTTTGAAACACTTTAACGCACGGGTGACGTTCCTCGAACTACGATCACCACATCGTAAGCTCACACCGAAAACAAGGCAACTCAAGCTCTAAGGGTACTACCTAGCACGGGCTAGTCCCTTACGAAGCACACACGTCGACCCTAACTCTTGGTCACGCAAAACAAGGATTACTAGGCTCAAAAAACCCCTTTCCATTTTATCCATTTCATTAATTCATTTCAACCTTTAATCATTTGAAGGAAGATTTAAACAAACCCACAAGTACTATTTCACAACAAAGTACTTGGTTTTCAAACAACACCCCAGGGGCAGAACATGCAAGTTGTAACAAACTTCCTCTTCAACATTTAACATTTAAACTTTAGCATCCATCTTTTAAAAAGTTCAAAAACACGATTTACCATTTTACCAATTATAAGGCGCCCATACACCTTATAATGGAAAATTAGCTCCGTCGTAATCACAACCAACAATTTCAGCCAAAGCAACCAAGCGCTTGCCAACAAGCTAACAAGCCACTACAAATAGCTAACACAAAGCAACAAGCTGAAATCACTAAAACATGCTATAACACAGAGCATGACACACAAGCAAGATAGAAAACATGACATGTTATCACTCAAACATGTTAACTATCACCGAAACATGCTTTCTAAAGAGGCGTGCTAAATAAATCCAGGCATGGAATATTTTCAAGGCACACAATCAAAATCAACAGGCATCTTACTAATGCAACTACATGGCATGACACATATACATGACATGTGAATCTCTAGGTGCCTAATATGATGCATGCAATGCAATTTCCTTGCCAAATCAAGTCAAGGAAAATTTTCAAAACCTTTTCATAAACAAATAAGCCGTGGAAAGTACAACATTCACCCAAGGTGAAATCACATCAACAGTAACAGCAAACAGCATGAAAATCAATTCCCAGCCCTGGCCACTTGGTCATTTCCCGTACATGGGGTGATCAGTCCCAAGCACAGTTATTAACCCAAGCGCCGACACATTCCTAGTCTCCTGTCTACCATCCCCGAAACAGTAAGACAAAGGAAAAGAATGAACACTGGACCTATGATACCATTTTGTCACGAACCAACTCGGGTCGACCCTGAACTGGTCACTCGAGCCAATCCGCGAGAAGACCTCAAGCGCGCCTCCCCGTACACCAGAGGCTGCCAACTAGTAGTGAGGGTGTAAGGATAGTCAGTGGGGAGACTATACCCTCTTATCAGAGTATGCAGAACAGTATAACTGAATAAATAATAACAATGGAGAAAGCAGACTAAATAAAGAATAAAGCAGCTGAAAACAGATTTTTGTACAACTAAACAAAAGTGGTAAAAACCAGTTTATACAATGATGAATGCATGACATGTACATGGCACTATGGAAAGAAGTAAACAAAACAGCATGCTTTACAATACAATGCAGATATAATGTAAAAGACAGTTATGCCCATCAGGCAACCTCCATGAGAATCCCGAGCTCCCGCTCGGTCCTTTGCTCCTAACTCCAGATACAAGGAATAACACAGTCAAGAGTCCAAGTTCCTGCAACCAAGAAAGTCTACTCGGGTACCCCAGTGCAATGGCGGCCCGAGTAGGGTGTGAGATATAAATCTCAGCAGGCCGGAACCACCGGTGCATAGCCCACTATAAACAATGATGTATAATTAAACATTGTGTAGGTATTTCCAAACAATAACAGAAAAATATAAACAATCAACACCCGTTCAGGTTCCAGAAAGGACACCTGGCGGTAACATCTGCTTTGACCCATAGTCGGAATAAGAAACTGTTCAAACACAAGTACATATGTTCAAGCTTATAAATACCTTTTATCATTTTGCTCATTTATACTCTTTTTATTCACTTATCATTTCCAAGGTTTCCATGTTCCTTAAGTAATCACTTAACCTAGTACAAGTTTAAACTCATGTTGGAAATCCATTCATTCTTATCCTTCTTTATTTGATCACATTTCACTTGGGTTTTAATCACATCCCTTGTTCCTTTCATGAATCATTATTATCATTCTCTTGGTGTCAAGCACCATTGGGGAGGAACGCCATGTCCAAACCCAAATTTTTAGTCGATCTAGAACGCCATGTCTAGGACCCAAAATCTCATTCTGTGTAGATCGTCATGTCTAACACCCTATATCACAAGCTTGGATAACCATTGGGGAGGAACGCCATGTCCAAACCCAGATTTTAAGTCGATCTAGAACTCCATGTCTAGGACTCAAAATCTCATTCATTTATCACTTAATTAATCAATCGACACAGTTCTCATTTCATAGTTAATTCTTCACATTTGATTATTCAAGTCAGTCCTCAACGTTTCATAATTAATTGTCATCAACATTCTGACACATAATTAATTCATATAATTAAATATCTTTCACAGCATACATTAGTTCGTGATTAGTTTCTGCAAATCACTTATCTTATCAAATCAAAACAAATACTCGATTACAAGACCTCAACCCATAACCAATCCCCAAAACAATTATCTTAAATAATTTATTTAATTAAAAACTCAATTTAACGGGACCACGCAACACATGTAATTTAATAATCTAATCATCTTGGGCTAATATAAAACGTACCAAACACGTAATCACACCTAAAGGGGTGTCCAAAAGGCATAGCGAACACCCCAAATGGGTTTTTCCATAGGCGAGGGTCATAATGAACATGCTAAAATATCCAGGTAATTTATTATAAGTCAAAAAATTTATTTGCGCATATCCAATCATTTATTCCAAAACATTAATTCATATCAAAGAGGGAGACCACTAACCTAGCACACATCAATCGGTGCATATAGAAACATCAATAAAATTCGCACAGCATGCATTATAAAAATAATTATTCACTACCTTTAGATTTATGATAGAACAACCCAAAAAAAGGGTTTTATTATAACACGTGACTTCTATTATCAAACGATCATTTATTATATTTTTCACTTCTAAACTGCAATTAATTTAAAAACTTGACTGCGTTAATTAAACAATGATTAATTTAAAGACTTAACAACATTAATTAAACAGCAGTCAATGTAAAGACTTAACTGCACAATTTAAACAGAAATTAATTTAAAAACTATTATGGTGCATAAAACAAATTAATTAATTAATTAATTAATTATTTTAATAAATTAAAGGGGCAAGGAAAGGGACCCTACCTCAATAAATTTGGTCGATCCAAGCTCTCTAACTCATTGCATTCGTTCGCGCACGTGCGTTTTGACATAAGCGCGCACAAACTCAGGGTCCAACGCGCATCCTGAAAAACAGAAGTCACACCCAAATATTAGTGCGGTAAAGACCTTCGCAGAACCAAAATAATCATCAAGAACTCAGATAAATTAATCAACCTTAATTTAACCGGTGTGAAAGCGGGTTTAAGACACTCACCCAAAACATCGGCGGTAGGACGAAATCAACTCGGACCGCCTCGCCTTCGGCGACGGTCACCGGAACACGAACCATCATAACCCGACAATTAATTGCGTACCCTAAAACCAGATAAGAAAACCACAACCGGTTAAACCCAATTAACGGGTTTCAGTCAAAACCAAATCGGACTACGAAAAACCAACGAATCGCCAAAGTGATGTTGGAGATCCCATCTAAGGATTATACCTCGAACAATCGGCCCAAACAACGGAGAAATTGGACCAAAAAAATCACCACAGGAGGAGGGTCGCGTGCTGGGCGTCGCCGCGCGCTGCTATAGCTTGGACGGGTGTGTGCGCTGCTGCAAGGAAGGCGGAGGTCACGCCAGACCATGAATCACACAGCAAGAGGAGGTCTGGCAATGGGGTGTCCGATTGCGGAGCTTGGTCGCGCGGTAAGGAGAGCCGGAGGAGGAACCACGCGCCTGCGCCTTAGGGTTTTGGAGGAAAACGTGATTGAGAAAAGGGGGGAAGGAGGAGGAATAAAAGAGGAATAAAAAAAATAAAAAAATAAAAAAAAGGCCATGCGTGGGGGGGGGGGGTCATGCCCTACCCAGCGCCCAAATTAAGGGGCAACAAAATATCCCCCCTTTTTTTTAACATATATATATACTTCAATATATATATATATATCACAAACTACATATATATCTATATATATATATATAGTCAACAAAATTTATTAAACCCTCTTTAGTTAAAAAAATAAAAATAAAAAAAATAAATTAACCAAAAAGGATAATAATAATTTCATTATTATTATTTAACCATGATTAAGATAAAAAAAATCACCAATTAAAACGCGCCATCAAAATAACGCTCTCTTATTTAAATTCCTATGCCAAGTTAAATCCACTAGTATGCGATATAAATTTTGACACACTTCTGGTCAAACCGCAACTCCACAATTAATGGCGTTTGACCGCCACTTAATTAAATGCGTTTGCACCACATTAAATAATAATAAACTCCCACTATTATTGATAAAACATCAACTAATTTAAATAAAAAAAATCTCTGTTTTGACAACCGTTCAATCGCGTGACTTAACTCGCGTGGTCTAACCGCCCGTGCGCAGTTCAACATCACCGCTTGAAACAGTTTGTGTACTCAGAACCTCGTTACGAAGCGCGGTTTTAAAACCGACATGCCGATAAAAGAAAACGTTCAAAAACCTAAGCATTTTACCCACTCTTAAAAACACGGTTCATTACAGTTCCATATCAGGATTAAGAAGATATTCATGAACATATATTAAATATACAATAGATTCCATGATTATGAAAACAGACCCCCCTAGGGTGTAATTATCCCAAACTCATATCATCTCAACCAATGTGAGTTCCAAAGTGTCATTGGGTCTGAAACCCCAACTAATTGTCTTCCTTTATAAATCACTTCGGCACCTAGTAATATATTTGGGAAATATTGGGATTTTTCATTAAGAAAAAAATAGTTACCCGATGGCAATGATTGTACAAGAAATTTAAACCCCTACAATCCATCATCGGGCCAAACCGAATACACCTTAGTTATGAATATTCTATTAATGCATGTATTTTGGAGTTATAAAAAGATATAAGTTGAAGCATGGGAACTTAGAGAAATTATAATAATAACTACCTAAATCTATTAATGATGTCACATTTTATAAATTTAGATATTTTTTAGGATGGAACAATGTTACACCCAAGCATCAATTATAATAATATTTTCTTTTTAAAGAATCAATAGCTCGAAAATTTTAAATTTTATAAATTTAATTTTTATAAAATAATTTTATATATGATGTGAAAATATTGAAATTAATTTAGGGTGAATTTTTTGGGTTTTCAATAAAATTGTTGATTTTTTAGTGAATCGTGAAAAATACAAATTTTTCAAATGTGGCGAATTATTTTAATTAAATAATGTAATATAAATTACCAATAATATTTATTTTTTCTTTAATAAAGTTACATTTTACTTATTTTATTTAGAATAAAAAACATCATGATTTTTATATAAGTTAAATTTTATATTTAAAAAACCATTTTTCTAAAAATCGGTTTCCCTTTGCGTTTTAAAATTTTATATTAAAATTAATTTCTACCTCTTCTAAAAAATAAATAATGAAAATTTGATATCATTATTGGAATATAGAAGTTCTAATTTGGATAATATTACCCTTTTATTTTTAGGCATTACAAATAGTAACCATGGTAAGATTTATCGCATTAGTAAGGGGTCAAATGGGTAATTAAGATTAAAAATAATGAGATAAGGCTGAACAATCTCCCTAAAATATGTAATTTATTTTTTTGGGTAATTATTTTTGAACTTGGATATTAAAAATTATAAAATGTTCAAATTTTGTCCACTTTTATTTGATTATAATATTAATATTATTTTAATTAAATATTATGTCAAAAAAGTCACTCCCTTTCTTTTAATGTCTATAATATTTTTGTGGCATAGAAAAACAAATTTCAATTAAAAAAATTATTTAAGCCTTAAATTATTATTTCTTCATGTTGATTTATTTTAAAATTTTTTTGATAAAATAATTACCTCAAATTCTTAAGAAATGTCGAAAAAGTATTTATTTATTTAATAGAAAAATAAAAACATTATTATAAAAAACATTAATAGTAATAGTTTTTCAGTGCATTATAGTAAAACATAAATTTTATAGATATATATATAACATATTAAAGTCTTTTTTATAGTCTATATTCGAATGACATATTTTTATTGATAATTTAAAAGTCAAATTAAATTAATATTGTCAAAACCGAAATTATTTATCTTTTGTAAAAAATAATTATTTTATTAATTTAATTAAAAAACATGAAATTTTTTAAAGAGGATATATAGTATAATTAATGGTAAAAAGAATCATCACATGTTAGTTTATGAAAAAATGAATACTTTATATGTGAAATTATGACCCATTTGGATTAAAAATTTCATCACTATTACTAAGGTTAAAATTGTTTAATGAATGGGTTAAACCAAATGATAAGGTTTAAAATACCACTTAAACCTATAAAAAGTTTAGTATCAGATGTAATTTCTAACATATCATATTGTATCATTGAAATTATGGCTACATTTTTTCCCTTTTACATAAAAATTAAATTATTATATTTAAATATGATTATTAATTTCATGTGTGTCCTTTCATTCACTAAAAAAGGAACTATATATCCTCTATTATATACACCACATATAGCCTATTATCATGAATGAACCCTAAAACATACTTCTAACAATAATTATCCATGTTTTTATGTGATCATACTTCTATATGTCCAACCTCAAGCCCCTTAAGAGAATAATCAAAAGAGCTATTTTGAAGAAGAGTTAATCATTTTTACATACTCTTTAATAATTCTAAATTCAACAAATTAAAAAAAATCATATATAAAAATCCAAAAATAATAACTCTATTTTAACGTCATTATATTTATCATACAACCATTTTCCATCTCTTTTTCATTCTTTGAAAATCGAAATCATCCCATGTGCTTAAGTACGACTAACCATCTCCACGTAAATGTGTAATTTATTTACTATCACCACATTACTTGGATGGTTATAAAGATGGAACTAATTAATATATATGATATTTATTCCATAAATATTCTTTTTGAATTATAATATCATATATACCTTCTTACCTTCAAATTCATTTGAATATAATAATGTCGCTTGTGTGTACTATAGACTACCACCTTCATATAGCGTTGTGTATTGTTTTTCATTTCTGATGTACATTGATGGAAATAAGGATAGATTTAATGGATATATATGATATTTATATCTTCATTAAATTCTTGATATTATGAAACCATTATCAAAGTAAGTGGATCAATACTCTTATGAAAAAACAAGCATCCTAAAATAAAGTAATTAACACCCAAAACAATGACAGTACAAAATGATTATTGACAAAGGGTGAAAAGTTGTTATAATAGGATTGTATATTTTATTAAAATTGATAATATAGTTTTGGAATAAATTAATAACTTGTTTAAAACCATTATACATGGGTATAAATCATGTTTAACTGATGGGGTACCTGAGGTAAGTGATTTAGTCTCAATTTATACTCCATTGAGACATATTTTGAATTATACACCTCTTTATTTATTTTTTGGTCTATATAATACCCCTTTGAGGTATTAAAAATGAATGTATATTTCTTCATGATGATTAAAGGTTCATTTAAAGTATACTATTTCAATTAATTTCAATTTTAACGTTCCAAAAGTGGCATGATTTTATTTTATAGTCTCATTTATTTGGGAGTGTGTTTATTTTTATTTAAGGAATTTTATAACATGTCCTTCATAAACCCCATATAATTTCTGATCATCTCTATATGAAATATTTTAAATACTTAATTCTAAATTTTCGTCTATTTAGCACATAAATTCGGAAAATAAACATTAAAAATAAATGTTTATCTTATTTCTCTTTTGGTTTGGGTATGTTTTTTATCCCCGTACATGTTATTCAAAACTGTTTTACAAAAGCAATTTTTATTAAACCAATTATTTATGGAGTACATTTTATGTTATACTTGACTTTTGAAGTGGATTTAATGGAATCTTTCTATTTTTTCCCAAAAGATTCATTTTTAACTTTTTTTATAAAAATTCAAAAGAAACATTTTTATTTTTACATATACAACTCTTGTGAACATTCCCACCACCATAACCATTAATGACCTCTAGCTTATTCTATAGGTTTTAAATGGTTTTATAGAGAAAAATATTTAAAGTAATATTATTTTAATATTTCTCTTCCATTTTTATGCATATAAAAGAAAATATTTTATTATAAAACCTATTTTTTAGATAAATTGATGGTTATCACTTATCTATTATAAAATTTGTGGTTGTTAAATTTCTATTGAAACATTCAATTTCTTGGTATCATTGGACATTAAAATTCACTTAAATAACCATATTTTTTGAAACATGGATATTATGGTTTCCTAAAATATATACCATTTCTACATATCATGTTTTACTTTAATGGTTATTTAATTGACTAGGTAAATATAAATATTCCATATTATTCATTCAATAAAGACATTTACTGATAAGGAATACTGTTTATAAATGCAATTTATCATTAAATACATGATAAATTCATTGTAAATTCTATAATTACTGGTTCTAAGAATTACATAGCACCCTGATGCATCAATGAGTCTCATGAGACAAATCAGTTGGCCAAATTAAATGTGTTTTTTATTTATTTCTACCCATAGTTTAAACCATATTGGAACAAGGCTTTAACCGAAGAGACATCATGATGTTTGAGATCATCACATCAAATATTTTGTATTTCCTTGATTAAGAATTATATTTTTAGTATCCATGATATTATTTCAGTGATATTATCCATGAATTCATTTCTTAACCATATTAAAAATAAAATTTAATGTGTCTCTAGTTATTTACCTTACCATATTCATTATTCCTTATTTACACAAAATTTATTCCCTTATAATCAACCATAACTGAGAATTTTAGATCACCCTTATTTTTTTCCTCTACCCAGGATATGAAGAAGATATCCTTGAATGAGTTTCAAGGATAATTAACTTTATCATTTTTATGTATTAAAATTTTTTCCCAGTGTAAAATGGGTATCACATATATAACTTGTTCTCCAAGTCAACAAAACTACTTGGTCCTTTAGTATTTGATCCCTTATATAAATTTCAATTTAATAATGAAAAAATTGGATATGGATTTGATGATGTTACATTTGTAATCCTAGTGAGATTAGTAGAAACATTGGGAACTATATATTAAATTAATGTAACTAACATATGAATTATGATGATCCATTATAGTATTTTATAAATTATAAAATTAAGGGGTTTTTTATTTTATAGGATGATATTCAAGATGATTATAATATAACTCAGTATGTGCCATTATTTAGTGACGATGCCTAATAGAAGCAAGGGAATCAACACACATGTTTAATGTGGGATTTTTGTGTGGAGTAACTCAATACAAATTGTGATGGTACTAAGAAGATCATATTCACAATAGGGTAGTTGACAAATGTTGTGTCTAATAAACTCGAATATATGGATAAACATGACGTTACATCGCATGTTACACTTATATTGGATCATTTAATGTGATGGGAAACTCCATAATTTATTGTAACTATTACTAAAATTGTAGTTGAGTAATGGATTATGTCTTATGAAATGATTTTTCTATCATTAGAATGGAATTAAAGGAAAATGGTTATGATAGTTGTGTATTTTCATAAAGGAGATACGGATCAATGGTTAATGTCGATCCAGAATACTAGGGATAAAGAATAAGTGGAACACAATGAATGGATAGATTTCAAAGTATTATTATTAGATAAATACTTCTATTAAAAAAACTAAAATGAAGATAAATTTCATAAGTTTAAAGAAAAGTGATTAAGAAAGTGTTGTGGAGTATAAGGATACCTTTATAAGACTATACAGGTATGTTATGGATTGGAAATATATTCTCAAGAGAATTCTTGAATATTTCTTTAAATTTCTGAATCCAAACCTTATAATGACACTGGTTTCTAGAATTTTTCATCATATGATGGAATAGTATAATGTTACATCAAAACTGAGACTGAATATTATAGATCTGATGTCTTCATGGAAAATCAAAAGAATGATATTTCAATTGATCACTAATAAAAAGCTAAATCTTCAACTAAGAATAAGGGTACAAAGAAATTTCTATAATATTAAAATTTTGTAAGGAAACTTCTTAGAAAATTATTGAAGGGAATGGGAGTTTGTTTCAAGTGTGAAGATAATAGTCACTTATAAAATGAATTAGTGGGAAGAAAAAACAAATTCATTTTAGATCCTCTACTATAGATAAATTGGGAATTATATAGACGAATTTTTCAAGAATCAGGGTTACCTACCATAAAATATTTCATCAGGATTCCATGATTATTCAATAACTATAGCAAAGGATTGTGTTAATTATTATGTTTTGGAAGGTACATTACTCATTGTATAAAATATTTCTGATTCTTTATTTGATAATGTGCCTTCAAACTCTTTCATGTATTCCCTATTTTCTATGAAAATTATATTTTTACCTAAAATAATAATATGGGATTTTTATGTCCAATAATTTTGTTTAAATCCCACAAAAATAAGGTTGTGTCATTCAGTTAACATTATAACACATAAACATACCCTATTTATAGACATTATTATTAAAGCCATATTTTATTTTGATATAATTATTTTTATAGATTGGATATAAAAATATAATGTAAAAAAGTTATTTCAATTAGAAGTAAATTATGATTCATGATAAAGAGGTATAATTCCTTATCATTACATGGAAGACTTCATCATCTAATTCATATATATATATATACACCTAGTATCTCTTCTGAATGAGATTGTTATGGATGAATATTAAACCAAATCTATAGATGGAAAGAGTAATGTTAAAAATGCATATATACCTATATTATAGAAATTAATTGATATATATCCTGAATTATTACCTAGACATCGACTATAATGTGAAGTTGTGTTTTCTATTGATTTAATCCCTGATGTAATATCTATATCAAAGAATTCCTATATAATGGACATAGTAGAATATTTGGAGTTAAATAAACAACTACAAGGCTTGTGTGAAAGGTGATTATAATCTCTAGTGTTTCACCATAGAGAACCACTATTCATTGAATTAAGAAGAAATAGGGATCCATAGGGGTTTGAATTGATTATATTGAAATAAATTCTATTACTATTACTAACATATATCCTCTTCCTCACATTGATTAATTTTTCAATTAATTTTATGGAGCTCAATATTTTTCAAAGAAATTCCTTTATTATGGGTTTCATAAATTTAAAGTAAAGAAGTAATATATTATAGATATATCATTTCATACGATTAAAAGACAATGTAATTTTAAAATAATGGCATTTGAATTGACTATGGACCTTATTTTTTATCGATTAAATGAATGGATTAGTCATGTAATATTTGGAGAATATGGTTAAGTTATTTTTTATGATATCCTGGTGTACTCTAAAATCTATTAGGACAATGATAATCACACGCATATAATTCTTGAGAGTCTTAAAAAAAGTAATTGTATGGGAAATTTATAAATTGTGATTTCTTACATTAGAATGTTTATTTTCTTAATTATATTGTCTATAATAATGGAATCTTAGTTGATCTAGCAAAGATAAAGGTATTAAAATATTTTCCAACACCAATGACAATAACTGAGGTATATTGTTTCAATATGTTTTCATATTACTATTAGCGATTTTTACAAAAAAAAACGTGATTAGATATCCCATTAACCAACTTTACACATAGATCTGTTAAGTTCACATATATAATTTAATTTGAAGAACGTATTGAATAATTTAGTAGAATATTGTTTTATAAATCAGTTTTGACTCTAAAATTGGGAAATGATGTATTTTTTATATATATCATAGAATAAAAAATGGGTCTTGGTTGTTTCATTATATAGAATGATAGAGTTATTTTTAATTCATCATGGTAGTCAAAATATCATGAACAGAACTACCCTAATCAAAATCTTTTTTTGTAAATTTTAATATTTTCATTGAAGATATGGATACATTTTATCTATATTAAATGATATGACATATACACAAACATAAGACCTTAAAATACAAAATTTTAAAAAAAATAGCTCAATATAAGTCCAATGAGATGGCTCGAGCTACTCAAGGATTATAATTTTCAATAAACTACCTCCTAGGGGTGGAAAATAAGTTAACAAACTCATTGGATAAGAAATGTCACGGATTTCGGACCAAAATGAGGATCAACAAGGATCTTATGTTCATGGATCTAATGAATATGGATATGGGAATTATTAAGTAAGGGTAAAAATCAACCCTTTTTCAAATTATTTCCAACCCATCAATATTATAAAAGATAGAAAATTATCATCCTAATGATGTGAATTTTAAAAATAAAATTGAATCTATGAATGATGGGAGATTGGTATACTTTATATATGAAGATGGTTTTATAAAATTTGAAAAGAGGCTATGTATACAATATATACCTTCTCTAAACATAGAATTATTAGATGATTCTCATAGCCCAAATATTTATTCACAATATAGTAGCACCAACATGTATAAATATTTGAAGGAACATTTTTAGTGGGATAATATGAAGTGGGAAATTTCCAATTATATTTCAAGATACTTGTATTGTAACTAGGTGAAGGCTGAGAGACAAAATCTTAGAGTATTTATGCAGTGTCTACGTATTCCTATACTGAAATGGGATTAAATTACTTTGTAAATTGCCTCGGTATAACCAACGACTCCTAGAAAGATTTTTGTAATATGGGTTATTATTCATTTCTTTACCAAATCTTAATTTTCCACTCCATAAGAGAAGATATACCTCTTGAGATACTTAGATGGCTCTATATTAATGAATTAGAAAGACTAAATCGCTCGCCTATTTTCTTTGTGTCTAATCATGATCCAAAATGTACATCGATATTTTGTAAAAGTATTCAAAAGGCTCTAGAAACTAAGTTTCATTTGAGCACCGCTTATAACCCTCAAACCAATGGGTAATCCAAATATACTCTTCAAATTGTAAAATATAATTCCATGTCATGATTAATTGACAGTCATGGTTTGTGGGATCGTTATTTACCTTTTATAGAGTATGAATATAATAATATATTCCATTAATGTATTAAAATTACACAATATAAATAATTATATTGAGAGATATTTTGTATTCAATATTGTGGGGATAAAGTTAGTGATAGAAATATTGTGGTCCTTAAACATGTCGTGGAGACAAAGGTGAAGGTAAATATTGTTCAAATAACTATTAAATTATCTCAAATAAGGTAAAAGATATATATTGACAACTGAAGGAAATAGTTTTAATTTAAAGTGGTAGATCACATTTTCGTGAATATATCTCCACAGAAAGGTATTATATGGTTTGGTAATATGATAAAACTTATCCCCATGTATATAAGATATTTTGAATTTATAGAAGGAATTTTAGTTGTGGCTTATAGTTCGAAAATGACACCTAGCCTCTTTAATGTAAATGTTGTGTTCCATATATCTTTGTTGAGGAAGTACATTCAATATCCAATGCATGATCTCACCTATAAGTAAATACATATAGAACCTTTTTTATCTTATTAGGAGAAGCCTATCTATATTCTGGATGCTATAGAACAAGTGTTAGGGAATCAGAAGACTCAGATAGTAAAGGTACTTTGGAAAATCATAAGATAGAATTTGTAACGTGTAAACCTAGAAAATTATGATTAATAGCTACTCAAACTATTCAGGAGGTGACATTATGGAAATTTTTAGGAGAATAAGTTTGAGAAGAGAGGAATGTAGTACTTGAGATTCAACTATAGTGAGATTTTCTTTTAAAATGAATAATAGAACCTAAATTATAAAATTTCATAAGGTTAGTTTTCATAAATTAATTTCATTTTTGAAATTAGTATATTAGAACTAACTTTGGGAAATGTTTTGGTATATTTATGAAATGGTTTATTTTTTAGAGAATAGTAAAAACACTAATTTCTCAAATAATTCCATTTCATTTCATTAAATAATGAAATTTAGAAGTACCATTATATTTTCTAATTATTATTAAACTGAAATATAATCCATTGTTTTTAGAATATTTTAATTAATTATTTTCATTAATTTTATATAAAATAATTTTTATTCCTAAAGCACATTTATATAAAAATGTATTTTTCATCGAGTATTGATAATTTATATTAAAATTAATTAATAACAATTATAGAAAATTAACCATGGAAAGTGGATAAAATTTTGAATTAAAATTTTCAAATTTAGTAAATAGTTCCCTTTTATTTTTAGGCATTATAAATTGTGAATTTGTTTAGACTTATCAGCTAGTAAAGAGTAAAATAGGTAATCATGTTTAAAAATAATCTAATAAGGACAAACAGACTCCCTAACACTTATATTTATATTAATAGATAATTTTTTTACCTTTAATTTTCAATATTTGAATATTTTTAAATTTTTTACACTTTCCTTTGATTATTAAATTTACATTATTTTATGTAAATATTATGTCAAAAATGTCACTCTCTTTCTTTTAATATATACAATTTTTTCTGATAGGGATAAAGACAACTCAAATTAAATTAAAATTATTTATTTGAGGAGAAAATAATTTTTTATCAGTAGAATTTATGTTGAATTTTTTTGATAAAATAATTGCCTTATATACTTATGCAACATTGACACGGTATTTATTAAATTAACTGTAAAATAAATATATTATATAACAAACTGAAAAAGTAATATTTTTTGGGTGACTTATAGTGAAGCATGAGTTTTATAGATATATATATGGAATATTATATATGTGTTATATGTCTACATTCGAATTATATTTTTTTATTTATGTCTTTAAATTAAAATTAACTGAATGATGTTAAAAATGACATTAAGTATATTTTATAAAAAATAATAATATTTTATTAAATTATTTAAAAATCATAAAAATTATTAAAGAGGTAAATTATGATAAAAAATTGTTACAAATTTCATATATTTTCTATTTTGATAAAATTATTACCTTAGAAGTAAATGTATTAATTTTATGTGTTTCCTTTCATTCGCTATAAAAATGTACCACCTATCCTCACTTCAATACACTACCTAGATCCTATTATATCTTCCAAAAAATACAAAAAACTATTTAAAAAATAATTATTCTTGTTATTTAGGTGTTATTGTTCCTAAAAGGTGAAACCATTACCCCTTAAGATAATATCTAAATGAGCTCCTTCGAGGAATATGTTTTCATCTTTACTGACTCTTTTAAATTTCATTCTTCATAAACATCATCTAAATCTATTATAACCATCCTAAAATAATAAATAAAGTGTCATCAATGTAATAATATGTTATCATGATTATGGTAAAACCATTTTACATCTATTTGTCACCATATGAAGATAAAAAAAAGTTCTTGCATACATTCAGCTTCTTGTCTCTACCTAACAGTGTATTTCATTTTTCATCACTAATTTACTTGGGTAGTTATAAAGATTGAGATAATGAATATATATAGTATTTTTGAAATATATATGGTTTTGTAATTATAATATCACATATAACATATTTCCTTACAATCCATGTAAAAACAATAACCTCACTCGTACATACGTGTGGACTACCACCTCCACAATTTATTGTGATCCATTTTTCATTTCTTCTTGACAAGGAAGGTAATACGGATATATTTAATGGTTATATATGATATTTTTATCATTAATAAATTATTTATGTTATGAAACCATAAAAAAAATATTAGTATCATAACTTCCATGAAAAAATCTGAAAGAGAAAATAATGCAGTTAACACCCAAAGCAATGAAAAAAATAAAATAATATTGGTGAATGGGTGATAAGATGTTATAGAAGAATAATTTTTTATATTAGAAATATTAATTTTGTTCTATTATAAATTAATTAAATTTTAAGAATAATTATATAGGATTTTAAATAATGATAAACTATGGGGGAACATGAGGTAAGTTATTTTGTCTCAATTTCAACTCAAATGAGTCATATTTGGTATTAGGAGCCTATTTATTTTTATGTGGTAAATATACATCCCCTTTGAGGTATCTAACATTAAAATATTTTCTTTCATGATGATTAATGTTTTATTTCATGTTTACTATTTCAAGATTTTACAATTTGAAAGTTACCAAGATGTAATAATTTATTTTACAATCCCGTTTTTTAGGATTTATCAAATTTGTATTGAAGGAATATTATAATAAATGATTCATAAACTCCATATATAATGTTTTTGTCTAGATATTTAATCAGTTTACATATTTTCTCCCATATTTTCTTTTCTTTTGAACTTGAATCAATCAAATAAATGTTTAAAAGAAAATAAAATATTATTTCTCTTTTTGATCAGGTATATTTTTCTTCTATATCAAAACTTTTCAATATTTTCTTAAAAAAATCATTTTTATTACTCAAATGAAATATTAACGAAATTTTATGCTGTCCTTGAATTTCTAAATTGTTTTAAATGAATATTTATAATGTTTTATTAAAAGTTTCATTTTATACATTCTTTAAATAAATTTAAAAAGGGTATTTTATTTTTATTGTATATCGCATTAATGGAATCTCCTGCCTCAATAACATTTTTTAAATTTATCTTATTCTACAAGCTTTAAATTGATTTACATAAAAACATCTACTCCAGTAACCCAAATTCATTTTCAATGTTATTAAATTTACATAGATACAAGGGGTAAACCCTAAATTTTCAATTAGTTTAGCAGTTTTGGGGAACAAGATAAATACATGATACCCATTATAAATTGAAAATAGAAAATAAAAAAATTAATAGAAAAAATTAGGCATCTATGAACTCGTTAAAATAATTCTTCTTCACATCCAGGAAAAAGTGAAAAAAATAAGGGTGATATCAAATTCTCAATATGGGTTACTTATAATTGAAGATATTATGAATTAATAAGCCATAATCAATATGGGGAGGTAAATAATATAATAAACATACCATTTAATCAATATACTAATTATCATGATTATATAATGAATAATCAATATGGTAAAAAAAATAACTAAAACTAAATTTCATTTAATTAATAAACCAAGACTAAATGCGTCCAGAGAAAACATCAATGAGAAAATCCCCTCAATAATAATAATATATGAATTCTAAATGAAGGAAATTTTAAATTATTGGATCTCATGATCTCATGAATTATGATGACTCTACTATCAAGACCATTCACAATATAGTTGGAAAATATGGGTAAAGACCCATTTAATTTGGAAAACTTATTTGGATTATTAGATATATCTATGCATTGACGGGCCATATAATTCTAATCCATATCCATCACTACATGTTAAAATATTCCTCGTATATCTAATAGTATATATAATTCATGAATAATATTAATTATCATCAAATATCATCATTTTAGTCAAGAATATAGAATTTGAAATTTTTTCCTAGTTAATCAAATAATATTTAAAGTAAAATACCAAAGGTGAAAATGTTATTAGGTTTCAAAAATAATCATATACATGATAGAAGTAATATAAATATTCAATATAAATGTAATTTCTAATGAAAAATTATCAAAATAAAGTGATTATCTCAATATAAAGGTCATAATCACAATATTAATCAAGAAAGGAGAGAGACCATCAGTTCATCAAGAATATTGGGTTTTACAATAAAAGCATGTTCTTTGGAAGAATAAAGGGAATGTAAGTAATATCATAAATAATTTTTTCTTAAAAAGTTTTTCTTTGTAAAACCATTAAATTTTTTACCTAAATTTCATAAAACTTATACATCATTATGAAATCCATTATCATCATATACCTTAAAGAAACATTCCTCTTGACATTTTATCAAAAAAACGCATAAAAAAATATTATAATGAATATTTTAAAAGACTATTTTAAATTATATTATAACATAAAATATCCTTAATAAAACATTTGAGCAAATATTTTTAATGTTTTTAAACAATTTTTGAAAATATAGACAATGAATAAAAATATATCTGCTGTAAAGAAAAATAATTTTTTTTTACTTTTATTTTCTTCATTCAAGAACCAATGAGAAAAAAAATTATAAGAAAACATATAAACTCAATAAATATATAGTGGATAAGAAAACTATATGATCTTATGAAAGAAAAATGATAATATTTCATCAATGAGAGAAAACATTTTCCCAAAAGAAAGTGATTTTGTAAAATAAATTCTTACATCATTGGTAACATTCAAATTGTTACCCATTAAAATAATTACAATGAATTGAGACATTATTCATCACTAATAAATAGTTATTCATGTTAAATATATTAAATATGAAGAATATTCACTACATAAAATAAAGTAGGTGTATATTAACAAATATTACTCAATAAAATAGAAAATGTGATTAAATCCATTACTCGTGGTTCTATCTAGGTGAGGGCCCATTATCCTCATATATATAGAGTAATATTAATGTTATAAATATTATTATTTTAATTAGATACATATTTATTACCATTCATGAAAATTATACATAGAAAATGAATCTCATCACTTTAGGGAGACAACAGGTTGTACGTACGCACACGCGATGATATCTTTTCTCAATGGGTGAAAGGGTGAGGAAGTGGGTGGTATATTAACTTTAAAAAATTAATTTAATTTCATATATATCACATATATTCATTAAATGTATAATAATTACATTATATAAAAAAGTTGAGTGAAAAACATATCAAATCGTTGTTTTTCGTACACAGAAGCGACTTTATAATTTTTAAATGAATAGAAAGTAAGAAGGTATATATGATATAATAACTATATAACTGTAATTATATAATAAATTATATATATATATATAAATATTAAATCCACAATTATATAAAACAGTGAGAAATTTTGATGGAAAATGATTCACATCAGTTAGCGAGATGGTAGTCCTTCGTACACACGATCCAGGATTTTGATTCAGATTTAATGGAAGAGGAGATTGATATAGGTTATCAAATTATCATAATAAATTTTAATTATGTAGTGTACATTTTTGTTATTATATTCTAATTATTGAAGAATAATTTAATGAGCCTAATAAATAAATAAAATAAGAACTTCTTCTTAAAACGATTACCTCTTCCTTAGACGACCTCTTTACGTTAGTACCAAAATCCTTCCTAGGTTGTATTTTTCATCAAAAAAGTCCATTATGATATTTTTAGGGAATTAATGAGTATATTTTAGTTTTTATTGGCTGAATAAAATTTATTTGGAAGTTTTAATAAGGGACTATAGTGGTATCTTTTTATATGTGGGGGAGAGGACACACTTTGAATTTTTGAAATTAAAAATGTGGCCCACAATGATCACTTGAAACAAGGATTAAAAATGGGTCATTATAAAAACACATAAGTATTAAGATAGATATTTTTCCATGAAATAGGAATTGGAAACATCCTAGGTCATTTTAACCCTTATCTTTTTAGTTTAACCCTAGGTAAACTAGTTTTCACATTAACCGCGGTAATTATTTTTTAATATTTTTACTATTTGTTATGAAAAAACTTTAAGTTGAAATTTTTAAGTAATATTATTTATTATTATCATAATTTGAAATATGTAATCCATTATTTCAAATAAATTCCCATAAATTTAATGTATATAATTTATAATTAAACTCACATATGTGGTGAAAACAAATTATTTTTCAAATAAAGAACATTCAAAAGATTTGTATGTTTTTATATCAAAAATCAATATGAAAATGAATCCAAAAAACTAAATTATTTTAATTATAATATAATTGAACTCATTTTACTTATAAAAATATATAAATAAAACATAAATTGGAAAAAAAATTAAACGAAAAGGTCATTTTTATTAAAAAACATTATTTTTTAGTATACATCGAAAAGTTAAACTTTTCCAAAAATTATAAAAAGTAAATTTTATGATAATTTAGAAATAATGATTTTAATGAATTAGTTAATTTTTTAAATTAACTTCCTAAAATTGATTAAAATTATTCCTAAATTATTTCTACAAAGAACAATGAAACTACATTAAAAAATTTAGTTTTTTAGAAAATATTTCTTTATCATTAAAATGATTATTATTTAATTTATAATAAATAGATAACCATTTAAATAATTTTAAACATGTGTTAAACATATAATTTCCATAAATCAGTTATTACTATTCATACACACCAATTTAATGACTAAGATATAAAAATATACTATTTTATGGTTGCTTTGAACTTGAGGTTTACGTGTATCGTAAGCTGTTGAAGAGATTAAATTTAAGGAAATATATTTTGTTAGCCATTTAAAGATGGTGTTGCATTTTTATATTATATTTAACAAAATCTTATTCTTTGATAATCTCATGGTGTTTTATTCTCTACACCTTTAATAAATTACTTCCTTGGAATTTTAACTTGTGCTCATAAAACATGTTTCTTTCTTTTGAAACCTTTATTAAAAACCCACATGATAAAAAGGGTCAAAAAACATTCCTCTTAAAATAAGTAAAAATAATTTTAAAATGTTTCCTATGTAATTTCCCAGCTTTAATCAGGGTATGAACAATTTAAATTTTTATTCCAAACCCTTAAAGAAGCCCATGGTGTGCACTTGCGCACCCTGTTGGGGGTCTCAAATAGCTAATAATTTTATTTCAATAATTTCATAGGTTTTATGTAAAATATCACATCGCACCGTAGTGCATAGTTTCAGTTAAATTAATTAAAAAAAGATTAAAATTGAACCAAAATAATTTTAAGATAATAAAAATAAATTAAAAGGGGATAAAAATAAATAATAGAATAAATGTGGCTGGTGAAGATTCGAAATGACTAAAATGGATTAAGCCATTTTATGAATTACATTCCTTTACACCAACCTTTTTATTTCTATTATTTTATTTCATTTAATTTTATTTATTTTCCTTTTTATTTAAGTTTTATTTTCCTTTTCCCTCTCACTTTTTCTTTCTTTCTTTTCTTTTTTCCTCTCTTCAACTTCTCCCTCTTCTCTAGGTGTATCACGTCCCCCCTACTAGGTTATATGCCTCCTCCTCCGCTCCCTTAATAGGATCATTATAATATCATCCCTTATCTGTTTCGAATATCATTTTATGAACTGTAAATCTCTCATTAATGATAACCTCACCCACTAATATTTATAGGATCTGATCCACTCTCCATCATGCGATACGTCACAGAAGGCTTTTACACAAGGTTCAGATTTTTATAAAATCATATTTTTTTTCTTCTGTGTTAGGTCAAATAAAATGTCTCCATATATTATAGGATCCAAAATGATTATGAGGTAGGTTGTACACTCTTTTTTCCATTGTTTTGTTACGTCTTTTAGATTGCACATTGTGCCAGTCGTCGGTACCTACCGACAATAATGACTTTTTACAATTCTATTCTAATTTAATTATTTGGATTAACAATTGAAACTTAATTTAAGATTAGCTGGATTGTAGAATTTTTTGAAACATCATTGGATACCCTTGTGGGTGTTCTAACATAATAAGTATAAATTTCATTTTCCCTCTATAATTAATTTACTAATTGAATGTGTTACATGACCAGTCTTTTGTTGAGTTCAAATAAACTATTTAGGATAATTGTGAACCATAAATTTTGGTGGTTTTGGGTTTTATTATGAATAATGTTCTCCTTTTAAAAAATTACTTCTTTTTTATACTATTATAAAAGAGAAAAGTGCAATTTTCTTTCTTTGGCTAATAAAGTGTTTTGACTATGACTATTTGGATTGAATTATCAGAAAGTGTGTGGCTCTTTGTTGCCTAATTTTTTTCAATTATAAATATAATCTATATAATATATTTTCCTTGAAATATAATTAAATTTAGGTCAGTGAGACAAAGTGGGATCCATATTAAGGGTTCACACATGGACTCTCCTTTTCGGAATGGTAGCAACACTACACGTTAGAGAGGAGAAGTATTAGGTTTTTCTAGATGAGGGTTTCTTAGGGTTTTATATATAATCTTCAGTGATACTAGTTCTCTAAGGGAAAATCGAGGATGGACCCATTGGAAAAATGGATATGTGGTGCCTCGGGTGATACTCGGCCGCTTATATGCAATAACCAGGACTGACTCATGATAAAACCATATCTCGAGTAATACATAGTATTTTAGAATATTTCCTTGGAAGGGCTTGATGGTATTGCATAAATTGAAGGATGTACATCAGTGATACCTTCGATATGGGCTCATAATACAACTCTAAACATTAATATTATAATAATGATAATACGTGGAAGGTCTTATTTTATGTTGCCTTGGGTTCCTTGTGAATTGGGATACCATTATGGTGCCTTGAAGCATACTTTGTTGACACATAAATTTTACCCAAACTAAAGCACCAACTTTGGGGGTATGATTATTTTTTGTTTCCCTTCTATTTTTCTCACCTTCTAATATATATACATCCTACTTATTACAAGCATTTTATTCAGATTTTCGGCTTTGGCCGAAGAATGTGTTATAGACGAGAGTCCGTGAGAACCAAGACCAAGTTATATTTATTTTATTTTTTAATTTAATTTCATGTATTTATCATATATACGAACACTACATTTGTTTAATGAATAGAATGGAAAGGTATAGGTACGGTGGGTTATAACCTCATAAGATTATATCTCATACCCTTCTTGGATGTTTTTTAGTACCTGAGTAGACTTTATGCTCACAATTATAGATAAAGGGATGTATGATGATTCTGATGCTTGAGTATTATTCTCTTCTTAGGATAGAGATTGGTGGTATCATACCAAGTCTTTTCTCGAGACACATCTATTTTGCTTTTTTGATTTTATTATAGCTTGATAGTATGCTTGTATTCCTAATTTTCATACTTTTTCATTAGTACAAACATCATTTCATGACATTGTTATGTATTTGGTTTGATTTATTAGATTCCCCACTTTTAATTTATTCAGTTGGGATTATTTAATTGAATCTACTATAGATTGTTTATTTATATATTTCTACTACTTGTTATAAAATTATTTTCTTCCTCTACGTATTACCTCTTACCTATGAGGGAATATTCTCCCCCACAGACACATTAAAAAGGCCCTCGCTGCTAGTCAAGAGCCTTTGGAATTCGGGGAGATTCACTTCAGGTCATGTGGCCATCCCAAATTGGAGAACTCTTCTGGTGGATCCTGGGTTATGGATGTTAGAAATTTATATCATACGGACTTGTTTGGTGGGAAAGCACCACAGGAGATAACCCACATCCTGGTTAGGTTGTTGGTGGTAGTGAAACACTATTTACCATGTCCATGTATGATAACCTTCAGATGTATGGAAAAAAACTGGTGAAGGAATATCATACCTTCATTTCGTAATTTCATCCTAGACTTACCAATATGTACAAAGACATGTGTTGTCAGTACTGGTAGTTGAGTATAAAGAGGTAGATAGCAGGTTTCATCACTCGGTGCTCCACCTGTCAGCAGATGAAGGCGGAGCACCAATGACCTGTGGGACTTCTACAACCACAATCATTTCCTGGGTTAAAATTGAATGACATCACCATATATTCTATTATTGGATTTCCAATATATTCTTGATTCATCATTTCATTATGGGTTATTTTTGACAACTTTTCCAAAGTTTCACACTTCCTACCTATCTGAGATAACTTATCTTTTGATGAGTTGGGAAGGCTATATATCCAAGAGATAGTGTGACTTCATGAAATACCTTTTTCAATTGTATCAGATAGATATGACCAATTTAGACCATGGTTCTAGAAAGGGTTAAAGAAATATAAGGGTTCACAGATACTAATAAGTACTACATATCACCCTCAGACTGATGGACAGTCCAAGTGGACCATATGAGTGTTAGAGGATATTCTACGGGCCTATATCCTTGATTTTAGAGGTTTCTAGGAGAAGCATATTCCTCTTGTTGAGTTTACCTATAAATATTGCTTTCAGGTGACAATTAAAATGGATCCATATGAGGCCATCTATGGTTGACTATTCTGTTCACCTTTATGTTATCTCAAAGCAGGTGAGTCCACTCTATTGCGTCTTCATCCAATTCAGGATAATTATGAGCATGTTTCGATGATTCAGAAGTATATCACTACTACACAGTCCAAAAATAAATATTATATTGATCATCACTACATTGTTTTGGAGTTCGAGGTGGTACATCGAGTCATTCTGCATGTTTTTCTAGTGTTGGGTCACTAGAAAATCAAGAGATAGGGGAATTGATCAACAAGATATGTCATTCCGTTCAAGATGGTTGAAAGAGGTGGTCTGGTAGCCTATCAGTTTCTATTTGTAGACACCAAAAAGAGTGTAAGTGCTGGAGAAAGTTCCGAAACGAAAAATAAAAGTCATATTCGGACCCGGAGGCATGGTCCAGAGGGCCCAGAAGTGGTGCGTGAAAAAACGGGTGAAGTGCGCGAAACAAAATATGTCCTGCGCAGAAGGTATCGGGATTCACGAAAAGTCCTAGTGATGACACGAAATAATTTTGCGCATGCACCCTGCGCGATTGATATTTCACGCCGCCACATATGTCGCACAATTATTTCTCCCCGTCCTGTATTTCATGCCCTGGGTTTCCTATAAATAGAAGGTGAACCCCTTCCTTGCCGGGGCTGAACAATTCGAACCGCCTCTCGTGAGCGCAATTGACATTCCGCGCGCACGCAATATGGCCCTCAGGAAAGGTTCTTTTTCACGCCATGTCACCCCGTAATCCGCCATCATGCGGGATCCCCCTGGATTATACTAAACTCCAACCCCCTTAGGGTCTTCCCCCTGTGTGAAATTCATTCCATTATGCACAGGCTGGTTAGTTGCATGAAATCCCTGCATTTTCGCGCCCCCTACCCTTACGTGCGGCCCTTGCCGCCTGCGTGTAATTCAGCCCCTTGCATGCAATCCATTCTTTTCACGTGCAAAGACTCAGCCCCCCTGTTTTGCGCAATAAATTCTGATTTCTTGCCAACCCGGGGCTTTCTGCGCCATGCTCCCTTCATTTCGTGCAGCCCCAAGGGATGTGCACAATCCTTCGGTTCCCTTCATCTCGCTACTCCCTGGGAATCCACTTTGAGTGAGCGTTTGATACCCCCCTTCTAGGTTCCATTCGTAGGTGTCTTGTGAACCCCGGGTATTCGTATCATACATGGTTTTCCCTTAAGGCCTTCTCGTCTTGTACGAAGTAACTTCAAAGTCCCTTGGACAATCCTTCCCATTGCGTTGCACAGCCTCATTCTTCTTTACATAGGCATGCTAACGGCTATTACTTCTTCACATATCCAGGATAATGTGGACCCCTAGACGGTTCGACCCACGAAACCCCCTCAGTACGGCCTTGTCGATGTGTTACCTTTCATTAGTGGCAGAGGGAACCGGTTATGTAAGTCCTAGGGGTGCGGAGCCAACCCACCTTGTCCGAGCTTCAGGATGTTAAACTGCCAAGCACCTCGTCCTCAACACATGACGTTAAACTGTGACATGGCCCCGTGCCTCACACACAGGGTCCCCCTGCCTCAGATATTCTCCACGCCCACTCGTTTCCATGGGGATGGGATCATCCCTCATATGGGGTGATTTATTGGAGTGGTGTTTATCTGCAGGGAAGGGGAGCCACCTTGGTGTAAGCCCATAGCATTCCATCCAGGAGGTTTCACCCCTACTCCTCCTCACTTCCTCAATGATAAGGCTAGCGGAGGGCGTGATAGGGAACGGGGACCCTCCTCTCTTCTTGGGTGCCAAATCCCTCTCCCACTACGCTTTGATGCCCTCGGGCCTCCATCCTGGAGTAATTCCTGACACCGTGGGCCATCTTAGAGCGTAAGCCCCGTCCATCCCGAACTACGGGGACTTTGATCTGTGCTATGGCATGGTACGTAGGAAGCCTCCATGGGGTTCAAGCCCCACCACCTTGGGACATCTTAGAGCGTAATCCCCATCCAACCTAAACTAAGGTTACTTTGATCCGTGCTAAGGTATGGTATGTAGGAAGCCTCCATGAGGTTTAAGCCCCACCACATTGGGTCGTCTCAGAGCATAAGCCGCATCCATACCGAACTACGGGGACTTTGATCTGTGCAAAGGCATTGTACGTAGGAATCCTCCACGAGGTTCAAGCCCCACCACCATGGGCTGTCTCAGAGCATAAGCACCATCCAACCCGAACTACGGGGACTTTGATCTGTGCTAAGGGATGGTATGTAGGAATCCTCCATGAGGTTCAATCCCCACCACCTTGGGCTGCCTCAGAGTGTAAGCCCCAATCCGTCTGGACCCAGGTCCCTCTTCACATCAATTCACCGACCCCACCACCTTGGGCCACCTCAGACTGTAATCCCCAATCCATTTGGACCTACGACTCTCTTCATGTCATTTCACCGACCCCACCACCTTGGACCGCCCAGAGCGTGCCCCCTTCCCGCATAATGTTAAACTGTATGCCTGAACTACGGCGACTTTGATACGTGCTAAGGAATGGTACGTAGGAAGCCTTCATGAGGTTGAAGCCCCACCACCTTGGGTCGTCTCAAAGTGTAAGCCACATCCATCCCGAACTATGGGGACATTGATCCGTGCTATGTAATGGTACGTAGGAAGCCTCCATGAGGTTCAAGCCCCACCACCATGGGCCATCTCAGAGCGTAGGCCCCATCCAACCCAAACTATAGGGAATTTGATCCGTGATAAGGCATGGTATGTAAGAAGCCTCCACGAGGTTCAAGCCTCACCACCTTGGGCCGCCTCAGAGTTTAATCCCCAATCCATCTAGACCCAGGTCCCTCTTCGCGTCGGTTCACAGACCCCACCACCTTGGGCTGCCTCAGAGTGTAAGCCCCAATCCATCTGGACCTAGGTCCCTCTTCACGTCGGTTCACTGACCCCACCACCTTGGGATGTCTCAGAGTGTAAGCCTCAAATACCCCTGTCCCACATGATGTTAAACAGTATGCCCTTACTACAGGGACTTTGATCCTTGCTAAATAATGGTACGTAGGAAGCCTCCATGCGGTTCAAGCCCGTCCACCTTGGTCTGTCTCATAGCGTAAGCCCCATCCATCCTAAACTACAGGGAATTTGATCAGTGCTAAGGCATGGTACGTAGGAAGCTTCCACGAGGTTCAAGCCCCACCACCTTGGGGCATCTCAGAGCGTAAGCCCCATCCAACCCAAACTATGGGGACTTTGATCTGTTCTAAGGCATTGTACGTTGGAAGTCTCCACGAGGTTCAAGCCCCACCACCTTGGGTCGTCTTATAGTGTAATCCATATCCAACCGGAACTACGGGGACCTTGATCCGTGCTATGTCATGGTACGTAGGAAGCCCCCATGAGGTTCAACCCTAACAAACCATCAGCCCCAACCGTCTCTGTGATAGTGTTTCAAGCCCCCATTTCCACCTTGGGCCACTTCAGAGTGTAATCCCCAATCCGTCTAGACCTAGGTCCCTCTTCACGTCAGGTCACCAACCCTACCACCATGGGTCGTCTCAGAGTGTAAGCCCCATCCAACCTTAACTACGAAGACATTGATTCCCTACCATGGGGATATGTAGGAAACCTCCATGAGGTTCAAGACCAACACCCATGTCTCATCGTGATCTCTCCCTCGAGCCCACGTGTCTCGGGAAGCTCATTTCCTATCCTGGAGGTTCTACTTTGTTTGGGTCCTATCCAGGCATCCATTCTCATGGGTCGCTAATTAAGGTGTCCCACCGTATCATCAAACTACGCGGACTTTGATTCCCTACCACGGGGATACGTAGGTAGTATCTTCGAGACCCAATCCCAAAGCCATCATTCATCCTGATTCTTACCTGGGCAGCCACATCCCGGTGTGATCTTGTAACTTCATTCCCCCCCCACCACAACATTCGGGAAGACTCCCACGTGCTGGCCCCAACATCAGTGTTCACTCCAGGGGTTTATTCAATCTGATCCACTCTAGCTAGTGTTCCGATCAGCCCGATCCTTCTCCGCTGAACGTTAAACTTTCGGCATACCCTGTGTTAAACATGGGAAGCTAAGGAAAACCTCAGATACATGCCTATGGCATAAAATTCCCCACATTCGATGTAAGATACCTCAGGATTTCGTGCCCTCAAGAAGCCCTATAATAAGGGACAGAAGATAGACATGCCAATCCCCAGTGTCAAAACATGCCAGTGATGCCCAAACACGACTGCTCTCCTAACCGAAGGTTGCTGCCCTGACTGGACCCCTTGGAAGGTCCTAACAGAAGCGGCGTAATTAACTGGTGTCCATGAAGATATGGTGCCGGGAAGAGCTTCACGAACTACATTTTAAATCTATGAGGGAGACCTGGACAAGGTGACGAGCTCCGAGGAGGAATCCATGGAAGAAATAACCGACATCCCATCATCCTGTTTCGATCAAGGAGCATACGTCCCTAAATAAGGATAGGATGCCTCCTGCCTTTGGAAAACGAGAATGAGAGGTAACAGCAGCACGTCCTCGGTGTGATGGATGCATGCGCCCCGAAGAAAAGCGTCAGAAATAGAAAAATGGTGAACCTGACCTGAAGATCCTCTCCTCAATTTGGAGGCTAGTAGTGTTCGGGACATCAGTGGATAAACATGTTGTCTGACCTCATCATCCGGTACTAGGTCCCACAGAGTAGTCCTGACTGGAAGCTCTACAAAAGTTGGGACGATCAGGACGTTGTGCCTTCCATTCTGTGATGTTTTCAGCGTGGATCCCTCTTACCAACCATGGAAGAAAGAATGGCACTGGGGCACTGGGTTTTGATTCCCTTTCCTAGCAATATTAATGTGTTCCTCTACCTGATTCAACAATCAATTCGTCGCCCCCGGAGCTCGATCACCTGCCCACCGACGTAGGGGCAGGGGCAATATCAATGCAGCTTCCCCACGCAGTTTGGAATCTTCCAAGACGGTCGTGACTGCCACGACTGCTGGCCGTCCACACCCCCTCTCTTCATCAGATATCATCCAGCGGAGGGTAATCAATGGCCTTTAATGAAGGTACAAGGAGTAGGGGGTCATCCCCACCAAGAAAATGGCATGCCTAGATCTTGAGGTGGTTGTGCCTCACCGTCCATGCTGCCCCCGAGGGCCGTGCAGGGAGCCGCTGCTCCCTACCCCAACATTCAATCGCTTTGATAACTTGTCTCCGGAGCGCCTAGACATCTCCCTCCCCTACGCCAATGAGGTAGAAGGTATTTAGGTTGGCCCAATCGAAGTCCCTCTTCAAGGACTCCTGGTGAGATCTCCCACCGGGCCGCGCCAGCGCCGCCACCCGGTTCCCCGAGCCGAGGAGGAGGTAGTACACACACCCGCACCACTGGATCCAGTCCACCTGACCTGACGCCAGTATGGGGAACAGGCAGATGAAGACGCCCATTGTAGGGCATTATTGTCAGCGACTAATGTGGACCAAGCCACCGTTGGTTCATATTCTCAAATACCTACATACGGTGAGCAGGGGAAGCTATACGCCTGACCCGGATCGAGGACCCAACCACCCAACAGGCAGGTTTGGTTGACTCTCCCGGTCTCCGGCACAGGTAATGGCCTCTACGGACCAATCCGTAGTAGTGCCACCCAGCGCGGAGGCTCACTCCACACCACCACTACGGAAGGTGCAGGCCCTCCCTGCTTCCAATCTCATCTTGGAGGTCTACCATGTGCCACCTTCACCCAAGGTGAGTGTCTTCCCCGTGACTGCAACACTCCATATGGGGGCCTCTCCCGCACTCACTACACTGGGTATGGGGTCACTCCCCCTACCGCGGACTACGAGCATGGAGACATTGCATTTCCGGTCACTCGCTAAAATGGAGGTCATCCCCATGTCCCCGTGACAATGGGGAAAGGTATGCCTCACCCCAGCAATAGGAGAGGTGGAATCCAACCCCACTTCACCAACACCCTGCACGGAGGTCCTCCCCGTGTCCCGTTCGAAATTTTTCTAGGTTCCCCTCGCACCCTGGCCTCCTCGTATGGGAATTTTATCTGCCCTAGAGCTGGTACAGCTGGAGGACCCCATGTCAGAAATCAGCCCTGCCCTAAAGAACCATCCAGAGGCAGGAGAGCAGGTTGTCGTCACCGCAATAGGAATCATGGGGAAGGATGGATGGGAATCAGGTCGGTCCTCTTCTCAGACTCTGAGGCGAAGTACGATTCAGCGCAGAAGCCCTCCCCTCAGTCCTCTGAGTAACGGGTTGGGGGAGGAACAAGGCGCATCAGCCTCGTGCTCCCGGAATGCGAAGCCCGCAGGATCAATGCTTCCCTCTGAAGGTATATTCAAGAGGACGAGACCCTGGCATGCTTCCAGGGGCTGACCATAGAGTCTCCAAAATCATCTCCAGAAGCACCCTCTACCTCAGAGCTATTTTGGGGGTCAATGACGGAAGAGCCAGGACGTAACCCACCCCCAGCAGACACTGCTGTTGTATCAGGGGTTATGGTCGCAGGTCCATCCCATCGTGACATGGAGGCCAGGTCACTGCAATCCTTCAGGGATAGGCCAAGATTCGGTGGCCAATCAGCATGTTCGCCATATTCTCCCCCGTCCGGCCTACCGTCCGAGTGGTCTACCTAAGTACCGCCGCCAGTTGCTCAGCCACCCTCAGTTGACGAGTGGGGGAATCAAAGGCCAAACCCTAGATCTGATCCGGGGAACTTCTGGACCATCCTCACAATGGGCCACTTCCCAGAGATGTTTAGGCCGGTTGCAGGATCAAATTTTGGTACACTAGAATCGCTCACCCCAGAGGAGTTTGAATGTTTTTTCCGGACCCTCT
The DNA here is from genome assembly GCA_963277665.1 of Viscum album. NCBI lineage: Eukaryota > Viridiplantae > Streptophyta > Magnoliopsida > Santalales > Viscaceae > Viscum > Viscum album. The sequence goes on along the minus strand of OY728155.1, from coordinate 117,774,935 downwards.
AGGCGACTCACCTACATATTCACCACCAGTGGGTGACTTATCCCTGGATCCAAGAGCACCTAGAAGACATTGGCGAACAATGCCGCCTGGTTGACCTGGCCACACTCTCTACAGTCTGACACCCTGAGTCACACGGCCACCACAGGGCCCTCCAACAATAGTGCATTCAGTGTTTTCAAATACTCCGCAGAGTTGTCGAGGAGGCTACCTCCCACATGCATGTCTGTGGCTGAGGGAAGTATGTTGTGATCCTCTTCAGTGCGATTCTTTGGTAGCCTGAATCACATGGTGGTAGTGAGGGAATGCCCCCAAGAATAGTTTCAGTCAACATGACCGATCTGATTGGAGAGTCGAATGAGCTGGGACTTCTCGATGGCGGCATCCCCCCTGAGGACATGCTGCCACTTGACCCATTAAGAAGGATTACTCGCCAGCAGAGGAACCTCCTAGGTCTCCCTCTACCCACCGAGTCACTAGTACTGAGCTAGAATGTCAGTAAAGGCAAAGAGCATGTGGGGTTTTTCAAGCACTCCGACCTATCGACCTCCGCGCAGAAGATGGAAGAGGACCCTGAGAAGGCCGCGCTACGTCAGCAGCTTGCTGAGCAGAAGAAATTAGTCAATGAACTTCTGGCTGAATGCATTGCAGAGCGGAGACCTAACTACGTTGATCCTAGGCTGGGGTAGCAGGGGCAAGAACAACTACACCTTGGCGAGATTCTCCCAGGAAACCCTGATCATGTCGTGTTCACTGATAGGGCAGAAGCCGGAGCCCATGTCAAGAGGGTGCGGTATGTTTCTCCGAACACTCCTAAACAGCGCGACCGCCCAGGGAACCCCGTCTGGGCTCCTCCAGCCGCCCCAAGGGTTACCCCACCAGCTTCTCCACAATCCACTGAGCTCGGAAACCGCATTGAAGAGCCCGACAATGCACTCGTGGTTAGGGATCCTTGTCAGTACAGGGACCCGCGTCCTGAAGATCTAATGGTGGTGCTCATCGCCCACATGGAATCTTTGAAAATGCGGTAGGTGTCTGTCCCACCTGATGGCAAGCTATACCCGGCGTGGGCAGATGACATGCCAGCACCCCTAGGATTCGTAAATCCCACTTTCTCCCCCTTTAATGGGATGGGGGACTCGCCGCAGCACCTGACCCACTTCAACTCGAGGTGTGGGCCTATGATAGGGACTCAAGTGCAGTTGGAGGCTGCCAATCTCCGTTGCTTTGTTTAGATGCTAGAGGGGCTAGCTTTTGTTTGGTGCAGCCATCTCCCTATGGGATCATTGACAAGCTGGGAGGACCTTCATAGGCAGTTCATTTACTAGTTCAGCTCTACAACCTGGAAGAGGAACATCGTAGACCTCTTTAGGTGCAAGCAAAGGCCCGATGAGCGAGTCGTGGACTTTATCGCTCGGTGGAAGGGGATCACATACTCCCTTGACATGTCGTTGACTCATGAGAAATTATTGACGATGTGCGTGGGTAATTTCAAGACAGAACTGGTTCCCTCCTTGATTACATAGAATTACCCCAGAGGATTCCAAGACTTCTCGGATAAGGCCCATCACCTCGAAGAAGCCCTACAACTGGCTGGCCAGGCATGCCTGTTGCCCCCTGAAATTCTAACAAGGAGAGCTGCCAAATTCGAGCATGCCATCATGGCCTAGATAGAGGCCCCCAGTCAGCTAGAATTTCTACCTGTGGAGCCAGATCTGTAGCCTCGTAGAGGCCCTCCACTGTGGGCATAGTTTCCTCCAGCCCAGCAGCGCCCGCCCCAGAATCGATAAGCACCTCCGCGTAACGCGCCGCCGCCGCCTAGGTGAGATAATCAAGTTATGCCCCCTCTGCAGGCTCCTCCAGCCCCCCGTCAGGGTCAGGCTCCTAGATCCCCCTTTCCAGACAAGAAGAAATCATACCTACTCATTTGATGAGGCTCAGGTCCCCAGCTACTTCTGTAGAGCCTTAGAGTAGATAACAATACAACTGCCTGAGTGCCGGAAGCCGGAAGAGGCGCATCTCACTGATCACCCCAACTACTACCCTTATCACCAGATCCTAGGGATAACCATCAAGAAATGATATGAGTTTAAGGATTGGATCCAAGACCAGATTAACAACAGCATAGTCCGGTTGGGTCCGACCCTGGAACAAGTGGTGGGTGTCTTTGTGAGATCAGATAGCAGAAGAAACGACGGAGGCAGGTGGCAGCAGGTTCCTGACCGTGGGTCCCATATGTATAACGACTGGATGGCTCTTAGGATGGTCACCCGCACTCATGGAATTATCCATGCATTCCTGAATCATTCGGAGCCTTCCAAAGCCGCGACCACCACTTCTACATCATCATATCATCCGACCTCTTCTTAGAAGAGGAAGCATCGGTGACGCAAGAAGAAGAAACATGCCCTTCCAATGTCATCGTTGTCCCGCACTATTGGTGACTCCATGCCCCGGGAGATGGGAATCCCTCCCAGAATCTGCCCAGTGGTGGATGATTCGTCAAGTGACAGTCAGTGGTACATTTCGGGTAACACCATCGAGTTGGTAAATCCCTATATGACTCCTGAGAAGGGGGAGAGCCAGACGAACCACCCAAATGTCCACAACCGATGCCAATGTAGGTGGAACCGTGGCTATATGGGTCATCGGGGAATGTCTGCTGGTACCTCCAGCCAGGTTGTGCATGCCGCTGAGACCAGACAGTAGGCCCTGCACAGAACTCAGGACGCGCAACCTCTTCATCCGGTGTCGACAGGTCATCCTCCTCAATCGTTTGTGCTACTGGATCAGGCAGAGCCACTTCAGCCGTATCGCGACCGGCTTCTCCCCGCTACAAGATGATCTCAATCTCTCGGTCCTCATCCAAATGCTACCCTCCGAGCTCCGACTAGTGAGCAGAGAGATTTCCCCAGTACCAGTCAGCTACCGGTCCAGCCGGTAGGGTCCTCCATTCTTCCCATCGCCGAGAGGCCTCCTGTAAGCATAAGTTCACACCTGGTGTGGAAGTATGATGTTCTAAAGAACCTCGCTAGAATCCAAACAAGGCTCTCCATCCTTGAAGCCCTTCACCTGTCGCCAGATATGCGCGAAGCACTCTCCGAGGCTTTAAGGAGCCCCCTCTAGTTTGAGATAGAGATATCAGCTGCAGAAGCCTTCCATGATTAAGCAGTTGAGAATGCCGAATTCCAAGCTTTCAACTCATTCTATGGTGAAGACGAAGACCCTCCCATACAGGGGAACATCCACTCGTTGTATATCACTGGTCAATTCAATGGCGTGTAGGTTTGCCGTTGTCTCGTTGACACTGGCTCTAGGAAAAACCTTATCCAGACACAAAGACTCCGGAAGTTAGGGTTATCCGAGGATGATCTAACTCCCTCTGATTTAAGAATATAGGGATATGACCGGATAGAACAGACTCTGATCGGCAGGATCCACCTGAAGACCCTGTTCGGTGGTCTGGTTGCTAGCTCTGAATTCATGGTTGTCTCCCATGACACCACATACAATGCATTGATGGTAAGGCCATGGCTCCATCTACACGCAGTTTTCCCCTCATCATATCCCCAATTCCTCAAGTACTCCGTTAATGGTCGAGTAGGCATACTCCTAGGTGATGCATCTCCTTTCGCCTCTTCTGAATCCCACTACATGGATGCCTATTATTACAAGATCAAGGATAAGAAAGTCCAGGCAAGTGAGGTTGAGCCCGTTGCTGCTACAAATGAGCCTTGGACATGCCTAAATGACTCTTACGTCTTCCCGATCCATCCGTTGGAGGCCACAACCCCTGATATGGGGCCGTTTTTTTCATTTCTAGGACAAGGGGGAATCATGCTCCCAAGTCCTGGAAGCATCAGAGGATCACTTCGTATTTTTATACGAACTCGGCTCCAGTGATCCCGGAGCCTCCCACCCCCGTCAGGTATCGAGACGCACTTCACATGGCAATGACAGATCGTCATACTTGTATGTTTCACCGGGCTGGGATAAGTTGGCTCTGGCCGACGCACCACTACTACTATGATATTATCAAGATTGGCCTCTTGGGCTAAAGACCATATGGGATTGGGTCGACAGTCTTCATAGACATGGTCTTAGCGGTGCCAGAGTGCCTCAATGCAATGACCACGACCACATAAGCGGTTAGCAGCCGCCCATCATAGTTTGATTGCTCATAAGCAGCTCCCCCTGTGGATGATCCCTCCATAAGTGGAGAAGAAGATATAGAGGATGCTCCCCATTCCTTTGAGGATGGCGTCTCAGCCATGGTCGACGAGTTGGTATAGGTGAACCTCGGAAGCGAGACCAATCTGAGACCCACATTGATCAGCGCCGCTATGTCCCCTGAGGAGCAGCAGCGATACGTGTAATTCCTCAAACGATACTGTTATGTGTTTTCCTAGAGTTATGACGAGATTCCAGGACTAGATCTTTAGGTAGCCATCCACCGCCTTGGTCTCCCGGCAATCCATCACGGGTTCAAGCAGCCTCCCAGAAAGATGTATTCGTCTCATGGCGCCAGGGTCGAGGTCAAAGTTGACAAGATTATCAAAGAAAACATCGTCAAGGAGGTTCATTACCCCTAGTGGTTACACAAAACTATACCAGTCAGGATGAAGAACGGGCAGATCAGAGTCTATATTGACATCTGTGATCTCAACCGCCACTGTCCGAATGATGGTTTTCCCCTTCCAGTGACAGAATTGTTGATCAACGCTACAAACGGATTCCAGGCACTCTCTTTCATGGATGGTTACTCTGGATATTATCAGATCTGGATGGCCCCTGAGGATGAGGAATCTACTGCATTCATGGCGCCCAAAGGTACTTTCTATTACTAGGTCATTCCATTCGGCCTGAAGAATGCAGGTTCCAACTATCAGCGGGTCATGCATCGCATATTTAATCCAATCCTCAGGACATTGGTGGAATGCTATGTGGAAAACCTGGTGGTCCAATCTCGCCAGCTCCAGGACCATCTCAAGGACCTGGATAAAGTATTTCGTTTCCTTCGCTCCCGTAACCTGAAGATGAACCCATTGAAGTGTTCCTTCAGGGTCACCTCCGAGAAGTTTCTCGACGTTGTTGCTTGATACTAGGGCATCGAGATCGACCCATATAAGATCAAGTCAATCAGCCAGATGCCTCGGCCAAGAAATATTTGGTATCTTTGAGCTCTTCAAGGCCACATGGCCTACATATGCCGATTCATTGTGAATCTGGCTGGCAAGTGTAAGCCCTTTTCCTGGCTCCTGAAGACGGACACTGCTTATGAGTGGGATGAGGAGTGTCATACCGCCTTTGAGGGAATCAAGCAATATTTTCTCCAACCTCCGGTCCTGATGTCTCCCGTCTCCGAAAAGCCACTGATTCTCTATGTCACCGCCCTGGAACAATCTATTGGCACCCTTGTCTCCCAGAAGAAAAATGATGGGACGGAGAACAGCCTCTATTACTTCAGCCGCATGATATTTGATATAGAGACAAGATACTCCCCAAGTGATAAAGGCTGCCTTGTGCTCATATTTTCTGTACAAAAGATGTGGAATTACCTGCAGCACCACGATGTACAGTTGGTCTCTCGAGTAGACCCGCTGAAGTACATTTTGAACCGCCCCATGTTGACTGGCCGACTAGTGTGGTGGGCGGTGATCCTCTAGCCGTTTGGCATCATGTACGTGTCCCAGAAGGCTATCAAAGGGTAGGCATTGGGAAACTTTCTAGCTCACCATCCAACCTCTGTGAGCCAGTCCCTCAACCTGGATTTTCCTGACGAGGTAGTCCCCTCAATCCATCAAGTCGTCCCTTGTGGGTAAATTCACTTTTACTGTGCCTCCCAGAGCCCCATCGATAGGAGGCTCAATGATCCTAGGCTCAACAGAGTGGGCATGAGTGTCGTCTTCATCACCCCGGAGCAAGCCATTCTGTCGTACTCATTCCTGTTGTCAGAAGGCTACAGCAACAATGAGGTAGAGTATCAGGCTCTCATTACAGGTCTCGAGCTGGCCCTTGAGATCGGTGTGCCCCATTTTCATGTGAAAGGGGATTCTGAGATGGTCATCAAGCTGGTCAACGATGACTATGTTTTCAGGAAGCCGGATCTCGTACAATTGTTAGAACGCACTCTCTAGCTAATGGCCCAGTTCACTTCTCGGTCAGAGGTTATTCATGTCCCTCTGTCACAGAATGGTTGAAAAGATGTTTTGGCCAACCTGGCCACATCGCTTGTAGAGCCCGAACAGGATGATCTGATTATCCAAGTGGTGCACCTAAGTGTCATTTCTCCCATTACCCCAGGAGATGATGATGGCCCATGGATAAACCATCTTACCACCAGTACCCCTACGTCAGGAACCCTAGGTTCCCCAGATGCGATGATCGAAGTAGTTGTCGATTGGAGGACACCCTTGGTCGAATGCCTCCAACACGGTAATATCTCGTCAGACCGGGTTGAGCGTGAGCGAGTCCGACACCGCGTGCTGCAGTTTATCCTTCAGAGCGGTCCCAGCCTTGAGCAGATCCTCTATAAATGTGAATTTAATGGTTTTCTCCTTCTTTGCCTCAAAGTATTCGAGATTCCACAGGTCATGCAAGAGGTTCATGTAAGTTCCTATGGGGACCATTAGGCTGGTCCAAAACTGTCCCACCAGATTCGGAGACTAGGGTGTTTTCCCCCTCCATGATCCAAGACTACATAGAGTTCGCCAAGAGGTTCCATACGTGCCAAGTTCATTCAAACTCTGTGCATAGACCACCAAATCCTCTCTATACTACCAAGTACTTTTGGCCCTTTGTCGTCTAAGGGTTAGATGTCGGGGGGCCATACCCACCGGCAACGGCTCGCTATGGCCGGTTTATCCTGACCGCTACAGATTTCATTTCCAAGGGGGAGGAGGCAATTCCGCTCAAGGAATTCAAGGCCTGTTCTATTGTCGACTTCGTGAGTTCCAATACCATCTATCGATTTGGGGTACCTTACACTATTCTCACCGATAATGACACCAACTACCAAGCAGTCGAGCTGACGAAATTTTACGCCACGTACAACATTCACTCCAACCATACCTCCCGCTATCATGCACAAGCAAATGGCCAGATTGAGGCATTCAATAAAACCCTATCTGGAATTCTGCAGAAAATGGTTGGTCAGAAGAAGAAACGTTGGCCGGATAAGCTCCAAAATGACCTATGGGATTATCGGACGACGACCTGTAATTCCACCAGGTGACCCCATATTCCCTGGTGTATGGAACGAAGGCCATCCTGCCCATTGAGATTCAATTTTCCTCATTGCGCACAACGTTCTATGAATAGAACGCACTGAATAGGGTGGCTGAAATCCATCTAGAAGAATTGGAAGCACTGGATGAGAATAGGCTCCGTGCCTGGCACAACCTAGAGAGGCATCAGAGTAGGACAACTTGAGCTTTCAACAAGAAGGTTCTCCTTTGCTCTTTCTTGCAAGGTGACTTGGTATTGGCCCTTAGAGCGCCAATGATCCCCGGAAAGAAACCACCCATGTTGGAGCCCAACTGGTAAGGTCCTTTCATTGTTCATAAGGTTTATCCCAACGAAGCATACTCACTAGTGACCATGGATAGTGAGCATATAACCCCTCCCACCAAAGCCAAGTTCCTTAAACAGTACTTTTCCTGAGCATTTGGTCCCGCATGACCCTAAACTGCATCAGGTCCTACACGACTTTAAACGGTATTTGGTTCTACATGACCTTAAACTATGTTTGGTCCTACATTTGGGCCCCTACGGCCCCGTATGACCTTAAACTACACGCTCGTCTTGCATGATGTTAAACTGCAAGCTAGTCAGGCCTTCCTGACTGAGGCGCAGCCTCAGGCCCTTTGGCCTTTTTGGGCTCTAGCCCCAGTCCTCTCCGGATTGTATGGTATGGTGTGGTATTATGTCCTCATTCACGCCAGGTTTCTCACTGTGTCGTGCACATCCCCGGGTGAGACTTTCCTTGGCCTTCGTCCTCACTGCAAGACACTAAACTGCAATCTAGTCATTCCTTCCTAACTGGGGACCAGCCTCAGGCCCATTGGCCTTCTCGGGCCCCCGACCCAGCTTCCCTCTTGTGGGATTGTATGGTGTGGTGTGGGATTATTTCCTCATTCATGTCGGATTACTCATCGTTCCATACACATCCCCAGATGAGATGCCTCTCATCATCCTACATGACGTCAAACTTTGCTTCTAGAACTACGTGAGGCTTCATTCCCATCCTTATAGGATAGGTAGGACCGCCTGAACACCTAGATTTCAGGTCTAGCCCCATCTCATCATAGATCCCATGATCTCCAGGTCACCTCAGCCTCTTGGCATGTCCCTCTCCATGAGGAGGATATATAGGTGTGATCCAGGGTTTTTGGCACCATGCCCCCCTTCTCCTGGGAATCTTCCATCTTTTGGACACTCTCAAGTTGAGCCCCTAGACCCTTTTTAGTGTTCCAACAATGTGTTTATAGTACTCTGGTCTGGGACCTGGAGTGTTAGATTCAACTTAGGCAAGTTCCATCCACTTTTCAAGCTTTGTGTTCCCCTTCATTCGGGCCCCCATTATCTTTCACACCCGGAGGGACCCCCAAAAAAATGGCCTCGATACAACTCCTAAGGGGTCTCCTACCGTTACGGGCCAACACCCTTGAGGGTTTCAGACAAAAAATTGATACAAATCCCGCGTTCAGAACATGGTCAGTGGTCGATGCTCATTTGTTTGTCCCCATTTCAGGCTAACACAATAGGATATTGTGTTGCGAACATGGTCAGCAGTAATCCTCCGTCATCACGCCAGCCCCTTCAGGCCCTGAATGTTGGTTTCATGATTCACATTATGTTCCACCCCATCATGTCTATGTGGAATCTCAACACACATTGTACTAAACTTTAGTGAACCTCCACACGTCAGGAAGACAAAGCCTTCATACGACGTCTCTCAGGGCTCCTACGATCCGAGCGCTAAAACTATAGGCTGGAATATTCTCTAAGAGCCATGCACAGCTTGACCCTCATCCCCATGGGATATGTGGGGTCACCTGGACATTTAATTTTAGGCCCAGCTTAGCAGGAGGCAAGTGTCTCCTGACCCATATCCTCTGACCCTCACCGCCCCCTTGGCCCGAGGCTCCTCTCCCGAAATCGCGCACAATGAGGGTGTGGGATTATGTCATCATTCACGCCAGGTATGATTTATCCCATCATGCACATTCCCCCAGGGCCAATCTATATGACCTTAAACTGTGCTGGTCGGTCCCACCACATGACTCTAAACTGTGATGATATCGTCCCGGCTGCACGACGAAAAACGGCACTGCGTTGTGATGACCTCTCTATAGAGGACATCACGTTGGGTATCAGTAATTTACCATACAATTTTTCAATGCCCATATACAGTTTGATTATTGTGGTGATGCCAGGAATTTCTACTCTAGGACGGTCTCTCCACAAGAGAAAAACCATTCACCTTAAAGGAAAAACAAGATACATCAAATCCCGATTCTTTTGGTGCAAGGGATAGACCTGCATGCCCCTTTCATCCTTTGAATAGGTACCATACCATGTCGTGTCACCCTCCAAAAACTATGTATTTCTTGATTATCATTCTCATGAGATACGTAGGAGTGCTCGAGAACTTCCCCATGGGCCCAGCCTAACTTTCATGTTCGGTCCCTTGACTAGAACACTTACCCAGGGAACACATGGTAAATAGGGCTTATGTACTCATTCACATCGGGTTTCGTAACCACCTTATCGTGTGTCTCCTGCTATCCTTACCCATCCTTGGTCCGAGTTCTAAGACCTTCAACTAATATCCTTTACATAACTACATCTGGCTTGATTACCATCCTTATGTGATACGTAGGAACGCCCTCACATTTTGTCTCAGGTCCACCCCCGGGAATCACAAGTCTATTCCCCCCTCATTGTCGGCCCTTTGTCTTCACTTCTCGGAGAGTTGTGTAACTACATCATTTTCCCCGAATAAGTTCGGGATGCCCCATAATGACATTAGGATGTGACAGTTCCCTCACTAGAGATATCCTATCTAAAATTAGATGATCCATGACCAGATTAATACGCCCACATAATGTGATTTCACCACAGTGACGTGATATTGGCAGTGTTGGATTCCATGCGAACAAACCATCACTTCACTTTCTATGCTTTGTGTTCCCCTTTATTCAGATCTTCATCCTCTTTCACATCTGGAGGGACCCCCTAATAGTACGGATGCTCAACCTATTGTCCTCCTGTTGTCATGGGCCAACGTTCCGGAAGATTGATCACATATGGAGGGACCCCCTAATAGTATGGATGATCCACCTATGGTTGGCCTACTATCTTGGGCCAACATTCTGGAAGACTGAATGATGATATTTGAGTTAGGCCCTGTGTTGTGATCATGGTCAACGGTCGACCCTCATTTGTTATCCCCATTTCAGGCTAATGTGATATGGATGCTGCATTTCCACCATGGTCAACAGTGATCCTCCATCGTCACGCCCCTCCCACAGTGTTCCGAATTTGGGTAACGTGATTCACCTTTTTTATCTCCCTATGTTTATATTGGTTCCAATGCCCATGGAATTACCCCGCTCGTGCATTAGAGCACCTTGAGAAGACGATACATCAATTGGTCTAAGGTCCTCTTCCATTGGATGGGACACCCTCTTCTCCTCAGAAATTCGGGTTCGGATTTTGAATGCCCGAAGCTTGGTTGATTCTCCCACAATCGAACGAAGTGATAGTAACATCCTCATTTGTTTCCCACAGACCTCGTGAGCTCAGGGATGGATTGCTGTTTATTTCAGGATTATGGTTGAGCATGTTAATCCAAAGTGACATGTATGTTAAGCAAAAGGGAAAGAAAATTTGTCCATGCATACAGTTCAAAACAACAGGAAGCAGTAAAAGTGGGACAAGTGTATGGGTTTGGCCAAAATAGGGCCCCTAAGGGTCGACTTCTTGGATAGATCTCTCCAATGACACCACCTTTTTGTTGATGGCCCCCAGGACTACCTCTCGTCCCTTGAAAAATCTTTCTTCATCGGCAGCCGCGGAGCACATCTCGCTGACTCTGGCATGTGCCCACGGCTGTTCATCTTGAGCTCGGTTATCTGATGAATCGCTCCTATGATTTGTTCTTTGGAATCTACCAGCTGGGCCGTCAACTCCTCCGTGAGGTCAGATCATTTTGAAATGTATACCTCTTGCTCCTTCGTTTATTCCTCGAGGCGTCGGACCTCCTACTCCACCCTCAGAAATGCCTGGGTACTCCCCAACTCTTCCTGGAACTGAATAACATCGGCGCACCGTCTTCTCTCCCGCATCTTCTCATCCATGTAGTCATAGACCTTCAGGTGGAGACATTGAGAGTCCGCCCCTCCATCACACAGGAAGCACATCCAGGTGTAGAGGGGCCCAATCCGCTTCAGCCGTTTTCCCTGGGGCTGATTGAGAAAATGCCGGATGCACTTCCATCCATTGCGTCAAGTCATCTTACTCTCCTCGGTCACTTCTGAATATTAATCATCAATTTCTTTGGGATCAGCAGGCCGATAGACCGGGAAGACATCCAACAGGGCAGCAGCAGGGTCTTCCTCAGAGATTCCCCCAGGGGAATAGGCTCCTCAGCATCAGGGTGAACTTCCTCTATCCCTTTGGTCCTGGTAGTGCTCGCGTTGATTTTTGACCCTGCCCCGATGGCAACACCACCGATGTATGCCACTCCCTATTCACAAATTGTTGGAGCCAACTCAGTTTGGGAGGGATGTTCTGTATGGGGCGACATGTTCACCATCGGCGCACTGATAGATGGTCTGGGCTCAGCAGCCCGACGAGCCTCCAGCGCTGTGATCACTGTACAGATAAGGAGCACCCTGATCAGTTGAGTCCTCCAATAGTGAGTACCGGTATCGAAGTAAGGAGCTTACAGGAACCCAAGTTATATGCCTCTAGTGCTTTGGCTGCTATAGGAGATGTCATGGCGGGGGACCCCTCAGCACTTGTCAGCTCGATAACGAGCGTCGGTGCCCCGCCATGCCCCATTGACGCTTCCTCCCCTCCTTCGGCTGGATATACTTGATTAGCGTCGATATGCTCCTACGCAAGAGAGAGAAATTGGATTAAGAGATTGCAATGGAAAGAGAGCACATGAGAAGATAAGGGTTGGAGCATACCTTGATAAGTTCGGTCACATCCATATCAGAGTCAACGATCTCGCCACTCTCCCAGAGACTCCCTTGGTTGGATGCCCCTTGCGACCCTTCACCTTCGGGATCCCCTTCTCCTTCGCCTTCACCTTCCCCTTCTCCTTCAACCCACTCTCCAATTTCATCACCCTCTGACTCCTCGTCGCTATCATCTTCCCCCTGCGACATCGTTTCTAGATCATGTTGCTGTCTGAGCAACACCTTCACTATGAGAGGTGGCTCCACACGCCGACCCCGCTGACGCGCGTATGTGTCCATGGCCGTCAGGTATTCATGTCGTCGGTTGAAGTCCACTCTATCGGTGACCAGGACAAGCCTAACTTCTGGCAGCTGGAACCCGTCCCGCACTACCTTCTGCCAGAGAGATTCAATACTCATTGACTGTAGCAGGTTTATTCAATCTGACCACAGCGCAGGGAATATGGAATCCTGGGAAGGTTGAAGCAAGTATTTCATTTGCTTCCCAGCAAGATTTCGGGCCGCTCTGTGGACCCCTCCTTCTTCAGGCAACGAGGGCCCGGCCGCGTCATGCGACGCCCCCACCGCTGAGGTCCCGGCCTGCACAGACCCCATTTCCTGAGGTGATTCTGGTCCTCCTATCCTAGCGGCACCCCCTGCTCTCTCGCCGCTGAGGTTCCGCACTGACAACCTTGAGCTTCCGGACTCGCTTCCGCAGAATCCCCTAAGGGTATACTATGGTTCAATGTTCAGCATACTCAGTTGAGAGGCCCGCGTCAACTCCGATGGGCGGAAAAGAGATGATGTCACCGGATCCATAGGTTGTGAACATCAGCCACAACTGGCGAAGAACATATGGATGCCTCTCCCCTCGAAAATCTGTGTATACTCTCTTCATCATTTTCTAGAGGCATCCGAACTACCTAGCGAACCGGAACGGCACATAAGGCTCGCAGAAAATTTTCCCATCAATCCGGGCTATGATCACCCTACCTCTGATGCTTTGGAAGTACTCCTTCTACTCCAGAGAGCCTTGATCGTCATCTAGAAGCTGACCACTTAGGGTGGGTAATGGGATGAAGGTGAAGTTGGCGTGGTTTCCAATCCTGATCTGTACCCCCTCCTCATTGAGATTCATTGGCATGACCCCAACAATATTCAACAGAGAGGGTCGCAGGCCATTGCCCGGGGGATGAATGGCCTTTGGGAAGGTGTAGCCGCCACAGTGAGCCGCAACACAACCATGGAAGATCTTAAAGGGGCCACATACTCTCCTAGGCGACCCCCCTCTCGAGATGTGCCATAATATGGTGTACATCCGAGCTATCAGGGTGAACCTTACTTTGAACCTCTTGTTGGCAGCCATGACTCCCGCCATCACCAGAGTCGCTGGGTGGACTCCCATCCTTGTGTCCCGTACGGGCAAGAGCCACCCGCTCAAGAATGTGGAGAGGAATCCAGCATACCGGAAATTAGGGTCTTGGGATTCGTTAATGTTGTGGACCCATGATTGGTATTGCCCCGCCTCAAGGATCCTTCAGTAGGATCTGTTCTTGCTCCTCTGAACCGCGGTTGGGAACAACATTCCCCACCCTGGAATCTTGACCTCCGAGTCCTTCCCTAAGAACAAGATGAACCAATCCTTCTAGGTGATGTCCTTCAAGAAGTCCTTGACCTTTAGCCTCACCTTGGATAACTCTAGTAGGTGCCACATCAGTTTGGGGGTTTGAGACCTGTCACCCTAGATATTCATCGGCAGGAGGAACTCGTCGTATTGATGGCCCTCCAAGGGGATACCTCAGATGTAGTGGATGTCCTAGAGACTGAGGCTGACTTCCCCTGGTGAAGATGGAATGTGTTGGTGTCGGGGGACCACCGAGTTAATTGCTTCGGTCTAAGCTCAGGCTACCTGTAGAAGTGGAACTGCGTTGTCCACACTGCCTCGAACAGACCAATGTGCCGCAGCTCATCCCCAAATTGATCACATGTGTGGCGAACCTAGTACGCCCAGGGCCACTCGCTGGTAAATTTTCCTTCGGACCGCAGATCCCAATCCTGCAACCATCCTTTGGTCTCGTCAGTGATGCTCTGACGGAAAGTGCTCGTATAGAGGGTCAGTGAGCTCTCCGCAACAGGATCACCCCCAAAAATGGTCATGGTCCAGGGATTCAGGACATATACATCCATGTATCTGGTTTCTCTGGAAGGACGACCATTGTTGGTGTTTTTGAATCAAGGATGTTCCTCTTCGCAGTTTACCCATGACCGTGGTGTATCATCCTCGAAGCCCGACAGGGGAACCTCCTCCAGAATACTGAAGTCCCAAAGCGGCAGATTTTCAGATAAGGCGTACTCATTCTGGGTGGGAGTTAGCATGTTGAAGAGGGTGTGATTATCAGAGACAACCCTCTTCACGCCATAAACCTCTGCGTTCGTAGCCATCTCAGCCCTGCGAGCAGCGGCTTCCCCCTCGTCAGCGCGGTGGACGGGCATCTTCTTCCAACGAAGTGTTTTGGGAGTTGGGCGCAATCTGGAAGGCTGGCACGGAATCTGGTAGTCTGGTGCCAAAAATCAGTGGTTTTCCCGAAATCTTAGAGTGTCGTGCAGAAAATCCCGAGTTTTTGCATAAAAGGCCGCTAAATCTCGGAAGAATTTCGTGCAGCCAAGCGGTTTTTGTGTAGGAGTGGAAGCAATTTCACGCACGAGAGCTCTAAGCTTATCGCGTGAGAAATTCCATACGAAGCATGGGACCCGCAGAAGTTTTTATAGGCTCATCCTTAGATCCACGCTCGCGCATAAAGAGAATTCCATGCCTGACCAGGGCTTTTCACACCACTAATGTTTTTTGCACGCCAGCAGCCCACGGGCACTGCATTTTGGCGTTTCCCTTGCAATCCTATCATTGTGACCCTACACCGATCTAATTCTGAGGGGGGCATTTGTAGACTCTAAATAGTGGGTAAGTGCCGGAGAAAGTTCTGAAACGAAAAAGAAAAGACATATTCGCACCCAGAGGCCCGGTCCGGAGGGCCCAGAAGTGGTGCATGAAAACAAGGGTGAAGTGCGTGAAAAAAATATATCCCACACGGAAAGTACCGGGATTCGCGAAATGTCCCAACACCGGTGCGAAATAATTTCACGCATGCCCCCCGTGCGGTTGATATTTCATGCCGCCTCATCTGTCGCGCAATTATTTCACGCCACCCTGTGTTTCATGCCTTGGGTTGCCTATAAATAGAAGTAGACCCCTTCCTTGTCGGGGCTGAAAAATTCTATCCGCCTCTCATGCGTGTAATTGGCATTCCGTGCACGCACAATACAGACCTTAGGTAAGGTTCTTTTTCATGCCAAGTCGCCCTAGGATCCGCCTTCATGTGAGATCCCCCTGGCATAGACTAAACTCCAACCCCCTCAGGGTCTGCCCCCTACGCGTAATTCATTCCATTGCACGTAGGCTGGTTAGTTGCGGGAAATCCATGCATTTGCACGCCCCCTTCCCTTACGCACGACCCTTTCCGCCTGCGTGTAATTCTGCCCCTTGCGCGCAATCCCTTCTTGTCATGCGCAAAGCCTCATCCCCCCTATTTCACACAAGAAACACTGATTTCATGCCCCCCGGGGCTTTCCGCATTAGGATCCCTTCATTTCGCGTAGCCCCAAGGGCTACGTGCAATCCTTCGGTGCCCTTCACCTCGGTGCTCCCTGGGCACCCCCTTTGCACGAGCGTCCAATGCCCTCCTTCCGGGTGCCATTCGTTGGCGTCCTGTGCACCCCGGGTATTCGTATCTTACATGTTTTTCTTGTACGTCCTTATTGGATTGTACAAAGTAAATTCAAAGTACTTTGGACAATTCTTCCTGTTGCGTTGCTCCGCCTCATGCTTCTTTGTATAGGCACTCTACTGGTTATTTCTTCTTCGCATAGCCAAGCTAACGCGGACCCCTCGATGGTTCGACCCACGACACCCCCTTAGTATGGCCTTGTCGATGCCTTCCCTTCCACAACGGGAAGAGGGCACCGATTATGTAAGTCCTAGGGGTGCGGAGGCAACCCACCTCGTCCGAGCTGCAGGACGTTAAACTGGAAATCCCCTCATCCTCAACACATGATGTTAAACTATGACCTGGCCCCATGCCTCACATGCAGGGTCCCCCCAACATATATATTCTCCACACCAACTCATCTCCACAGGATGAGATTATCCCTCACAGGGGGTGATTTATTAGAGTGGTTTTTAACAGTGGGTAAGGGTAGCCACTGTGGTGTAATCCCATAGCCTTCCTTCCAGGAGGCAGCACCCCTGCTCCTCCTTACTTCGTCGGTGCCAAGGCCAGCGGAGGGCATGGTAGGGAACGGGGCACCTCCTGTCTTCCTGGGTGCCAAATCCATATCCTGTTGTGCTTTGTCGCCCTCAGGCCTCCATCCTGGAGTAAGTCCCGACACCATGGGCCGTCTCAGAGCATAAGCCCCATCCATCCAGAACTACGTGGACTTTGATCCATCCTAAGGCATGGTAAGTAGGAAGCCTCCACGAGGTTCAAGCCCCACCACCTTGGGCTGTCTCAGATCGTAATCCCCATCCAACCCGAACTATGGGGACTTTGATCCGTGCTAAGGCATGGTACATAGGAAGCCTCCACGAGGTTCAAGCCCCACCAGCTTGGGCCATCTCAGAGCGTAAGCCCCATCCATCCCGAACTATGGGGACTTTGATCCGTGCTAAGGCATGGTACATAGGAAGCCTCCACGATGTTCAAGCCCCACCATTATGGGCCCTCTAGGGAGCATTAGCCCCATCCATCCTGAACACCCGGGGCTTTGATCCGTGCGAAGGCATGGTACATAAGAAGCCACCATGATCTTTGAGCCCCACCACCTTGGGCAGCCTCATAGTGTAAGCCCTAATCCGTGTGGACCCAGGTCCCTCTTCATGTCGGTTCACTGACCCCACCACCTTGGGCTGCATCCGAGTGTAAGCCCCAATCCTTCTGGACCCAAGTCCCTCTTCACGTCAGTTCACAGACCCCACCACCTTGGGCCACCACACAGCATAAGACCCAAATGCCCATGTCCTGCATGACGTTTAAATGTATGCCCGAACTATGGGGACTTTGATCCGTGCTAAGGCATGGTATGTAGGAAGCCTCCACGAGGTTCAACCCCACCACCTTGGGTCGTCTCAGAGCATAATCCCCATCCATCCCGATATATAGGGACTTTGATCCATGCTATGGCATGGTACGTAGGAAGCCTCCACGAGGCTCATGCCCCACCACCATGGTTCGTCTCAGAGTATAAGCCACATCCAACCCGAACTACGGGGACTTTGATCCGTGCTAAGGCATGGTACGTAGGAAGCCTCCACGAGGTTCAAGCCCCACCACCATGGGTGCCTCAGAGTGTATTCCCCAATCCATCTGAAACCAGGTCCCTCTTCACGTCGGTTCACCAACCCCACCACCTTGGGCTGTCGTAGAGGGTATTCCCCAAATTCCCATGTCCCACATGACATTAAATTATATGCACGAATTACGGGAACTTTTATCTGTGCTATGGCATGGTACGTAGGAAGCCTCCACGAGGTTCAAGCTTCACCACCTTGGGCCCTCTCAGAGCATAATCCCCATGCATCCTGAACTAGTGGGAATTTGATCCGTTCTAAGCCATGGTACGTAGGAAGCCTCCACGAGGTTCAAGCCCCACCACCTTGGGTCGTCTCAGAGCATAAGCCCCATCCAACTCGAACTACGGGGACTTTGATCCATGCTAAGGCATGGTACATAGGAAGCCTCCACGAGGCTCAAGCCCCACCACATTGGGCCGTCTCAGAGAATAATCCATATTCAACCCGAACTATGGGTACTTTGATTCATGATAAGGCATGGTACATAGGAAGCCTCCTTGAGGTTGAAGCCCGAAAAACCATCAGCCCCAACTGTCTCTGTGATAGTGTGTCAAGCCCCCATTTCCACCTTGGGATACCTCAGAGTGTAAGCCCCAATCCGTCTGGACCCAGGTCCCTCTTCACGTCGATTCACCGACCCCACCACCATGGGCCATCTCCGAGTGTAAGCCCCATCCAACCTGGACTATGAAGACTTTGATTCCCCGCCTCATAGATACGTAAGAAACCTCTATGAGGTTCAAGCCCAACACCCATGTCTCATCCTGATCTCTCCCTCGAGCCCACGTGTCTTGGGAAGCTCATGACCTAACTTGGAGGTTCTACTTCCTCTAGGTCTTATCCATGCGTCCATTCTCATGGGTCGCCTCTTCAGATGTCCCACCGTATTATCGAACTACGCGGACTTTGATTCCCTACCGCGGGGATAAGTGGGAAGTCTCTTCGAGATCCATGACCAAATCCATCATTCATCCTGATTCTTACCATGGACACCACATCCCAGTGGGATCATTCCACTTCATTCCCCCACCCCACAACATTTGGGAAGCTGCCCACGTGCTGGCCCCAACATCAGTGTTCCCTCTAGGGGGTTCTTCAGTCTGATCCACTCTTGCTAGTGTTCTGATCAGTCTGATCCATCTCCGCTGGACGTTAAACTTACGGCAGACCCAGTGTTAAACATGGGAAGCAGAGGAAAACCTCAGATACATGCCTATGGAATAAAATTCACCACGTTCGATGTGGGATGCCTCGGGCTTCCGCGCCCTGGAGAAGCCCTATAATAAGGGACAGAAGACAGACATGCCAATCCCCAGTGTCAATACATGCCAGTGATGGCTCAACGCGACTCCTATACTTACCGAAGGTTGCTTCCCTGACCGGACCCCTTGGAAGGTCCTGACAGAAGTGGCGTAATTAACTGGTGTCTATAAAGATATGTCTTTGGGAAGAGCTTCATGAACTACATTTTAAATCTATGAGGGAGACCCAGACTTGGTGACGAGCTCCGAGGAGGAATCCACAGAAGGAAGAACCAACATAACATCATCCTGTTTCGATCAAGGAGCAGACATCCCTGAATAAGGAGAGGATGCTTCCCACATTTGGAAAGAGGGAATGAAGGGTAACAACAGCGCGTCCTCTGCGTGATAGATGCGCGCACCCTGGTGAAAAGTGTCAGAAACATTGTTACCTCTGAGGTATTGTGTCATGAATGATGTGGTCCATGTACCTTAGCATCGATAGTATCATCCAGAACAATCTCATTTTTTTGATCCTAACGACATCGACCTTGAGGCAGATGTATCCTTTGAGGAGCGTTCGATCCATATTGTTTATTGTTCGATGATGTCTCTCCAAGGGAGTTCAGTTCCTCCAGTCTAGGTTTTATGGAATCATTGATGGGTTTAGGATGACACCGATGTGAGTGCTAAATGTCCACAATTTTTCTCAAATGACATTACACAACCCTTAGAATGGAAACTCAGGGAGGAGTTATCTTTAGTAGGGGTGGTTGTAACGTACTGACATTAATAAAAGTACAAACCGTTTAAATTTTTTTTCTAAAGCCTTAATGAAATCCAGGACATGCACCTACACACATTTTGGTTTGTGTCTCGGGAAGCTATTGAAATTATCAAAATAATTTATCAGGTTTTATATAAAATATTACATCACACCCTAGTGCAGCATTCAAGGTACAAATAATGAACAATTATTTAAATGGGAAAAATGAATTTTAAGGAAATAAAAATAAATGAATAGGGGATAAAAATAAAAAATAAAATAAAATCAGTTGTAGAAGATTAGGAATAATTAAAATGTTTTAACCCATTTTATTGATTATTTTATTTTCTCCCTCCCTTTTTATCTTAATAATTTTATTTTATTTTATTTTTTTATTTTTATTTTTCTTTGTTTTTTCATTTATTTTTTCCTCTTCCTTATTCATTCATTCTTTTCTTTTTTTCTCTTCCTCCCCTCCCTCTCCTCTTGGTGTGTCGTTCCCCCCTACTAGGTGGTTCACCTCCTCCACCACTCCATTTTGAATCCCGTTGCGACTCCATCCCTTCTCTGTTTCAAACATAGTTTGATACATTTTGAATATATTGGTAAGGATAACCTTACACACCAACAATAATAGGATCTTATCCACTCTCTACCATACAATCCCCCATGGATGGTTTTTACCTTAAGTTGTGTTTTTTCTAAAATCATTTGTTTTCTTCTATTTAGTTAAAAAAAGGTCGAAATAGAGCGTAGTATTCACTATGATAATTAGGTAGGGTGTCTACTCTCATTCCCATCATTTATTTATATCATTTAGATCACACGTTGTGATAATCGTCAGTGCCTAATGCTATATTCAATTTCTTCTACTCTAATTTAATTGAATTACTTGCCTTGACTATTGAAACCTTATTTGAGATAAACTAGATTGTTTAATTATTTGAAACATCATTGGATACCCCTTTGGGTGTGCTGACATAATTTCTCTAAATTCAATTATCTCTACATAATTAATTTATTAATTGCATGTGTTGTGAAACCCCACTTTTGTTGAGTTTTAAATCAAATAAATTATTTAGGATAATTATAAACCATGAATTGGGGGGGTTAGTTTATGCCTAATTATTTCCTTGTTAAACATTATTACCGTGCTATGATATTATAAAATAGAAAAGTGTATTTGTTTGCTTCCATTGATAAAGTGTTTGGACTGTGACTATTTAGATTAAGTGATCAGGAAGTGCATGGCTCTTTATTGCTTAAATTGTTTTTTTTTTGCAATTAAAAATGCATACTCCTTGATATCTATTTCCATGAAAACTAAATAAATTCAGGGAAATGAGACAATGTAGCTAATTTATTAATGACCCCAATATGGAATTTCTATTATTTATTATTTAGTACACTACGTGTCAGGGAGGCAATGTCTTATACTTTTCAAGATGTGGGTTTCCCTAGGTTTTCAATATACTCATGAGTGACACCAGTTATCTAAGGGACAATCGAGGAAAGACCTATTGGAAAAGTGTCTATGCCATGCCTTGGGTGATACTAATCCCCATATGTGTGATACCCAGGACTGACATATGATAAAATCATGCCTTGAGTGATACTTGATCTTTAGAAAGTTTTCCTTGGATGGGCTCGGTGGTATTGGATAAATTGAAGGATATACCATAGCAATACCTAAGAGATGAGCTCGGAATCCAACTCTAAAATTTAATATAATAATAATGATAATTCATGGAAAGTTTTATTTGATGCAACTTTTTGTTCCTTGTGAATTTTGATACCTTTATTTTTCTTTGAAGCGTACTTAGTTAACACATAAATTAGACTCAAACTAAAACACAATCTTGGGGGTATGATCCCTTTTTTCTACCTTCTGTTTTTAACCTTATATATATCCTTCTTATTATGAGTACTTTATTTATATTTTCGGATGAGTAAAAGGAAGGTGGTATGGATCAGTGTCATTGGGAACCTTGACCAAGTTATACATATTTTAATTTTTTATTTAGTTACTTTAATTTATCACAAATAGGCACAATGTTTTTTCTTATTAAACTAAATAGAAATGTCTAGACACTATGGGTACTAGTGTACTGAGATTATATATCACACCCTACTTAGGCACCATTTTTTATGTGAGTAAACCTTATGCTCGCGTATATGGATAAAGGTAAGTGTGTTGCATCCGAGGCTTGAGTGTTGCTTACTTATTAAGATGGAGATTTGGGGAAGACGACTGAGGATTTTCTTGAGATACAGTTGTTTCACTTTGTTTTTTTTATTACAGCTTGATTGTATTCCTGTATTCTAATTTTATGTACTTTTACTTTAGTACAGACATCATATCATGACATTATTGTGTATGTAGTTTTATTTATTAACTTCAATACTTTTTGTTTATTTAGTTCATATTATTTAATTTCTTATACTGTAGTTTGTTTATTTATATGATTCTACTACTTGTTATAAATTTATATTCATCCACATTGTATTACCTATTATCTATGAGGGAATAGTATTCCCCCATGAGCATGTTAAAAAGGTCCTCACTTCTAGACGGAAGCCACTAGCATTCGGGGATATGTTTTTGAGGTCATGTGGCCAACCTGGCTGGCAGAACCCTTTCGGTGGCTCCCAGATCGGGGACATTACATCCTGTAATAACACCTAACTTGGATTCGATGAAGTGTAACATTTATGAGAAGTAAAAATATGGACATAGAAGAAAAACATAAATACTTGCGTAGATTGATTGAGATCATTGATCACAAGAAAGCCTATAAAAAAGAAAAATTTAATGACCATAAATCCATAAATCTATATTGAGTTAAAATAACATTGATTCCTAAAATATGAATGTAATAGGATAATAGTTTTTCAAAATCCTTTTCCTAGATTTGACATATTATTTTACTGTCATGATATAGAAAAAAATAAAATATACTTTCTTTATATTTTTTTATTTAATAAAAAAATTCAACCTTTTATTATTCTTCATTAAATTTAAAGTTCATTTATTACTCAAATAAATGAATATCCAAGAATAATTTTTTATTCCTAGTCACTAAAATTTACATTTAGAAGATCATACGATCCATAAAAGAATAATATGTATTTCTATATATCTCTAAATATTTACCAAAACCAAAAATATTTATAAATTAATATATAAAACCTAAAAAGTAACTCCAAAAGTTAATCATAATCCATTCCATAAGTATCCATCCATCAATTTATTTGGGTAAAAAAAAATTATATCAACTGAAAAATCACATAGGCCAGTGGTAGGTGTTTCGACCTTATTAGACATTGATTGGTGGTTCAAACCCCGCATCCTTGCCTGATTCTATAGGTTGTTACCCAGCATGCATGTTTTGTTTTTCAAAAACCATTTTAATATAATACCTATTACATTCAAAAAAATATTATAAACATCCTCAAGAAAAATTTCTCATCAAATAACTATTTAACAACAAGTGTTTTATATATGCCTGTTTGTTCCATGAAATCAAATTATCTTACTTGACAATTATAACCTTAACAGAACTGATCATATTAAACCAAAATTTTATCCATACCTTTAATCTTATATCAATAAAATTTAAGGGAATTATTCATTAAATAATTTTTTCACTAAAACATATGTAGGATCGAAATATAATATGAGATGATCAATATACAAGAGGGGGGTGAATTGTATACTTTAAAAATTCCTTTGAAACCTTTAAAGTTAGTTAAGAAACTATAGTTTCTTTAAGAAAAGGAAAGAGCTAAGTTTAACAAAGTTAAACTAAGTAAATTCACAACACCTCTAACACCGAACTAAACTTGTAAAGAGATTCCAAAAGTAGGTTCCGGAAATATGGTTCTGGAAATTGAAACTTAACAAAAGTTACAATATGAGATTCTACCTTAAAGCGTATAGAATCTAAATGAATCAGAGTAAGTAAGGAAGTATAAGAAAGTTATACTTTCCTTAAGATACAAAATGCAGCGGAATAGAAACAAGTAGTAAAACTACAAGAAACAAGAATAAGTATTTTAACCCAAAGAGAAGGGTATCCAACAACCTTGGATAAAGGTCCCTTGATTTATACTTTCAAGCAAGTCTGTCTTACCCACACCAGGGTAAGCCCTCGATACAAAGATCGGAGTCTCTGTCTTGCTATCCCCGCAAGCCCTCAACTTCAAGGTAGTTGGCAACCTCTGTCTTTCTCAGCAAGAAAGCCCTCGATCTTTAAGGTAGTCGGCACCTCTGTCTTCCTATCCCCGGAAGCCCTCGAATTTAATCACCAACATTCGGAGTCGCACGAAGCTTTGTGAGTTAATAAGAGACTCTCTCTCTAGAAATCACTTCAACAGCATGTATGTACTTTTTCAGCAATCAGCTATTATCCATCAGCATCGAGCTCTTTCAAATGAGCTCCTATTTATAGGTAAGGTCGGCTCCTCTCCAACGGTCATATTTTCCTTAAAGATCGGAGGGACCTGTACACATGTCACTTAGACAATGGTTAGCTTATAACAAAATGGACGACATCGTTTTATAACAAAGTGAGTGTAACAGAAAGTACGACATCGTTTTAAACTCTAACATAAAGGTTCAGAATAGAAACTTCGGAGTGAAGGTTCGGAATGAATAAATTCAGAGTGTATAAAACAATGATAATCAGATTCTGTTTAACAGGTGAATTCGGAATGAGAATTCTGAATAGGAATTCGTCATCAGAAATCGTAATGAGAATTCATCATCAGAATTCGTAATGAGAATTCATCATCAGAATTCGTAATGAGAATTCATCATCAGAATTCGTAATGAGAATTCATCATCAGAATTCGTAATGAGAATTCATCATCAGAATTCTTAATGAGAATTCGTCATCAGAATTCATAATGAGAATTCTTTATCAGAATTCGTAATGAGAATTCGGAATGAGATTTCTTCATTAGAATTCGTAATGAGAATTCTTCATTGGAATTCGTAATGAGAATTCTTCATTGGAATTCGTAATGAGAATTTTTCTTCTGAATTCGTATCCTGAATCTGGAATAGAACTTAGTTAGAGTTCATATCCGGAATTCGGAATGAAACTTCCTTATAGTTCTTGTCCAGAATCCGAACCCTAAAACAGAATGCTTTATATCAAAGTTTCAATGATTCTGAGAAAATGAATCCGAAACTCATACTTAAGAAAAATATGAATGAAAATATGATAAGGATAATTTTTCTTATAAAAGCGATTTTCCTTAAGAAGGCAATTTTCCTTATAAAAGCAATTTTCCTTAAGAAAGCAATTTTCCTTAAAGATAAGGTGTTTGTGATTTTCAAAACAAGAAGGAATGGAAAAGTCATAAGGAAAACCTTATTGACTCAACAATCTCCCCCTTTTTGGAAAGCACAAACATCCTTACGAAAAAGCTATTCCAAGAAGAAAGAAACACATTAAATCTTATCTCCCTCGGTTTAAGGATATAGATGAATACGACTAACTCCCCCTTAGGCTTTGAAACTCTAAGGATCGTATTCATATTTCCGGAGTGATATTTCATAAGAAGGTCTTCTTTAAGAAAAACTCCCCCTTAAACAAACTCTTATTAGAATTCTTTTTCCTTGGGTATTTTTCTTTCTCCCCCTTTGATGAACTCTTATTAGAGTTCCTCTTTTTCTTAAGGATCTTTTCCTTCTCCCCCTTTGTGATTTTCAAAAAGAATTGGAGGGAATGGAAAAACTTAACAAAGTACCTGAAAAATTAGTAATGACAACAATAGAAACAACAAGTACTACTTTCATTAAAATTAGAATCTCGACAACAACAAAATACAACAAAAAGATCGGATTGGTTATTTCGGATCTTTCTCCTTCGACATTAGCCCCTTAAGAATTGTCTTGATCTTCTTTAAGTCTTTGTGATCTTCCTCTCCTTGCTTCTCTAAGACGACTATTCTTGCTGACTGAGCTTCAATTATTTCTTCCTGAGCCTTCAACTTTTCTTCCTGAGCTTTCATCTTCTCTTCCTGAGCCTTCATCCTTTCTTCAAACTCGATCCGATAATCCCTTTCAAATTTCCAACTTTGATTAACGGAATTGAGCTTTCCATTCAGATCTCTCACTTCCTGAATCCGAAAGTTCTTTTCCTCTGTCAATTTTTCTTCGAAGGATGCAGTCAGCTCATTAATCTTCTTGTCTTCAGTCTCAAAGGCATCCTTAACATTATCTTGAAACTCATCAAGCAACCTCATCTCTTCCACATTCTTCTTCGACCAGCTTGTCATCCTCTTACAAGATCTTTTATGAGCTTTGTAACCAACAAATAATGTTTTGAACTGAGCTTCAATCTCAACACACTTATCCATAACCATCGATACGGAGTCGGTTTTCTGATTTAACGCATGTTGGAGCGTCTGGCATCGTGAATCAATGCTTGAGAAGGTTGGAATGGTTCCTACCAACTTCTTCAAAGACTGAACAACAAAATCATGCCCCAACGAAGATGACTCCGAATCTGAAATCTTTCTTGGAGAATTTTCTTCCACAATAAGTTCCAATTTCCTCTTAGAAGAACTACCAGCTTCCTTCCTCTTTCTTACTACTGAGCTCGGAGTCTCGGTAAGAATTTTTTTCCCTTATCTTTTTCCGAAATAGAATCCTGTTCCGGAGTTTTCTTTTCACTGTCAGAAACTTGAACAACCAAATCTTCCTCATCAGCAACTTCTTGAACACCAACCTCTACGTTTCCCATCTGAGCAATATCTTGTAAAAGTTGTTCTTCTTCTCCATGATAGGCAACTTCTTCTTCTCCTTTCTCTTCTTCCATCGCAGGAGTGACAAGATTCGAAGATTCAGCTTCTGAAGTCTGGAGTGATAAGTGTTCCGAAGGAGTTCCCTTGTACTCATCAACTTGTTTTAGCACATCTCCTGTCTCACCACTTCCTTCAGCAACCTCTTCAACTTGTTCCACTTGTTCTACTTCCTCAGTATTTGTGACAACAGCCTCTTCCGAAGCAACAAGATTTCTTCCTGGAGTCTCAGGTAGAGATTCCAGGGAGAAAGATCTCGGAACTGGGATAGTTGCTGAAACTATTTCGTTGAACTTCAACAAAGCTTGAACATCCTCGGCTTCTGACATTTTCTTCTTAAGCTTCTTTTCCTTAGCTTGTTTCTCAAGCTCATCAGCAGCTTTCTCCTTCAAAGCTTTAGCTTCCACAGGGTCCAATCCGAACTGCGGATCCCCTTCTTTCCTCTTCTCTTTGTCAGCTCTCCACTTTGTAACGACTTCATCAGGATAAGTCTTCTTCTTCTTAGGCTTTGGTGGTGCGGAGTGGACTTCCTTAGAATTAGGTTCCTCGGCTTCGACTACCACTTCTTTCAGTTTTCTCTTCCTTACTGGCTTGGATGATTCCGGATCAGCAGATTTCGGAGTCACTTCTACTTGAGGAGGTAGATCAATAAACTTCCCAGACTTCTTGTCAAAAGCTATATTCATCCTTTTAAGCGTGTTATCACTAAACAACATGATCTTGCAAACTTTCGGTTTAGAACTGCAAGCTACCTTGAAAGATTCTAGGCACCTAACTATGATCTTTGATAATATTGCTGGGTACATGATAATCTGAGCTCTCAGATTCCCCTTCTTCAAATTCTCAATATTAAGAAGAATATGCTTCATCAAGTTAAACTTTCTTAGATTTATCAAGAAATATAAGATATATATCTCACTCTTCTTCAATCTATCCTTATCACCTTTTCTCGGTACGATAAGCCCTTGCACCCATAACTCCAGAATCCGGAAGTTTGTAGATAGGCTTGCAAATTTCGGAGCCCTGTCATCATCCAATCCGAGAGTTTCTAAGGCTTTTTCCTTGTTGAAGCTACCCTTGGAGTCTGGAAATACGTGAGAAATAAACTCAGCTTCACCTTCATAAGATAACCCTACCAAGCTTGCAGCCTTGGTGTAAGAAAGCTTATATGTCTTGCCATATGATTTGAACGAAACATTTTCTCTATTATCTTCCTCGAAGAAAGCAACTGACTCATAAAACTCAACAAGCAAATCTGAGTACACATCATCTTGGTTGCCGGTTTTTGATACCGCAACATCTTCCCAGACATTTAACTTGATATTCTTTGAAATGACAGAATCGTAGTTGCTGAAGAAAGTCGGATGAACTAACCTTTCTCTGTATATTAACCACTGAGATATAGGCTTGGTTGAAGACATTTCTTGAGAAGCTAACTCTGCAGACATTCGGATCTGAAGTCTTCTGAGATATTCGGAACAGAGAAGACTGAAGTTCGGAGCGGAGAAAACTATGGTTCGGAACGGCCTTAAATCGGAGAGTCAGAGCTTCAGCACGCGAAAGCTTGAAACCGATGTGGGACCAGGAATTAGCTCCCCTTTATATAGGTAACGAGATGACGGTTGACATTCCATAGATGATCTAACGGTTGGAATGAGCTGCGATCAGATCTGACGGTTGAGAGCTTGAATCCGATCTTTTTGAGGTTTTATTAAAACAAGGATTTAAGAAAACTAAAAACCGAAAACAAAATATAAGAAACTGCCAGCAAGTAAAATATGATTACGAAAACTTCAGTAAGGAAATCATACCTTTCGGATTAGCTTAGGAAAGTTGTTCGTAATGGGTAATATAAAGATGACTACGAAAAACTCAATAAAAAAACGAAAAACTTAATACAAAAAAATCAATACGAAAAACTCAATACGAAAAACTCAATACGAAAAACTCAATACGAAAAACTCAATAAGAAAAACTCAATACGAAAAACTCAATACGAAAAACTCAATTCGAAAAAGTTAATACGAAAAACTTAATACGAAAAAGAGAAAAAAACTTGTTATGGAAGATTCAGTACGAAAGTTCCGTTATGAAAATACCAGTACGAAAGTTTTTCATTCTGGAAATTTCCAATACGAATACTTCCATTCCAGAAGTATTCTGTACGAAAATATCCATTCTGGAAAATTTTCATTCCGGAAGTTTTCATTCCGGAAATCTTTATTCCGAAAATTTTGAATTTTTTTTTTGAAAAACTTTATTTAAACAAACAATCAAATGTACTCCCCCTATGAAAAGGAGTTTATTACTGTAAGGAGACTTTTTCAACAGGAAGTTACTTGAGAAAGATTACCTTACGGTTATCATTCCTAACTTCTGTTTAATATATTCAAATCTATCAGAAGGCAAAGACTTTGTGAATATATCAGCAAGTTGATCTTGCGTTCCGATAAACTGAAGAATAATATCTCCTTTAAGTGTGTGATCCCTAAGAAAGTGATGCCTAATATCTATGTGTTTTGCACGAGAGTGATGTGCAGGGTTTTTACTTAGGGCAATGGCACTTGTGTTATCACACAAAATTTGAGTTTTAGTAAAACTCAATCCATAGTCTCTGAGTGTGTGTTGCATCCACAACACTTGTGCACAACAACTTCTAGCCGCTACATATTCAGCTTCAGCAGTGGAGAGTGCTACAGAATGTTGCTTCTTGCAGGACCAAGAAACTAATGAATCTCCTAAGAAATGACAAGTTCCGGATGTACTCTTTCTATCCATTCTACATCCACCAAAGTCAGCATCAGAAAAGCTTTTTAGAACAAAATCATTTCCAGAAGTATAAAATAATCCTAGATCCATGGTTCCCTTAAGGTAGCGAAAAATTCTTTTAACTGCCTTTAAGTGAGATTCCTTAGGATTGGATTGATATCTTGCACATAAGCATACTGAAAACATTAAGTCTGGTCGACTAGCTGTTAAGTAAAGTAGACTTCCAATCATACCTCTAAAAGATGTTTGATCTACTGGTTTCCCAGCTTCATCAAGATCTAAAGAGTTTGAGGTACCAATAGGAGTACTTATACTCTTAGTGTTGTCATAACCATACTTTTTAAGAAGATCTTTAATATACTTATGTTGAGATATGTAGGTTCCTTCTGGTTTTTGAGAAATTTGAAAACCAAGGAAAAATGTTAACTCACCCATCATACTCATTTCAAACTCAGATTTCATTAGACTAGCAAAAGAGTCAGTCAAAGATTGCTGAGTTGAACCAAATATAATGTCATCAACATAAATTTGAACAATCAAAACATTTTTCTTATCTTTCTTTATAAAAAGGGTTGGATCTGCATTTCCCTTAACATAGTTATTTTGAAGCAAAAATCCAGTGAGTCTATCATACCATGCTCGTGGGGCTTGTTTAAGGCCATACAAAGCTTTGGTAAGTCTAAAAACATGATCAGGATGTTTTGTATCTTCAAAGCCAGGTGGTTGTTCAACAAAGACTTCCTCTTGAACATAACCGTTAAGAAAAGCACATTTCACATCCATTTGATAAAGTTTGAAATTAAAGAATGCTGCAAAGGCAAGTAGAATACGGATAGATTCAAGTCTAGCTACTGGAGCATAGGTTTCTTCATAGTCTATTCCTTCTTGCTGATTATAGCCTTTAGCAACAAGTCTAGCTTTATTTCTAACAATGATTCCATTTTCATCACATTTATTTCTGAAAACCCATTTTACTCCAATAACAGAAGTTTCCTTAGGTCTTTCAACCAAGGTCCAGACTTTATTCCTTTCGAATTCATTTAGTTCATCTTGCATTGCTTTGATCCAATCATTATCACATAAAGCTTCGTCAGTGCTTTTAGGTTCTAATTGGGAAAGAAATGCTAGATGTTCTACTTCATTTCTTAAGGAACTTCTAGTCCTTACAGGTTGATTTACATCACCAATGATACTATCACTGGGATGATTCTTAAGAAACACCTGATTTGGGTTTTGTAAAACCTGTTCATCAACATAGGGTAGAAATTCTTCTTGGGTAAATGTTTCAGAAGTATCTTCTAGAACAATTTCCTTATCAGAAGGTTCTTCTATCAAAGGTTGATAATCAGTTTTTGAAAACACATCCGAAGATGTAATTTGAGATGGTTTAAAAACAAAAGGATCAGACTCATCAAATTTTACATGTACTGTTTCCTCAACAGAACAAGTGTTTTTATTAAAAACTCTATAAGCCTTAGAGGTTGTGGAATATCCTAAGAAAATTCCTTCATCAGACTTTGGTGCGAATTTATGTAAGTTATCTTTAGTATTCAAAATGAATACTTTGCAACCAAAAACCTTGAAGTAGGAAAGTCTAGGTTTTCTACCATTCCATAACTCATAAGGAGTTTTATTAAGAAAAGGTCTAATCAAAACTCGATTTATAGTATATCAAGCAGTACTTACAGCATTAGCCCAGAAATGTCTAGAAATAGGATATTCACTCAACATGGTTCTAGTTACCTCTTGAAGAATTCTATTTCTTCTTTCAACTACACCAATCTGTTGAGGAGTTCTAGGTGCTGAAAAATTGTGAGTAATACCTTTCTTACTACAAAAAGTTTCAAAATCAGAATTTTGAAATTCTCCTCCATGATCACTATGAATAGTTTTCAATGGAAGGTTTTTCTCATTTTTAACTTTAGCTCTAAAACTTTTGAAATAAGAAAAAGCTTCAGATTTCTTTGCTAGAAAATAGACCCAAGTAAATCTAGTGTAATCATCAACTAGAACAAACACATAGTATTTGCCTCCAATACTTCCAGTTTGTGTTGGACCAAAAAGATCCATGTGCACCAACTGTAATGCATCAGTTGTTGAGACTTCACCGATTGACATAAAACTAGATTTATGTTGCTTTCCATATTGACAAGGATCACAAACTTTAGAAGAATCAAATCTAAGCTCCGGTAGATCCTTAACAAGTTTCTTCTTAGAGAGTTTACATAGGTTCCTAAGATTACAGTGTCCTAGTCTTCTATGCCATAACCAAGAATGATCTTCCATTGCACTTAGGCAAGGTAAATCTTGGCTTCTTAGGTCTTCTAGGTTCAAAGTGTAGACATTCTCTTTCCTATTGGCTGAGAGAATAAATTCTTCCTTGGAATTGTGAACTAAGCATTTATCATTCCTAAAATTCACAAGGTAACCTTCACCACATAACTGACTTATGCTAATGAGGTTGTGCTTAAGACCTTTAACAAAAAGAACATTTGAAATCAAAGTTTTACCAAGAAAAACTATATTACCAATACCAACAATCTCTCCCTTAGCATTGTCTCCGAAAGTTACCTTTCCTCTTTTCGTTTTGATAATATTTTCAAAAAAACTTTTCTTACCAGTCATGTTCCGGGAACATCCACTATCCATGTACTAAATATTGTTGCTGGAACTTCCTTTATTTTCCTGAAATCAAGAACAAAGTTAGATTTTCGGAATCCAAACTTGTTTGGATCCGAGATTTCCAGACAATAAAATTTTAGGAACCCACATTTTCTTAAAAAAATAAGCTTTGTGAAAACCTAAGGATTGGGTTTTGTTTAAGGAACAATTTTTTGCCCAGTGACCACCACATTGACATTTAGTGCAAAATGGGGCACTCTGAGGAACAAAATAATTGTTACTGAAAACTGGTTTTGCATGGGTATAACCAAATCCGGATTTATTTATTAAAGGTCGTATTTGAGAATACATCTTATCAAAATTTTCTTTACCATGGGTAAAGTTTGATAAACACTTCTTTAAGGAAAAAATTTCGGACTTGAGTTTTACAACCAAGTTTTTATCCTCAAAATCATTAGTTTTAGAACTTGAGTTAGGCTCGAAAACATTTTTCTTAGAAATTACTTTTTCTAACTCTTTAGAAAGTTTATTCTTCTCAGAACTTACTTCCTCAAGATTTTTTGAAATATTTTCAAAATCAGCATTTTTCTTATCAATATCTTTAGAAAGATCTGATATCTCTTTAGTAAGAATAGAATTCCTAGAATTTGCCTTGTCAAGTTTCTTGTTGAGTTTGGAATTCTCACTCTCAAGAAGTTCAGAAAACCTAGAGACTTCTTCATAAGTAGGTAAAGTATTTTCCTCATCAGAAGATGATTCTTCATCAGAAGAGTTATAATACTTACTATCATTAGAATTTAAAGAAACATTGGTCAATGATTCAGCATTCCGTACCTTAGCCATAAGACAATGATTATTAATAGGTAATCTGGCTATAAGACCAAGATTCTTCTGTCCTGAATATTCATATTCAGAAGATTCATCTGAAGAGTCACCACCACTGGCACTCCAGGTGTCATTAGCTTTCAGAAAATTCTTAGCTTTATCTTTGTAATACTTCTTTCTGTTCCTGTCTGAATGTCTTTCCTTTCTTTCTTTCTTTTTGAGCATAGGGCAATCTGGTCTAATATGTCCAGCTCTTTTGCATTCATAACAAGTTACTTCTCCATCTTTCTTATCTTTCCTGTCCTTCTTCTTATACTTGGATTGAAAGTTTCTCTGTCCAGCTATCTTGTTCATCCTTCGAGCAAGATTGGCTAATTCATTTTCTGAAACTTCACTCTCACTAGATTCGGATTGGAAAATAACTTTCTTAGACTTGGATCTGGTTACTCTCTCAGGAGTCTTAGCTTTCATCTGATTCGAAGTTGTAGTAAAAGCAACAGTACCATTTCCATTCTTTTTCTTGATGTTGTCAGCATCTCTCTTCATTCTAGTTTCATGTTGTAGAAGAGTTCCAAATAATTCATCAAGAGTAATTTGAGTGACCTTCCTGTTCTCATCTATAGCTGTTCTCTTGGATTCCCACTCATTGGGCATAATTTCAATTATCTTGTCCACAAGAGCTTCATCATCTAATCCTTTCTCTCCCATAGATTGTAGACTGTTGACGATAGTCATAAATCTTTGTTGAACTTTACAGATAGGTTATCCATAAGGAAAATTGAAGCCATGATATTCAGCTCTAAGCATAGCTCTTTTAGTCTCAATCACCTTAGAAGTCCCAAAGTTTGTAACCTCTAACTTCTTCCATATACAATTAGCTGCTTCACAAGAAGAAATTTGGCAATATATATTTCTAGTCATTGAACATAGTAAAGTGTTGCGTACCTTATAGTTGAGTTGATATTCTTGCTTTTCCTGGTTAGTAAAGGTTCTGACTTCCTTGTCAGGAATTTTATAGTCACCAGTAAGCATGACAAAGTTATCTACCCCAGTATTGATAACAAATGTCTTCATACGATCTCTCCAGTATTCATAATCATTACCATCAAATATAGGTGGTGTTGTAGGATTCAGATTGTCAATCGATCCAACATTATTTCCTGTCATACTAAAAATAACTTTGCACACAAACTTGTTAGTAGCAAAGATTTGTTATAACAAAGTTCGGAATAAGAAAAGTGAGCAAGAAAAACTTGTATGTGAGTACAAGTATTTCAGTAACCTTGGCTCTGATACCAAATGTGAGAATGGTATAGAGTAAGAGGTTTCCAACCTCTGATACCAATTATAGGATCGAAATATAATATGAGATGCTCAATATACAAGAGGGGGGGTGAATTGTATACTTTAAAAATTCCTTTGAAACCTTTAATGTTAGTTAAGAAACTATAGTTTCTTTAAGAAAAGGAAAGAGCTAAGTTTAAAAAAGTTAAACTAAGTAAATTCACAACACCTTTAACACCGAACTAAACTTGTAAAGAGATTCCAAAAGTAGGTTCCAGAAATATGGTTCCGGAAATTGAAACTTAACAAAAGTTACAATATGAGATTCTACCTTAAAGCGTATAGAATCTAAATGAATCAGAGTAAGTAAAGAAGTATAAGAAAGTTATACTTTCATTAAGATACAAAATGCAGCGGAATAGAAACAAGTAGTAAAACTACAAGAAACAAGAATAAGTCTTTTAACCCAAAGAGAAGGGTATCCAACAACCTTGGATAAAGGTCCCTTGATTTATACTTTCAAGCAAGTCTGTCTTACCCACACCAGGGTAAGCCCTCGATACGAAGATCAGAGTCTCTGTCTTGCTATCCCCGCAAGCCCTCAACTTCAAGGTAGTTGGCAACCTCTGTCTTTCTCAGCAAGAAAGCCCTCGATCTTTAAGGTAGTCGGCACCTCTGTCTTCCTATCCCCGGAAGCCCTCGAATGTAATCACCAACATTCGGAGTCGCACGAAGCTTTGTGAGTTAATAAGAGAATCTCTCTCTAGAAATCACTTCAACAGCATGTATGTACTTTTTCAGCAATCAGCTATTATCCATCAGCATCGAGCTCTTTCAAATGAGATCCTATTTATAGGTAAGGTCGGCTCCTCTCCAACGGTCATATTTTCCTTAAAGATCGGAGGGACCTGTACACGTGCCACTTAGACAACGGTTAGTTTATAACAAAATGGACGACATCGTTTTATAACAAAGTGAGTGTAACAGAAAGTACGACATCGTTTTAAACTCTAACATAAAGGTTCGGAATAGAAACTTCGGAGTGAAGGTTCGGAATGAATAAATTCAGAGTGTATAAAACAATGATAATCAGATTCTGTTTAATAGGTGAATTCGGAATGAGAATTCGGAATAGGAATTCGTCATCAGAAATCGTAATGAGAATTCATCATCAGAATTCGTAATGAGAATTCATCATCAGAATTCGTAATGAGAATTCATCATCAGAATTCGTAATGAGAATTCATCATCAGAATTCGTAATGAGAATTCATCATCAGAATTCGTAATGAGAATTCATCATCAGAATTCGTAATGAGAATTCGTCATCAGAATTCGTAATGAGAATTTTTTATCAGAATTCGTAATGAGAATTCGTAATGAGATTTCTTCATTAGAATTCGTAATGAGAATTCTTCATTGGAATTCATAATGAGAATTCATCATTGGAATTCGTAATGAGAATTTTTCTTCTGAATTCGTATCCTGAATCTGGAATAGAACTTAGTCAGAGTTCATATCCGGAATTCGGAATGAAACTTCCTTATAGTTCTTGTCCAGAATCCGAACCCTAAAACAGAATGCTTTATATCAAAGTTTCAATGATTCCGAGAAAATGAATCTGAAACTCATACTTAAGAAAAATATGAATGAAAATATGATAAGGATAATTTTTCTTATAAAAGCGAAAACTCATACTTAAGAAAAATATGAATGAAAATATGATAAGGATAATTTTTCTTATAAAAGCGATTTTCCTTAAGAAATCAATTTTCCTTATAAAAGCAATTTTCCTTAAGAATGCAATTTTCCTTAAAGATAAGGTGTTTGTGAT
Organism: Viscum album; assembly: GCA_963277665.1. Taxonomy (NCBI): domain Eukaryota; kingdom Viridiplantae; phylum Streptophyta; class Magnoliopsida; order Santalales; family Viscaceae; genus Viscum; species Viscum album. The sequence continues at coordinate 117,739,190 of OY728155.1, read as the reverse complement.
TTTCAAAACAAGAAGGAATGGAAAAGTCATAAGGGAAACCTTGTTGACTCAACAACATATACTAAAACAATGTGTTATATTACCATAATGTCCCCTAAAATATCCTTAATCTTGGAAAACTTGCGTAAAATAAAACCTCAAAATTGGTGTTTAAGACATTAAAATTATTATCAAACATAAAATAATAAACACATGATTTTATACAGAACTCTTAATTTAAAATTATATAAATATATCTATTCTTCAAAAATTTACACATTACATTGATGATTAGTTGATATTATAACCAAAATTCCATTGGTTAAAATGATCATAAAAAATAATTATTGAATCCAAACACACAATCATGTCAATCATTCTACATCGACAGTATTAATAGCATATGGTTTTCGTTGATCCCTAATCTTATTCAAATGTATATTACCTTGAATCATAGGGCATTAATTTTCATGGTTCCTTAACTTCTTATAGTTGAAACTTTTAGCATTATTTGATTCTTTCATATCCTTTCATTCATGCATTTTCTATCCTTTATCTCCATACATGAAGAAAACTAACATTCCATTTATAAAAGTAGAAGGGCGTCTCTTTTACCAATTTTCAGTTGTCGAAACATTTTATTCCCTTTATCCTCCTTAAACTTTTTTTCTCTATCACCATATTGTTATCTTACTCCCTTAAACAACATAAGACTTGTATAATTATTTCTCAATATTCATATTACATGATACTATAGGTTTGGGAGACTACTTCCATTAAAAGGATCATCATTAACCCATCAAATAAATGTCCAATATTACTCTTTTAATTATGTATATAGTCTAAAATATTATATTCTAGACATGTAAATTTAGATTCATTCTCAACAATATTTTCCTATTCCTTTTGTCTTATACATAAAAATTGGATCTTGATATCATCCCATTGCTCACAAGGAAAATATTTTTCCAAGAGTTCCTTAAAATCATTACACTCCATATTTTCTACTTTTTCCTCATTATTAATGTTTTGAATCAACGAACACCATTATATTTCATCCCTAGGGAGGTGATAAACTTCCATGAAAACCTTATCCCTTTCATTACATCCCAAAGCACAAAATTTCTTCTCTAATGTACTTATCCATTACCTATCTAAAAATGGATTTATAGTACCATTGAATGATGGGGTTTCTTATGTATCAAGGGGTCTAACATTGTTACACCTATGTGGTGGACCAGTAGGCTACTATATAAGGGACGGGTTATTGCTCATCACCTAAGTCAGTTATCCCAATATGGTTGTGATTTCATCTATTCCAGCTCCAACTCCCATTCCTATATCATTATCTTTCCAAATTGGGTAATCCCTACATATATTACATAGATTTATACAATTCATATTCTATCATTTATGCACCATTATTAAAAAAACTACATTAGATTATATCATAACAATATGAAATATAATATTTAATCCCAAAACTAGGGAAATACTTATGAAAAATTGAACCTTTTATAGGACACAAAAATATTTTTTTGTATGTATCTTCTAAAATAAATTCATTTTATTTTATATCTTATATTTCACACAACACCAAACATAAACAAACCATGATATAATATAAAATATTCACATTATTATTGGAATAGTAATGTGACCATTAGAAATAGTAATCTAGCCATTAAATTAATAAAATATCTTATGAAAGTATAAATAGAATTTAGTTATCTCATAAATGAAGATATGATATATTTATATCATGGAATTTGTAAATAAATATTTAAAAAATGATAAATTATGTGTTGTAATTTTTGGGAAACGTAAATTTTTATTTACTTTTTTTATAATTAATATAATGATTTAAAAGAAAATTTATTTTCATATAATAGATTCATAAATAAATATTTTGTTTAATTATTATTATAATATTATTTTATGAGACCATAATTAATTTTTCAAAGTGTTTCAAAATCGGTTATAATATTAAAATCATTATTTTTCGAACAAATGATGATTTTATTTAATAATTAAATTTCTCATATTTATTAAATTAGTTTTATAAAATGCATTCCATATAATAAATCTATACATTAAAAAATGGTTAGGGTGTATTTTTGGTATTTTTCTATAATAGTTTAATTTTTATGAATAGTGAGATATGGTAGTTTAAGATATTTAACATTATAAGTTGAATACATGAATTATTGTGTCATTGTAGATTTATGTACCCATTATTTCTAACTCTCATTCAGTATTTACTATACATAGTCACAATAATCAAGACTATAGTCAAAATAATAATTAAATGAATAAAATAATCAAAAATACCCCTCTCATCCCCTGTAAATACCAACCCTCACCAGCCCTTCACTTTGCACCTTTTAATCCTTGAAGCTTGTTTAAACTCTTACCAATTCCATTCCCAAGACTTTTAATAATGTCTAATCCCTTTTAGAATTACCAAATGATAAAATCAAAGTGCCTTAAGGAGGTTCCCTAAGAGATGATATTCAAGAGGTAAAATATAGAGACCCTAGCTTAAAATACATGGATATGACATCATTTTACCTAAACACTTAGTACATTACAAAAAATACAAGTTTGAGGACTACAATAGTTTAGTTTCTTGAGAAACTTGGAAACAAAATCTTCTTTCCTGGTGAATGATCTTCAGAATCTCCCACAAAGATCTCCACCTTTATTACATCTACCTAAAATATTTCTTCATAACATGGGGAAAGAAAACATAAGAAAGGGGTGAGCTCAAAATCATAGTATGGTAAATAAAGCTAATGTGTAAGAATAACATGAAAAAATACGTATGGTACTTGATCATATCATTTAAAGAACATACCCTTCACATTAGAGAACATAATAAATACTGGCAGTTCATAATACATGAATTATAAGGAAATAAAGTACATTGTCTATTAAAACATAACATAGGACTCAAACATGGATTTGTGATGGACACATAAATAAATAATATGATTTTCGTAGTATCCAAAAAATCACTACCAATACTACCTTGGTAATATGGGTTTACTCCCCATACCATCTTGGGAGAAATAGTTCACTCTCATGGCCATCTTAGTAGCACGAGTTCACTCCTCATACCATCATGGTAGTCATGGTTCACTCCTAGGGCCATATTAGTAGTCAATGTGTATTCCCAAGATCATATTATTCTATATCATCAGATATAAATATTTACATATTGCATGGGAGGGAGATATAGGTCCCACCTATATTATAACAAAATCATTCTTACATTTTCCACAATATCATAAATAATAATATTGTAACCCATGAAATGAAGGGGTATTATAAACATGTAATCTTATCATAACCTGTGGAAAAAAAGAAAGGTTTCATAATAATTTTATTAAAATCCAAACCAATGAAGAATAAATTGGTTTCATAACATATAACCCATGAAATATAAATGGATTTCATAAACATATAACCTGTGAAAGAGAAACAGATTTCATAAACATATAACCCATGAGAGAGAAATAGAATTCTTAAACATATAACCTATGAAAGAGAAACGAGATTCATAAATACCATGAAATTAATAATATATCATTTATATAGATAATATGAATGGAACCTTTAGATCATTTCTTGGAAGGGCATGAGTTACATCAACAGATGTCATCTTAGATAGAAAATAATTTTGAAATATCTTTCAAAAACATTTCTTGAGGAAAATATCATTTCCTCAATGAAAAATTATTTTTAATACATAAAACCATTTGAATGTAATTTTCTTATGAAATACCTTGAAAACATGTAAAGAAGAGTTGAAATCATTTTGAAACCCTTTTCCATGAAACTTATAAAATAATATTCAAAATAGTGTAAAAAAACTTTTTCATTCAAAGCAATTTAAAAAATTATAAAAAAATCATAAAAAATATTTGGAAAATATTTCTTTTAAAATACATTGTAAAATTACAAAGAAATTTTGAAAATTTTTGGAAAACAATTTCATTGAAAATACATTGAAAACATATAAATGCAAATTGAAAATGTTATGGGAACCATTTCATTGAAAATACATTGAACACATATAAATAAATATTGATTTTTTTAAACAATTTTACATGTAAATATATGAATGATTCTTAACGATGTTTTGAATACCATTTTTTAAAATACTTTAACAACATATAAAAAGGATTGAAAACATTTTGAAGATAAATTCACTTGAAAACTAATAAAATAAGGTTTAATACACATTGAAAACAACATTCCTTGAAAATCACTATTAAAAATATTTTAAAAAAAATTTAACTCTTCAAAAATGAAATGGAATCTTCAATAGTTATTGTTAAACCCATATATGCTATACGAGGTAAAAAGAACATTCCTTTTGCAAAGTAAAATGGATAGAAAAAAATACTTGTTCAGAGAATGACGATAATATTACTTTAAAAATATTGGTAAAATAATAAAGTCTAAAATTTTCCATTAAATGTTATTGTATAATAGAAATTGTTTTTGAGAAACCCTTCCTAGAAAACATGGCTTTGAAGGAACACATATTTCCGACCAAAGAGAGTGTAAAGATAGGATTTCTTTAAAACACATTCTTAATTATCTTATATAACAAATAGTAGAATTAGTGGTAAAAATAAATGAATAAATGAATAAATTATTAATAACTATATAATAATAAAATGCATGAATGTTTTTGAGATATGGACCATAATATTTCATCAATATAAGCATAATAACAAACAATATTGAAAAGTGATGAGATTGTCTCTTTGAAATATTATAACATAGAAACATGGGATCATAATCTCCATATAAGAAAATTAAATTAAATAATATCATTAAAATAATTAAATTCATGACATAACATGTAAAATTGAAGTATATACTCCTTGATAGTGAATTTTGGTGCATAACAAAACTTGAGTCTCAAAGAAGGAAAATAGAGAAAAAACTATTTCACCGATTTGGTAACTTTAGAAACATTAAAGAAAGAAAGATCATAAAATGGATATGTTAATACACATAAATGTAAGTATATTATACATATTATTCAATCATGGGAAGTACATACACCACGTAAAAGGAAATAGTGGCGAATATAGTATGTATCTCATGAAAGTAAAAAAGTGAGATGAAATCATCTTACATTGTGTATTGAATCTCATCGTACTCATTCAAAAAATAGGTATAATAAATATAGATTTATTATAAATATTTTATAGAACCATATAATTATATTTAATTCCATATATTTTTTGATTATGACCTTATAGTACTCACTTGTTAATAATCTGATGTTAAAGTTTCACTTCGGGTAATATTCGCATTATTGTTCTCATATATCTTAATTTGTTATATCATTGGTACTTATACATTATATCCTGAATTAAAAAAAATTAAAACATGATATAAATAACATGTATATACATTATATTTGTATTATAATAATTTTTAGAATTTATAATTACAAAATGGAATACACCACACCATTCATGGTGACAGTAAGTTGTACGTACACATGTATATTGTTTCTTTTTTGATTATCGTATCGAAAGAAAGAAAGAAAATGACATATATGTATATATTTATACCATTATTAAAGTATATTTTTGACATTATATATATCATATATAATCACTAAACCCCATCATTAATACATTCCATGTAGTTTATGAATGAATCATATAGCTTTCAGGGGCGGTAGTCCACACTTCCTCAAACGAAATTATCTTATTAACACAAAATGGAATGTAAAATGATATGTATTTTAAAAAAGAATAAATAAGCCAAAATAAATAATAAATATAATATATTTATTTTATAAACATATATTTATCATAATGTCCACCATCATTGCTGGTAATGAAAATTTAATAATCATTGTTTAGTGAGACAGTAGTTCAATATACAAACAAACAATATATTCGTTACCCATTAGATGAAGATGTGTGTAATAGTAGGTAGAAACCATAGAATAAAAAAATAGTATACTTATGATACTATTATTTTTATACAATAATGGAATAAATACAGTGGGTGTGGTGGAGAAGGAAAATAAAAGGAAGGAGCTTGAGAGATATTGTACCCTCTTAATCGGGTAACTCATTTTGCTTTGTACCAAAAGGATTGCATGGAATAATTTATCCCCGAAGATATGATTAAAAGATTAAGGTAATGATTATGGGATGTTTATTTGGAATATATTTTCCGAACCTAAGTGGTTTTATAGGTGTGAAGAAGAGGGATAGGTTGTGGCCTTTTATCAAGAAGGAGGTGTGGCACTTTTGTAAATATTTCAAGAGATAATTCCACCCACATGTTTTCTTGTTTAAAGTGGATCCAATAATGTTCCAAAGTATATAAAAGTGATTATAGGGTAGAATTATGTCCATATAATGGATATTGGACATGTTTATAGGTAATTTAGGCATTTAATTTTAAGGTTTAATCCGTAGTGAAGTCAAATTTTACACTAGACGGTGTAATTAATTCCTATTACTTTCACTAATATTTTTAGTCAAAAACTAATTTAACATTATTAGACATTATAAATTATTATGATTACAAATATTTAAAAAATATTTCTAAATTCCAATCAAAAAATGAAATAAATTAATTAAAAATTAATCATGTTGTCGGGTCGACAATACAGAGTTTTAAAGTAAAAACATTTAGAATTTTCCATTTTTTTTATATCGAATTTCAATTTAAAATTGATTCCAATTGCCTAGATTTTATTAATTGATAAAAATTATATCAAATTAATCTTTTAAAACAACTTAAAATATAATTTATCCTTATAAATAAATTATATGAAAAATTAGTTTGAAATAAAATAAAAAAATTAACTATTTATCAAAATAATGAAACCTTACATAAAAAGAAAAAAACATTTATCCTAACCAATTTTTAATTTTTTTTTCAAATTATAATGTTTATTTTTACATATTAAATGTATAAAAGTTCCAGAAATTGGTATTAAAATGGGTTCATTGTTAAAAGGTGTTAAAACTACCTTTATAAAAAATAAATGATCTTTATGCATGAAATTAGGTTTGTTGTTATCTTAAGTCTATCAATCAATTGGATAAATTTTTTTGAATATATAACATATATATTACATTAATAGCACTTTCCAATTGTATTTATTTTAATTTATTAAGGTAAAACAGCTTTGTGACCATAAAAATAAAAATATTACCTTTTTTATTCAATCAGCTTTCGTATTCATTTATAATTAATTAGTAACCTGTGAATTCCTACTATATTATGTAGTCCATATATTTTCCTAAATTAGATACTATTATTCATAACCACTTATTTATTATCTATGTTATATCTTTTCATATTAAGTAAAAACATCATAATGATATACTATTGCTCGGTAAAAATCAGTCATTCATGTTATACAATCCATCAAGGAAATTCATTGTTGCATTTAATGTAAGATAAATTTGGTGTTACATGTGGAGACAGATAAAATTTATGTTGTTTCTATTTAATGAATAACTTGGTTTGCATATAATGTAAGGAAGTCATATTGATTTAAAATAAAATAAACTATTTTCAGTGTTTTGTGAAATGAAAAATATCACAATCGTTAAATTAATTAGAAAAAATATAATTCATAAAATCTATAGTTGTAAAATTATAACCCCTTAAAATTAATTTTACCTATAAATTCATCTAATTTTTAAAATCATTAATATTTTATATTATTCATTACCCATTCAGAGAAATAATATGAATGAAACCTTTAGATTATTTCCTAAAAGGGAATGAGTAACATCAACAGATATCAACATAAATAGAAAATAATTTTGAAACATCATTAAAAAAATATTAATGAGTAAAATATCCTTTATTATTTGAAAAATTATTTTTAATACATAAAACAATTTTAAATTAATTTATGAAAACATTCCTTGAAAAGTTAAAAAATTAGACTTAAATTCATTTTGAAAACCTTTGTCCCTTGAAACTTATAAAATAATCTCCAAAAAATTTTAATAACATATTTATTTGAAAACACTTTGAAAAAATATAAATAAATCTTGAAAATGTTTTTAAAACCATTTTATTTGGAAACACATGAAATAAGAATGAAAATGTTTTGAAAAAAATTTCATTTAAAATACTTTGAAAACTTATAAATAAGGCTTCAAAATATTTTGAAAATAATTTTCCTTCAAAACATAAAATTAAAGCTTGAAAACATTTAAAATACAATTTTCATTGAAAATAACATTTAAAAACATTTTCTTAAAAATTAACCTTTTAAAAATTCAATGTAAGATTCATAAACATTATGGTGGGTAAGTTTATACTTGTCATACAAGTTAAAAAGAAAATTACTTATGAATGGTAAAAATGATAGAAAGATAACTTATTTCAAATATGAAAATAAGATTCCTTTGAAGAGATTAGTAAAATAAAAAGGGTAAAAATTTCAATTTAGTATTAAATTATAATGCTACAATATTTTTTTAAACCCTTTTTAGAAAACATTGTTTTGAAAGAATATAGATTTAGGATCGAATATAGTGTAATGTATTTCTTTCTTAAAACACTTACTTAATTAACTTAATTACCATAGATTGGAATAATGGTAACAATATATGAATAAATCATTAATAACAAGATTATAAGAAAATTGATGAATTTTTTTGAGATATGTATGCTAATATTTCATCAAAGGTAGCATAAACATAAACAATCTTGAAAAGTGATGAGATTGCCTGAATAAACTATTATAACTTGGTAACTTGGTATCATACTCTCCATTCATGGAAGTGAAATTTCATGAAACTTAAAATATAATTAAAATAATTAAATTCATTATATAACATGTAAAATCTAATTATATTCACATCGAAGGATAATTTAGGTTCTTAAAAAAACATGAGTCTCAGAGAAGGCAATTTGAGACAAAATTATTTTACCGATTAGGTAACTTTTGAAAGTTAAAACAAATGAAATAAAGATCATAGAATGGATATTTAATTACCAATAAATTTAATTATAATAATTATTTAATAAATACATGGGATGTATAAACACCACACAAAAGGAATGGGAGGGGATTAAAGCATGCATCTCATGGAAATAAAAAGTGAGCTGAAACCCCATTACTTTGTGTCTTGACTCTCACAGTACTCGTTCAACCCACATGTATGATAATTATAAATTTATTATAAATATTCTATAGAAACATTTTCTTATATATAATACCACATATTTAATTATTAGGACCTTATATTACCCTCTTGTTAGTAATCATATGTTAAGGATTCTCTTTGGGTAATATTCACTTTATTCTTCACATGTGTCTTAACTTGTTATGTATTTGGAACTTATAATTTAAATTATGATTTAAAGAATATTTAACATTATATAAATATCATTTATAAACATTATATATTTTCATTAATAATTTATATAATATATATGTACAAAATATAATACACCATTCATGGGGATAGTAAGCCGTACGTATGCAAGAACGATGTTTCTGTTTTTATTGTTGTATTAAAAGAATGAAAGAAAATAAAATGTATGTATATGTGTATATAATTATTACATTATATTTATGATATCATATATATCATATATAATCACTAAAACCCATCCAAAATACATTTTATATAGTGTATGAATGAATCATTTCTCTTTGAGGGGGCGGTAGTCCACACTTCCTAAAACGAAATTATTGTAGTAACACAAAATGGAAAGTAAAAAAAGATATGTATTGTAAAAAGGAATTAATAATCATAAATTCATCATAAATATAATATATATAATATATAATCATAGTTTCCATTATAATTTCTACCATGACAGGCAATAAAGAAAATTGCATGATCATCATTTAGTGAGGCGGTAGTTCGCCGTACATATAAATAGTATGTTTGTTATCCCCTATATGGAGGTGTGTGTAAGTTTAGGTTAAACCCTTATAGTAAAAAAATACCTGTATTTTTAGGATACTATTTTTGTTATAAAATAATGGAATAATGAGAGTATAGAGGGTAGATATGGAAAATAAAATGAAGGAGTTTGAGAGAAGGTGTTGTCTCTTAATTGGGTAACTCTTTTTGGATTGTGCCGAAACGATCACTTGGGAGACTTTTTGAAAAAAAAATGCTTTAATGTGGAATGGATGGATTTTGGGAAGTGTATTGGTAAGATAATAGTATAACATAATTGTTTTGAGAGGTGTGAAGAAGGGGGATATGTGGTGGCCTTTTATAGAGAAGGAGGAGTGACATTCTAGTAAATATTTGAGGAGAGAATCCCACCCACATTTTTCATGTTGAAAGTTGATCCAGAAATGTCCAAAATATAATAAAATTGATCATTTAGTATAATATGGATATCCAATGTATTTCATAAAATTTTATAGGTCATTAAGGCTGTTACATTTAAGGTTCAGTCCTTAGTTAACCATAATTTTACATTAATAGATGTAATTAATTTTAATTACTTTCATTAATATTTATGTTAAAAAACTAATTTCATCTTATTATAAATTATAAATTATAATTATTCCAAATATAAAAATTATTTTTTTCAAATTAAAACCCATAATTGGTAGAAATTAATTTAAAATTAATCTCGTATTCAGGTCGACAATGCAAGTTTTTAATGTAAAAAAATTCAAAAAATTTCTATGTTTTTATATCAAATTTTAATTTGAAATTAATTACAATGTCCTAAATTCGATGAGTTAATAAAAATATTATATTATTAAAAAATTAAATAAATTTTAAATATAATTTAACCTGATAAATAAATTATATGAAAAACCATAGTGAATTAAATTCAAGTATTTTTAACAATTCACTAAAAAAATTAAACCTTGTAGAAAAATACCAAACAATTATCCTACCCAAATTTTTTTGTTTCCCTTAAAAATATTAAGTTTATTTTGAAATATTAAATATATAAATGTTCAAAAAGTTTATTTAAAATGGGTTCCCCAATAAAAGGTAGTAAAATCACCTTTATAAAAAAATATAGGTTTTTAGGGATAAAATTAGGTTTGTCCTTATCTTATGTCTATCCAATCTACTGGATGGATACCAAAAATATTTTATTGAATTTAAAACATATATATTACATTAATATCACTCAATAATTGTGTTTATTTTAATTTAATAGGGTAAAACAGATTTATGACCATTAAAATAATATTATTACATTTTTTATTCAATTAGATTTCATATTCATTTTTAATTAATTGGTAACCTATGAATTCATATTATATTTTGAAAACCATAAACTTTCATAAATCAATTAATACTATTCATAATCTCTAATTTAACTTCTAGTTTATATCTTGTTATAATAACTTTTTAAGGATATCTTATTGTTTGGTAAAAAACAGTCATGTGTGTTACGCAAGCCATCAAGGAAATTCATTCTTGCATGTAACGCAATCTAACCTCATTGTTTTTTGTAGATAAAGGTAAAATTTATTTTGTTTTTAGTTCATTATTAACTTGGTGTTGTGTATAATTCAAGGAAACCATAAGGATTCAATATAAAATAAACTATTTTATTGTTATGGGAAATGAAAAATATCGTAAAGGTTAAATTAATTAGAAAAAAACACAAAATATCAAGGTGTTACAAAATTGTAACCTGATTTTTCTAAATATGAATATCCTATAAAACTTATTTAAAATAGATTGTAATTATTGATAAATATGATTACTTTAATGGTAAAAGTTATTTTGGATAATCCATAAAATTGAAGAAACAACATGGGAACCTGAGAATGCACTGAATAATAACTACACTCATCTGTTTAGAAGGTAATACTATGGAAACGTTTAGGGATGAAATTTTTAATAGGGAATAATATAACATCCCAATATTTTATGGTATGTATTTTATTAAATAAATTCAATGTATTCAATATCTTATGTTCCATGCAACACTGAACTTAAATGAACCGTGTTATACAATAAAATATTGACATGGCCATTTAAATAGAAATTTGACCGTTAAATTAGTTATATAGCCATTATAAAAATAAAATCACGTTTTAAAGTATAAATATAATTTATTTATCTCATATGTTAAGTCATCACATATTTATATCATGGAATAAGTAAATAAATATTTTAAAAATGATAAACTAAGTGTTGGTATTTTTGTGAAATATAAATGTTTATTTACTATTTCATAATTAATATATTGATTTGAAATAATTTTTTTCATAAAATATATTAGTAAATTGATATTTTCTTTCTTTATAATTATCATATACTTTTATAAGGCCAAAATGAATTTTTCAAAGTGTTGTAAAATCTGTTATAATATAATAATTAGCATTTTTTTTAATAAATGATGATTTTATTTTAAACAAATCTCAGAAATTTATAAAATTAATTTCATAAAATGTAGTATATTTTTGAAATATTCATGTCTTAATATGGTTTGGATGATTCTTTGGGATTTTTCTAAAATAGTTGATTTTTTATGAATAGTGAAATACAGTAATTTAGGGTATTTAAAATTATAAGTTAAATACATGAATTTTTTATTCACATATAATTTAATAAAATATTATTTTTAACTATAATAATATTTTTATAACACTTAGTAAATATAATAAACATTATTGATAGTCTTGATCCAAAATAATAAATAAATGAATAGAATAATAAAAGCAACCCTCTCCTCCCCAATAAATACCATGCCTCCCCACCCCATCTTCTCACACATTTTAAGACTTAAATATTTTCTAATTCTTTCCAATTACCTTCCCAACCCTCTTATCCACATTGAACAAATTTTTTTATTACCAAAATACCAAATCCAAGTGTCTTATAAAGGTTCCCAAGGGGCTGATATTCAAGAGATAAAATCCTCATTCGATATCTTTTAATTTCGTATATTTTCATATTCTCTCCTCACCTGCCCTATCCAAAGTGAAATGGTGGAACTGGTATAATATATATACTATATTTTTATTTTTATAATGTATTATTAATCATAAAATCCCTTACCCACTTCTATTATTTTAAAAATGAAAACATCATCCATGATGTGCTGATCCACCACCTTCATGGATGATGAGATTTCATTTTCCACTACCTCTTTCAAGGATGATCTTAAAACCATTATTATAGTTAAATAATGTTTTAATATAAATATTATTAGTTATATTATGTTCATTAACAAAATTATAAAAATAATATTAAATAAAAGGACACAAGTTTCTGGTGGTCGTAAAAACTGCCAAAATAAAATAAGATATTATTGTCAATATTTTAACTAAAAAATCACTCTCAAACCATATAAAAAATGATACATGAGACCATTTAAACTTCTATAATTTAATTAATACTTAATAATTTACCTTTTTTAAAATTTATTCCCTTTTTAGAAGAACTCAAATATTTATACTCAAGGGAACAGACCGTGAAACCATGAAATAAACACTCTCAGAACAACAACATTAAATAGTATAACTCATCAAAATGGCCTTAAATAAATTTACTAAAATTATAATAAATAAAATATATGTTGGAAATGTTATTAATTATGTAATTAATTAATCAAATTTTATTATCCACTACATTAAGTACCAGTGCTAACCCTTCCAGACATAAGCTAGGGATTTCTCATCTACCTTTATCTTCTTGGAGATATATTACTTATTCAACCATTATTTGTTTATTTGGGGTGTACATACTTCCCTTTAATATATAATATCATTAATTTAATTGTAATCAATTAATTCAATGTTTCATTTTATGATCATTAATTTTATGGTTCATTCATTTCCACTTATTAGAAAGAGGTAAGGTAATTCTTAACCCGATTTCCATTCTTTGGGTAAAATTTATACTATATTGATCATGTCATGATATGAATTTGTTTAAAACTATTATTTATTGTATTATATTATATTTTCAATTTATTATATTGATTTAATTCTAATATACATAATTGATTAATTTGGTTAACGTTCATACATTCTTTTAAAAGTACTCTTTTAGTTGTGTCTTTTTCAAAATTTAGAAGGAATGTTTTTTTAACTTATACAGTATTAGTGGATTTTCATACTTTAATGATGCCTTACTGTCTAGTGGAATAATTTATAATTTTATATGGTTACTTTTATATAAAATATTTTCTTTTTTAATTGTGTATCTTTTTTTAAAAATGATTTCAAAGTGAAAGTGGTATTTCTCTTATGAGTTTTTTAGTGATCTTATTAAAGTATTTTAATATATCTTAACACCAATTATAAGATTTAATGGTAAATTGTTTTTTATCTCTAATGATACCATCTACCATATTATATAAAAAATGATTATTTTGACTATATACATTCTATTTTGATACCATTCATCATATTACACTGGATGGTTTGTGATTATGATTATTACTAGGGTAAAGTTATTATCATTTAATATGATATTTTCAATATAAATGTATAAGTTAATTATTTTTCACCACATTAACATGAGGAATGCATTAGACCTAGTAAGTGAAGCGTGGGTCCCTCTATATCCCCTCGATGCATCAGTTGGTCCCATGAGAGAAACTAGTCCAAGTATTAGTTGATGCCTTTCCTGATTTTGTATTGTGTTTTGGCCAAAGCCTTGAGGGTTTGTTTATGATGTACTGCATTATGAATTCCATAATTATGAGAATATTTACTGAAAATCCAAGTAATTATTTTACTTTTAGTATATCCATGGTTATGTTTAATTTTCATGTTAGTATTTCTATGGAATTATTTGATCATCTTTTGATCCTGCCATATTATACTCAAGAATATGTTTTAATGACATGTGTTTTTAGTAATTTACCTTTCCATATTATTTATGAGTATATATGATATCTTCCACTGTATTATTACCCTTATATAGAATATGATCTCACCCCTTTATTATTTCTATTTTTCCCCATGATGTCAATATATACATTATGATTGATATATAGGGATAATATAGAATAATTGGGGTGTTTCCAATGGAGTTACTTTGTTATATTCCATTTCTAATTGTAATGTAATACCTATATTTTTATATCTTTTTCCAAAGCTACTAATTTATTTTTTTTCTTTGGGATCTGATTCCTTTTTTATTATGATAATGTAATAAAGTAAGGCATCGACTATTAGGGTGGGTTACTTACCTTTTTTATTAGAGTATGTTTAGTAGAAACTATGGAAACTAGATTTAGGAAAATGTATATTAGGGAAGTAAACCATATAACAGACTTTTCGAATATTACCAATGTAACGAAGCATATTATTTTGAGATTAGTTATACATCTATTTTTTATATGTCTCACTTGTTTCCAAAATTTATAATCTCATCTAGTGAATTCAACAGTTTAGAAATGACGCCAAGTATAAGGAAAGGAAACTGTATCAACACATATATTCAATGTAGGGATTTCCCTCCTATGAAAGATAATTTTTGGTACTAGAGATAAAAAACACATTACGACATTAAGACAACTGAATCTTGTTATGATCAATAACAGTACTTTCATTTAGTATCCTAATCCACAATGTGGTGTAACAATGTTAGACCACATAATCTGACAACAACCTCTGCCATTTAGTGGGACAAAAAAACCATTTGTAGCTAATCAATGTATTAGTTCCATATATAATATTATTCTCACTTTTTGAAGTAACTAATGGGAAAATGTTATCTGGGGATTTTATTGTCTCTCAAGATATGAGGATCAATAAGGGTCATTATTTCAAAACACAATGGACATGGAATAAATTGAAAAAATAAAATGTAAGGGTTTAAAAAAATTATTTGAAAAATATTTCCCTCAAAAATAGATAGTGGATTTAGAGAGACAAATCTTAATTTCGAAATATAAATAGGATGAAAATGTTTCTAGGTATAAATTCAACATTACAAGATTATTAAGGCATGTCATATACTAAATATGTAATCTTGAGAGAAATATTGTCCATTTATATGATGGCCTTAAGCCAATTCTACAAAGGTTGCTAGTCTCCCAAACATTCTCATCATACAAGGATATAATATCATGTTCCATAAATTCAAAGAACTCATTTTCCAATCAAAATGAATTCTAAGGGAAGAAATATAAGAAGAGGGATGTTGAGTACTCTATAAATAAAATAAGTTAAAATGGATTTAGGGAAGAATGTGATTTCTAACTTGCAATAAATGTGGAAAGATACATCATAGAACATTCCAATTGGGAATGGGGGTTTGTTAAAAGTGTGGATTAAAAGGCCACCTAGACCGTGATTTCAATAGAAAGAATGAATTCAGAAATTTACAATGATTCATCTAAAAGTAGGT
This sequence comes from Viscum album, assembly GCA_963277665.1. Taxonomy (NCBI): domain Eukaryota; kingdom Viridiplantae; phylum Streptophyta; class Magnoliopsida; order Santalales; family Viscaceae; genus Viscum; species Viscum album. The sequence goes on along the minus strand of OY728155.1, from coordinate 117,722,880 downwards.
GGGAAACTATGCACTTTATTATCCCATACATCAAGGAAACATTCCCTAGAAAAGGAAAAGGGGACAAGTCCATGATTATACAGTCACAATAGCTATGGTTGATGTTTCTAGTGATGTGGTGGTAAGTAATTTGACTATCTCCTTGAACCTAGAAAAATATCAATTTGATTCTGCAACGTCACATTCTTTTATATCTTCCTGGTATTCTTTAAAAAAATTGTTTCCAATTCATCTTAACAGTTTAGTTTTCATTCAGAAATCATAGTGAAATCCTTATTGAAACAAAGATGTGTCAAGGAATACCTATTATGACCCATAAACATGTTCTAATTGATGATTCAGTTATTATAACTATGGTTTATTTTGATATAGTCCATGGTATGGACTGGCTTTCAAAATATAATGAAAAACGTTATTGCATAGAGAAGGAACTTATGATTCGTGATGAAGATATAGAACATATCATCTTTATAGGGGAGCCTTCATCATCTGATACATATCTGGATATACCTTCAGTAGCACTTCTAAATGATATTCATGGAGAATAAGAGAAGATAAAACCCATAGATGAAAATGTTATCTTCCAATTGAGGGTGTGACAATTGTATAAGAATCATTGACTTATTTCTAGATAAATTACCTGGACATCTTCCAGAGCGAGAGTTAGGATTTCTATGGATTCAATCCCTGATGCAAGACTTATATAAATGAATCTCTATAAAATATCCACCTTGGATTTAGTATAGTCAATTAAAAAAAATAGAGGAATTAAGTGGTAAGGTATTCATAAGCGTTGGTGTTTCACCTTAGGGTGATCCTATTATTTTCATTAAGAATAAATATATATCTATGAGGTTGTTTATTCACTGTAGAGAGATCAATCTATTATGATAAAGAAAAATAATCATCTACCTCACATTGATGACTTATTTGACCAACTTCAAAGATATCTAAATTATTCAAATATTTAAATTTGTAATGAATATAATCAATTTCATGTAAATACAGAACATATTCTAAAGAAATAATTTTGAACTAATTATAAACATTATGAGTTTATAGTCATTAAATTTAAAATACCTATTTCACCAAGAGTATTCAATGAATATCTCAATAAATGTTTTTGGTATTTATTGATGATATTTTGGTGTACTCCAAAATCTATGAGGACTATGAAAACAAATTCTAGATTGTTTTAGAGACTCTTATAATAGAAGTGATATATGGGGAGTTTAGAAAGTGTGAATTATAGCATTAAACAGTTTCTTTTCTTATCCATATTATCCAAAGGATGGAATCTCAGTTGTTTCTATGAAGACAAATTCAGTCCAAGAATAGCCTACATCAACGAACATAATTGATGTATATAGTTCTGTTGCTTTATCAGGTTAGTATCAGTATTTCTTTCAGAAGTTTTCTTAATTAGAAAACTTATTAACCAAGCTCCCTCATAAAGGGGTTAAGTTTATTTGGGAAAAATAATATAAAGAATGATTTGAATAATTAAAGCAGATATTAGAGAATGTTATGATATTTACACTACAATTAGGAAATGGTTAATTTTTGATTTATTGTGAATCATCAAAGAAAGGAATTGGTTGTTCCCTTATATATAATTATAGATTTATTACCCCCTGAATCAATGGAGTTGAAAACTCGAGAGTTAAACTATCCAACTCATAAATGCAATCCTTACTCTAAAGATATGGAGACATTGTCTCAACGGTGAATGATCTGAGATATTTACATATCACAAAAGTTTGAAATATATTTTATAATAGAAAAAACTCAACATAATTAAGAGGCGATGGCTTGAGCTACCCAAGGATCATGAATTTTTAATACACTACCACCAAGGGAATGAAAATAAGGTAGCATAATCATTGATAAGAAATGATCATAGAGTTCTGAACAAAATACGAATTGATATGGATCCTTTGTACATTGATATAATAAACCAATATTTGGAAATTATCAGGCATGGGGAAATATTACTATATTTTAAAATGGTTTCTAATCCATATTTATCATAAAATTTAAAAAGTTCTCAGTCTAATGATGATATTTTTCAAAATAAGATTAATGTTGTGAATGTTGGGAAATTGGGAGACATAGTATTTGAAGATGACATTTTTGGAATTTGGGAAGATGAATAGTACTCCCTCTATATCGGATCTAAAAATTAGATTATTGGATTATTCTCATAGATATAATTTCTCTATACACCTTGATATCACTGTGATGTATAGTGATTTGAAGGAATGCTTTTTGTGGGATAATATGAATTGGGAATCACTGATTATGTGTCAGGATTTTTAGTTTTTCAATAGTTCAAGGATGAAAAACAACATCCTAGAGGAGTCATGCATGATCTAATTATTCTTAAATGGAAATGGATGACATTACTACGGTTTTTTTACTAGATTACCAATGACTCTAAGAAAGAATGATGAAATATGGGAAATTATTGATTGAATTACCAGATATACATATTTTTTCAATATAAAGAAATATTTTAAATTGTGGATACTTTCATGACTCTATATTAATGTGTTGTATGAATTAATGGTGCACCTATTTCAATTTTTTCTAATCTTGATCCATGATTTACATTGAAATTATAGAAAATAATTCAAAAGGCACTTGTTACCAATCTTCATTTGAGCACTACTTATAAAACTCAATCTGATAGGATGTCAGAATAGATGATCCAAACATTGGTAGACATGTTGAGGTCCTGCTTACTTGACTTTTAAGGTATTTGGGATCAATATTTACCTTTGTTGGAGTTTTTCTATAGAAATAATTTCCATCATAGAATTTATATTGTTCCATATATAGAATTATATGGAAATCGATGACATATTCCGACTTGTTGGGAAAAAGTTAGTGAGAGGAAACCTGTAATCCCAGAGTTTTTGGAGGAAAATAGAAAAGGTAAAGACTATTTAGGATCATATTAAAGAAAATAAAAGTAGGAAAATGAGTTATTCTAAAAAATAAAGAATGTATTTGGAGTTTCAAGTGGTAGATCATGTCTTTCTAAAATTATCTTCAGGGAAGGATGTCATAATGTTCAGTAAGAAAGGGATCCTAATACCTAGGTATATTGGACCATTTGAAATTGTAGAAAACATTGGATATGTGGTTTATCATTTTTCAATGTAACCAAGACTTTCTAAAGTACATTATGTCTTCCACGTCTCTTTATTTAGGAAGTACATGATAGACCCAACACAAGTACTCACCTATGAAGAAATAGAACTAGAACCTAATATTTCTTACTGTGAAGATCATATTGAGAATCATGGCACTATACAGCAAGTACTGAGAAATAGGACGAATTTACTGGTAAAATATCTTTTGAGAAACCATAAAATGGATGAAGCTCTATGGGAACCTATGGATATTATAAAGAAGAACCACCCTCATAAATTTAGAAGGCAATAGTCAGGAAACATTTGGGGGAAAATATTTTCCAAGGAGGGAAGAATATAACACCCCACTATTTTATGGCACATAGCTTCTTAAATAAATTCTACTTATTTAATAATTTATGTTTTATGCAACATCGAGCTTAAATTAACCATGATATACTATTAAATATTAACTTGATATTTATAATTGTAGTATAACCATTAAAATAGTTATACGCCCCTTAGAATAATAACATCACCTATGAAAGTATAAATAAACTTTAGTTCTCTGACATATGAAAATATGATATATTTATATCATGGAATAAGTAAATAAATATTTTAAAAAATACTAATTAAGTGTATGTATTTTTTGAAACGTAAATGTTTATTTAAAATTTAATAATTAATATAATGATTTAAAATAAAATTTATCTTCATAAATGTATTCATAAATTAATATATTTTTTTATGATTATAAGATAATTTTGTGCGACCAAAATTATTTTTTCAATTTTTTGCAAAAGATATTATAATATTAAATTTGGTATTTCTTTAATAAATGATGATTTAAATTAATAATTAAATATCACATAATTAGAAAATTATTTTCATAAAATGAAGTTCATTTTTTGAAATATGCACATTGAAAATTTTTTAAGGTGAATTTTTGAGAATTTTCTCAAATAGTTGAATCTTTTATAAATAGTGAAATATGATAATTTATGGCATTTAACATTATATGTTAAATACATGACTTGTTTAGTCATTAATGATGTAATTATTCATTAGTTTGAACTCACATATAGAAGTTACTATACATAGTCACAAGAATCAACATTGCCGGTAGTCTTGAGCTAAAATAACAAATAAATGTTTAAAATAATAAAAAAATGCCCCTCTCCTCCCCTATAAACACCACCCCTCACCACTACTTCTCCTCATGAATTATAATCCATGAATATAGTATAAAGTAATCCAAATAACCAAAAAAAGACTCTTACCCATGTCCAAGACCTTTTTTTCTTACCAAAAGACCAATTCTAAGTGTCTTAAAGAGGTTCTCTATGAGATGATATTCTAGAGGTAAAATCCTCCTATGTTCTCATTCAATTTATTTTCTTTCCCTATCCTCTGCTCACCTATCCTATACAAAGTGTAATAGTAAATATAGTATCATATATATACTAAAATGTTATTGTTTTAATAGATTACCCATCATCAAATACCTTCCCCTCTCTTTTTGTATGAAAAATGAAAACATCGGTCGTGATGTATCCATTCACCACCTTCATGGATGATGTGTTTTTATTTCACATTACCTCCTTCAAGGAGGGTCGTAAAACCATTATTATGGTTAAATAATATTTTAATATACATATTATAAGTTATATCATGTTATTTAACCAATATATACACATAATATTAAATAAAATCACACATGTTTGTGAAGGTTGTAAAAATAGATAAAATAATTTAAGACATCTTCATCAAAATTTTACCAACTGAATCATCCACATACCATATAACCAAGCAATATATGAGGCCATTTAAAATTATTTAACATCATGAAAAATAAATTGGTTTACTCCTAGGTAATCTATTCCTATTTTACAAGAACTCCAATGTTTATACTCATGGGAACTGACTATAAAACCATGAAACAAATGCTCCTAGAACAATGAAATTAGCCATTATAACCAATCTAAACTGCAAAAAATGAACTTAATAAAATTATTATAAATAAAAAATATTTTTAATAGGTTCTTAATTAAGTAATTGACTAATGTAAATTGATTATCATGGACATTAAGTACAAGTATAGAATGCATTTCATACATAAGGTAAGGGTTTCTCATCTCACTTTTACTAATGTGAGATATATTCCATATTTAGAACTTATTTATTTTGTGTGGTTTACATACTTAAATTTTATATATTATATCACTATATTCATATCATTAAATTTTTTGTTTTTGATTATTAATTTTATGGTGAAAACGGTTCGACTGGTTATAATGTGGTAAGAGAATTCTTAACCCAATTTCTTTTTTTGGTTATATTTCTACTCTATTGATTATGTAATTCTATGATTATATGTGATATTAATTTTGATTCTATTGTGTTTTATTTCCACTTATTTCATGTGGATTTACATCTGATACACATAATCTGTTCATTTGGTTAATGCTGACACTATCTTTTAAAAATACTTTTTTAAATGTCACTTTTTCAAAATTTAAAAGGAATTTTTTTAACTTACACAACATGACAAGATTTTTCAAATTTCATCATGCCTTAATGTCTTGTAGAATATTTTAAAAGATTATAGGATTATTTTCAAATAAAAAATTTCCTTTTATAATCATGTATCTTTTTAAATAAATTATTTCAAAATAAAGGTCATATTTATTTGAAGAATTTTTCAATGATTTCATTAGAGTATTTTCCTCTATGTCAACACTAATTTTTTTATATAATGAATAATTGATTTTGATATATTATGATACAATTGACCGTATTTTATTGTTTTTTATGATTAGTTTGACTTTGGATGTACTATTTTCATATCATCCATCATATTACACTAGATGGTGTATGATTATGTTTATTGTTTGGGGAATTCAATTAAAATTTAATATGTTATTTTTAATATTAATTTATATGTTGATTATGTTTCGCCCATTTCATATAAGTAATTCATTGGTCAAAGTAAGTGGGGAGTGGGGCCCTCTATAGATCATCATTACATTAATCGGTCTCATTAGAAAAACTAGATTGGGTATTGGCTAATGACTTGCCTGATTACGTACGGTGTTGTGGCCGAATCCTAGATAGTATGTTTATGATGTACCAAATTATACATTCCCTCATTAATATATTGATAGATAATTCTTTTGATTATTTTACTAGTATAATATTAATGGTTATGTTTCATTCTCATATGATTATTTATATGGAATTATTTAATCATCTTCTTTTCCTCCTATATTATGATAAAGATTATGTTTTAATGACATGTGTTTTTAGTTATCCACTTTTCATTATTGTTTATGTTTATTCATGATAGCTTATGTTGTATTCTCACCTTTACAAAGCATCTGATCTCAGCACTTTATTATGTTTTAGTTTTTCCAATGATGCCAATATATATTATGATTGACATGAAGGGATAATCTAGGAGAATAGGGGTGTTTCCAATGGAATTACTATGGTGTATTCCATTTCAATTTATAATTTAATAATTATGTTTTCATCTACTTTAAGAAATATTCTAAACTATTTATTCATTTGGAATGTGATTCCTTGTTTATTATGATAATGTAATAATGTAAGGCAATAGCTCCGAGCTATTGTGGTCGAGGTCATTAAAATTTAGGTATAGATAATCCCATAATCATGCAAATGGTTTCTTTGAGAATGTTTTACAATTAAAAAAAACTTAAAATAATTTATAATGGTTTGTAATGAAAAGGTGAACTATCCCAACCATATCCCCCAAGAGTGTCAAACCAGGTGTGAAATAAGGCCTGCTTTTTTGTACCACGTAATTATAGAGCAAAGAATGAATATTTTTTTTGGAGTTACTACCTCTTAGTGTAACTATTCCAAAGAAATTTCCTCTTATAGTACCCACACATGGGTGTATTTCTAGGAAAAACAAATAATAAATTTTTTACAAAAATTTTAGAATGTTCTTTAATACTTATCCTCAAATTCTATCAAAGGATTATGTTGTCTAATATTTTCTTTCCTAAATCTAATTACTAAGGTCTCAACTAGAATTTATATGATACCAAATGTAAATACCCCAACCCTAGTATCCTAGAATATGTGGTTAGTTTATTATATTGGTGTTATATACAAGAGAACACATCCCAAAGGACCAAAAAGTTATATAGTCTTGGTAAACTAGACACAAACTTGATTTTCACTATCATTGGAAAATATAAAATACAAAATAGTATTTTCTAAGATTTTATCATTATTTATTCTATCAAAACTCTACATATCAATCATAATATACATCATGGAATCCTAAGGAATGAAACATAAGAATGTGGTGAGAAAAATTGACTGGAAAGGATTACATACAATGTAAGATATCATAAATAAATTAGTCATAATAAATATGAAAAATTAAATAACTGAACAAACATTTCATTTAATAAATAACTTAAATATATTTATTATATAATTAATGATCAATATTTAAAGAAATTTACTGAAAACAAAATCCATTTTATCAAAAAATTAAGAATAAAATGCATCAAAATAAAATATGAGTGCAAAAATTTCTTAGTTGATAATAATAAATTGATTATCAATGAAGAAAATGATTAATTATTAGATTTCACGATCTTGGAGGACATGATACCTTTATTATCAAGACCTTTCATAGGAAAATATAATACTATGTGTAAGAACCAATTTAAATTGGCCAACTGATTTGTCTCGTGATATCTATCGATGTATCAATGGGATATATAATTCTAAGACCACCCATAAATTAATGTCTAAATCATTAATTGTATATTGATTAATCAATTTAATTCAAGAAAAATAATCCTTATGTTAAAATATATGTATTAAGTAAGGAATATTAATTAATAAATATTTCCTCAGTTAACAAAATATCATTAAATGTAAATACTGAATATAAAAATCATATATTATTTAGAAAATAATCATATCTATGATAGAAAGAATATGGATATTTAATTTAAATGTAATATCCACTGAATAAGTATTATAAAAATATATTTTCTCAAGATAAGGTTAAAAAAATTAATCAAGAAATGAGATGTGACTATCGGTTTTTTTGGAATATTTGAATTTGCAATAAAATCTTGTCCATCTAAAGAATAAATAGAAAGGAAGATAGATATTTAAATAATATTTCATTAAATTTCATTTCATAAAACCATTGAAAACATGTATAATATGATACATGTTGTATTATGGTAATGGTGGCGGAGAAGTCCATTATCATCTTATAGATTACAAATACATAGCTTTTCTCTTTTCTGAAAATGTTTTGAAATAAAAAAATAAAAAAATTCCCCTAAAACCCATTTTAAAATTAAAGGATAAAAAAGTACTTAATAAATAATTTCAGTAAGTAAAATAAATTTTTTAAAATATTTTTTGAAAACTTGGACATGGATGAAAAATGTCATATTTAAAGACAAATAAAATAGAATTTTCTTTTAAACATTTCATTACTTGATTCACGTACCAAAGAGAGGAAAATTTTGAATAAAATATTGAAATTCCATAAATATGTACACTACTAGAAAAATTATTTTTTTCTTATGATAGATAAATTATAATATTTATTCAACAATATAAAAAACAAATCCCAAAAAAAGCGTGATTGTAAAATAGATTCTTACCACATTGGTAACTTTTAAATAATAACCCATTGAAATATTAAACAAGAATTGAAAAATTATACATCATGATTAAATATGTATTCTTGTTACAGTCATTAATACTTAAGAATATATAGAAAACATTGTTTATTTGGTTCATATTAACAAATATGTCTCAATGAAATTGAAATTGAGACAACATCTATTACCTCACACTTCACATTAATTAATAACATGGTAAGATCCTTAATAGTGGTTTAAAATGTGTTGCTAAATTATAATATATCCATATTTATATTAATAATATCATATACGGTCCTTTTATATTATCTTATCACCCATTCTTTAATAATCAATTGTTACCACTATTGTTTCAGGTGTTAATTTCCTTGTTTAATCATACAAGGTCTTTCATGAATGTTACAGATCTTGAACAGATAATATAGATCCATAATATATATAATTTTACTAATTTTATAGATATTTTTTACATTAGATACATCTTTTAGATATATTATTGAAAAATAGATGTGTAAAATTAATCGTATCGCTTTATGGAGACAGTAAGTCATACATACACACAAATAATGATATCATTTCTTAATTGGTGAAAGGGTAACGAAGTGGGTAATATGTTAATTTAATAGTATTAATATAATTTCATATAAATCACATATATTCATGAAATTTATCCTTATAACTTTCCACATATGATATAAGTTAGAAACCAATCACATCGCTTCGTGAGGCAGTAATTCACTGTACCCACAAGTGATGTTAGTGTATTTTCAAGGGAATATAAATTAAGAATTTATATTTTATTTTATAATATCTTAATTATAATTATATTATATATACTATATATAAAAATGAAACTAATAATTATAACCAAATTTGATAAGTGTTGATGGAAAACATGTTACATCAATTTGCGAGGTGGTACTCTTTGGTACACACAATCGATGATTTTGTTTCCCATTTGATGGGAGAGGAGGTGCATATAGGTTATGAAATTAACAGAATAAAATTTCAGTATATGATACATATATTTGATATTATATTATATTTATTTAATAATATTTTATGGATGTGTAAGAATAAATAAAATAAAAATGTTTGTTTTAGAACGTTACCTCTACTTCGGATGACCTCTTTAGGTTTTCCCCAAAAGCCTCCCTAGGTTGTCTTTTTGATAAAAAAAGACATCTAGGGTATAGAGAGTTAAATTTTAAAGGTATTTTGGTATATAATTGGTAAAAATATCTTTTTTACGTGTGAATAGGTGATGATAGGGCTTGCCTTTTATAAGTAGAGGAGAGAACACACTTGCATGTTTTGAAAAATAAAGTGATACTCACGTTTCCCATATTAAAAAAAAGCATCCTAAATGTGTCAGTATAGAAACATGTAAGATATATGATCAAATTATTTCCATGCTAACTTTACAAGTTCTAAGGTCATTTTAACCCTTTTATTTTTAGTTTAACCCCCTGTAAACTTGTTTTCTCTTCAACTGCCATAATTAATTTTTAATGTGTTTTCTATTAATTATGAAAAAATTATATTAATATTATAATATAATATTATTAATTATGATTAAAAACATAGAATATATTTTTCAAAATTTAATACAAATATTTATCCATTTTTAATTTAAAATTAAACCAGTGGGTGCGATGAAAAAATGGGTTTTCAAAGAAAAGACATTCAAAATATTTATATATATATATATATATATATTCAATATGAAAATAATTAAATTAAATAAATTGGATTAATTATTATATTATTAAACTAATTTAAATATATAAAAACATAAAATAAAATTTAACTTTGTATTTACTATAAATGAAAAGGTAGTTTTCAATAAAAATCATTATTTTTCCATTTTCATTGAAAAAATATTAGTTTTAGAAAAATATATAAAATTAACACCAATATAATTTTGAAATGGTGATTCCAAATATGAATTTAATTTTTTAAAATAAATTTTCTAAAACTGTTTATAATTAAATTTAAAGTATGTGTGTAATGTGCAATGAAGCCATCTTTTAGAAAAATATTATTTTTTATTTAACATTTCTTTTTTCTTTCAAATGGTACTTATTTTATTTATAATAAAGAGATAAAAATTTAATATATTTTATACATGTTTAAATGATGTTTTTTCATAATTTATTTATTCAAAGTAATACCCTCCAATTTAATGGCTAGTTTATAACAATATATTATCTTATGGTTCTTTTAAACACTGGGTTACGTGTATCCCATGATATCAAAGAGATTTCATTTAATGAAATATATTTAACGGTTCATTTTAAGCATTGTTTTTTTCATACATGATATTGATCACAATAGTATTCTTTTATAATATTAAGGTAGTAAATCTTACAAATAAAATTCTTTATTAAAATATTTTTTAATATTTAAATTCCATTTTCATTATTTATCCAAAAGAAGTGATTTTATTATAAAACCTATATTATTAATGAATTAATGGTCAACTATTAACTATTATTTTTTTTCAAGTCATTAAATTTCTATTGAATTATTCACTATCTTGTGATCATTGTAAAATACATTACCCTTAAATATCCATATGCATTGTTTCATGGATATGGTTATTTATTAAACCATATTCCATTTCCATATATAATGTTTTACGTTGAACGTTATTTGATTGGCTGGGGAAATATTCATATTCCATATTCTTTATTCATTGTCTACATTTATTAATATATTATATTGTTTGTGAATTATATTTGTCCTTTAATAAATATGTAATGCATTTGACATGTAGTGACTAATGGGGTCTGTAATTCTATATACCCTCGATGCATCGATAGGTCTCATGAGAAAAATCAGTTTTCCAAATGAAATGGTTTTCTAATTAATGTCCATGAATAGTTTAAACTATCTTGGTGTAAGGCCTTTATTGTAAAAATTTCATGATTTCCATGATCATGAAATCCCATATTATTCATTTCATTTATGGAGTATTAATTTAGTATTATCAATGAGATTACTACATTGATATTATCCATGGATTCATTTTATTCTCAATTAATTGCTTAAATGGAATGTGTTTCTAGTTATTAGAATTTATATGTTCATTATTCCTTATTAAATCAATATATATTGTTTTATACTCAACCCTTACTGGGCATTTGAGGTCACCAATATTTTGTTTCCTTATCCAAGATATGAATAATAAATCGGTGAATGAGTTTCAAGGATGTATAACATTTTCTTTTATTGTTTTTTATATTTTATTACCATTTTTAAATGGGAATCACTTATGTTTTTGGTTAAAAAATACTAGAAAAATGATTGGTCATTCAAGATTAGATCCCTTGTATTTATTCCAATGTAATAAATTACACACTTTCACTGAGTTACAAGAATTTGGGTTGTTACAATTCCTGCATAAATATTTTATATATTAACATTCCTTGACACACTAAAGCCCTACCTTGGCCGATAGTATGTTGAGAGTGACACCCAAAACTCTCCTTCAAAAGACCAAGGGCTGACGACTATCACCAAGTAAGAATATCACACAATAAGGAAGGTCTTATTATAACGACCTATACATTTCATGAATTAATATTACATATTATTATATGAATATTTATTACATTTCAAAATGATCTACACTATAATAATATATGTTTAATATATTTGGAAACATAGATACATAAAAAATTGGTTTAAAAGTGAACTACATCATTTACCAAGAAGTTCTTCATAACTATCACCCTTCTTAGACATATCATACTTAATACCTTTCTTCATAATCTGGGGAAAGAAAACATGAGAAAGGGTGAGATCAAATGCTCATTAAGGGTAAACATGGGAGATATAAATAGTCAATTAAATATAAAATGAGTATATGTGTATGATAACATTAACATAACATTCTAAAATGATGCCATTAAAATTATATATCATAATCTTGAGTCATGGAATAAAGCATGGAATTTCATAAAACATGAATCATAAAGGAATTAAAGAACATGTTCCATGAGAGAATAACATTGGCATACCACATAAATTTGTATCATATAAATAAGTAGAGAGAATAATTTCTTTATTATTCAAGGATTAATTACAAAACTATCATAACGGATTGGGTTCCATCTCCAAATCATCGTAGTAGCCAAGGTTTAATCTTGAGTCTATCATAGTGGAGAGACTCCCATACTAAAATGGGTTCCCTTCCCAATTCATCCCAGTTTATTTAATGATATATCTATCATTACCAAATTCATTGGATTATATATAATTATATGTCCACCCATAAAATAATAAAACCCATATATATGTGTACCAAAATATCACGAAACATTCATTATATCATCACAACATAACTTATTAAAAGAAAACGGGTTTCATAAACATATTTCCATCATAATAATAAACTGTCCAAATAAATAATAAATATTATATAATTGGATATTATTCCTATTAAATATTTTGAAATGTCAAATGATTTAATATTAGAGACAAAATACTCTTAAATATTACATGGAATATTTCTTGTGGAACATTAACTTTATTTAGTTGAAATCACTAATTTAAAATCTAAAAAATTATCAAATATTAAAGAAAACATTTTAATTGAAAATAAAATTGTAAAATTTTAATTAAATATTATAAACATTAAGTGGGCATAATATAGGGGAATTTTTTCATATTGTTTAAGTTAAAAGAAATGTTCCTTTCACATTTTCAGCAAAAATGTCAAAAGTACCTCCTTCAAAAAATAACATGAAGGGTACTTCAAAAAATTTCATAAAAATTAAAATATGGATAAAAATGAATTTAAATAATAATTATATTATATTTATAACATTTTTGAATATATTTACAAGTAATAAAACTAATTGTTAATTGAAGTGATAAATATGGTTGATTTTCCAAAAATACATTCTTTTAGTCTCTTGAGTTCTTAAAGAGATGAAAATTAATTTCAAGAATGTATTCAATATAAATAGATAAATTGGAATAAAATTTATTATATTAATGAGAGCTATATCATTAAATTTCATTATCTTAAACATAATCATAGAAAGCCTTGAAAAAAATTGAGATTGAAACATAAAACTCTTACCTTGTTTATGGCTTCCTTTTTATGTGTTAGACCCTCTTTTATAACAAATATATATTTATTATAAATGTAATAAACATACATAATAATATATACATTCCATATATTGTTCCTTATAACCTTTTATCTCCCATTTATTAACAATTCTTTATTAAAATCAATATTTTAGGTGCTAACTACTTCATTTTTCATGTCTATTTTAGTTTAGCAGTTTTGGTTCATAAAATTATATCATTGGACAATAATCATAAAATTGTTAATAATAAAATAAATATTTTATTTACTCATTATATACCTATTTATAGACATCCATAAATGTTAGTGTTACAAAAAGTGAATTACACTGTTCATGGAGATGGTTGACCGAACATACAGATCAGAGCTATTTTTATTTTTCAATGGACAGAAAAAAAGAAAAGTAGATAATAATTCACCTTAAAAAATTATTATTATATCATTTAAATCATATATTTTTATTAAATTAATCATTTATACTATACATTTAAAAAAACGAATCTTGTTGCTTCATGGATGTGTTAGTCCTCACATACATATGAGTGACACTGTCGTTTTCCAATGGATTTGACGGTAAGAAGGTTTATGTTATATTATAATTATAGAATTATAATTATTTCATAAATAATATCTATATATATATATATTAAATCCATAATTGTATCATGTCATGAGATGGGGTGATGGAAAGTGAATGACATTAGTTCACGAGACTGTAGTTCATCGTACACACAATCAATGATTTTATTTTCCATTTAATGGAAGAGGAGATAAATATATTTTATTCCATGAACATAATAACATATTAATATATATAACTTTTTTTGGTTATTATTTCATCATGGTTGAATAATATTTTATGTATTAATAAGAATAAAAAATTGAATGTGTATGGTTAAGAACTATAACTAATATTCGGACAACATATTTTGGTTTTTACCCAAACCTTCCTATGATGGTTTTATGATACAAACTGAAAAATTATTTCCATTTATTGGCTTCAAGGAAGGTATTTGGGGAGGAATTTTTTTGAACCAAAGGGATCTTGATGTGTGGACAGGATAAGAAAGGGGGTGTCCTTTTATAAGTGTGGTATAGGGCACACACTGAATATTTGAAAAATTAAAATATATTAATGAATTATTCAATATATATAGTTCCAAAATAGAAAAAAGCTTATTATTATATGATATAATTGAGAAAACATCCATAAAATATAATTTATACAAGTTTTCATGTCATTTGAATCATTATATCTTTAATTTTACCCTCTATAAACATGTTTTAACCATAACTTTGGTAACATTTTTTACAATTTTTACAAATCATTATGACAAAAACATAATTAGGAATTATTTAATTATATTAATTATAATTATTAATAGTAAAAAATTCATTTTATCAATTTTAATTCACCAAAGTGTTAAATTTTAAATTTAAATTAAACACATAGACACGGTGAAATACCGTTTTCCAAAGAAAAGGGTTTCAAAAGCATAAAACAAATTTATATCAAAATTCAACATAAAATTGATTAATATAACATAAATTTGATTAATACTTATATAATTGGATTAGTATTACTTTTAAAATCATTTTAATAAAAAATAAAGTTGTTCAAATTATTTAAATGAAAATATAATAATAATAATAATAATAGTATTTTTAACTATTCATAAAAATATTTTTATTTTAATCTAATTATAAAACATTAAATCTAAAATAATTTTGACATTTTGATCTAAAAAATGATTTTTACTTTTATTAAATATTTCTAATAAAAGCTGGAAAAAAATTATTTATATTAGTTTCTCACAAAAATAAAGAAAAAATATTTTAATAAAAATGATTTTTTTAAAGCATATAAAGCCATTACTATAAATATATGTGAATTATCTAAAGGATTTATACATATTTTTAAAATGTGATTATTCATATTCAAACAATCATATTAATTTATTTTTTATAATTTTATATTATATTATCATTTATTTATACTCAGGGTTGTGTTTATTATAAGCTATCAAAAAAATAAATTTATTTGAAAATAAATATATCATAAAATCATGCGGTGTTACATTACACCCCCTTAATATAAATTTATCCCTAAAGATTATATCACTCTGATATAAGAAGATGAGGATATATTTTCATCATTACATTCTCATGTTCCCATGTAGATTCTTTGAATTTCTAATTCCTATACAGAATTTTAGCAAGGTAAGTAGTCTCATTTTTAGCACTCCATCTCTATGGTCCAAGAATGTACTAGTTTTTATTCATATGAATTGTCATGATCAAGTGGTATGACCTATGATTCTATTAGATGTGAAGGATTGGGTATGTACTTCCTCTATAGAGATTCATAGAACACATAATTAACTAGATATAGGTTCATGGAAATACAGAGTGATAAGCTACCTTCCATACGAGATCAAGAATCTTAATGTGGTAAATATTTATAGGGATTATGTTTCCTTTATTCTAGAATCTTAGAACATTATTCCATGGTGAAACAAACACCTTCCCCCAAACCTGAGAAACTAAATCTCATTGATAAATATTATCATTTCCTTTTTACCGACTATGAGATACTATTATGTGTGGTTGAATGGTTATGACTTTAATTTCCATTTTTAAAACTAAATCAGCACCTAATAGCTTTACTTGTTAAACATCAACATAGCATGTGGGAGTTCTAAACTTCGATCCATAATGGGATTCATAAGTAGCCATATGAATAGTCAAGTTAAATCAATTATAGTAAGAAAAATCTACAAGATAAATTTGTTGATCCCAATCACATTTGGATTATAGAAAATAATATACCAATGTATCACTAATGTTTTGAATGGTTCTCTTATATTGGACACCTATCTGAGGTTGATAACTATTGTTAATACGTAACTCTATATCCAAATACTATAGAATACTTTTCTAGGACATTGAGGTAAACCTCATATCCCAATCAAATAAAATTGAATGTGGTAGTTCATGAATCTTTTTCGTTTTCATAATGTATATTCAGGAAAGATGATAATGAGATAAATATTGTTTGATAGAAATGAAGTGTGTTGACTTTATAAGGTAATTGTCTAAAACTCAAATAGAATTATGACCTCTAGGTGTTTTGGGAAGCCTGAATACAAAACACATTGTTATTTTTCCCATTACCATTCAGTTATAGTCAATGTTTTTAACATCTCCTTAGAATTTTGTCTCTAAGGCATAATTCTCTTACATACCAAGCACTAAGATACAAACTCTACAAAATCTCTATCCATGTTATCCCACAAAAAATACTATTTTAGATATCTATATATCTTCATGATTCTTGGATTAATAATGATTTAAAAAATATGATCCTCCTTGAACGGATCCTTCCTCAAATGTGGATGGATAGAACACATACATGGTTCCTGGACCATAACATTCCACACAATCAAGTCTGAAATCAGGAACATTTGTATCCTTCTCACATGGCTCTACATACTCTTTCTGTACCTATATAGTCCTCGCTTTGAGAGACAGTTGAAAATTAATTTGAGAAAGATAATATTTATCCATTCCTTCACGATCTCTAGATCTATCCATTAAAAATAAATAAATATTGGATCTTTTATGGTCCTAATAAAAGATAATCTAGAATGATCATTTCGACTCAAATCATGATCATTCTTATTGGATTTCCCATGTTTTGGATGTATTGTGCAGTCATAATCCTTAATTAGATCCAACCATATTCTTTAGGTAATATTCAACTCTTTATATGATAATGTACGCAATAAAATTTAATTATCAGTATATGTATCAAAAATATCTCCAAAAAGATAATACATCTATATCTTTAATGAATCAATTACCATAGAAAACTCCAAATCATGTGTGGGGTAATTTTACTCATGAACCTTCAATTTTTGTGAGGAATAAACTTCCATAATATCATTCGGCAAGGGATAACATCCCAGTGCCTTCATTGATTCATCACTAAAGATCAGAAACCCTTCTCCACAAATGGGTAGTGTAAGAAAAGGTGTTTTAAATAACTTTATCTTCATTTACATGAAATTATAATCACATTCATATGTAAAAAGTAACTGTTATCCCTTTTAAGTTATCTTGGTGAGTGGATTATGTAGTTACAAAATAATTATACGAAAATAATTGATAATTTATATCCAAACCATGAAAATTGTGGATATAAGTCAAAGTCGTTGGCCAGGGAGAATGTTCAATAACTCCCATCATTGTTAGATCTATTGATATACATTCTCTTGAGATTATATAACAAAAAAATTAATCCTTTTATTGCTAAAATAAACACATGTAAAATTTTTCATATAGCTCCTCCTTCTTTAGGGTCTTTAGTAGAATCCTAGGGTGGTCTTCAACCCCTTTCATAATCATTGAATCTAAAATAATATCATCTATAAATACTACCAAAAACTGATCAAGGTAATCTCAATATATATTATTCATTAAATCCAGGATGATAGTAGGGACATTAGTGAAACAAAATGGATTCACTATATATTCATTGTGCTTATACCGTTAAATTAATGTTTTCATGGGTATATCCTCCTTGAACATTAATTGATGATATCTAGAATGAAGCCCAAAATTATAATTGTACTGATCTCTACATAGTTAATCAACCAAGTCATCAATATGAGGAAGAGGATACTAATTATTGATTGTGATCTTGTTAAGTTCCTAATAATTAGTGTATATCCACATTGATCTATCTTTTTTCTAAAAAAAGAGTATTTGAATCCTGAGGTGAAACACATGGATGAATAAGTCCCTTGTCAATATTTTCCTAGATTTTCTTCTTCAATTCATGTAACTATATCAACATCATTATATATGGTATTTTTGAAATATATGTAGCACTATATATGATTTCTACTAAGAAATCAACTTTATAATTAGGTGGTAGAATAATAAACTCTTCTAGAAATACATCAACAGACTCCCACACAATAGGCACATCATATTTGTCAATTTTATCCCCAACTATCTAAGATAAACACCCCTTTTTAATTAGAATCAATACCAATACAATAGATTAGATTTCCATAGGAAGTTCGTATTTTTCATCGCACAAATAAATGTGCATATTTTAGTCTATAAAATCAAATTTTACTTCCCCAACATGGAAATTAATGTGGGATTTCTCTAGGTATTGTTAACTCATGCATAAAATAACATCAAATCCAACCAGAGGAAAGATAATAAGATTTTTAGGAATCAAATTCCCACAAAGTTCAACCAGATAAAATTCATAGACATGAGATGAGATCATCATACCCATATTGGTTTTAATTAATAATTAAACATCTTATTTTTGGGGTTTAATTTTGATACCCTAAAGAAATTACTCAAATATAAAAGAGTGGTGTGATATAGAGTTAAATAATATATTTTTCATTCTTGGGTGGATGGTATGTGTACCATTCACCACATTATTATCATACCCCTTGTCAGAAAAAAGTGATCAGATGATATTTTACATTATATATTACTTTAAGTGGTTTCTATTGATGATAATTGTCATTAAAATTCAAATTTGAGCATTAGTAATCATAATAACTATACCCCTTTCATTTGAAACATTAGAGTGTTGATGGGGTATTCTATAGATATTTCTGTTTATTTTCATCATTGTCTAACTTCATCCCATCAGTCCAATATTTTACTACCTAATTTAATTCTGTCACTCACTTAAAACATTTACCAATAACCTTAAGAAAATATTCTGAAAGTTTGATTCTATAATTAAAGAATAGTGAAATAATTGTCATCTTCTTCTCTCTATGGTTTTTAGAATTTACTTTAAATTCCATCTCTCTTTTCTAATCATAACTATGATATTGATTTGTAACTAAAATCTCTATTTCCCCCATGATATCACATAAAATGGTTTTCACATAGATATTGAAGTCCCTTATGTCTAACACCCTTTTAAGACGTCATTTTAAGACACTAAAAAATCAATAACCCTTTATTTCTGGTTGGATGATAATACCAAAAACATTCCCACAAGTCTTAAAACATTTAACTCAATTGTAATAATGGATTCATATTCATTATTCTCTAGAAAAGGTAATTCCTTTACCATTATCATAATAATAATATAAAGAATTAACTTATTGAAAAATAATTTCTTAAACACATCCCTCTCTAAGAAGTCAATTTCTTATTATTTCCTCATATTCTTGATAATATTCAAGCACTAATCTTCTTCTACTTCAAATGATAGACAGATGAAATGTATTTTTCATGATTTTATCAGTGGATAATGGAAAATATAATTTCAATGGTACTAATAAATTTCTCATAAACTATTATATTAGTGGTCCCACTGAAATATGGTAGTCGTTAACTCAATATTGACTCAACATAATATGGTTATCTCCTTAACTCATTTGGATGTTTAGTGTAATTCATATCTTGAGGGGGTTTTATAATCATATGAATAAGATTTTTCATTCCATCTAATATTAAATTTGATTAATAAGGTGGATAATCCTTTTATTGTTCATTAGATTCAGCATTAACATGGTTCTTTTAGGTTCCAACCATTAACTAAAACCAAAAAACATACTATGAGAAATAATAGATGTAGTATAAAACCATATAATCATGAACAATTAATTTATAGGATAAAAAGTCATGAAACCTCATTTTCAATATATGAAACCTTATGTTTTTCGTAGATCATCTATAGTCATTATCTATTCAAATACTTTATTATGGTTCGTAAATAAAATTTGAATTAAACCAAACATATCCCCCAGGAGTGATAAAGTGGGTGTGTAGTAAGGTAACACTAACTATGCACAAGAATGAGGGATGGGGTATACTCAATGAACCATTTTCGTCGTTATTACCCCTAGATATTCCAAAATAGAATCTACTTCTAGTATCCAGACATACATGTTTTCCATAAATAACCACACTCCTTTATTTATCACATCATATGATGTTTTCTTATTAATTGGATTATCCTAATGGTTCTTACTAAACTGTTCCCATCCTAGTTTTCATACAAAAATATAAATTACTCTATTACTAAATATTACAAACTACAGTTTTCATACATATATATTACATCTTATTAGATTAATATTCATTACATAATATAATGATATATTCTAGAATCATATTGGTCTAATATATTTGGAAACATTTATATGTAAACGACTAGTTCATAAGTGAACTACAACATATTACGCTATGTTCTTCATAACAAGAAACCTTATTTAAAATATCATACTTAATACATTTATTCAAAATTAAAGGAAAGGAACCATAATAAAAGGGGAGATCATATCTCTAGTAAGGGTAGACAAGGGAAGAATCAATGATCACCAAAAAACAAAAAAATAATAGAATTAAAACATGGTAAGAACATTTAAAAAAATGAAATTTATATAAAAGATCATAATCTTGATTCATGGAACAAATCATGATAATTTATAAGCCCTGAATCATAAAGGAATCAAATAAAATGAGTTGTGAGTGCATAACATTGGAATAAGATATAAATTTTTGGCATACACATAAGTATATAAAATCATTACCTTAGTAGTAAATTATTACTTCCCAAATGATTATAGTGGATTGGAATTACTCATGAAACCATCTTAGCAGTAAAGGTTCACTCCCAAGACTATAATAGTGGATAGTGTCCCTTACTGAACTTGGTTCACTCCCCAATCCAACCATATTTGTTTCATGAGATATCCATCTTTACCCAATTCATTGGAGGGGTACATAATTCTATGACCACCAATCACATAATGAAAACCAAAAATATGTGTGCAACAGTTTTATAAAACATTCAACATATCATGAGAACAAGACCTAAAAAAGAAAACATGTTTCAAAAAAATATTTTCATCATAAAAATAAACCATCTATAAAAATATTAATTATATTATCATTGGTTCACTTAACCAATAAATATTTTTAAACAATAAAGGATTCTATCCAAGAAGAAAAATTATTTTAAAATATCACGTGGAACATTTCTTCAGGAAAATACCCTTTTTTACTTAGGATTCACATATTTAAAATAAAGAAATTTCAAAACTATTAAAGAAAATATATTCTTTTAATATTTCCTTGGAAAAATATAAATGAATATTAAAAGAATTTAGTGGTCATCATGGTGGGAAATTTTATTCATGTGAAAAACATTAAAACAAATATTCTTTTCATGTTTTAGATAAAATGGTCAAAAGTACCTCATTTGGAAAATTAAAAGAATATTAAATTAAAACATTATATAAAAATAAAACATGGCTTAAATTGACAATAAAAAATAATTTGTGAAAAGTTAAAAAAAATTGTAAACATATTTTGGAAACATTAACATGTAATCGAAAGGAATTTTGAACGAAGAGATAAATAAAGTTGATTTTCCTTAAAAAATTGTTTAGTATCTTGAGCACTTAAGGAGAGGAAAATTAAAGTAACGGTTTTATTATATATAAATAATTGTAGGAGGATAAAATTATTGAGATTACTGAGAGTTAGATCATAAAATGTCTTCATCATATACACAATCATAAACAATCCAGATAAATAATGAGATTGTAACATTAAACCCTTACTTGGGGTTTGACTACCTTAATACAAGTTTAACCCTCATATATAATAAATATATATTTATTATAACTAAATTCCAGAACCTTAATCATATATACCACACCATATATGATTACTTATTACCATTTTTCACACATTTATTAACAATTATTTATTAAAATTATTGTTTTTGGTGATAACTACTTCATTTTTCAGAAATGTTTTAGTTCAATAGTTTTGTTAATATTTCTTCGATAATGGTTCCATTATCTTAAAATTTTAAATAATGATATAAATATAACATATATTAATTATATACATATTTACATGCATCCATAAATTCTAAATATGGAAAAAATGAATTACACCTTTCATGGAGACGGAAGGTCGCACCGATGCATGAATGTTGTTTTCATTTTTCAACGTATGGAATGAAATATAGGTAAACAATAATTCAAATTTACATAATTATTATTATATAATAGATATAATATATATTTATAAAATCCATTCTTATTACCATCTATGTTAAATATAATTTAAAAATGAATTGCATCGCTTATTGGGGTGGTAGTCCACACGTACGTTTGAGTGATGTTTTCTGTCACGACCCGACTTTACCAGAAGGAGGTAAGTGTCAGAAGATTGCCAAGCCCTTCTTTATTTATGTTTAAGGAGAGATAATGACCTCTGAAACCTGCCTTCTATAGGTCTTGGAGTGGCGAATAGCACCAAGGGTATGGAAATCACACAAAAATGGAAGGCATTACCCTTTTTATTTTATAGGATCGGGAAATAAGATGATGAAACCCAAAAACACAAAAACTGAAAGATAAGTAAAGCCAAAAGTAAACCATTCCCACATGCATGTTCAAAATTAAAAGATACATGATACAAGAACTCCAAAGATAAGGTACCAAAAGAACGAAAAATGACAACAGAAAATGCCGCCAGGTCCAAGCTAGTACGGTCCCACATGATCCCTGAAGTCCTCCTAGAAACCTGAAAACAGTTTCATATATGTAGGGTGAGCATACAAGTATATTCAGTAAGGAAAACCCTAAATCTCTCATGCACATGTGGGGAGATGTACTAAAGTCCCGTGAGAAACAGACAACTAAACACTATCAAGGAGTTCATCCATCCCACTCACCGGCCGAACTCACCAAATAACGCAAGAAAGTAATGTATAATAAAAGCATATTGATGTTTGGGTACCCTGTGCCACTTTCCCACTAGTTATTTAAGTCATCCTATGAATCGAACCAATCCCGCCATTCTCACTACAGTCCCACTGCCACACCCACCCGCACACACCTGGGCCGTATCCTCACGCAGTCCCACTGCCAAACCCCACTCGCAAACACCTGGGCCACAACTGTCACACGTAACCACGCCTGCAATCACCTAGGCTAGAACAACCACCACCACGCCTGAAGACACCTAGGATAGAAGATCTACTGCCACACCCGAATACACCTGGGCCTCGTCCTGAAGACACTTGGGAAACCACCTGCCCACACACACCTGGGCCAACCACCACACCACCCTGCCTGAAGGTTCTTGGGATAATAATGGACTTCAGGCCATCACAGCCTACCCGAAGATACTTGGGCTATCTGGGAAAGGGAGCAGAAAGGAGCGAATAACCAGCCACTAATAGAAGTGTTGGGAAAAACACCCTCCCCCGTGAACTGGGGGTGTTCGGCACTAAGTGCTCAACTTGGGTGTGGAGCGAATAAGAAACACAAAAACTACAATTATATGTATAAGTACCAAGCACTCACCCAGCTTAGGTTTTTCTTCAACAAGCCTAAAGAACACAATCAGTACCATGTCCAATCATAACTCACACCAAACCAAAACCCATTTGTCCCATCCTTGTTTACATGTTCAGTAATAATGTTTAAAAAGTTTCCGCACCTACATGGGCAACTAGAAAGCATAGGCACAAGCCAAGGGAAAAGCTCAGTCAAACATCAACTTAAATGTTCACACCCGATTCTCTTGTAAAGCCACAACAATAAAAGAGATAATAGGCCCCTCAAAGTACTGGAACCAAGGAAAACTCCAAGATGTTACCTAAACCTTCTATAACCAAAGGGGCTAGTGATATCCCTCGAAGTAATGGAAGCAAAAGGTAAACCCGAGACACTATCTCGTGTCCCCCAAATTCCAGGAGCAGACAGTTTCTCAACAACATAGGATCCCACCCCAATTCATGATATAGAAAAAGTAACCACATGACTTTAAATTCACAACTAAAAGCATAACCACAGGGGATCCCATCCCCACCCACATCACCCAGAAATCGGCCCGTGAAAGGAAACAACCAAACCACTACCACCAACACAAAGCAGGCCCATGCTGGTATTTTCATATTTAAAAGATTTAACACACTCCATGAATTCAATTTTGGTGTGATTTAGCTGGGCTTATCATAGAAAGGGTTGATCCTGGTGCTTTCAATTTATTTAGCCAATTATACGTAATTAACCAAATTCATTTACGCAGCAGAGGTTCATAATCACGATACAAGCCTTTCAAACATCCCTAGAGGAAAGGAATTGTTAGTGCACAGACAAAGACCACCAATTGCCTTGATTCTCAGAAGGCCTAAGCCCGCACAATTCAGAAGTCATTAATCAGAGCATCATCGATCACAGCCCTCCCCTTCATTCTTTAGAATCCATTTATTATCTTTATTAAAGTTTGTTTCATCCAATTCTACGGATACAATGGAATACCCACCCGGACTGATACATATAAAGGAGATATGAAGGTGAAACCCTACTTGATTGATCAATGATCTAAGTTTATCTTCACTCTTCATGCGCCAGAAACAGGGGATGAACGATTTGCAGGGGGGCTCGGGAACTCAATCACGAGCAGACGAAATGATGGGAGGGTGATCGAGAAAAAGAAACCCAGGGAGAACCCTTTAGTTTATAAGGACCAGGGACAATTGAGAAAAAGAACGCGAAACCGCGTAAGGAGCGGGGTCGTGGGTTGACCACGTGGCCCCACACGTCATAAAGGGCCCCGTCTTTAGGGGTGGTTTAAACCAATCCGCACACCTCGTCGAACATTTCATTAAATGCCATTTATGGGTGTTACTTGGATTTAAAACAAGTTAAAGTGGGTCAAAATAGGGTTTAAAACCAATTTTGCGAGGATGCGCTACTGAATAACTCGTGGGGGCAGGGTCCACCAGTTAGTCGAGCTACCGGTAGAGGGAGCTACCGGTAAGCAGAGCTACCGGTAGACCGAGCCACCGGTAGGCAGAGCTACCGGTAGGCTATAGCTACCATTAGACAGAGATACCGGTAAACCGAGCTACCGGTAGGCTGCAGCTACCGGTAGACAGAGCTACCGGTTGACAGAGCATCCGGTAGGATGCAGCTACCGGTAGACAAAGCTACCGATAGACCGAGCTACAGGTAGGCTACAACTATTGGTATACTAAGCTACTGGTAGGTAGAGCTACCAGTAGGTAGACCTACCGGTATGCTGCAGCTGCCGGTAGACCGAGCTACCGATAGGAAGAGCTACTGGTAGGCTGCGGCTACCGGTAGATCGAGCTACCGGTAGGCCTGCTACCGGTATTCTAAGGCTACTGGTAGGCCTATCGTTAGGGGTCAAAAGTTCACCGAGAATCCTTGATTACTTTCCCAAACTACCCAGAACACCCAACATCAGATTTTTACAAAATAATGGACCCCCAAAAACTCGAGCCATTACATCAGATACCTCTCAAACTATTCTTGCCCTCGAGAATCAAAACAACCAGAAGGAAAGAGAGGGTCCGAACAACCACCTCGAAAGATACCTCTCAGGAGCGAACCCCATTGTTAACTAAAAACACCTTCCCCTTAAG
Organism: Viscum album; assembly: GCA_963277665.1. Classification (NCBI taxonomy): domain Eukaryota; kingdom Viridiplantae; phylum Streptophyta; class Magnoliopsida; order Santalales; family Viscaceae; genus Viscum; species Viscum album. The sequence goes on along the minus strand of OY728155.1, from coordinate 117,696,492 downwards.
AACCAAGAAACATACCATTCCAAACTGCCCAGTCATGTGGGGTGGGGAGTCTCTTCCCCCATGTCAGTATACTATCTTCTTTGGGCGGCACTGACTCGCCCGCACGGGTTTAATCGCAGCCACCTTAATGCATCTTGATTAGGGGTCAAATCCTCCCCTCCCCATAGCCAAGACTTTTCACACACATTCATGGAGGAAAGAAAAACCACATATTTTATAGCCGACAAGGTAAAACTCTCCACTACAACAAGTATAAACAGAACAACACAAATCTCAAAACAACTCTTGGTACTGGGCACGCATCTGTGCTTCCCTCTCCCACGTACTCTCCTCAAGCCCACCATGTCTACATAACACACGAACCAAGGGAATGGTTCTCCCACGAAGCACCTTCTCTTTGCGATCCTCGATCATCACTGGTCTTTCCACAAAGGTCACGTCTTCCTCGACGTCCAACTCTCCCCAGCCGAGGACATGTGAATCATCGTGCAGATACCGACGGAGCTAGGACACATGGAAAACATCATGTATCCTCAGTATCGGTGGTGGTAACGCTAGCTGATAAGCCACTTTGTCGACCTGCCGCAACACTTCGAAGGGTCCGATGAACCCGGGATAAAGCTTACTCCCCTTGCCGAACCTCCTTTGTCCATGCCGAGGGGAGACCTTTAAGAACATTTGGACTCCACCCTCAAACTGTAAGGGCCTTCTCCGGATGTCAGCATACAACTTTTTTTGGTCCTGTGCCACCTTCATCCTTTCCCATATATGCTGAACCTTCTCTATCGTGTTGTGCACAACCTCCGGTCCAAGGATGTCCACCTCTCCGACTTCGGTCTAACACACAGGTGAGCAGCACAGCCTCCCGTACAAGGTTTCAAACAGGGCCATACCAATAGTAGAGTGATAGCTGTTATTTTAGGCAAACTCTACCAGAGTAAAGTGTCGCACCCATGATCCTCTTGAGTCTATAACGCATGCCCACAACATATCCTCCGAGGTATGGATGGTGCGCTCTATCTGTCTATCTGTCTGGGGATGGAAAGCAGTGATAAGACGTAGTTGGGTGCCAAAAGCATGCTGCAATCCTCTCCAGACTCATGAGGTAAACCATGAATTCCTATCTGAGACTATGGACCTTGGAACTCCATGCAACTGCACCACCTCATCCACGTTCCTTTATGCCAAAGCGTCCACTGCACTCAACTCCTTAGTCGCCAGAAAGTGAGCCGATTTCTTTAACCGGTCCACTACTACCTAGATGGCGTTGCATCCCCCATGAACCCTGGGTAGTACCATGACTAAATCCATCGCGATTTCCTCCCACTTCCACTCGGGAACATCTAGAGACTGTAGCAGGCCGCCTGGAACTCGATGTTCAGCCTTCACCTACTGACACACTAGGCACTTGGCCACAAACTCTTCCACTGTTCGCTTTACTCCGGGCCACCAAAACTGTGTCTTCAGACCCTGGTACATCTTGGAAACTCCCGAGTGCACTGATAGGGGTGATTTGTGGAACTCACTAAGAACCTTGCCACACATCGCCTCTGGAACAAACAGCTTTCCTCGAAAAAGCATCTGGTTCTGACCATCCTCGGTCCACCCTTCCGGAGCACTGCTCTGGTCAACTCGGTCACGCATCACTTCGCACCCTGGGTCTCCCCACTGAGACTCCTCCACTTGCTGTAATAGAGAATACTGCACTGTCATCTGATACAGGAAACCTCTACCACCATCCGTCATCGCATCCAGGTGCAAGGAAGCCAACTCCTCCATCGCCTTCCAGGCGTCTGCCGACTCTCAGACCGCATCATTCTGTGACCACCTACTCAAAGCATCGGCCACTACATTGACCTTCCCTAAAGTGTAGGAAATCTCAATTTCGTTATCCTGGAGTAACTCCACCCACCTTCGATGCCGCAAGTTTAGGTCCTGCTGGGAGAAGATATACCTCAAACCTTTGTGATCAGTGAAGACCACAAAGAGTTCTTCGATGAGGTAATGTCTCCATAACTTTAGCGAAAAAACGACCGCTGCGAGATCTAAGTTGTGGGTGGAATAATTACAATCATGAGGGCGTAGCTTCCAAGACCCATAAGAGATCACCCATTGTCGCTGCATCAACACACATCTGAGGCCTTTCCCTGAAGCATCACAGAACACCTCATACGCCACCCCTACTTCTGGTAGTCTTAGCACTGGGGCACTGAACAACTTCTCCTTCAGATAGCCAAAGGCTGCCTCGCTTTGCTCACTCAACACGAAAAATGGGTCCTTTTTGGTCAAGGCTGTCAAAGGGGCTGCAACTCAAGAGAAGTTGGGTATGAACCTCTGATAGTAACCTCCCAGCCCAAGGAAACTACGAACCTCTACCACATTCTTGGGTGCTTCCCAAGAAACAACTTCCTTAACCTTTGATTGGTCCATAGCTACCCCCTGTTCGGATACAATGTTCCCAAGGAAGTGCACTTTTCGCATCCAGAACATGCATTTTTACAACTTCCCATAGAGATGGTGCTATCGAAGGACCCCCAAAACCATCCTCAAGTGCTCCACATAGTCCTCCTCTGATCTAGAATAGATCAAGATATCATCAATGAAAACAACTACAAACCGATTCAGGTACTCCCGTAAGAAGGAGTTCATAAGCCCCATGAACACAGCCAGGGCGTTCATAACACCAAAAGGCATGACTACGAACTCGAACTGTCCATATCTGCACCTGAAGACCATCTTCGGGATGTTGCCATCTTTCACCCTCAACTAGTGATACCCAAACCATAAGTCGATCTTCGAGAACCATCCTGCACCTTTCATCTGGTCGAAAAGATCATCTATCCTCAGAAGAGGGTAGTGATTCTTGATCGTCACCTGATTCAGCCTAGTGTAGCCTATGCACAAACTGAGACCACCATCTTCCTTCTTTGCGAACAAGACTGGAGCACCCCATAGTGACGCACTTGGTCAAACATAACCCCTCTTCATCAGATCATCAATCTGAATTCGCAAATCTCATAGCTCCAAAGGTTCCATCCGGTAAGGAGCCATAGAAATGGGATGAGTACCAGGCTGCAAGTCTATCCCAAACTCAATATCACATCGATGGGGTAGAGTTATTACCTCCTTAAGAAATACTTCCATAAACTCACTAATGATTCCTGGCACCTCCACCATCTCAGCATCCACTGACCCTACTAACATCTCGGCTAACTAGTAGAGGAGGGGTTCCTCCCGCTTGCAGCCCTTCTGACTGCTCCTCTCGCTGGTGAAAGTAGCATGCTGGACGCCCAAGTCTGAGAACACAACCCTTCCTCGGAATCAGTCGATGATGGAACACATAGAGAACATGCAGTCGATTCCTAGGATGACATCATATCGCTGTATCTATAGTCGTAGTAGATCCCTGACCGACTGATGTGGCCCTATCATCAGTATGCATCCTCAACAAACACATAACAAGTCGGTCTGACCTCCGACTGCTGTGCTCAGCACCAGGGGCACTAGAAGTCTCTCTGCATCTAGAACCAAGGCATGGGCTAGACTGGGTGCAACAAAGGAGTGTGAAGCTCCAGTATCGAACAAGGCAAAAGCAAGTGTGCTAAACAAATTGATCATACCTCGAACGTCCTTCGTCCCTGCTAGAACTGCTACCTCTATGGTGTGCAACTGTCCTTGTCTAGCTCCTCTTCCCCTCAGTTTTCGGCCACCTCCCCGACCATGCCCTGGTCAAGGTCCTTGAGGAGCACCCTGAGGTCTGCCCCCTCTTGCAACGTCTGCCCTCAGAGGAGCGGGAGCTCGCTGCCCATGCTGCTGCTGCTGGAAGGGCCTAACTGGAAGCTGCCGCTGGGGCGGGTGATGGGCCTGTCAACCACCGTCGTATTGTACTTGGTCCGGGTACAGATTTTGGAGATGTCCATCGCTCCCACAGATGAAGCACCTCGGTCATGGACCCGAAGGTAAAGGGCGAGGACCGGGGGACCAGAACTAGAATTGCTGTAGCCTGCTCCCTTTTGGTCGGAACCTAGAGGGTCTCGATGCTGGAGGTCCGATGATGACAGCCTTTCCCTTTGAAGGTCCTAGATGAATCCCCTCTCTCGACACACTGCCCAACATGTTCATCCTCTCCACCACCTTTTTCTTTCTTCTGGACCTCCATGTATGTCGGCAAGGTGAAGGGCATAAGAGTGTACTGATGGGAGGGTCGGAGCGCCTCCTCTAAACGTCTTGCCCAAGACTCCTTGTCTGAAAAGAGTTCTGGAGAAAAATGTAGGAGGTCCTTGAACTTGATCCCCAGCTCCCTTACTAACATACTCCCCTAGTGGAGGGAGAGTAGCTCATGCCTCTTCTCCGCTTTCGTCATAGAAGAGAGGAATTCCACCCACAACTCCTTCTCAAAATCATCCCATGCCACCTCATCCTCTCTCTTCTCCCCAAGGTAAAGCGTCCACCACTAACGCGCTGCTCCCCACATCGGGCTGATGGCCAGAAGAACCCAGTTCTCAGTTGGGGCCCGAATCATGTCGAAGGCTATCACCATCTCCTCTAGGCAACTCTCGGTCTTCATGTCAGAAGTGTTGCCCTCATACTTCTCGAGGGTCTGTCGCTGGAAGGCCCAAAGTGTCTTCTGCCACTGGTCATCCTCCACCTCTCGATCAGCTCTCCGCCGATCGACCAAGGTAGTCTCCTGGGCCTCGATCGCCCGCATCACACGTGATCGCCTATCATGTGCCATAGTTCCATGGTAAACAAGGAATTCCTAAGCCCAATTAGTGAAGAATACTGTTCTTAAAAAAATCTCTTAATATTCTTATTGATTCCTATTCCCAAACCACCCATGAAACACGAGAACACAAGTCATTATGATGCATGAAAGTTTCCTAAGATCTCTACCCTACAATCAGTGTGGTCTTTCTTGGTCGTTTGGTAGGTCCAGATTCCTTACATCAGATCACGAGGGGCCCTAAAATCATGTGTCCTAGCCGGTCCTCCCTGGCCTAATTCTCGCACGAAGGTCACCCAACAATGTTGCCCTACCATCCCATGCAATCCTCACTGTGCCTAACTCTAGACTCCATCCTATCTCTCAACCTCCTCTGATACCATTCTGTCACGACCCACCTTCACAAGAAGGAGGGAAGGGTCATCAGATTGCCAAGCCCTTCCTTCATTAAGTTGAAGGAGAGATAATGACCCCCGAAACATGCCTTCTATAGGTCCTGGAGTGGTGACTTGCACCAAGGGTATGGAAATCACACACAAATGGAAGGAATTACCCTTTTTGTTTTATAGGATCAGGAAATAAGATGATGAAACCCAACAACACCAAAACTGAAAGAAAAGTAAATCCAAAAGTAAAGAATTCCCACACGCATGTTCAAAAGTAAAAGATACATGATACAAGAACTCAAAAGATAAGGTACCAAAAAAAAGAAAAACAACAATAGAAACTACCCCAAGGTCTGAGCTAGTACGGTCCCGCACGATCCCTGAAGTCCACCTAGAATCCTGAAAACAGTTTTATATACGTAGGGTGAGCATAAAAGTATACTCAGTAGGGAAAAACCTAAATCTCTCGTGCACAAGTGGGGAGACATACTAATGTCCCATGGGAAACAGACAACGAAACACTATCAAGGAGTTCATCTATCCCACTCTCTGGCCACACTCTCCAAATAACGCAATCATGTAATGTATAAGAAAATCACATCGATGTTTGGGTACCCCACACCACTTTCCCACGTGTTATTGAAGTTATCCTATGAATAGAACCAATCCTGCCATTCTCACCGCAGTCCCACTGCCACACCCACTCGAACACACCTGGGCCATATCCTCACGCAGTCCCACTGCCAAACCTCGCCTGCAAACACCTGGGCCACAAATGTCACATGTAACCACGCCTACAAACACCTAGGCCAGAACAACCACCCCCTAGCCCGAAGACACCTGGGCTAGAAGATCTACTGCCACTCTAGAAGACACATGGGCCTCATCCCGAAGACACTTGGGAAACCACCTTCCGCACACACCTGGGACAACCACCACACCGCCCTGCCTGAAGGTTCTTGGGATAATAATGGACTTCATGCCATCACAACCTGCCCGAAGATACTTGGGCTATCCGGGAAAGGGAGCAGAAAGGAGCTAATAAACAGCCACTAATATAAGTGTTGGGAAAAACACCCTCCACCATGAAATTGGGGTGTTCTGTAGTAAGTGCTCAACTTGGGTGGGGCACGAATAAGAAACACAAAAACTACAAGTATATGTGTAGGTAACAAGCACTCACCCAGTTTAGGCTTTTCTTCAGCCAACCTAAAGAACACAATCAGTACCATGTCCAAGTCACAACTCACACCAAACCAAAAACTACTTGTCCCATCCTTGTTTACATGTTCAGCTATAATGTTTAAAAACATTCCGCACCTACTTGGGCAACTAGTAAGCATAAGAACAAGCCAAGGGAAAAGCTCAGTAAAACATCAACTTAAACGTTCACACCCAGTTCTCTTGTAAAGCCACAAAATCAAAGGAGATAAGAGGCCCCTCAAAGTACTAGAACCAAGGAAAACCCCCAGATGTTACCTACACCTTCTGCAACCAAAGGGGATAGTGAGATCCCTTGAAGTAATAGAAGCAAAAGGTAACCCCGAGACACTGCCTCGTGTCCCCCAAATTCCAGGAGCCAATAGTTTCTCAACAACAGAGGATCCCACCCCATTTCTTGATATAGACAAAGTAACCACCGGACCTTAAATTCACAACTGAAATCATAACCACAGGGGATCCCATCCCCACCCACATCACCCAGCAATCGGCCCTTGAAAGGAAACAACCAAACCACTACCACCAACACAAAGAAGGACCATGCCAATATTTTTATATTTAAAACATTTAACACACTCCATGAATTAAATTTTTGTGTGCTTTAGCCGAGGTTATCACAGAAAGGGTTGATCCTAGTGCTTTCAATTAATTTTGCCAAATATACGTAATTAACCAAATTCATTTACACAGCAGAGGTTCATAATCACGATACATTCCTTGAAAACATCACCAGAGGTAAGGGTTCGTTAGTGCACAAACACAGACCAGCAACGACCTTGATTTTTAGTAGGCCTAAGCCCGGAAAATTCAGAAATCATTAATCAGAGCATCCTCGACCACACCCCTCCCCTTCATTCTTTAGAATCCGTTTATTATCTTCATTAAAGTTTGGTTCATCCAATTCTACAGAAAAAAAGCATACCCACCCCGCATGATACACATAAAGGAGAGACGAATGTGAAACCCTACTTGATTGATCAATAATCTATGTTTATCTTCAAAACTTCACCGTGAAGACTTGATAACTTTCCCAGACTACCCAGAACACCCAATATCATATTTTTACAAAGTAATGGACCCCCAAAAACACAGGCCATTACAATATCCTTTTCTTGAAGATTTGAATGTAAGAAGGTAGATGTGATATTATATTTAAATAATTATAAGTTTTTTCATTAATATAATTTATATACATTAAATATATTCATCTATTTATTCATAATAGGCATTCATGGAAAAGGAATTACGTTGGTTCATGAGGTAGTAATCTAAGGTGCACACGATCAACGGTTTCATTTACCATATGATGGAATTGTAGAATGATATAGGTTATGTCATTAACATAATAACATATAATTATATGGAATACATTGGTTATATTATTATATCCTTGTTTAATGGTTATTAATTATACCTTTGCTTTAGACAACTTCTTTGTGTTTGTATCCAAAGCATTCCTAGCATGGTTTTAGGATGAAACCCGGTATTCTATGTCATGTTGTATAGATTTAGGTATGATATTTGGGATGATATATTAAAAATCAAATGTATCATTAAGTGTGGAGAGTAGAGGATTGGGGGTATCCTTTTCTAAGTGGGAAAGATGACACACTTGATTTTTTTTAAGAATAACTTATATTATTGTATAATTCAAACCATATGGCACCAAAATAGAGTATTAGAGAATATGATATGAGTTCGTTTTTATATATGAAAATAAAATAAAATTTTGACAAGTTTTTCGGTCATTTTAACCCTTTGATATTTAGTTTAACCACCGATAAACCTATTTTAATGTTAACCGTAGAAAAATATTTGTTATATTTTTAACATTAATTATGACCAAAACTTATGTTGAACTTATTTAATAATATTTATTATTATGATTAAAATAATTAATCAATTTGATAAATTTTAATTGATAGATTTTGTAGAATTTAATTTAAATTTAAACCCACAAACACGATGAAAATCAGTTTTCCAAAGAAAAACTTTTCATAAGTATAAATTTTTTATATAAAATTTCAAAATAATATTGAGTTAACTTAACAAAATTGGATTAATAATAATATAATTTTACTAGTTTTACTTTGAAATAATTTTTAAAACCAAATGTAGCATTTTAAATTTTTTAAATTAAAATAAATCTTTTAACAAAATTCATTATTTTTCGCTACTCATCGAAAAAGTAATCTTTTAAGAAATCTATCAAAAATTAAATCCAATATTATTTTAAAATTATGATTTAAAAAATGAATTTAATTTTTTCAAATACATTTTATATAATTTTCAAAAAAAATTAGTATCTCCAAAAAAATCAAGAAATATTGGTTTAAGGAAAAATTATTTTTTAAAAGAATATAAAAACATTAATAAAAATATATTTTATTTACTAAAAAATTTTATACTTGTTTTTAAATTTTGGTAAATCCTATCCATACCAATAATTTTTTCCCTAGTTTATAATGGTCTTCTATCTTAGGGTTTATTTAGAGTTGTGGGTGTGTGTATCACAAGCAATCAAAAAATAATTTTTTTTGAAAATATGTATATCATAATCTCACGGTGGGACACTTATAATATATCAATTTTTTTAAAAATATGTACCATTTTTATAAAAATATCCAATAATTCCAGCATCATATATATATATATATATTCTACACTATATACAACACATCTATGGGACACCAAATAAAATAACAACATCGAATAAAAAAATACTAAGGAGGTTGTGAGACAAAAAAGCCTCCCAATCTACTACAACCAATCAACTAGGAAGTTATTCATAATTTATTTACTCTTGGATTGATCTCCTTCTATAATTACAACACCATAATATTTTATATATATTTCTTTTAAAACAAAATTAATGTATTTGATTAATTTCTGTACACACAACCCCGAGTCTAAATGAAAAGTGATAAGGTAAGTAGTTTTAACCTAGAAATAAATCATATGAATAATAGTTAACAAATTATATAATGTTTTAAATTAATTAATTTTATTGATTAATTCATAATAAATAAGTACTCAGATTTTAATAAAGTCATTTATGCTTAAAAAATTATTCTTATTTCATTTCCAATGAAAATGTTATAATTAATTTCTTCCATTTTTAGAAACATTTTTGATGAAATAAATATTATTTTTTAAATAATAGTTTCTCTTTTATCTTATGATGATTTTTTGTGTTTTTTCTAAAAAATTTGATTTTTAGGTGAATAGTGAAAATAACGTTTTTAAATATAAACAATAATTTTTGACATTATTAGTATATAAGTATGAATTGGATATTTTCAAAAAAAACACTGAGATAAAACTTTTATTTTATAATTGAATTTATAATTTAAAAAATATTTCATTAAATTTTAAAAACCCCTATTTGAAATTTCTGATTTCAAGTTCTATTTTCAAAAAAAAATTAATACATTATACATTTAGTATTTTAAAATTAATTTTTATCACTTATTAAAATTTAATAAAAGTGGATATAATTTTTTGGAATAATTAGGTATAATTTATATAATAATAAAAATTTTATTTTATGTATTCAAGGATAAACTACCTAAATAAAAAACTAGTTTTCATAGTGAAAATTAAAATAGTAAAAGTGAGTAACCTTAGACGTAAAGGGAATAACATGTTTAAAATACATTTATATTTAAATTTTAGAGGTTTTAATCAAACTTATATCATATCCCCTTTATTATGTTTTAATTTTTGAGTCACTTTTCTTTATATTTGCTTCCCATTTTTGAAAACATTTTTCTATTTACAAAAACTCTAATCCTTCTCAGTTATAAAAGGGAAACTTATATCATCGCTTTCTTAGAAAACAAAATCACTTATGTTTTACCCAAACTCTACCAAAACCTCTCATAAACACTCCATTACAACATAAGGAGGTTAATTTATTCTAAAAATTCAATACCTCAATGTTTAAAACCCCAACATAATGAAGATAACAGAAGACATGTCGTATATGTTTTTGACCTGGCTTTATTTTTTTCTATTTATTTATGATATTTTATAATTCATAAAATTTAATATTACTAAATTAAAATGATATCATCTATATTATTATTTTATTTGTATAATATTATAATTATTGTATAATCATTAACATTCTTCTAATTTTCCATTAAGAAAAATGAAAACATTATTCAGGTGTTGTTCGGACTACCACCTCCATGAATAAATGTGTCATTTTCATTCACTTAAATACATGGTAGGTTATATTAAATTTAATGTTTATATGTGATATTTTTTATATATTAATTTTTCTTTAATGCATAATTATTATATCTATTTATTTCCTTCCATCCATTATAAAATTGAAAATCACTCGTGCGTGTGTATGGACTATTGTCTCCATGTAGTGATGTAATTTGTTTTTCATTACAACTTTATATGAATTATTATAAATTTATATATAATAAATATATATGATATTTATAACATGAATAACATTCTATAGATAAATAAATAATTATCAAATTCCATGGACCACAACTACTGATCCCAAACATACATGAAAAATGAAGTATGTAACATAATAAATTATTATGATAATGAAAGATTGTTAATGATTGGGTGATTAAATATAATAATTAAACCACATATGCTATTATAGGTTTTATTATCTTTATTTTATATAATTATAACATATTACAATTTTTTATAAATGAGTTAAGAGTTCTTAAGATGCAAGATGGACTTGAGGTATGGGATTGTCATCTAAAATTGTCTTCTTTGGGGCACATTTCATGTCATACACCTATCTTATTTTTTGAGGCTTATCTAATACCCCTTTTTATTTTTTATAATTTATATCCCTAAATTAATATTATATAATGTTTCATGTGATTTTATTTATTTCTTGGGGGTTATAAATGAAACTTTACCCAATCAGTAAGGGTTTTTCATATCAGTTTTTCCTTGTTGAGACTAGTTTAATGTAATGCACCAATTGATAATCTATATTGTGTATATAATACAAAAGATTTTATTTTTCTACAATACATTATTTAATACGTGGGAATAAAAAATCCATATCATTTTCAATCTTCCTTTAAATTTATATTCAAACAAATTTAAAACACTCTATGGGTTCTATATTATAACATCATTTTTAATGTGAATGTTGATTCTTAGATTATTTATGATAAAATCATATTTTATAACTCTATAAAGTCTTAATTATGTCTAATAATATATATATTTCTTGGTATTTCATGTTTTAATTCCATCTTCCTAACTTTAGGTACTCAATATAATGAAAGAATGTTTCTAAGGAATATTAACATTGTTTTTATATTCAGTCGGAAATATTTTCTTCCATGAAAACATTTTTTTAAAAACATTTCATTATTTTTTTAATATTATCAAATGACTAATTAAATTAGTTATTAACTATATTTGAATTTATTTATCATGACTTAAAATCAATCTTCTTATCATTTTTCAAACTAGGCAATTTTAAATTCTTAATGGAAATTTGAATGAGGTTTTTGTTTTAATCTAAACCGTATGAACTAACTTCCCCTAAAACATGAATAAAATATTCTTAAAAGTTTTATTTATATGTTTCCTTGGATATTTTAAGAATCAATGTTTCCTTAATATTTTTTGGAAATTGTTAGATTGTAATAAACTGATTTCTATATAAAAAGGGTATTTCTTCAAGAAATTTTCCTATGATCCTTTAAAGTTATTTTTCATATATAACATATTTTACAATTTTGTATGTTTTACAAGTGTTATGACCCAATGTTACCATATTCATTTTTTCTATGGATGATTTAATAATATAATGAAATATTTTTTGTGGAAATTTTTTATTTCTATGTTTTATTCTTTTATTTAATTATTAATGTTTACATGATCTAGATTCATGAATATGAATTGATTATGACTATGTGATGGGCGGTTCTGTTATAAACAAGTACTGGTGGATTTCTATATAACAGGCAATGTATTTTTATTTATAAACCAACTGTGGGTCGTTATGTAATAATGATTGGATGGTTGGGTCTATTATGGACCTCCAATACATTGGGAAATGATGACATAGTTGAGAAACTCCTAAGAAACAATGGAGTTAATAAACTTTTAATAGATAATGGAGTTAACAGGATGGGTGTTACAACTATGATAATTTTGGAAATAATAAGGTAGTCATTTACATTATGGGGATTTAACCACCATGATAGTTCTGGGAGTGATGCTTGACTATGGAAGTTATTTTTTTGCTAATATGAATGCCTCAAACTTATATCTTTTGTTTATGTTATGATCTCATGGGGTGTAACTGATTATCAATGATTCCTCAATTTTATGTCTTATGTCACATTATTCATAAAACTTCATTCCAGTGTTTATGATTATGATCAATGATCTTATGAGTATAGTTTTATAATTTTGATCTCATGGACTCATACCCTTATACTCATGATATGATTATATTCGAACATTGATTAATATATTCCTTGTTTTGCCTTATTGATAATATAATATCACCCTTTATTATGGTTCTTTTTCCCTAGGTTATTAATAACACTTTTAAGTATATCATGTATAAGAAGGGTTCTAGTTTTGAAGAACATAATGAGAGATAATGTAGATCATTTATACACTAGTTTTTTATGTATCCATGTTTCCAAATACACTATAAATATATGGTTCTAGAATGGATCATATTGATATGTAATTAATATTATGATAATAAGATATAGTGGTCATATACTAAATGTATGGGTCTCTAAATTTGGTATGAGAAGAATTTTTCATTACTTTTTGAAAATAATATGAGAGAACATTAATGAAAATCCAAATGATAAATCAAATAATAGAAGAAAATATTGAATTATTGTAAATAATGGAAGTGAGTTTTTGTAATAAAATACATACTTGTATATATACAAACAAGTTTAGGTAGCTATAGAATAGGTAGGCCTAGGGGTAACAACTCTAAATAGAGAATATTGGGTATTGAATCGATCATCACTGATGCATTATTAGTGAACCTAAAACTATGCACCTAGTTAAACACAGTAAGGGGATATTCATTTATTAATTTAAGTTTCAGTGAAGATAAATTATGAATTATTTGGGTAAATAATGTCCTTGGATAACCAAGGATAAAACTATGGTTTGATATATTAAAAAGAAGGAGTCAAGATTTATAAATTCAATAAATTATTTTAATTATAAAAAGATTTCCTACTATGATTATTTTTTATCACACTATGTTTTTCAGTTTGATTTAAATATTGGAACCAAAATGATCCATTTTAATACTAAATATGATAAAATTTTCAATGTCTCTCCTCCAAATAAATCAAATAGTATGGGATCTGGAATGAAAAATAATTTTGATATTCTAATAAAACATTATGAAAACATGTATCATATTGAGCTTCCAAATTAGTAGAGGAGGGAATAAAATACTATTGATACCTTGAAGAGGAAATTTCCTCCAACTTTTAGCAGTTTTGTTGATCAAATAATTTATAAAAAATGGATTAGTACCGCTAAAAATAACTTTTTCATTCTCAAATGATTGTAACATGTAATTTTTAACTTATTTTTTTTATCATTTGTAATGTGAAGAGGCTCAATGGTGTACTCTTGTTATGAATGTGAGGAAATGGGAATAAATTTACTTCTTGTAGGGGGGTGAGTATAAGAGTTTGTTTTTGAATAAGTTCGTTTATAATATTCTACATATGAAAATAGAGAATGAATTACTTGCAATAAAACAAAATTACGATGAATCTATTAGTACCTAGGAAGAAAACCTTATGACAATTGTGAGGAATTATTCTGGTATTATCATCAAACATAAAATTAAGATTGATCAATTATTCAGTCACATCAAAACATATCTTTAAAGGGAGTAGTCTATAAGAGACATTATTATCTATGAAGAAATCATTTAATGTGTTATTATGGTGTAAATTGATATTAGAGTCACCCATAAAGATCAAGGTTTTGGTAAGAAAATAAAAATATTATTTAGAGTAAATCATGAAAACAAAAACCATGGATGGAAAAGGATGATTTCCCTTTATTAAAAAAGTGTAGAAAGAAGCATGAGGGAAATTATCTTAAGAAGACTTGTAAATTATTTAAGGGTGTAAAATAAGGCCATTACGAAAAATAATTTCTATGTGATGTAAAGAGGTTGATCAATGAAATGGATATTTAAAATACTCGACCAAATTCACCACCGACAAAGAAATATTTAAAACGAAATGAGTAGAGGAATTATGATAACCAGGGCTTGAATATGAGGGTTAATTAAAACAATTGGTGTTGGCATACACATAATCTGAGAGATAAATGGAAATCTCATACGATCACTATTACCATTTTGAGGTATAAAAACAAAGTGGTGAACGGTATACTTACCATCCACACCAGAAGTAATAATGTCTTATTTGATTTTGTTTCAACACACACTTTTATATATAATGAATTTTCTATTTGTTTAACAATTACACCTCAATAATTAGATGTTGGATTTTCAAGAAAACTCATATTTATATGATGATCGCGTCCCAATCCTCTAATTCTTTCCCAACTTATGTTTATGGTAATATTATTCCTACCAATATTATTATTCTTCCACTAGTTGACTGTAATGTGATTTTTGGAATGGGCTTGATTTCTTTATATAAATCCCATGTCAATTATTGGCCAATGGAAGTCATGTTAGATATTATGATCTAGTTTATGATAATCGATCAGTTCAAGCGTTAATATGAATATATAATGGAAATTCCATCAATTTAATGGGCCACTATTCCTATTCAGATGGGAAATTTATATCAGACAGTTTGGGAGAAACTCATCATTGAAGATATGTATATTTTAAAGGGGTTAGTTGAAATATTTTTTGGAATAATTACATAGTATTCCTATAAATCATGAATTTGATCTTTCAATATAACTAAAACCTAGTGTTTCTCCTATTTCAGAGTCCACATATATAATAGACCTGATTGAGTAATAAGAATTAAAGAAGCAAGTCCATGAGACTCTTAATAAGGGATTAATTCAGCTAAGTGTTTCACCTTGGGGTAAACCTGTTATTTTTGTTATCAAAAATGATGGATCAATGTTACTCATTATTGATTATTAGTGACATAACAAGATCACAATAAAAAATTAAGTATCCCTTTCCCTGTATTGTTGATTTTTTAGTCAACTAAGCGGAGATAAAAATTGTAACTTGATTGATCATCGATCTGGATACTATCAGTTATGTGTCAAAAGTGAGTACATATAAAATACATGCTTCCATTTGAGGAATGGATTCTATGAATTTATAGTACTCTCATTTTTTCTTACTAATTTTCCTACTATCATTATTTATTTAATGAAAAGTGTCTTTAGACATTACCATGGTTAGTGTTTTGTAGTATTAATACATGATATTGTTATTTATTCCATGAGTAAGTAATATCATCAATATAACTTAAGTATTATACTAAACACCATAAGGAATGATAATTTGATTTAAAAACATTCTAGGTATGAATTTTGGGTATATAATGTTTTATTTTTGTATATATAATCTAAATATATGGTATATCATTGAATCCATCAGAGTTAGAAATTATTAAATATTGGACACGATTAATCAATTTGACTAAGATCCATTGTTTTCATAGACTATCAAGATATTATCGATTCCTTTTAATGAGTTTCTTGTGGATATCTAATCCACTCGCCAATTTAACTCAGAAGAGAGTTAAGTTCATTTGGAATGATAAATGTGAAAAAAATCTTCAATGAACTGATGAAAATGATGATCAGTGAACCTATGTCCACACGACCCTATAATGGTTAGGGTTTTTCATTTATAGGAATGAATCAATTTTGGGATTGGGGTTTGTTCACCCTGAAAGAGATGAATATGTACTAGAGAATATAGCTAGATTTGATTAATGATTATGAATTTTCGATACATTACCAACCTGGGGAAGTGAACAAGGTGTTTGATGCTTTGAGTCGATAGGATCCTACTATATTATCTATGATGTGGATAAAAAAAGATCCAATATTTTGTTATTTTAAAAGGATAGACCTTGAAATATTGAGTTAAGGTGAGAAATATTATCATTTCCTAATGATTGTTCAACCATCTATCCATGTGATTTTTAAATAGGCATAAATGATGGATGTGAACCCCCAAAAAAGGGAAGAAATTTCTCTATGTTAAACCTTGATTGTGATGGGATGAAAAATTTAAATAACTGAGTATGTCCTTATTCAATACCATAAATGAGTAAAAAACTATTAGAAGATTCTCATAGAGGATTATTCTCTATTTATCTAGGAAGTATGAGTATGTATAAATATTTTTCTGTACATTCTATGATATAGTAGTTTTCATAATCACAAATAATGACAATGAACAGTTTCTACTATGTCATGCCATTTAATATCTCTATGTAAATCAATTATGTCATACAAAACTATATACTTTAATAATTTAATAACCTATACATATAAATCAAAATATTTACAAGTGTTTTCTTACATGGGTCTTCATGAGATTTTTAGAGTCTCTGCCACCGATAGTTTGTTCGACACACCAATGTTTGACACACCGCTGTCCGACACACCAATGTTCAACACACCGATGTTCGACACACTGTTGTTGACACACCGATGTTTGACACATTGATGTTCGACACACCGATGTTTGACACACCGATGTTCGACACAGCGATGTTCGACACACTGATGTTCAACACACCGATGTTCGACACACTGATGGTCCACACGCTGATGTTTGACATGCCGACGATCGACACACCGATGTTCGACACCCCAATGTTAGACACACCTATGTTCGACACACCGATGTTTGATAGACCGAAGATGAAAGACTAAAGATGTCAGACCGTAGATGAAAGACTGAAGTTGGTAGATGGAAGATGACAAACCAAAGATGACAGACCAAAGTTGACAAACCGAAGATGACTGACCGAAGATAATAGACTGAAGATGATAGTCTGAAGATGATAGACCGAAGTTGGTTGACCGATGCTAACAGACTGATGTAAATGACTTACCGATAGTCATAAATATCTTTTTTAAATTTATCAATTCGAATTTATTTCTAATGGTCATATTTAGACAAATTAATGTTTCTCACATTATTTAATGTAGTCTGTAGGACTATCCATAAACAGTATGAGGAACATGCACAAGGTGAGATCTTCTTTCATATTAGACCATGAAGTATTAAAGGATTATAAGATAAACCTTAAAGTGTGGCTCAAAAAACACTGAAAAAACAAAAAGGGTGGACTGTGTGTATACGCAAGGTTTTGCAAAGAAAGAAACTCAGAGCTTGAGCTCACAAGAATCTTTAGAAGAAACAACCTGTTGAAGCTCACTGAACATCCTCACATAGAAGGTCTGAACCTTTACACACCTGGAAGATAGATTATAGAGATTACAATCCTCTGTTTCAGAGCCAACTCTTATAAGAGGAATCGAATATCATTTCTCTATATCCATTGAGTACAGATCTTTACTGTGCAATACATAGAGATTTATGAACCACGTTCTTCATTAATAACTTTGTTGTGATCTTTTGTTTACTATTTTAGTAGTGTGTGTATCTGTTTGTGTCACACACACTATCTCTTGAGAAAAACTGAATTATACTAAAATATCCATACACTCAATGCCTTTCTACTCTTGTATCCCATGTAGAACTATGGAAGAGATCATGTGTGATCTGTTTGATAGTTTTCCCAATAATAACTATGGTAGAGGTCAAGTGTGACCTGGACAGCCCTATGTGCAGTTGTGAACTTTGATCCTAGGTGTGAATCAAAAGCTTATAAATATAAACTACTAGGTGGTAGGTGATCACCAAGTGGAGAGGACTAAGTCTCAGATTGATATTGAACCTCTTGTTTTACCCACTGTGCTGTTTGTCCTGTGTTTTAACCAGATATGCATTTTTCACATTAAGATAAACTAAACATTGATAGTTAGTTTTTCAAGTGTTTATATCTGTTTTGAATCAGTAGACTAGTTTCAAAAGTTTGACTAATCTTTAGATTGGTAAATCTGAGAACTAATCAATCTTCTTAGAAACTAATTGAACCTTTAGGACTTTTTTAAATTCACTAAAAACTGACTTCGATTACATTAATCGGGGGTGTTCTTTTAAAGAACCATTTTTAACAGATATTTTTATAGATACTCAATTCACCCCCACTTGAGTGATCTAATCCGACCAACATTTTGTATCATTGGTTTAAAAGTTATTGTCAGTTTTGAAATCTTGTCAATGGTGATTATATTTATTTTTCAAAGATCTCAAATTTCTGTTATTTTTAAATTTTTCTCTCTTTGAAATTCTTTTATAATTTTTATCATAGAAAATATATTAGAACGGGCTGCTACTAATAGACCACCTTTATTTAATGGAACTAATTATGCTTAGTGGAATTTTAAGATGAGAATACATCTAGAAATCCTGGTATTTGAAATATGGAATTCTATTGAAAGTAAACATACAATTCCTAAAACTTCTAGGAACACTTAGGATTAACCTATCAAAACCACCTGTAACAATAATTGTAAAGCAATGAATGCTCTGTACTGTGCACTATGAGATTAACAATGTCACTGTATCTCTGCTTGTAAAACTGCACATGAGATTTGGGACACTCTATCCATTTCTCATGAGGGAACATCTAATGTTAAATAAATGAGATTAAATACTAATACTATTAAATATGCAAACTTAAAAATGAAGACTGATGAGTCTATTTCTGATATGTGTCTTAGGTTCAATGAAATTGTGAATACCATGATTTCTTTAAGAAGAGAATTAGTAGCCAAAGGGTAGATAGTGCGGATTCTGGTATGCTTACCAGAAAGATGGTGTGGAACATTTGTATCAATCAGAGAATTTTGTGATATTGATAAGATGCCAGTGAATAAATTGATTGTAAAATTAATGATATTGGAAGAGGAATTGAAAGTGAATTAAGAAGAGGATGAACTAAAACGAAAGTCTATAGCTTTCAAGACAACTGATTCTAAAATTAAACACAAGGAGAAAGCTCAAGATATTATGGAAAGCTCAAGTAGTGATGAAGTAGCTACTGATGGTGATGATGAAATGGCCCATTTGGCTAAAAGATTCAAGAAATTTTATAGGAAAAAAAGTTTTTAAAAACACCCAATTACAAAGGAAAGTATGATAACAAGGGAAATTGGAAATAGGATTGGAATATAAATGATAAATCAAAAGAGATAATTTGCTATGAATTTAAAAGAAAATGACATGTGAATGCTGACTGTCCAAAAATGAAATACATGAAAATGTATGAAAATAAAGATAAAAGGTATAAGAATGAAATGAAGGCCACCTAGAGTGCCTCTGAGGATAGATCAAGTGAATTTGGCTCTTCTCAGAATGAGAATGTTGATATGGACAATATGTGTTTTATGAAAAACACAACTAAGGCATCCTTAGACTCTCCTATACATAATTATTATTACTCTGAAAGTGAGTCAAAGAAGATGACAAATGATGAATTATTTGAATATTGAAACATGTTTGAAGAAACATGGAATGAGTTGAAAAATAAGTATAAATATTTGAAGAAACAACATGCTCTTACTGTGACTGTTAACTCTGAAATTTCAACTCCAAAAGAGAAAAATGCTCAACTCCTCAAGGAGAACAATGAGTTAAAAATATCTAATGAGCAATTGAAGAAAGACATAGAAAAGTTCACCAATGGGAAAAATATTCTTACTCAAATGCTTGGTAAAAAATATCTCCTAAATATACTTCAGGAATAAGATATCAACTAGGTCAAATAAATTTATCCAAATAAAATTTTGTAACTAGATCTAGAAAAGCTGCTACCTTTTTCAAATACTAGAATTTTACAGAAAGTTCTACTTCCAAGAATTCATTTACTACGTCTAATTCTTCAGGTCCAAATAGAGTTTACTTTTTAAACACTTTATATCCTACATATAGAAAACTCGTAATATAGTTGTGGGTTCCTAAAGCTTATATCACTAATGTATGTGGACCTAGATAGATATGGGTACCAAAGTCATTTTTTGGATGAACTGTTTTATAGGTATACTGCATAAAGAGCTCCTGTAAAAAATGGTGGTACTTGGACATTAGATATTCAAGACATATGGAGGGGGACTATTCGAGCATTAATATTTTTATCAAGATTTATTGAGGATATGACACATTTGGTGACAATGGTAAAGGAAAAAATCATCATCCTAGGCCAGATTGGTTACCCTAACTCTATTTCAATTTCTTGTATATTGATGGATTAATGTATAACCTGCCCAACATATCTCAATTGTGTGATGATGTATTTAATGTTAAATTACAAAATAATTCATTCCATGTTTTTTATTCAAATAATAACATGGTATTTACTACTTTTATAATTGATAATGTATATGCTCTAAATCTAGACACACTAGCCTCACATAACGTCTCTTATATAAATGCCTTTCACAAAGAGTCTTGGATCTGGCATAGAAGTCTAGGAAATTAATACATACACTCTCTTTGGAAGTTAACTATAAAATTTTTAGTTAAAGACTTACCCAAATTAGAGTTTTCAAACAATAAAGTATGTAATCTTTATCCAAAAGGAATGCAACATAAAATATCTTTAAAACCAAAGAAAGAAATAACTACTTTCCAACTTCTTGAGTTGGTTCACATGCACTTGTTTATACCATCTAGAGTTTTGAGTCTCAATGGGAAGCACTATGTTTATGTTCTTGTAGATGATTTCTCTAGGTACACCTGGACCTTTTTCCTATATCACAAAATTCATGCTTGTTCAAACTTTACCAAGTATGCTAGGACTGTAAAAAATCACAGTGGACATAAGATTAAATATTTAAGAAGTGATCATGGTCATGAGTTTTAGAATCAAAATTTCGAAGTTTTTTGCTCATGAAATTGATATAATCATATTTTCTCTGCTCTTAGGACACCTCAAAAAAATGGCATGGTAGAAATAATAAATAGAACTCTACAAGAAATTGCTCAAACTATGCTCAATACATATGACCTACCTATTTATTTCTGGGCTGAAGCTATTAATATGTCCTGTTACATAATAAACCGATTCTTAATCAGACCCATCCTTAAGAAAACTCTTTATGAGTTGTGGAATAATAGGAAACCCAAATTAGGTTATTTTAAATTATTTGGATATAAAGTTTATATTCTGAACACTAAATATAATTTAGATAACTTTGCCCCCAAAAGTGATGCATGAATATTTCTTGGATATTCGACATCAAGAAAAAACCTATAGAGTCTTTAATAAGAAAACCAAATGTGTAGAGGAATCTGTACATATCAATTTTGATGAAGCATATCCACATGAGAGCAATACCTCACTAGAAAATATTTAAGAGGATATGTCAAATCCGGACATTAATGATAAAACCTCAAATCATCATGTGAAGGAATCTATGGAAACCCCTAGTTTTGGAAATTCTCTAGATCCTAACCATAGTGAACTAGATCAACCTGGCCAACCTAAGATATCACATTCTACCTTCTCAAGACAAACTAGGACCCTTAATAATCATCCCCTAAATGCCGTTGTTGGAGATCTAGATAGAGGAACACAAAAAAGTGATTCCCTGAGAAAACAAGTTGAACATCAAGATTTTTTATCACAACTTGAACCTAAAAATATCAATGATTTGATCATTGATGAATTTTGGGTAATGGAAATGCAAGAAAAACTTAATCAGTTTGAAAGAAATGAATTTTGGAAACTTGTAGATAGACTGAAGGATACTTTGACCATAGGAACCAAATCAGTGTTTATAAATAAAGTATATGAAGCTGGAAATATAGTTAGAAACAAATCTACATTATTTTCACAAGGATATAATCAATAAGATGGAATTGATTATGAATATACCTTGGCACCAACAGCTAGACTTGAGGCAATTAGGATCTTACTTGCCTATGCAGCACACTTGGATTTCAAACTTTATGAAATGGATATCAAAAGTGAATTCTTAAATAGTAATATAACTAAGGATATTTTTGTGGAACAACCCCCAGGTTTTACAAATACATGTTTTCTAAATCATGTTCTCAAATTATTGAAAGCTTTATATGGTTTGAAACAAGCTCCAAGATCTTGGTAAGAAAAGTTGAGTAATTTTCTTATTTTTAAAGGCTTCACAAAAGGACATATAGATCCTAATTTATTTATAAAAATAATTTCAAAATAATTTTTAATAGCCCAAATATATATTGATGATATTATCATTGAATCTTCTAAAAATTCTTTTTGTATTGATATTTCAAACATAATGCAGAACAAGTTTTAAATGAGTTTAATGGGTGAACATAAATATATTCTTGGATTTCAAATATTTGAAAATAAAAAAGGTATTATTTTAAATCAAAGTAATTACTCAAAATATCTTTTGAAAAGATATGGCTTTGATAGCATTAAGACTAGTGAAACCCTTATGATCTCCACATGTAAGTTAGATCATGCTGAAAATGGAAAATCAGTTAATCAAACTACTTATAGAGGAATGATTGGGAGTTTTCTGTTCTTAATTTATAATAGGACAGATATTATTTTTAGTGTGTGTATGTGTGCAAGATTTCAAGCAAACCCAATAGAGTCACATTTATATGGTGTTAAACGAATTTTTAAATACCTCAAGTATACAACTAATTTTGGATTATTCTATCCTAAAGGACAACCTTTCGATTTATTTAGCCATTTAGATGCTGACATTGCTAGATATATGTTAGATAGAAAGAGTACCTCTAGAACATGTCACGTTTTGGGAAAGTCTCTAATATCATGGTGTAGTAAAAAATCAATATTCAGTTGTATTACCAACTACTGAAGCAGAATACATTGCTGCAGAATGTTTTTGTGCAAACATTTTGTGTATGAAACACACCTTATTAGACTCTGGATTTCAATTCAGACATATCCCCATAAAATTGGACAACACAAGTGATATTAATATTTCTAAGAATCCAATTTCTTATTCTAGAACATATAATATTGATGTAAGATATCTATTTTTAAGAGATCCTTATCAATAAGGTGATATAAATCTTGAGTTTATTAGGACTGAACATCCGTTTGTAGGTCTGTTAACAAAACCCTTAAACTATGAGAAAATGAACTACATCAGACATGAACTAGGAATGATAAATCTCTAAGATCTCCTGAAACTGATCTTGTGAAACTGATCCTTGATACCGATCTTGTGATACCAATCCTTGAAACCGATCTTGTGAAACAAATCCTTGAAACTGATCTTGTGATACTGATCTTGTGAAACCGGTCCTTGAAATATATCTTGTGAAACTAATCATTGAAACTGATCTTGTGAAACCTATCCTTGAAAACGATCTTGTGAAACCAATCCTTGAAACTGATCTTTTGAAATCGATTTTGTGAAATTGATCTTGTGAAACTGATCCTTGAAACTGATCTTGTGAAATTCATCCTTGAAATCGATCTTGTGAAACACATCATTGAAACTGATCTTGTGAAACTGATCCTTGAAACCGATCTTTCAAAACCAATCCTTCAAATCGATCTTGTGAAACCGATCCTTGAAACTGATCTTGTGAATCCAATCCTTAAAACTGATCTAGTGAAACTGATCCTTGAAACTGATCTTATAAAACTGATCTCTAAAATTGATCATGTAAAACCAATTCATCAAAACCGATGTATTTAAGGATACTTTTGTAAATCTGTTTTTTTTTAAATAAAACGACACTATTTTGTTTTTCTTTTTGCTGCATTTAAGTTTTATGTTTTACGATTTACAATCCCTAAATGATATACTAATTTTGATTCATTCTGACCTTTCACCTTCCCACAACCGTAAAACCTTCTACTCTTTGTCACTCTATCTCTCAGCCATCTACCTCTCAACTTCTTCGGAATTTGAATCCTCAAAATGGCCAGGACAATGTTTTCCTTGGAAGATCCATGAAAATATCCATCTGCTAAGCATCAGAAAGGTGAGTCCAGTTGGGCTGCAAAACCGAGCTTGGAAAGCCGAGTGGTTACAACTGAGATAGATGTATCTGTAGAATGGGTTCTATCAAGAAATTTGTTTTTATTGAGAGTGTTGGAATCTCAATGGTGGCTAAGATGTTTCTTTAATAATAGAGTCTATACTATCCCTGACTAGTGCAAGAGTTTTATCATCATTTGAATATTTCTATGGATAAAGCTTAGGCAGTAGAGATGAAGTCAGTGTAAAAGGTAAGGGAAATAGCTTTTTCATCTATGAAATGGGTTGAGTGCTTAGAGATTCCTCATGAAGGTGTCTATAATGATTATCTAGGAAATATCCCACCTTCCTCTGATTTATTCTCTTATGAATATTCTCTGAAGGAGATGACTGGAAAGGGAGAATCAAGGATGACTATTATAAGTGAGTTTGAGGGAGGGGTAAGATTACTTTTTTATGTTTATCCAACATCAAATCTTCCCAAGGAGTGGATATTTCTCTATTGTGAAGTATTAAGATGTATTCCCGATCAATTGGTTGAAGCATGGGATAAAAGTGAACCTCTGTAGGTAACTAATGGTGCATGTATCTGATTTTATAATGTCATCCATGAAGGCAACATGTTTATAATATATGTGGATGAAATATGCCATTTTATAAATGTTAGGTTGTGTGGAAGATGGAGACGAAGTGATCAGTGCATGTAGTGGTTTCTAGATTCAAAAAGATATTTGTAAAAGAATAAAGATCTTTTGGAACCCATATAAGAAATTCTAGGTAGGTGATGAGGGAAGGTTGTATGAGGATTTCAATTCATTTGACCATCTGACCAGACAAAATGATCAAGTTGATCAATGTTTCAAACCAGGAGAAGAACCTATTTATTTTGATGAGGAATTTGAGACTGAAGTTCCAAGGGAACAAGGATCTCCTTTCGATGATAGGAGTGATCCTGATATTCCTGAAATCCCCAAAGATATGTCTCATGGACCTACTAGTTCACCTTTGGACTTATACTCAAGAGAATCTTTTTTATGTGATGAGGATGAGGAAGAGACTGAGATTACTGGAGTTGAAGGTTTTGTAAGTAAATCAAATGAGAAGTCTCATGATGATGATGATGGTGGAGATGAAGGGGGAAATGATGAGCATGTAAGTGATTTATTGAATGTGGGACAACAAGTATTTGACAGATTCAGTGAGGAATCTATACATAAAGCTAGTAATGGTGCAGAGCCAGATGAACAGGAAGATGTTGATCATAGAGATGCTCTTTATGAGGATAGATCACCAAATTCTAATAATGAAAATCAAAAAACATTCGGGAATTGAATGAACTTATGGCTTGTGTCCATGAGGAAGAAGCTAAGGATCAAGTTCCTCAAATTGAGGATGTTCCTCGAGAGGTTGAAGTGGTGGAGCACATGCAGAACCTGATGTTCAGTTGGTTCCTGTACCCAGAAATCTTATTATGGCTAGAGGACAGGATGAAGATGTTGATGAAGATGTTGATGACGATGATGTTGTTCCTGAGCCTTAGGGAAGAAGGATTATGACTGACACTATTGAGCCAAGAGACTAGACATGTTCTCAATAATGGAATAATGATCTAGGATACATTATTTTTGGGTCGAAATGTGACTTAGACGAAGAGAGGGTGCCTCCCCCTCCTGCTCTACAAGACCAAGCTGAAGCAAAACCTGTTCCACCAGTTTCATCTCTAGCAGTAGAGCCAGTAGCACAGATAGTGCCTAATGACTATGTCACTAAGGATGTTTGGGAGAAATTCAAAAATGATATATGTGAGTCGGTGAAAGCCTCACTTGGATCCATAAGTAAAGACTCCACTTCAATAAGTATTTTATATGTAGATGCAGCAAAGATTGCAAGGGTAGTGATCCAAGAGATTCAACAAAATCTCATTACCCCAGTAGAAACCATTATTAGGCATAATACCTTGCTTAGAGAATAAGTAAGGAAGATGAGAAATGAGTTAAATTATATAACCTCTAATTTCAAGACCTCCTTTATTGGTGTACTGGAAGTTCTCATGAACTTAGTGACTCATCTAATAAGTATAGATCTGAAGAAATTGAAAGAGGATCTTAGAAAAATTATTACTGGCTCATCAAACTCTAGGAGTTGAAAAGGGGTTGTTACTAATTTGGAATCTCTCAAGGATGTGATGAGAGAGGAACTCTAAAATCATCAGAGTGTTTCAGACAAAGAAAATATTTAAAAGTTTCATTGAAATACAAACCTTGTGTACAATATGGTAAGGTAGTGCACAAATTAATCCTCAGATACTCATAAAGAGATTAGAGAGTAAGTGGATAAGTACCATACTAATATTTATACCAAGCATGATCTGATGAATAGCTTCAAGTTTCTAGCAAAAAATATCATAATACCTTCAGTCACAGAAGCATTCAAGAAGAAAGTTTCCCAATAGAAGGATTTTTCCCCTTTAATGAATAAATTTATGGAGAATAAAGATAACTATGAGAAATCCATGAAATAAGGTGGTGAAATCATCAATGATTTCATAAACCTCCTTAAGCCTTATCTACATGTTCAAGCAAAAGAAATTGGGGTGCCTTCTACTGCTTCCATTGTAACTACCTTTTGGCCTCCTACTCCAATGATAGTCTATTGAGCTCTTTATTAGATTCAACTGATCATTACAGAGAAATATCCATGTCGAGTGTGGTCATAAAGAAGGCATAGCTTTTCCGCCAAGGTCCTTACTTGTGTTTCCCTACCTGGTTTTATCTTAAGACCTCCTCTTCCCTCTCTCACTCCCAAACCATCTCACCCTACTCCGGATCCTTCAGATAAAGGGAAAAATCCCCTCAGAAGGCAAACACTAAGAGATGGAATGTATCTTTGATAGGGATTTGTCACTTCTTATTGACTGTAATCTTTTTCCTCTTAATATATCCCTTTTTATATTAATATATATGTATATATATATATATTTCTATTATTTTTATGCTAATCCCAAAATGGGGATAAAGAAGAGGCATAAATTATTAATCTAAGTGGGAGATATTCTGGTATATGGCACATGGCATGTCCTCATTATAATCCATTTATTAAAGGGGAGCTTTGTTCTTAAAAACTCAAACAAGGGAAGGCTTTAGTTATATTGAATAATCTCATTTAGTACAGTATGCTATGTCCAGCTCTTCTTCTTATTTATATTTGCATGTATGCCATAATTTGTGATTATAAAAAAGGGGGAGATTGTTGTACCCTCAATGATATAGTAGTTTTCATAATCACAAATAACGTCAATGTACAGTTTTTACTATGTCATGCCATTTAATATATCTATGTGAATAAATTATGTCATACATAACTATGTACTTCAATAAGTCAATAACATATATATATAAATATATCAATTTTTTACAAGGGTTTTTTTACATGTGTCTTCATGAGCTTTTTAGAGTCTCTAGCACCGAAAGTTTGTTCGACACACCAATGTTTGACACACCAATGTTTGACACACTGATGTTTGACACACCAATGTTTGACACACCGATGATCGACACACCAATGTTCGACACACCGATGTTTGACACACAGATGTTAGACACGCCGATTTTCAACACACTTATGATTTCCACACCAAAGATGACAGACTGAAGATGACAGACCAAGGATGTTAGACCGAAGTTGACAGACTAAAGATAATAGACCAAAGATGACAGACGGAAGTTAACGTACCAAATATGATAGACTGAAGATAACATATCCAAGAATAAAAAAATGAATATGACAGACCAAAGTAGACAGATTGATACTAACAGACCAAAGATGGCATACCGATGCAAATGACTCATCGATAGTCATAAATAACTTTTTCAAATTTATTAATTCAAATTTATTTCTAACAGTCATATTTAGAAAAATTAATTTTTCTTACATTATTTAATGTTTTCTATAAGTAAATCCATATACAGTACGAGGTACATGCACGTGGGGATATCTTCTTGACTATTAAACCATGAAGTATAAAAGTATTACAATCTCAACCTTAATGTGTGGCTCAAAAAAAACTGCAAAAACAAAAATGATAGATAGTGAAAATACTCTAGGTTTTGAAAAGAGAGGAACTCGAAGCATGAGCTCACAAGAAGCTTTACAAGAAACAACCTAAAGAAGATCATTTAACATCCTCACATAGTAGAGATGAACCTTTTCACACCTAGAAGATAGATTATAGAGACTACGATACTCTATTTTGGATCCAAATCCTAGAAGAGGACTCAAATATAATTTTCTCTAAATCCATTTAGTCCAGAGCTTTACTTCACAACACACAGATATTTCTAAACCATGTTCTTCTTTAATAACTCTGTTGTGATCTTGTGTTTACTATTTGAGCAGTGTGTCTATCTATTTGTGTCACACGCACTATCTCCTGAGCATAACTGAATGACACTAAAATATCCTTACACTCAATCCCTTTCTACTTTTGTATCCCACATAGAACTGGGGAAGAGATCATGTGTGATATGTTTGATATTTTTCCCATGAATAACTGTGGTAGAGGTCAAGTGTGACTAGGACAGCCCCGTGTGCTGTTGTAAACCCCGGTCCAGGGTGTGGATAAAATGTTTATTAATATAAACTCCTTAGTGGAAGGTGATCACCAAGTGGAGAGGATTAAGTCTCATCTTGAGACTGAACCTCTTATTTTACCTGTTGTGTTGTTTTCCTTGTGTTTTAATCTGATATGGATTTTTTACATTAAGATAAACTAAACATTGATAGTTAGTTTATAAATTGTTTATATCTATTTTGAATTAGTAGACTAGATTCAAATGTTTAACTAATCTTTATATTGGTAAACTTGAGAACTAATCAATCTTCGGAGAAACTAATTGAACCTTCAATACTTTTGTAAATTTAATACAAACTGACTTCGATTACTTTAATCAAGGGTGTTCATTTAAAGAACCCTTTTAAATAGAAATTTTTTTAGATACTCAATTCACCCCCTCTTGAGTGATCTTCTCCAACCAACAAATATGAATGAGTATTTATGGTCGGAAAAATGAAGAGTGGTATTATAGAGATTGTATCTCAATGCTTGTTTTCTTAGAAAGTTGCAGCTGATATATATAATTATAAGGGGTTGTTACAACAATTTCATATACCATAATTAAAATTAAAAATACATCATCATGGATTTCATCGTTAGGATCCCCAAAACATTTAAAATATATAAGGTTTTTGGGTTATATTCAAACTCTTTATAAATTCAATACACATCATTAATGTCAGAGAATTTTTCTATATTGATTATCTTGATAAGATATACATTATGTAGTCAGTGAGGTTACATTGTGTACGACATTTTATTGTATTTTATTGAGATCTAAGATTTACATCGATGTTATGGAAAACCCATTAGAATGATTAGAATATGGAGGTGTGTTTTAATACTGGTAAACATATTCATACATATAGTTAGTCTAAGAGGACCATTCCATCCCATGAAAGTACGTTGAGATATTTTTATATATATTTCAAATGTGTATGTGATCATCACCTTCATCTTGTCGAGTTTTCTTACAAAAATAAAATTTACTCGATCATTTAAATGGATCCTCGTGAAGCCATCTATGAATGTAATATAAGAACTCCAACATGTTGGGATGAAGTTTGAGAGATAAATTTATTAGGACTTGAGCCATTTGAATAAGTGGTAAATAAAGTTATATTCCTTCAGCAACACATCATGGTATCTTAGAGTCAATAGTAGAGTTATGCTGACAATCATTAGTGAGGTCTAGAATTGGATATTGGGGAGGGGGTTTTAATCTGAATTTATCCATAGAATAAGGTTGTGAGATTTTGTAATAATGGAAGTGGAGCCCTTGGTAAATTATTCATTTCGAGGTTCTTGATCATATTGGGATGGTTGTTTATCACTTGTCACTCCCAACGAAACTTTCTCAAGTTCATGATGTGTTCCATGTACCTATCCTGATGAATCATACACCTGATACTTGATATGTACTGAACTAGTAGGTTAAATCACTAGTGCGTGATATTTATTAATAATGATAATTAGAATAAATCCTTTATAAGAATGATAATTTTTTATGTAACAAGAATACTCTCCTTGTTAATGTTATTTAGAGAAATGAGAAATTTGAGAAAACTACATGGGAACCTGGGTAAGTGATGAATTAGAGGAATCCTCATTAACTTTTATCAAAGTGACTTAATTTTAAGGGTTAAATTAATTTTATGTTGTTAGAATGTATCACCCAAAAGTTTTATACATATTTCCTTTGGAATAAACTTGATGTATTTGATATCTTCCTTTACACACACCCACGTGTCCAAATGAACAACAACATAGTAAACCATTACACTTGGATTTAAAGGAATTAATAATAATAACCAAATTATATAATGGTTTTAAATAATGAAAATGTGTGGATTAATTCATAATAAATAAATACTCAGTATTCAGTAAAGTCATTATGCTTCAAAGATGTGTTTTAGTCAAAACTGGTTTTTATTTCATTTTTGTTTAGAGCATTATAAATAATTTCAATCATTATGAAAAAAATATTTGAGTATATTAATTTCATTTTGAAAATCATCATTTCACTATTATCTTAAGATAAATTTTTGATATTTTTTAAGAAGATTGACTTTTGAGTTAATAGTAAAAAAATACTATTATTACAAATAAACATGAATTTATGAAATTATTAGTATATATGTATGAATTTGATATATGTATATATATATATCTGTGTGTTTGTGTGTAAGTTTTTCTATAAACAAAAATATATATTTATATGTGAATTTATAATTTAAAAAAAATTGTTTTTCTTTATATAACCATATGTTTTATTTTGTTAATTTATGTGATAGTTTTAGAAATAACTAATATATTATACATTTAGAAGTTTTAGATTAATTTTTAACATTTTTAAAACAATTATTAAAAAAATAATATATATAATTATTTTATTTTTTGGTTTAAAGGAAAAATTACATAGGTAATAACTAGTTACTATGGTGAAAACTAAAATGGAAAAAGTGAGTAACCTTAGAGGTAAAGAGACTAAGATGTTTAAAACATGTTTATATTGAAATGAAGGAGGTTTTTAATATCCTAATATCTTATAAACTAATATATTTTCAATATTTGATTCAATTTGTTGACAGTGACTTCCCATTATTGAAACAAAAATGTATTCACAAAAATGAAACTATTTTCCACTTATAAAAGGCACACTCCTCTCCTCACAACCCCTCATCTGCAAACCCATAAATCTTGTCCCCAAATTCTCCCAAACCTCTTATACAAACTTATATTCATATTGATTATGTTATTTTATTCTTAAAATACCATCCTTTAAAGTATTAATCCATTTCACAATGGACATAATCCAAAAAGTGAGGTATATGTTCTTAACCTCTCTTTATTTTTTTATTTCTTTTTGTGATTTTATTATTCATAAAATTTAATTTCATCATATTAAATTTAAAAAATCAGTAGTATTATTATATTTTTATTTTGTTATAATTATCATATAATAATTAACCATCCTCTCCCTTTCCTTTAATAAAAATGAAAACATGAATTGGGCATTGTGTGAACAACTGCCTCCCTTAATAAACATGTTGTTTTATTCACTTCCCAACATGGTTGTATATTATTTTATATTAAATTTTCATAAATTATATTTATGATATAGAAAAAATTATATAAATTCAAATTATTTTTTCCCTTCTTTCGTTCCATCCATTAAAAATGGAAACATCACTTTTATGTGAATATGGAATACCATCTCCACGTAGTGATGTAATTAATTTTCCTCACTAATTTATATGAATGATTATATATATTTATATAATTAAAATATTTTATATTTATACCATGATTAACATTATTGGGATAAAATAACCAATATCAAAGTACAATGACAATAACTACTGAACGAAAACATACATGAAAATAAAAGTAGTTAACACCAAAAATGATTATGATAATGAAATATTATTAATGAGAGAATGATAAAATGTTATATGTAAACCATTTATGGTATTATAGTTCTGATTTTAGTTCTTTTATATAATAATAATAAATTTAAATTTATTATATCGATAATTAGAGTGCTTACGTAGTAAGGTGGACTTTAGGTAAGAGTTTATCATCTCAAATTGTCTTCTTTGGGAAATATTTTATGTTATACACCTATATTATTTTAAGGGTTTTATATAATACCCCTTTTTTATAATTTATTATGAGTATTATTTTGTTTTGGTATTTAAAATTTAATTCTATGTTATTTATTTCATGGGGGTTAGGAATCAAATGTTTCCAAATTGGCAAGGGTTTTTAATCTCAATTTCTCATCATTGAGACTTCTTTTATTATTATGAACCAATTTATAATATCTATTTTTTATATTATGTGAAAGATTGTATTTTATAATAATCAATGATTCAATTCATGTGATTTATATATCCATATTATTTTAATGCTTCCAATAACTTTTGTTTAAAAAAATAAAACATCTGCAAGGGTTTTATGTTAAAATCCCATCTATACTAAGATTATTTATTCTTAAATTTATGTTGATGGAATTGTATGATATACCTCTCCAAATACTTATAAATTTTATTCTCCTATCAAAATTTCTTGTGATTACATATTCACATTTTTTAACTCTCTTTAAGTACTCAAGAAATATAAATAATGACTTGAGTAAAATCAACTTTATTTTTTTATTTGGTTAGAAATATTTTCTTACATGAACATATTTTATTTAAAATATTTTTATTTTTTTTAATATTACAAAGAATATATATAAAGTAATTTTTAACACAATTTTACTTTATTTACTAATGTTTGAAATAAATCTTCTAGTCTTTTTCAAAATGAGGTACTTTGAGTTTTAAAAGAAAAAGTGAATGGAATTTATTTTAATGTACACCGCATGAAAACATTTCTCTACTAGTATGAACACTATTTTATTTAAAGATTCATTTATAATGTTCCTTAGTTATTTTCAAATTAAATATTTTCCATAATATTTTGTATGCTTTTATATTTTAAATAATTTATTTCAAAATAAAAATTATATTTTCAATAATAAATGTTCCCATGTTTTTTAAAGGTATTTTTCATTTATAAAAACATGTTTTTATGTTTTATATTATTTACTATGGATATTATCCAATGTTACCATATTTATTATTTCTATCAATGGATTAATATTATGATAATTAAATTTTTAGGAAACCCTTATTATTTCCATGGGTTAAGCTATGACGTAATGACATATGTTTTTATGATCTTGTGGCACACAAATGAATAGATTATGATAATGTAATGGGTGGTTATTTTTTAAACTATATTAGAGTGGTTTTGTTATAAATTAATTATTGGTTGTTATGTTATAATACATTTAATGGTAGTTATGTTATAAATCAAGTATGGGTGGGTCCATTATAACCATCCAATGCATTGGGTAAAGATGATGGATGTGATAATCTCCTAAGAAATAAAAAGGTTAGTAAACTTCTAACATATGATGAATTTAATAGAAAGGAAGTTACTCATAAGTGAATATTGGAAATGATAGGGTGGAAATTTTCATAACGATACTTTAACTAACATGATTTTCTTAAGATTGAACCTTAACTAAGGATGTAATTTTTTATTCTTATGTAAATGACAAAAACTTATTTAATATGGTTATGTTATGTTCTCATGACTTATGGTTGATTGTTGGTGATCCCAAACTATTATATATTATGTCATTTTACTGAAAAACAAACATAATTTCAAGGTTTATGATTATGTTCTATGAATTTATGGGTATGATTTAGAAATATTAAGCTCATGTTCTCATACACTTATTCTCATGATATGCTTGACTATGATCACTGTTTGATATCTACCTTGTTTACCCTTATTGAGAATCTGAGCACACCATTTCTTCTATTTCCTTTTTTCAAGGTTATAAAGATAGGTTATAAGTATGTTATGCATAAAAGGTTTAGATTTATGAATAACCTAATGGGATATGATATAGATATTTTAGGTTTCATTTGTTTATATACCCAGGTTTCCAAAGACAATAAACCTTTACAGTTTTGGCATAAATAATATTGATATGTAATTAATATTATGATAATAATATATAATATCTATGTATTCAAATTATGGATATCCATAGCAATGGTCAAATTTAACATCACTATCCATCATGATATATAATGTACTGATAAAAATCCCTAGACCCGAGATTCAGACCAGCAACTCTTACTCAATGTCTATCAAGACTATATCTGAACCTATGTGTGATATATTTAGACAAATCAAGATTCGGAATAAATTTCATGTATGTAATGTCCCATTATTTTCCATTTATGGCTTAATAATATTTCTGGAATTATTTATGGAGCTAGGTACTGAGACAAAATGAGATTCGGAGGCCCGGTGTCACCAAAATTTTTATTGGAAATATATTAAATATATTAATATCACATTCATGTAATTTTCTAGAAACAAATGCAATGACTCCAAAACTGAGTATTGGATCTGAAATATGAGACCACTCTTTATTTTAGATTATATATTTCACCCAAGGGGTGACATAGTTTTTATCAGTATTGGGCATTTGGTTAAAAGTCATTGCTGGCAAAAATAAAGAAATTAATTAAATTAAATTTAATTATTTATTATTTTGATGTAGTTACATGGTTTCTTTCTATAGATAAACTAATATATAAAGTTCTTAGTGTTAGAATCATAAAAAAGAAAATTGAGAGGAGAGCATGGAGGAATGTTAAAAGGAATCAAGATCATGGATTGATGATCATAGGGTCATAAGGAACACCAATGACAACACAGATTGTGGATATCATCAATGATAGTAATGTGTAATCGTTCTTTATTAATGAGTTATCCAAGTCGATGTAGGATGTTTTTTTGATTTACTCACATTTTTATTATCCCATGAATAACACGGAACAATATATTAAGGTATTGATTCATGAATTAGTCATTTTGTATGTACGATTATGTTAATTTTGGGGTTTGGGGGATAATTATTATTTTTGTTGTCTTTTTTTAATATTAATTCATAATTCTAATGGAAATGGATCTTGTATAATCTAAACAACTGTGAGGTTCAATCTTATTCTTGTTTTTTTAGTTATCCCCCCCATTCTATATGTTCTTTTTGTTTAGTGTTTTGATATATACACAGAAACACATCATTGCACATTTGATATTTAGCACAACCAAAAATGTTATGGTCTATATTCGATACGTGGTGATTAAACTATGTTTAATTGAAATGATGGTAGATCGGGTGTGGATCCTATTTCACCATGCAAGAGTTTTCAGGTCCTGGTCGGGGGCAACAAAAGGTGAAAGTTTGACGATTTGGTGGCCATAATAATGTGAAAACGTGATGGAGGGACTTGGTTGGACTAGATTCAAGTTCCATAGGTAAAATCATGGCAGTTATGAAGGGATTAGAGGAGTGGAGGAAGATGTGTGAAGAATCTCCTGGGTTCTGTGACAAACATAACCGCATGGAATATAGTCCCTATGAATACATGTCATTTAGTCTCCTCTATATGGTTCTAGGTTTTCCATGTAGATTTAAGAATCACTAACCGCGTGATATTTTTCACATGCTCTATGAAACTTTTTTGTCCAGCTTGGAGTATAGAGGGTGTACATGCCCAAGAATCCATGTGGTGTTTCATTCCATGTGTGCCAACTCACATTCCATGTTTCACATGGAAGATAGCTTTGCATGTACAGGGTGTACACACCCAGGTGTCCATGTGGTTCCACATGTCATGTAGCACATGGATAATGGATTGGAATGTACATGGTGTACACACTGAGGTGTCCTTGTGGACCCACAGTCTTTGTATTTGGGGATTATATGGGTATGCAGGATTACACAAGCAGAGCCTTGTACATTGACATAGCCAAGTGGACGGGCGCGACTCGATGTACACAGGCATGGGAAGACAACATGATAGTGCCTGAGAGACTTCTACATTCTATGTAACTTTAAGAAATGCTATGCATTATGGAAAATATCATGCCTTGTGACCATGAGATATGAGTAATGAAAGCTTTTATGAGACATATCATGTACCCCTAGGGGAACACTATGTAATCCATTGAGGATATCTCAGAGTTCTCTTTCTCCTTATTTCAATTTAATTGTGATATTTTGTAAGATTCATTGGACAAGAACTATTTATACCAACTCTTTTGGTCCATTCCTATGAGGGTTCAATACAGAATCCCATTCTTCTCATAGAGGGTAACCCCTCTATAGCTTCCTTTTGATCTGTGAAGTATGGGAGAGTTACCTTATTCTAGAGTGAATTTTCTCAGTCCTCTTAGTCAACCCCCTCAGCAGCATGGATCATGTATCCCTCTAAGAGGCCCAGAGAGATTCTCATATTCAACATGTTTTACTAAGGTAGGGTTTTGGGATTTAGCATGGTCAACACTTAGATGGGTTTCAATACCCTATATAAGAGAATGATTCTTGTAGGGTCTAGTTTCCCCCCAATGAGTCATAGACATTGACCCCTATTTGTGTATCTATATCTGATCATTATGATAGGGTATTAGTCTGATTTATTTTGTATCTTAGATGAACCCTCTAAGTTTCCTTCATGCTTCTTCTTGGCTATACCTAATGATCATGACCTCTTGGGTGAGTGTCATCATTGGTAGTATATCTTGGGGAGAAGTTCCTCCCATATAAGTGTGCCCTTTGGGATGAGTGTCATCAGTGGAAGTATAGCTCAGGCGGTTCCTCGTAGATGAGAATTACCATTGAATCCTCAAATGGATCTATGGCTAGAAGTGGTTGAGACCTTTTATGAATTGATGTATTTTATGAGTTTTATGGGATATTCCATGTTATCTCTATGTATCATATCTTGTTGGAATACTTTTTTGATGATATTACTACTATTTTTTATTTATGTTTGGTGTTTTTTTGGTATGTTACTAGGTATTTATGTATTCACCCCTGCATGGTCTCTTCTTGCACATGTACTTTCTTATGTAGACAATTGAACTTTTCATGGAGTCCTTTGAGGATTAATATAATGTGGATATTATTTTGGGACAGACTAACCGAGGTGTATACTGGTGATGTACTGATAGTAGTCCCCTCCTTCTGAGTAGTTCAGACTTTATTTTCTAGTTTTTGGTGGGTTTGTATTTGGCCCCTTTTACGATTTCTATTACTATATGTCATACTCAGATTGTGGGGATACATATGTATGAATGCATTATTATTATTTGGTAAACATTTAATAATTTTATGATCTTGAATATTATTTCATGCATACACGTACATTTGGAAATGTCCCCCATTATAGATTTTCCTTCTTTGAGTTTTTCTTTAGCCCAAGACTATGGAGGTGAGCTTGGTGTAGTTATATCTCAACCTTCCACTAGCCAGGTGGGACTCGGTGGGTTGGGTCATGAAAATGCAAGGGTGTTCATATAAAAAATTTTATAAAAACCTAAAACCCTAAAGTAAATACATAGAAACAAGTCATCTCAAACTTTAGTAAAGGAAAATAACCAGATAATTTCATTTAATAATGATCCATTTCTGCCCTATAATGAGAGGTCACATCATAGTCATAATCAAAGAGAAACTAGAAGTTATTGAAGTACCAAAAATCTTATATTGTATGTTTTTGATATATAAAAAAATTACATCACATCTCAAGGACAACCCAGAGGTGTTAAGGAAGTCACAATTATTAAATTTCCCAAGTTAATCAACATATACAACTTTCTCATGTTTATAGGGGGCCATAAATGGGACCCCTACAATAATAATCACCCAGGTACACTATACAATATAGAAATCCATTCATCAGAGATATCCATGCTCTGCAAAACCCCTCTTTAGGAGAAATTATCATATGACACCAAGAACCAAAACTACCCAAATTCTATAACCCACATAAAATCTTTTGAGTTGTAGTTAGATAGTAAAACATCATAGAGATAAATTTATACAAGATATTAATTTCCCAATAGATATATCTCTCATGTCCAAATAGGTGGGCGTACCAAATCCTATCTATATAGTGTGCAGGGGCTCCACAGATCACCAAATTTGAGGGTGTAATAACCCAATATAAATCTAAATGAACCGCACCCCAATTATGTTGGGGAGTACCAATTTATGGTGTGAAGGAGAACATGATCCCTACAAAATAATGATTTTATTAGATTATTAACACCATGAACACTATGAATTTCATGACGAAACCCCAATAATCATTCCTATAGTGATAAATGAAATGACCTCATATTCACGTCATAAATAGCCTTATATGAAAAAACAGGCCCAACCATTGCAATAAACATAGAAAATTACCTTGGATTAGGTAATTTTTATAAACGGAAACTTGGTTAATAAGTTTTAAAAATAACCTGTGAATGATAAATAAATCCACATTGTAGCCTCTGGGTGTGCCACAAGGTGAGCTAGAAAAAAGAGGGCATGGTGTGCCTTTCATGTATTTTATATCCTATAGAATCCCCATATCCAGTAACATAGAGCGTGTTTCTAATTTATTGTATTTGATTAAGATAAGAATGTTCCCATCCCAAATCATCGATAATTTTAGTAATCATGAAAAAATAAATATATAATTGATTCTCATATTTCATTATGAATATAGAATACATAGCACAAAAAAGATTCTTTCATCCTATATATTATTCATAATATTCTTCTTCATATCCTAGTTAATGTAAAATAAACAATTGGTGATGTTAGACACATAGTAAGAATTATGTGCAGTAAAATATATAATATGTTAATAATTCTTAATCAATATGGAAATGAAATTAACTGAAACACATTCTATTTAATCAATAACTTGATCATGAAAGTCACCCAAGGAGAATATCAATGTAGTGACCTCATGGATAAAAATAAACAAATTATTAATAAATAAAATGCATAATATTGAACATCATGATATCAAAAATCAGGATATATATGCCCCCAAATCCTTATTCTAAGGTAGTTTAATCGATGGGTAGGTTTACACCATAAATAAATTTAATTTGGATAAATGATTTGTCTCATGATACATGTCGATGCATCAATATGATATATAATTTTAGGCCCTACCATTCAATACTTGTCCAATGCATTTATAATGTATTGAATGATAAATTAGATTATTAAATAATTTTCCTTATAAAAATATATATATTGAGTAAATATTATGGATATATCATGGTTTTTGACATTTAATTAAAAAATGTTCATAGTAGAACACTATATATTAAAATGGTATATGATTTAAGAAATAAGCATGTACATGATGGATAATTAAGAGAAATTTTAATTCCCAATGAAAATTGTTCAAAATAAATTGAATATTTCAAGAAGTATCAATTGTCTACAAAATTAATAAGAGGTGTGATATTTCATTCAATTCATCAGAAATATGGGTTTTAAAATAAATTATTGTTCTCTATAGAATAAAATAAAAAAGATGAGAAACATTAAAATAATATTTATTAAAATATATTTTTTATACGCCATTTAAAACTTGTAGATAAATATAAGTAGTGTAAAACTTTTATAGTGGTAGGAAAAGCTATTAACACCATATATATTAAAAAAACATTCCTTTTGAATTTTAATAAAGAAGGTTGAGAACAACAATTTTAGAAAATATTTGAAAGGTTCCTTTAATAACATTTAATGTTAAAGAATAAATTAAAATTTTCATTGAGTAAATGAAATGTAAATTTGTTAAAAAAATGAAAATTTTGGGCTTGGAAGAAAATTATACCCGGTAAAAAAAATATCGTCGTTTCTTTTAAATATTTCATTTCTTGATTCATGTTCCAAAGAGAAGAAAAATTGGAAGAAAATATAAAAACTCCTTAAATGAGTAAACTTAAATTAAAACATTAGTAATCATGGGTAAATATGTATTCAAATTTGATATATAAATAGGTAAAATATACATCACATAAGAATAAATAGGTCATTAATAAAAACTATTTCTTAATAGAGTTGAAATTGACACAAAATCCCTTACCTTATGTATGAATTCTATTATACATGCAATAAAATCATATATAATAAATTTAAATTTATTATAAATACATTACAGAACCATATTAATATCTATAATATTATATTTATTCTATTTATAACATTTTATCACTCATTTTTTAATAATGTTTTATTATTATTACTCACGGTGTTAACTGCTTTTGATTTTCATGTATATTTTGATTTGGTAGTCTCACTCCTTTAATATTGATCATAATTCCATCATATAAAAACTGTTAATAAAGGTATAAATATCATATATTATATATATTATCTTCCATAAAATATAGATATAGAAAATGAATTACACCATTCATGGAGATGGAAGGTCGTGTGTACGCATAAACAAGGTTTTCACTTATGATGGATGGATAGAAATAAAGTAGAATGATAATTTACCTTTAAATAAAATTATCATATATATATATATTATATATTAATTAAATCTATCCATATTATCATCTATGTAATGTGTAAATAAAAAATAGATCACAATGCTCCATGGACTGGTAGTCCATAAGTACAAACAAACAACGTTACCTTTTCATACCGTTTGTAAGGTAAGATGGATGATATTATATTATAAATTTAGAAAAATAATTAAGTCGTAAAAATTATATAGATTCATTATTTACATATTTATAACCATCCAAGTAAATTGGAGATGAAATAAAAATCACACTGCCACATGGATACGGTAAGTCGTACATACGCACAACTGGTGTTTTTTATTTTCATTTGATTGAAAATAGATTGAAAATGGTTTTTCCATAATCAAAACAATATCTCAATAAATTTATGAAATCTAAGTTATTACTTTATTTTGGTTAAAACATGTTATGATGATGAATAAAAAGAAATAAACTTTAAAGTGTTGGTAAAGACGATTATATCCTCTTTAGTATACATCTGTTAGATCTCCTCTTATAGGTAATAGGGTTTTTCGTTTATGAAGAAAATCACCAATAAAACATGTATAATGATATTTATAGGATAAATGATCATGTTCTGGTCTATATAGTGTTCTCAAACATGTGTAATGAAATGATATATGGGGTGTCATTTTATAATTGAGGGGAGGGGCATTCTCGAAATTTCATAATTTATTAAATAAATATAAATAATATGACTTGTCTAAATGGAACCAATTTTATATAACTATAAAATTATATATGGATAACTCTAAATAATATCATTATTCTTTTTACAATTTTTGATAATCTTTTAATTATTTTATTTTAGTTTTAATATCTCATTTTCCCTTTTGACAATTACCATAATATTAATATTTTACACACTTTAAGGGCCAAGGATGTTACCGTAAGAGGAAAAAAGACTCATAAATGGACCATTATTGATTTTTTAAACCATATAACATTCAATTATCCAAATATATGATTTTAAAGAATTTTAAATATTTAATAAAATATTATATATTATAAAATAGCATTAATGTCATTTTTGACTTTATTCATTTAATTTGAATTTAAATACAATAATAAAAAGATATAATTCGAATGTATTTCCTGAATACATCCCTAACATATAATAAAAATCTATTAAATTTTGGGCA
Organism: Viscum album; assembly: GCA_963277665.1. NCBI lineage: Eukaryota > Viridiplantae > Streptophyta > Magnoliopsida > Santalales > Viscaceae > Viscum > Viscum album. Next base: position 117,654,366 of record OY728155.1, on the reverse strand, counting down.
CACTATAATTCATACAATTTATATTAATTTTAATAATTTGATAATCTTTTATTATATTTTTTTGTTAGTTGAATATATAATGTGTCCTCATTGTGAAATAATTTAACTTAATTATTCAAACACTAAAAATATAAAATAATGTAACAAGATAAACAAGTTTAGATAACATTTCAAATATACATTTACAATCAAATAAAAAAAATTATCCCTACCAGAAAATATAATCGATATTAAAAGCAAGAGAATGACATTTTTTACATTATCCTTCACTTAAATATTATAAAGGTTAAAATCAAAGATAAATAGAAAAAAAGTTCATAATTTGGAATTTTGAATTATTATGGATGAAATAGACTCATATCATGAAATAAATTCAAGTTTTTGTTATATTTTTATTGTATTGTCATATTATTTTTATCCTTAATCCCTACTTACCCATTATCAAGGTGGTAAATTTTATCATTGTTACTATTCTTAAGGTCCAAAAATAAAAGGGAACTATTTAAAAATATGACCTTCATTATTATAAATATAGAATAAATTTTATAATATTAAATTGATAGAAGTGTGAAAATGTAATTTAAATATAATTCCACAAATTGTGATGAAAACAGTTTTCTACAAAATGTCTTTTTAAATCCAAAAATGAACTTATACTAAAATTACACATAGTATTGATTCAAATGTAATTAAATATATTATATATAACTAAATGTGTATTATTTTAATTTAAAACTATATTCATAGAATTATGGGGTTTTTCAATTAAAATAAATTCCAGTTTAATAAAAATCATTGTTTTCACTATTCATTGAAAAATCAAACTTTTAGAAAAATACCACAATTTCAACCTAATATAATATTAACTTGATGAATTAAAAAATGATTTAATTTTCACATAATAATATTTTATTTGGATTTATTGGTTCTATTAAACCTAGTTTTTTTGTCAAATAAAGTAATCAAATAAATTTATTTAAAGGGAAATATATCATAAAATATTACGCTATTACATTCTTCCTCACTTATAAAGACTTCACCCTAGAAATTTCATCACTATAACACAAACAACAATGTATAATGTTTCTTCATCACATCCTCAATTTCCCACATACCTTCCTCAATTTTATGATTTTTCCATAAAACATTGACCAAATGAGTTGTCTTGTTTCATGGTAATTTCTCTCTATGATCAAGAATTTCCATCAGTTGTTCCTTATAGGAAGGATCTTGATCTAGTAGTATGAAATCTGAGTTTATTAAATATAAGGGGTCATATATTTACATCCACAAGAGTGATACATGGAATACATCATGAAATTTATAGAGATTTTGTGGAAGATTCTAATAGTAATATGCCATCATGATGTGATCATGAATTTTGAAGAGATGGATACATATAGGGTTCAACTTTCCCATATTTTCAAATCCCATAACCTTCTTCGAAAGAGATATTCATGGAAATAACTGGTCACCAACTTCAAACTCCAAATCTCTCTAATTATTTTCATCATAACATTTTTATCATCTCTGAGATTCTTTTATGTGTTATTGAATGGATTTTACCATCTCTACTATTTCATCAGCTAGATCAGGTCCTAATAGTTTTCTTCCTCTAGCTCTATCCCAACATGTTTTAGTTCATTACATCCTTCCATTAAGGGATTCATAAGGATTCAATTGAATTCTTTATTGAAATATATTTTTGTAAGAAAATTATACAAAATGAAGGTTCTAATCCCAACCGCCTTTTAAATCCATATAACATGATCTAACTAGTATTCTAGAATTTGAATAGTCCTCTCAAACTAATCTTTTGTTTAAACATGATAATTAGTATTGTAACTCAAATCTATATCCAAAGTCGGTTGAAGGCTTCTCCAAAACATCACAGTAAACCTTATATCTATATTTCATATGATTAAGAGTGATACTCCATGAAATTTCACTACTTAATTAATTTATGTCTGAGTAATCTAGTAAAGAGGGAAATATTATATAATATTGATTAAATATATAGATTTTGTTTGGTGATCAACTATAACACAAATATCATTGTTCCCTTTAATGTTTTTGGGTGTTATAACAATGAAATTAATAATAATTTTTTATATTTTCATTCTAGTATGGGTAGTATATTTTGACATAGCATTAGAATGTATCTCATCCATAACCTAATAAAATACTAGGAATAGTGGAACATACTCCATATTATCCCTTTTTATGTTATCCCACAATAAATATTCTTTTATATCTCTATACATATTCATACTTCTAGGATCAATTTAGAATGATACACTATGATATTTATCCAATATCTCCTTCTTAAACTCTATAATGGATTGGATACATACTCAGTTCCTGAACCCTATTATTCTTGTATGATCCTAGTTAAACTCATGAACATTTCTCACCTTTTTCTATAATTCCACATATTCCTTCTACACATTCATAATCCTCTCATGGATTGATGGTTCGATTTTCATTTAATAAAGATAAACATTATCCCTCTTCCTAAATATTTCAAGATCCAACTTCAAAAACTCTATAAATATTTGATCTCTTTGAATCCTCATGGTGAAAAATCCAATATTATCTTTTCAACTGAGATAATTATCCACCTTATTTTACTTCATAGGGTGATATGTTTTTGAGAAGTCATATTATTTGATCAAATCCAACCATCTTCTCTGGTGTATATTTAACTCATTCTTTGGGAATATATACTTTAAGATTTTATGATTAGTATATAAATCAAACATCTCACTATAAATATAATTCATCCATATCATCAATGAAAAAATTATCATTTCCATATCCAAATCATGATTTTATGTAACTCTTATAATTAATTTTCTATTATAGAGAGCAATAAGATATCACTATATCATTTTCCACGAGTCTTATTCCATTATATGATGAATCTCAATAGATCACTAGCCCTTATCCCCTACATGGTAGTATAATAAAAGGTGTGTGGATGAAAATTATATTTAATTAAAAGAAATTATCCTTAAATTTATTAGTCCATAATAACTTAATCCCCTTCCAAGTAAACTTTATGTGTATAATATATAGTCATAAGAAATCTCTCACAAATCCTCAACAATATCTTGGAAACCCTATAAAACTATGAATATCAATTATCGTGTTTAATATAGTCCATTTCTTAACAACTTATATCTTTGATGGATCCACTGATATATCCTCTACTGAAATTATATGACCCAATAATGATACCTTTTTGTAGGAAAAATTCCAACCTGGAAAATATCACATATAACTTTTCCATCATCAAGGTCTACAATGCAGGTCTCTATTTTTATTCATCCACTTACTTTCTCTTTGAATATATAAGAAATTATTCTATAAATACTACCAAAAACTAATATATGTAGTCTTTAAAGACTCTATTAATTATAAATATGGAAATCGGAATATTATTGGTAATTATAAATGGAAATACTATAAATTTTCAATGACCTCATCTCATACGGAATGATTCCTTTGGTATATCCTCCATTTTAACATTAACTGATGATATTAAGATCAATGATCTACCTTATAAAAATATTGATCTTCTTAAAATTGATCAAATAGATCATCAATATGGATTATATGATATTTTTTTCTTAAAAGTTATTTTTTTAAGTTCCTCATAATTAATGAAAAAATATATTGTCCCATATTTTTTATTAACCAAAAATATCAGAAGAACTGCATGGCGATGCACTGGGCAGAATGAATCCCTTTCCAATATTTACTTAGAGTTGCTTATTTATTATTTTTGAATCAATCTGTGTCATTTGATATAAATTATTTGAAATATAATTAGTTCCATTTATATGTTCTAATGAAACACAACTTTACAATTATGGGTATACTAGGAAACTCTTTACTAAATACATCATTTACCTCTTATAAAATATACAGAACCTTAATGTTGAGTTCCTCCCCAACTATATGAGATAAATATACCTCACTAATAGGTATTAAAAATCATATTTTGGAATTAAATTTCATTGTTAGTTCACGTTTATCCTTGCATTGAAATACTATTGTAGGATTATTTTTAATATTAGATGTAACAATCCTTCCTCAAAAATTGATATGGAATTTATAGTGTGAGATCCATCCCATTCCAAGAATTATATCAAATCCAACAAGACATAAGATAAAATGATTTTCAGTAAACACATTCCCATAATAATCAATCAAGGAGGAGCTATAAACATGAGAGACAATCATTCCACCATTGGGTGTTTTCACTACCAAAACCACATCGAATCATTGGGTTGGGGATGTGATACCCTAAAAATTACATTGCATATAAAATATAGGTTAAAACCTAAATCTAATAAAACATTTTCAATTATAGAGTTTATATTAAGTTTACATTTCACCACATCACTTGGAATGTACACTTTCTCTATAGTATATCCATATTATTTGCCTTCTTACCTTGGATTATCCTGTGGTAAGTTCCCATGATTCTTAAGGAACTAGTTTTAATAATTAACCATATCATTATACATAAATAACTGGATAGAAGTGGCTTCTTTATTTGTTCCAAAATCATTATCTAGATGACCCTTATATCCATAGTTACCAAAAAACTCCCATGTCCTTCAAAAATTTCCCAAACTGTGTCTCTCCACATTTTTTACAAGATGGAAATTTCTTTTTTCCCTTATTCTTAATTTATGTTTTCCATTTTCTATGTTATTATCCATCCCCTTCTTCTCTTTATTTCCATTGAATATATTGGATCTAAAAAATTCCTTCCTTATCATAATGGAACTTTATACTATATCATCATATGATAAAAATGTCTGAGAAATTAGTTCCCTACTAAAGACTCGAATTAAGACCATCATAAAAATGTGTAATATTCTTTTCAAGATTACATATATAGTCTGAAGCATGAAATCATAACCTTTTAAAGTTAACCTTTTACTCTTACAGACATTATTCTTCCATCTAATTTATAGTGGGGAACTTTACCTCTATTTAATCTCATTGTTCTCATGTGTAGTATATCTCAAAGAAAATCATTTTAGAAGATCTTCATTACATGATTTCTATTTATTTAACCTCTTTAGTGTTCTGGATTAATGTCCACCATTGATAATAATCTACTTTAGTAAATTAAACTACCAGAAAAACATTTTCACAATCATTACATCCTAAAGTTGAGAATATTTTTTTGATATACTTAATCCATTTCTCAGTTACTAATGGATTAGTAGTTAGATTAAAATATGGAGGCTTATTTCATATGAAGAAATTGAACATACCATAATCATTCTATGGAATAACAGGTTGCTCTATTTTGGAAAGGATATTCATTATAACCTAAGTAAGTTATCCAAATATAACCATGATTTTCAAATTTATAATACTAACTATATTGGATTGATCAATAGGGAAATCTCTAAATTGCCTATAGGTATTGATTACCATTATTCCATTAGGATCCACTGTTGAATAATGAAACACAATGAGTTACTCATAATAATTATAAATATTAATCCATAAATAAAAAACCACTTAATAGTAAAAGTTCACAAATACTATAAGGGATTATTGGAATTATCATCTTAGATATGTTAAACTAAAATCTCGTTCCTAGGGTTTCTACTAAACTTCCTATGATACCAACTATAGAAACCTCATTTCCTATTACCGAGAGTTAGTTTCTACTTTTTTACAACGGTATAATATAAAATGGATCTCATCCTAACGGACTGGTCATTCTAGAATACTTGATTAACTTGATGAATTCATGATTCCCAAATTACATTTTAAATATAAAATACATAACACAAAAACACATTTACATCCTTCATATTTTTCATATCATCCTTCCCCAAATCTTGGGGAAAGGAAAAAAATAAATTTTGAGCGCATATTCTGAGTATGATTTATGCATAGTAGAAGTTATCATGAGTAAAAAAGGTATAATAAATAAGGAAAGGTAATAACTAAAACAAATTTCATTTAATAAACAACATGAGTATGAAATGAAACCATATATAATATCAATTTATAAATATCATTGATAATAACAACTAAATTATCAATGAAATAAATTCATTATATTGTATTTCATAATCTCATACATAAGAATATATATACTTCCAAATCCTTGTAACATGATAGTTTTATTAATGTGTATGTGTACACCAGAAACACATTTAATTTGGCCAACTTATTTGTGTCATGATATTTGTTGACAAATCAAGGGGATATAGAATTCTGGGAGGATTTATTAATGTTTTCTCAAGTCAGTTTAGTAACATTAATAGTAAAACATCATATATAGAAATGATATACGCTTTAAGAAAAAATTATATCCATGATGGATATTTAAGATAAATTCAATATTTATGTAAAATTAATCATAAGAATATGAATTTTTTGATAGAAATTTAATGTCTACCAAATTAATTAGAGAGAAAATATGACTTAAATATATCGTACATTGAGGTTTGAAAATAATTTAATGACTTTTGAAGAATAAAAGAAAATGTATGAGATATATTAAAATAATATTTCCGAAAAAAATCCTTATAAAACATCTAAAACCTTATAAAAGAATATAAATATCATAAAATTCTTACACTAGAGAGAAAAGTTTCTAACAACAAATATATTAAAAAAAATTCCTTTATAATTTTTGTAAAGAATGATGAAAACGAATTTTTTTTAAAAAAAATAGAAATATTCCATTCAGATATTTTAAAAATTAAAGGATAACATAAAATTTATATTTATTAAATGAAAATAATTTTTTTAAAACAATTTTGAAATTTTTTGACGTGGAATAAAAATATAATTGATCAATAAATAAATAATGATGTATTTTCTTTAAAATATTTCATTTCTTGATTTATTTTCTTAAGATAAGACTAGTTATAAGAGAATACAGAAACTCCTTGAAAGATTAAACTTTAATTGAAAATTTAATAATTATTAATAAAGATATATTCAGGTTAAATACAGAAAAGGGGTATTATGTACACCACAATAGAATAAATAGGTAAATAATACCAATGATTTATCAATGGATTGGAAATTGAGAGAAAATCCCTTACCTCAACTATGACTTGTCTTATAGGTTCTCAAACCTCCAGTATAAAAAAATTAAATTTTATTATACGTACTCGCAAAAACCATATTCAAATATATATTATCAAATATTATATATTTGTTTCGTTTTTCACTATTTTGGTAATAATAATTTATTATTATCATTATTTCAGGTGTTAACTACATTTTTTTATATATGTTTTCATTCAGTTTTATCAATCCCTGCCTCTTTCTCATTTTTCCATAATATATAAAATTTTATTGATGATATAAAATAAAATATATTCAATATATATATATATATTCATCCACAAAATATATAGACAGAAAAATTAATTACAGTGGTCACATAGATGGTAAGTCGTACATACACATGAACACTATTGGTACTTTTCAATGGATGGAATAAAATAAAGGTAAATAATGAATAATATTTAAAATATCCTTTTTATATCATATATATCTTACATATTCATTAAATTTACCCTTTTTACCATCTATGTAATGTGGAAATGAAAAACGGATTTCATCGCTTCATGGAGGTGATAGTCCACACATACGCATGAGTGACTTTATCATATTCTAGTGGATTGTATGGTAAGAAGGTATAAATGTTATTATAATTTAAGAAAAATAATTATTTCCTAAATATTATATATATTCATTAGTTCAATCATTATAATCATACGAGTAATGTGGTTATGAAAAAAAAAATTACATCACTATGTGGAGATAGTAAGTCATAAGTATGCACAAGCTATGTTTTCTCATTTCGTATGATAGAAAATAGATAGAAATTGGTTTTACCATAATCATAAAAAAATTATAATTATGATATTAAATTTATTATTTTAGGTTGGTTACAACACATTTTGTTGTATTTGAATAATAAATGAACATCAAAGAGTCGGTAAAAACAATTACCTCTTCTTTGGTAGACTTCCTTTAGATGTTCTTTTAGGGGTCTTAAGGTTGGTATTTTGGGAAGATATAAACCTCTAAAACATAGATAAGGATATTCATAAGATATATGGGAATGTTTTGGTCGATATAGGATTCTCAAAGTAGTGTAAATAAATCGGATAAGGGGTTCCCTTTTATAATTGAGGGGAGGGGCATTCTTGTAATTTAATAAATTATTAAATTAATAAATATAATTATTCCAATCAAAATGTATCCAAATTGATGTATTTTAAAATAATATTATGGTTAGTAAAAATAATATCTTCTAATAAAAATTGGATAGGATTTGTTTATGCTTCCCCCCATTAACTTTTAGTTTTAACCCCTCTTAACCCTTTAGACTATTACCTCAATATTAAAGCATTCAACCATTTACAGGTCAAGAATGTTACCATAATCCGTTAAAAGACCCATAAATGGACTATGGTTGATATTTTAGACCGTATATAATATTATTGGCCAAATATTAGATTTTTATTAATTTCAAATCGTTTAAAAATATTATTTTTTATAAAAAATCATCAATGTTAATTTTGACACTATTTATTTAATTTTACATTAAATATACTAATACAATGATAGAATTTGAATATAATCCTTTAAAAATAATTAAATAGCTTATTTTTATATTAAATATGTGTAACAATATAATTATTCCAATTTATATTACATTTAATATTTTTAAAATTATTTATTAATTTTTTATAGTATTTGAATATGTACTCCGTCAGTGTTGTGTAAGCATTTAAGCTAATTATTCAGTCACTAAAAATATAAATAAATTAATATGAGAAATATAATGAATTAATATTTAAAATAATGATTTATAATATAACATATGTTTTTTCTAACATAAAATATTATAGATATTAAAAGAAAGAGAATTATATTTTCAACATTATCATTTACTTAAATATTATAAAGGAAAATTTCAAAGATAAATGAAAAATAGGTATTATTTTAGAAGTTAGACGATTGTGTAATAATTAAACTCATATAATTAGATTATTTATGTTTTTGGATATATTTGTAATTCCTTATCACCTTATATTTAATCTTAATTACTCGATTTACCCTTTACTAACATGATAAATTTCACCACTATTACTATTCATAATAACCAGAAAAATATGAACTATTTACCAAATTTACACTCATTTTTTTAAATATTGAATAAATTTTATTAAATTCAATTAATATAATTTTCTTAAGTTAATTTAGATATAAACATACAAAATGTGAATAAAAAAGATTTTATGAAAAATGCATTTTTATGTCCCAAAATGAATATATACAAAATTTAGGTATAATATAATTGAAAATTTAATTAATTAGATTATTTATATATATAACAGTACTATTATAATTTATGATTTAGTTCAAAAAAAATTTGGTCTTTTTTCAATTAAAATGAATGAAAATTTTATAAAAAATGAAAATTTTCACTATTTAGTGAAAAAATAATCTTTTCAGAAAAATCACAAAATTTAAAACAAAGATAATATTAAAATTATGAACTCAAAAATGATTTAATTATCCCACAATAATAGTTTAATTGGTTTGTGTGGTAATTTTAAATGCAGTGTTTCATGCAACCCAAGCTATCAAATAATTTTTTTTAAAGGGAAATGTATCAGAAAATATCAGGTTGTTACAAATCCAACACATCACCCCTCACTGAGGGATGATGATTCCAAATAAATAGTTCATTGAAAATTAATTCACTCAAACTAGGATCAGATATTCAATTGAATATTTTTCTATAGAGGTCATGAAAATAGGTATACGACCCTAATTCACTAACTTTACTGAACCAAAACCTAGGTAGCTTGATAATACACTAAATCATCACACTAAGTCTACCAATATTCGATATACTCCAAAATATAAAATAAATAAATATACATTGAAAAGGTAAAAAAAGACACATTGATTTTATGTGGTTTTGGAAAGAAGACCTACATCAATGAGAGAATACCATTGCATGTTTATTAAAACTCCACATAAGATACAGGATTTTACAATCACTGTGACTTTAGAACATCTTAGATCACAAAAAATACTCTAATTCCAATCATACATGTGTAGGTCCCCACTTATTTTATGGTGATTCCCATTAGGTAAATTAGTAGAACCTACATTTAAAATTAATGGGTGTCCTTATATTGAGTTAAGATAACTTCAAATATCTTATAGAATTCTTTATCTTGACCACTAAGTTCTAGTATAAAAATGTTCTACACCGTTTTGACCAACTATTTAGGTTACATAGTCCCTTAAACTAAAGTGACTAATCTACACACCACCGTTGGAAGTAAGATACATCCAATCAATTGACACTTTATTGATTTTCCTACTTCAACTAGCCATACATCTAATTTTTAGAATATTTCATTAAACAAACTATATGACCCTAATATTATACATTTATTTCATTTGAAATAAACTTGAGGTATTTGATAAATTTCTATACACAAAACCATGAGTCAAAATGAACTTATGATATAGTATACATTTATAACCAACACATTGGAATGATGGGTATGAATTGTATTAACAAAATTATGATGTATATATATATATATATTTCAAAATTAAAATGTATTGATAAATTCTTACTAAATAATCCTTAAAGTTTTTAATACAATTATTTAATGATTAAAATGCCTATTTTCTATACAATTGTTTTTCTTGGTGTTATGAATTTTTATATAAAAAACTATATTAATCACTGTTAAAAAATTATATTAATGATCTTTATCGGTAATTTATTAATAATCAAACATAAATTTGTTTTTATAATTTTAGGAATAGAGATAAAATCATTTAATGGTCAATTTTTTTATAAAACTATTTTTATGTTTGCAATGTGTTTTGAACAAAATAAATTATATAAATCATTAAGGATGAATTTTTTAATGAAATTTTTGTATTATATATCCAATAAAAACTTTAAAATTCATTATATAGTTTTCAATATGAAAATATTGAATATAAATTCAATTTTATGCTTAAAACTATAACCTTCAAAAAATGGGTTTTCATTGAATTTTGCACACATATTTTATAACTATTTTTTATAATAAAATAAATTGAATTTTTTGAAATGGATTCTAAATATTTATCATCATATAAAAAAAATTTAACGATTCCACTTTCATTTTTGTTCAGAATTAGAAGTAAAAATAGTAAAAAATTATCACCAAAATTATGGTCAATTTTTTTGAGTAGTTAAACTCAGACATAAAGATGATAATTACACTTATTGTTGTCTAATTATTATAGGTTGAGGATAATTAGAACCAATATTATCTTAAATTTTAATCCATTTCTATTTTTTACCACTCACACAAGAAAATGTCTTTATATAATTTAAACATTATAAGTAATTTGATGTGTGTCCTCCCTCTCACATATTAAATAATGACTACTCTCTTAAATTATTAACAAATTTTGAGCCTTCTAGATTGGACCTGAACTACCCAAACCCCATCCTTTATTCATCATTATTCCAATATCACATGGTATTATCCTAAGACTGATATATCAAGGCATAAGTTGTAATCTAAAGGAGGTCCCTCAAAGAAGAGGTATAAATATCAACCGAGCTCTTTTAATTTAATTTCTTTTTCCACCATCTAAAAACCTATTTAATACATACTAAAATGATTACTATAGTATCATAAATATGCATATATTTTTATTTTTACCTCAGAAACATTTTCCACAACAATTTCATAAAATGGTAATTGTCTTTCATGCGTACATGTGGGATACCATCTCCACGTAGCGATGAGATTCAATTTCTATCACTGCATCACAAGGATACTTATAATGATAGAAATAATAAATATAAAATATATTAATTATGTTAAATAAATCTATAATTATAAAATATTACCTATATCCATTTACCTTTTATCATTAAAAAATTGAAGTATCGTTCATCTGTACATACGGACTATCATCTCCATGAGTGATATATTTAATTTTCAATATTTTTTCCATGGGTGGTTTAATAATTGTAAATAATTAATATATATTAAAATTTTGAAATGAATAATATTCTAAAATATTATATTAATATTTTAATTTATCAAATTCTTACTCATTTGGTCGTTATAACACACACTTGTTTATGTCATTTTTACCACCTACATGGGTAATGTTTTATGGTTTTTGACAAGGAGTAAAGAATTCTAAGTAATGGTGATATTGTGTAATAATATGATATAAATTACATGTTTACAATTTTATAGAAATGAAACCATGATCAATGAACAAGTACCAAAACTTCTTAACTGAGACACTTCTGAAAAATTAAATAGCTAACTTCAGGAAATAACCATTTTAATAAATAATTATTATTAAATGGGTGTTGAAATGTTATAATTTGATCATATATGATATTATATATATGAATATGGTTATTGAATATAATAATTGTAAACATAATTTTTTTATAAATGAGGTTATAGTGATTACGAAGCAAGTATGAATTGTGGTGAGGGTTTTATGTTCCAATTTCATTTTGACCTAGATAGTTTATGCTTCAATTTATGAATATGAAATTATATTATATTTCAGTAAAAAATAACTTGATTTTTTTATCTGATGGTTATTTATAGAGAATACATGTTTTAATCTCATTTTCCTCTCTCTAGTAACTCAAATATACTTAATAATATTTCTAAATTCTGACATTATTATTCCCATTAATTAGGAATATTTTCTCTTCCATATCCATGTTTTATAAAAAAATCACGCATATTTTTACTATTCCCAAAGAAATTTTTAAATAAATTATTAAAAATATATTATGTTGTTTAAAATTTTATAAGAGGAATATTCATTCTGTTTTCTGAATGAGGTATTTTATTCTTTTTACCAAATGAGTGAAGGGAATCATAGTTTTAACATTACCACATAAGAAGGTATTCCTATCATCATGAAAAATCAGTGATTCGAATATTTTTTTAAACATTTCTATGGTTGTTTTCAAAGAAAAGGTTTCCATAAAAAAATTTTAAATTTTAACATTTTAAATATGTGGTTTTAAAATGTAAGGTGTATTTTTCTCAAAATATATATTTCCGTGATATTTTAAAAAAAATTAACTGTAATAACATTCTTTTATGTTACATATTTTTAACTGAGGATATGATCCTATCATATCATCCTTATTATATCTCTAGAGATTTTATGATTATTATGCTCAAATATTGATGAAACTCATTTTATATTCCAAGAGTTATGCTATGATGAAATGATGAATGTTTTCATGATCTTGTGAAAAAAATATTAATGGATTAGGATTATGTGATGGGTGGGTTTATTATAACAATAATCTTAATTTCATATATTTTAATGTTTAAAAAATTAAATGGTATATAGGAGGTTATCCCAAGTCCAACAAGGGTACATTGGAGGTTATCTAAAGCATATAGTAGGTACATGGGAGGTTAGCCCAAGCCTTACATGTGTTGAATGTATTGGTGAGGAGCCTTGACATATAATTTATATAATTATGATTAGGCCACACATTATTCCACTCTTTTTTGTCAGGATATTATTCTAATGCAATGAACCCATGGATCATGTTCTTTAATTCCATTATGATTCATGTTTGATGAACTTTCAAGATTTATTCTATGACCCATTATTATAATATTTTAATTTCGAGGTATTATTTTCAATTGTTAACGTCATGTTATCATTCAATTTTGCACAAATTATTATTAAAAATAATAACAAATTGATATATACATTATTTACCCTTACTTCACATATGACCGCACCATTTATTATGTTTCTTTTTCCCTGGGATGTGAAGAATGGATTTAAGTATGATTTTTTTTAATGAGGGTGAAAGTTATGACAGGATTATGGTTGTAGGCATAGATATTTTATGTACCAGTTTTTTATATACTCATGTTTCCAATGGAAATAAACCTTGATGGTTTTGGAATGGATCTTAATGATATTTATTTAATATTTATCTAATAAGTTGTAAAATTTATGTATATAATGTTTGGTTGACCTCAGCTAGTATCACAGTAGGGTTTAGTTATTTTTATACTCATATGAACAAACATTAGTGAGAACCATTGGGTTCATCCTGAGTATAGGATAACATCTTATATTATATTGATTAAATAAATGTTGTTTTCCTAGAAAATACATCCCTCTCTAGATAATATAAAGTGCATAAAGATTTGGAATAGATTAAACTTGGGGTAAGGACTCTGAAAGCGTTGGATTGGGTATTAACTCTATCTTCAATGGAGCATGATGAGTGTCCCTATGAATTCACACTTGGAATTACACTCTTTAGGGATATTCTTAGGTTAATTAAAATTTTCTTTATGAGCCATTATGAAATAATTAAATATGAAATGATCTTATATGGCCTAGGTTAAACTCAAGGTGTCATATCTTTAAAAGGATTAATGATTTAGAAATAATGTGAATGGTTTTACATGATTATATGATTTATCAATATGATAGTTTTTACTCACACTATGATTTTTTGTTTTAGTAAATGGATAGAAATAGTAGTAATAATGTAGCCAAGGAATTTTATAAAAAATATAATGATTTTCCTCCCAAAAAAACAAATGTTATGGGAGGTGTAATGCAGAATATGTTTTATATACTTGTGAAACATTCTCAAGTATGAATCATGTTGAACATAAAAATGAGAAAACGTGGGAAAAATTTTATTCTTTTTAGGAGGAATAATCTATATTCTTTTAGTAGTTCCACTGATCCAAAAATTATTTAGAAATGGATCAGAACGACTAAAAATATATTTTTTGCTCTCCAGTTCTAGGTGCACGAAAATGTTTTTTTAGTGTTTATCATTTGCAAGGATAAAGAGATAAATGGTGAAATATTATCAATTATAATACAAAAAAAAATCAATTGAATCTATAGATTATTTTGAGTTTAGAAGGTTATTTATTAAAAAAATCTTTTATTTGTATTCTTTGTAACCAAAAGGAGAAGGAATTACTTTATCTAATGTAGAGAGATGATGAATCCATTAGAACCTATTAGAAAACATTTACATGGATTTCAATGTACGCTTATGGTATTATAATCCAACATGAAATACATATTGATATATTATTTCATAGTTTAAAAACTATTATTTATAGGAAATTATCCATGAGATAATTTAGTAACTATGTAGAAATCATTTGATGTTATCTAATAGTATAAATACATATTGGATTCTCCCATAAATATCAATGTCTCGAAAAAAAATGGAATTTAAATAAAATTTTAATTTTAAATATTATAGAGGAAAGTAAATGATTCTTATTTTATGCTAAAATTATAGCAAGAAACAAGGTGGAAATCATATTAGGATGACAATTAAATTCATTATATATAGAAATTAATTTATCGAGGAAATTTATTTCTATTTAATGGATAATATTTATATAATTATGTGAATGGAGATACATCTTTATTGAATGCACCACCCACAATCCATTATTTCAAATGCATGGAGAATAAATTTTTTTTAACCAATACTTAAATCTGAGGGTCAATGATGATTATTTAAATTAAAAACATATTTAGTCTATAAATAAAGGAAAATATTATGTGAACAATATAATTAATGTGTCTTATAAGAATGAGGTTTTGAAACATGAACTTACCATCCACCTAATAAAATCTAATATCTTATTTGATTTTGGATATACCCACTCTTTTATATCTGTAGAGTTTTATAAGGGTATAAAATCACCACCAAAATAATTAAATGTAGAATTAGAACTGAAAATCACAATGCTAAATTTATCATATCTCAACTATATGATTTTTATTCTATTCTAGTTTTGTTAAGGCGATTCTAGTAAATCTAATTATTCTACCTTTAGTTGAATTTGATGTTACTTTGGGAAGGGGTTTTTTTCTTTATATAAAGTCCAAATAAATTTTCAATGAAGGGAGGTGACATTTTATTTTCTATTCCTATCACACCCTAACTTTTATGTTTATTTTTATTTTGTTATTTCTTGGATTTGGTTACTCGTGTCATGATTCAGGCTGGGTTTTGATTTAAAATTGTTCACGTTTAATGACTTCGGTGGGTTTTGGACCGGTGTGAGGGCGTCGTGCGGTTAGCAGTAGTCACGTGGTCGGCCCAGGTGCCCATTTAGTTTTCAAGTGTTTAAAGTAAATAAATATTGATAAAAAAAATATACTAGGGTAAAGGGTTGTGTTAGGATAATAATAATATTATTGTGTAGATAATAATATTATTATTGTTGGAAGTGTTATTATTATCATTTTTTTATTAAAAATGTTATTGATAATTTATTATAAAATGGTTATCAGTATTATTATTTCTTTTAAACTATTAATATAACTATTGTTATTTAAAAAGATAAAATTATTATTGTAATTATTATTATTTTATTGATGGTGTTATTATTATTATTATTGTAACTTTTTCTTTTTTTTCTTTTTTCTTTTACCCTAGCTTACCCACACCCCTTCATATCACATGTGTGTATGACCATTGTCCCTCTCCTTCTACCCCTTAGTGCTACACAGTGACCCCCTCCCTTTCTCTGCTTCGGCCTATGACTGCCCAGGTATGAGGTCTTCCCTTTGCACCCCGCCTCATCCCTGCCTCGAACCTCGCCAGCCTTTCCGCACTAGCCTTGGCGTACCACCCTTGCCGCACCATCTGAACCCCCCTCACCACCCCTCTACTCTGACCTTCACCCTCCGAGCTCTAGTCCTTTACCTTTTCCCCTTTCCAAGCTCCTGGACTCACCTTCCTTCATCGACACTCCGGCCGATATCTCTGGCAGTCGCCACCTCCCTTGGTAGTATCATCCTCCAATGATATTTAATTCAAATTTTGGTGACTTTTTCCTACATTTTTTCCAAACCCTAATTGTGGGGTTTGATTGTGCATTTTTATTCTTTTTTTAAGGTGTGTAAAGGGACCGCGAGGATTGGTTCTACCTTCTAAAGAAGAGGTTTCATGTTTACAGACCATTGAGGTAGGTGAATCCATGTGTTCTTCTTTCCAAAGAAATCCTTAATGCTTATATAGTTTCAATTAATTTTTTTCACATTTTTTTCACGCCCATAAAACCCTTGGTTGGTTTATGTTGGTGTTTTACGATAGAAGAATTTAGAAAAAAAATAACATCTTAAGTATTTTCTAGTTTATGCCCATGTGTTTTATGCTTAATGTGTTTCATTAAGAGTCAAAACCTGTTCTGATAATTTTTAAAATATGATTTCCCCTCCTTGAAGTATGGAGTAAGTTTAGTATGGTGTTTTCAAATATGTAAAAAAATTTAAGTGTATGTTTTTAATCGTCCCCATGTTTAAACATTGTTTGATTAAAATACTACGCTTGCTTGTGCTTTCAAAATGTTTTAGGAATTATGTTAGTGATGAAAAGAAATATGATTTTGGAAATATTGGATAATTATTAAACCCAAAATTGGTTTATTAAATTTTTTGGGTTGTGCGAAAGTAGATTTTGAAAGGGTTGTTATGAATTTTATTATAAGATGGGTTTTCATGAAACATTGTTTGTGATTTATGTAAAAACATTGGTTGAGTCATTTAATAGTATTTTATAAATTTTGTAAGAGGTTATTAAATTTGGTGTGATATGGGAAACATGTTTTGAGTGGGTTTTGGTGTGCATTCTATTATTAAATAGTGTTTTCGGTGTTTCATAGAAGCTTAGAAGGTGTCATTGGATGTAGGCACCTCCAAGAGTGCACTTAGTTCAAACATGGATGTGCCCTGAAATAAAGATGGAACTTTAAATTGTGTTTTCCCTCAAATATTGGTTTATGAAATGATTTTTTTGACCTTTTAAAAATATTGGTTCCCTAATGCGATTTCAAAATGGTGGTTCTAAAACCTTATGTTTGGATTTATAGTCGGTTGGTATTTTGTAGAATATGATTGGATTTTAAATGATAGGGAAGATTGTATGGCATCATTGACTAACTTGTGAATGTCACTCATGGTCTCATAAATGATTCATAATATTTTTTGGAGAAATTTGTTTTCATGTGTAAACTTATGGGCCTGGTTCACATTTTAAGTGTAAAAATAGTATCGAAGTAGTCTTAGTAGTAGTTTGAAAATATTTTTGTAAAATAATTTAATTGTGCAAAACTAAAGGTTTGGTAGTCAGCCTTAAGTGTTTTATAAAGTGGTTTTTATAATCAAATGATGTTACGCCCTGGTATTCACTTTGTATATTTGACATGTATATATATATATATATAGGGAACCCCTATCTAGGGTAACCCTTTATGGGTGAATGCTTGGGAAGCATCTGTGTTTGAGGTACGCAAGTGCAGTTACAATCTATGAGTTGAGTCACACATGTGAGGTCCTCCTACTTACATAGTATTACTACAACCATGTTTTCATGGGTGTCTTTTAGATAATCAAGTGACCATTACTAATCAACCCCAATTAGACTGGTTGGTACCCCCTGGATTGGTTGTTAGGCTAGGCAGGATTTTCCACTGTATTTGTTCAGTTTTAGGGCACCCAATTGGTTGTAGACTTAGAAAATTCACCATACACCGGTTGGTTGTTCCCAAACGAGTATGTCTAGGGGTCTTCAAGGGATGTTTAGGATCACCCAAAGTTACTTCATAATTTATATTTCTTGTTTACTTTCTGTTCTACTAGTTTATTTTCATCTCACACAGTTTACCTATTTTATTTTGGCACTGTTTTGGTATCACCTATTTTGGTTTTTGTTCTCAAATTGAAGTTTTTTTTGGAAAATTATTTGTCTTTGTAGTGGATTATAAAATGGGGAAATGATTTTTGTTTTATTAAAATGTGAAAATCCCTATTTATATATCTGTATTTTAAACTATAATTAATGGACTGTTTTGTGGAAGGAAAGTTATGGATTCCTTCCTTCCAAATTAAATTTTTTATAAAAGAGGTCACTTTGAGGGAAAGTGATAAAAAACATATTACAAGACAACTGCATGTCAAACCTCAAAAGAGGTTACCGAACTGTTCCAAAAAAACATTAAAAGTTTTGAATTAAACACCCTATTTATGCTCCATGTTATTGAAGTTACCTTTGCATATGGGTTGTCTTTGATGAGATCTTCGAAATGGTTAGCCATCCTATCCCAAGTCTGAATGTATTCATCCAGGTTTATTTTCTTCTCCTTGATTCCGTGAGCCAAGATCTGGTCTGGCATGTTGATCCACCCCGCTTTCTCTTCATTAATGTCAACTTACAGTGATCTAGAATACATTCTATCAGCTTCCTCCTTTGGAATGTTGACTGTAAAATGATTATCCGCTATCTCTTCTGCAGAATGCAGGAGAAGCTCCAGGTCTGCATGCTCATTCATTGTCTCCGCATGTTCATCTTCTGATACACCTATGTCCCCTGACCGATTAGGATCCTCAGACTTGTCACATTTAGACATATCCACCTTATCATGGATGGATGGTTGGTCAGGCTCCCTAAAATGTATTCCCTTTCCAGTCGATCGGGTAGTCATCGGTTTGGGAAGGTATGAGTAATCTCTCCGAGTCTTGGTCTTTCTTCCCATATGAACCGAATAGTCCCCAACATCAATAAGCTTTAGATTCCCTTTTGACATCCTATCATGAGAGATCCTCTGTAATTTATCCTCTTCTGCCATCACTGGAGGAGACTGAGGGGATCATCTGAGGCTTCTTCATCATCATTGGATGGACCCCTATAATTGGCCATCCTATGATTTACCTTGGTCCATTCCCCATTAACCTTGGCCCCATCCATACCATGAGTCAGTTGTAGGAGGGAGCTTTCTCCCATCATCATAGTATCTGGTCCAAGAATTCTTATGCTATCCCATGAGGGTCCTTTCTCTCGCACTGGGGATGAGATGGAGTGGCCCCCTTTAGCTCCAGCCGCTTCCTGATTGCAACTCATGAGGGAGTATACAGAAACCGCATGTGATTTCATAATAACAGTAACCTTTTCATCATTTTCTTTGACTATACCTATGGAACCACCTCCTTGCCCACTCCTGCAAGCCTGTTGAATATGACACAGATGACCACAACAACAACAGAAAGTAGTCTAATAATCAAAACTAACCCTCTGTTTAATCTGGTACTCATTCTCAATCTCAATCCACACAAATCAACAGGTGGTTTGGAAACATCGACCTCCACACATATTTGTGGAGAAATTTGATGGAAGAGGGATCGAGAGCGGTATTCAAAAAAAAGGAACCTACCCACCATATTACCAAGCATCGAAAGTATGGAGGGGTTTTTGGAACGGAAGAGGAAGACTGGGTAAGCTTACTAAAATTGGATTCGGAGGAGGATCTCACCTCAAATAAAGGTTATAGGACCATCAGAAGAGGAAGAATCGAGCTCCATTGTCGGTACGTTTGTTGGTCGTCCAGGCGGAGGTAAGGTCTTCTTCAATCGCAAAGCGAATCAGAAGTTGTCAAGGGTCGAGAATCCCAACAATAGCGTGGTGACTCAAACCCCATGACTCAGAGACAATGCGGTCTAAGGAATCAATGGAAGGGTGATTCCGTCCAAATCGGGCCACCATAGAGTTTTTATGGAGATCCACAGCATCTGAGAACTCCTTACCCGTAACCAAGAACTTCGGGAGTCCCTCAACCAACGTGGGGAAATTGGGGTGAAGTCTATTGCAGGGAACGATGGGAGATCCATCGGATCTATTAGAGGAGAAAACGAACTGGAGGAAAATGATCCCGAGAGACCCCTCCCCCTCTCGGGAGGGGGAGGGAAGGGGTTTGAGGTCATTCTCAGGCCATGGAAACCCTAGAAGGTGGCGGGGCCCAAGCACTCATAACTCAGAAAGTTATGGATTCTATGGTGATTTCCTAATAAGAATTTAGGTGATCACCCCTACGTTATCTTTTAAGTTTCAGGATTCTTTAGTGATGGATCGCTTTTAGAGAGAACTTGATTTTGAGTTAGGTAGTGTCCCATAAGGTCATGTGGAGGTATGTGCAAGTTATTTTCTTTATGATGCTAGTTTTATTTTTATCATCAGTTTTTATTTATATGTTTATATTTTTTCATGGGAAAAACATTCCCAATGGTTAAATTTGATGCATGGCACTAGTTTCCAGCCCATAGGGATCAGGAATGCCCTTCATAAAATGTCCCAGACCGACTCGGGTGATCGGTTCATGTTCGTCCCAGGATGGTTCATGAAAAATGGTATCATAGGAGGCCCTTTTATTTGGGGTGTCCGGTAGATGTATATTAGAACTGTCAGGACTCAGGAGGTAGGTATGGTAAGGTCAACGTGAACCCTCACTCATTCTGAACCTTGATTCGCCATGGGTAGTTCGGAAATTGTGTCCTTGTCTTGTTTGGTTTGTTTTAGATTTAGGGATGAAAACAGAATCAAGATTATGTTAAATAATGATTTCACAAGGATTAGTGACTCATGTGGTGTCCAAATACATTGTTTAGGTTCTTCCTAGTTGTTGACTCTAACTTGGGGAATGGCCTACTACCATGTCGCTAGGATAAGCATGAATACAAGTCCCTCACTAGAGTATTTTGATGCAATTTGAGTGTCATATAGGTTTTGGTTGTTGTAAGTGCACTTTTTAAAATGAAAAATGTGTTTTTAAATGAGACTTATTTCTTTTGAATGGATTTAAATTCATGAAATGGGTTTTAAAACTAAAATCTCTTGGATTAAAAATATTGTGTTTTCATGGAATTGTTAGATAAATGGTTTGCGTGCAACCACATGTACTCTTTATGAACGTTTTCACATATGAGGGGATTCATTGAAAGTTTGTGTTTCTATGTATAGATGACTGGAGATGAATACATGTGAAATGGTTCATGGGATTACTTGGGTGTGTACTTGGAATTAAATGCTTGACCTTGTTTTTATAAAGTGATTTTGGAAGGGGAAATTATTTTGAAATTTTAATTTGGTTTGAAAAGTGGGTTTGGTATTTGGAAAGTTTCCTTCAAAGATGGTGGTTTTGAAATCTAAAATGAAAAGTGGATTTTGATAAGGGAATTTTGGGTAGTGTTTTTGTTTTTTTTTTTGTTTTTTGAGAAGGTCATTTTGGCTCAGGATGTTACTTTTAATTATACATTGATTTGATATTGGTTTCGGATTTGTGTTTTATATGTTGTTAAGAAAATGCTTCCCTGAAAGGTCCCCATGGTTTCTGATAAGTTATTCCCAATTTTGTGTCCTTATCAGACTTTTCTTATCCTTTGTGGTGTTTGGGGTCCATTAGAGGCACCAGAGTGACTTATAGAGGTCAAGTGCATTTTTAGGGCATTGGGAACTCCCAAAGCTGTCAGATTGCATTCCTTTTTAGGTCTGCTTGAAGGTCCAAAAGTTGATGAATGGGAGTTGTTCACCCTGCCATCAATGAATGTTGCGATGATGTGGGATGGCATTAAATCCATCTTCGTCTGATGATTTATACTTGAAGATGTGAAGACGCTGAAAAGGGAAGGGATCATGCATATTCAACAAGGACAATGGATGGTGAAATCATTTGTTGATTGTTTCAAGGAACTTGTATCCTATTCTCCAGAGGTAGCATCACAGGATTTGATGAAGAATTCCATCTTCATCGAGGATATTTGTACAAAGATCAAGAACCAGGTTCTCCCTTCTAGGGACCATTGTTTTGAGAATCTAGTTGATGAGGTGTTCTTAGTTGAGTTGGTCTCCGGAGCGCAGATGGTTGGAAATCTAGTATATCCAATTTTTCATAAAGGTTCCCCATTTGGAGAGTAGTTTCTTCCAGATGGACCTATTTGTAAAAAGTCCTCTACTATGGTTCTAGATTCTGGTTATTCAGATGATTCAATGGTGTTCCATCAGTGTGGATTTTTATAAAACATGAAGCCATCATGTCACATCCCTCTAAAGACGTTTCATCATAGTGGGTGTCGTTGTCATCTAGAGAAGTTTTATAGGTAGCATCTCATGTAGAATATATTGTGACCAGAGGATTCTAGTTATTTATTGTAAGAAATGAGATTTTCTAGCCATTAGATCCCCATCTATATGTCTTGGGTTGAAACTTTCACGCAGTTAGGAGTCACCAAGGGAGTGAGGGATTGGTCCAGGTTTTGTGTTCTGTGTTAGAAGTAGAACATTTAAAGTCATTTCATTCTTGTTTTTCTATTGTTAAATTTATGATGTTGTTATATGTTCATTGTTTCAACATGAAGTTATGATGGAATCATTCTATTGTAATCCAATAGTTATTTTTATCTGATTATATTTTTTTGAATCATGTCATTTCCTAAAGTATGTTTGGCCACTGTATGGGTTAGTCTCAGTTTGGTTGTGTTCGTTTGGAGGTGCCAGTATTTGTGGTAGAATTTGTTTTTGTAGTAATGCTCAGATTCACTGTTTGGGTTAAGTTCTTCTTAGAGGTTTTCCTCTAGTGTTAGGGGGTATTTGGTTCGGGTCAAGAGTTCCATGTTTTAGTGAAGGTGGTGTTTCATTTATACTAGAAAAGTTAGTTTGGATTGGTTGGGAGTTCTCGTGACGCTCCCCCCCCCATCCCAGGGTGGTATGTTTGGTTATTAAATTTTCATGCTAGTTAAGTTATTTCGGTGGGTAGAACCCTCCCATGTTCTCCCATTCTATCACAATGTTCATTCTTTCAGTTTCAATCGAGCATGGATTCATGTTCGGCCTATCATTTGAATGGGTGAATTTTTTAGGGAAAAAGGTGCATGTGTTAGAGATAATTGACACACCCCACCTTTTACGTTTTTTATTTTATTATTTCATGTATTTGGTTACTCATTTCAAGGTTCTGGCTGAGTCTCAATTTAAAATATTTGATATTTAATGACTTCAATGGGTTTCGTACTGGTGCACGGTTACTTCATGGTTAGTGGTGGCTGGGGATCCATCCCAGGTGCCCGTGTAATTTCCTCATGTTTAAAATAAATAATGTTTCATAAAAAATAAAATAGGGTAAATGGTTGCATCGTAATAATAATATTATTATTTTGTAGGTAATTATATTATTATTGTTGGATGTTTTATTATAATAATTTTTTATTAAAAAATTTATTTATACTTTTATTATTAAATGGTTATTAATAATATTAATTATTTTAAACTATTACTACTAGTATTATTATTTAAAATGATAATATTATTATTGTAATTATTATAATTTTATTGTTGTTCTTTTTATTATTATTATTATTATTATTATTATTATTATTATTATTATTATTATTATAAATTTTTCTGTTTTTCTTTTTTCTTTTACCCTAGCCTACCTGCACCCCTCGTCATCCCATACGCGCATGACCGCAACCCGTCTCCTTATTCCCCGCAGTGCTACACGATGTACCCCTCCCTCGGACCTCTTCGACCATGCCCCTTTCATCCCTCCCCGCGTGACCGCCCGGGCAGGTGGCCTTCCATTCATACCCCACCTCTTCCTTACTCAGGACCCCACCAACCTCACTACACCAGCCTCACCACACCAGCCGACCACCCTCACCTACCCTCTACTCCAACCTTCACCCTACATGCTCTAGGTCTTTCCCTCCACCCCCTCGCAAAACTCTCAAACTCTCCTTCCTTCACCAGTGCTCCAGCTGACGTCTTCAACAGTCACCACTTCCCACGCCGATATCCTCCTCCGGTGATTTTTATTTCAAATATTTTGGGGTTTTCCTTCATTTTTCCCAAACCATAACTTGGGGTATGATTGTGCATTTTTTTCATTGTTTTATGGTTTGTGAAGGGATCACAAGGATCAGTTATAACTTCAGCGGAAGCGACGTCGTGTTTTCACGCCATTGAGGTAGGTGAATCCATGTATTCTCCTTTCCAAAGCAATCCTTAATGGTTATATAGTTTCAATTATTATTTTTCACATGTTTTTCACTCTCATAATACCCTTGGTCAGCTAATGTTGGAATTTTGTGATAATATAATTTAAAAAAATAGCTTCTTAAGTATTTTCTTTTTTATGCACATGTGTTGAATGCTTAACGGGTTTGATTAGGTGTCAAAACTTGTTTTCATAATTTTTAAATTATAATTTGAACCTTCTTGATGTATGTAGTTAGTTTAATATAATTTTTTCCAATAAGTATAATTTTCTATGAGTATGTTTTAAAGTGTCTATGTGTTTAAACATTGGTTGATGAAAATACTATGTTTTCTTGTGCTTTAAGTATGTTTTATGAATTATGTGTGTGATGCAAAGAAAGAGGCTTTTGGAAAGATTGGATAATTGTTCAACCAAAAATTTGTTTATTTAATTATCTGGGTGGTGTGAAAGTATATTTTTAAAGTGTTGTTATTAATTTTATTATAAGATGGGTTTTTCCTGAAGCAATGGGTGAGATTTATGTGAAAACATTGGTTGAGTCATTTAACAATATTGTATAAATTCTGTAAGAGTTTATTAAATTGGGCATGAGATGAGAAACATGTTTTGTGGGGTTTTGGTGGGCATTTGAGTATTAAAGAAACTTTTGGGCATTTTGTAGATGCTTATAAGGTGTCACTAGATGTAGGAACATCCAACAGTGTACGAAGTGCACACATGGATGTGCCCTGAAATGAATATGGAACTTTAAATTGTGTTTTCCCTTAAATCTTGGTTTCTAAAATGATTCATTAACCATTTAATAAT
This sequence comes from Viscum album, assembly GCA_963277665.1. Lineage (NCBI taxonomy): Eukaryota > Viridiplantae > Streptophyta > Magnoliopsida > Santalales > Viscaceae > Viscum > Viscum album. The sequence continues at coordinate 117,628,621 of OY728155.1, read as the reverse complement.
ATTAGTTCCCGTATATGATTTCAAAAATATGGTTCTAAAATTTTATGTTTAGAATTGTAGTTAGTTGGTATATTGTAAAAGATTTTTTGCTTTTAAATGATAAGGAATCCAATTTGGAATCATTGACAAACTTGTGAACGTTCCTCATGGTCTTAGAAATTATTTGTAATCATTTTGGAAAAATGTGTTTATGAGTGTAAACTTAAGGGATCAGTTGGAATTTTAAGGGAAAAATTAGTAATGAAGTTGTCTTATAAGTAGTTTTATAATATTTTTTTTAAAAAAAAATTGATTATGTAAAACAAAAGGCTTGGTTGACAACTTCACGTTTTCTATAAATGTTTTTTGATACAAAAATGATGTGATAGCCCGATTCTCACTTTGTATGTTTGAAATGTATGTATGTATGTATGTATATATATATATATGTGGGGGGGGGAACCCCTATCTAGGGTAATACTTTACGGGTGAAAGTAAGGGAAGCATCTGTGTTTGGCATAGGTAAGTTCAGTGACGACCTGTGAGTTGAGTCACACATGAAAGGGCCTCCAACTTACACTGTATTACTAACACCATGGCATCCTAGGAATCTTTAAGATGATCGAGTGAATTTTTCTGAACAACCCTCATTAGATGGGTAGGTACCCCTAGGATTGGGTTTTTAGGCCATGCGGGCTTTGACACTCGATTTGGTCAGTTTTAGGGAGGCCAGTTGGTTATAGACATTGGAGCTTCACCATACGCCAGCAGGTGGTTCCAAACTAACTATGTCTATAGGTATTTTAGGTATGTTTAGGATCAACCATGGTTAATTCATCATTTATATTGCGTATTTACTTTATGTTATACTAGTTTATTTCCAGCTCAAATTGTTTGACTATTTTATTTTAGCAAAGCTTTGGTATCTCCTATTTTGGTTTTTGTTTTCAAATGGCTGGTTTTTTTGGAAAATGATTTGTCGTTGGGTGGAAATTTCAAATGGGAAAGGAGTTTTATTTTATTAAAATGTGAAAACCCCTATTTTTATATCTATATTTTAAAATATCATTAATAAGCTATTTCGTGGAAGGAAATTTATATATTTTGTGGTGTTTTCCTACTGATCATTTTGGTGCTCACCCCTACGTTATCTTTTTTGTTACAGGATTATTCAATGTTGGATGGCTCTTGGAGCAAACTTCATTCAGAGTTGGGTGGTGATCTATAAGGTTACATGGAGGTATGTTAAACTTATTTTCTTTCTATTAGTAGCTTTATTTTTATCATATCTTATTATTTATCTTTTTATCTTTTTTATGGGCTAAATCATTCCCAATGGTTAAATTTTGATGCTCAGTACTAGTTTCCAGCCCTTGGGGGTCGGGAACGCCCTTCAGGACATTTCATGGACCGGCTGAGGTGATCAGTTTAGGATCGACCCAGGGTGGTTCATGAAAAAAACAATCAATTATTACCTACTCATGTGAGGATAAATATGAAATTCCAATGAAAATGGAAACCATTTTATGGTTCTTGATTCTTATTGACTGAAAGTTATTTTTTTATAAGAGTTTCTTTGAGGTTGGGTGTTAACAATAGTGGGATTCAAAGTAACAAAATCTAGATATAAAAACTTGAAAATCAAAACCACAAACACTGAACCCGAGGCCTTTATCCATGGGACACCCATATCATCTAGGGTCACTTCGCCTATCATCATACATCATATCGACGATACACCACCATCGTCAACCACCCATCACTGCATGAGAACCCAACAACCATCAAACTCACCGTTAATGAAAAATTCACCACCATTCATGTTTCCACTGAAGAAGTATATCATTGAAGTTATAAAATCATAATCGTAGAAAATAAAAAATTACAGAACCACTCAAAGATACTTTTGGTCAAAACCATCACTAAATAAATTTAAATAGAATGAACGCCCAGAGAAATGAACAAACTAGACTTCACAGATGAACACCGAACAAGATGGGAAAATCCCAAAACAACCTTAATAACGTTTTTACATCACTGAAAGCTACCATCGACAAATAGAACCATAATGTATTTAACGGATAAAATCAACTCCAATCGTGCAAAGAACATCATCAGTTGCTAATTCACACAACCCAAAACCACTTTTCTACCACCACTCCAAGTCGAAATGGGACTGAAGAAAAGGAACTTGGGTTCAGAGTAGGTATTTGAGTGACTGAGGGTTATACATAATGGAATCATTTAAACCAAAATCCAAAACAAGATCAAGCTAACCCGAGAAATAAAATCACCTACCACCGAAACCCAAAACTCAAAACCACTTTGTCACCTCCATTCTTGATCTGGCCTGGAGTGTACCGAGGAACTCGAGGTCATAGCAGGGTTGAAGTGTTCAAGGATTTGAATATCATTTTTAATACCCTTAGAACATCCCTAAAGATCTTTCACTAAGAAAAATAAAAGGAATAACGACACCACCTAAAAGAAGAGAATAACCCCATACACAGAGCACCATAAAATCATCTAAAGAGAGTGATCCTAGACTCAAGTATAGTTGACAAAATATACAATGGAGGGTAAGTGATAGAGAGAAGATAGGATGGGATAAGGAACTGGTGAATAACCAAATAATCTTTCCCTCGATCTCACTGTTGAGGAAAACCCTATAATTAGTGTAAGAAATGACTGACGTCGCTTAGAGTCTCACTTGATTCTTATTTTTATGGGGTATTTATCTTTTATGTCTGAGGTGAAACTCTACATCGAATATATTCCAATTCTACATGATTTTTCTATTGTCTTTGTAGAATAGTGGAATAGTATTCCATGAAATTTAAAAGGTGAGTTTTCAATAGTATTTAAATATCGTGCTACACCTATTTCAAAGACTCTAAATAGAATATCCCCAATTGAGTTATAAGAATTAAATAAAACAATATAGGTAAAACGTGATAAAAGTTACATTCATCTAAATGCATCCCCATTGGGTTCAATAATTATTTTTTTGATAAAGAATATGGATCAATGCGACTCTTCATTGATTATTAGAAACTTACAAGATCATGATAAAAAATATGTATCTTATTCCATTTATTTATTATTTGATTGATCAATTTCGAGAATATCGGTGATTCTCAAAGATAGAGGTTTTTCTATATATTATCAATTGAGGTTTAAAAGTGAATACATGCCCAAACAAACCTTTTATGCATGTTATTGACATAATTAATTTATATTGATACCATTTGATTTTACTAATTCTCCATCTATATTCATAGATTAAATAAATAGTGTCTTTTGATGTTACCTTGATCAGTTTGTGGTAGTATTTATTGATGACATTAGAACATATTATAAGATTCAGTAAGAGCATGAAGATAACTTGATTATTATACTAAAGTCTTAATGAAAGTCAATTTGTATGAAAACTTTACCAAGTGAAAATTTTAGCTATAAAATCTTCATTTTTGGGTCATATAATCTCAATTGAGGGTATATAATTTGATCCATAGAAGACATAAGTTATTGAATATTAGACCAGACCTACCAATATGACTAAGATATGTAGTTTTCCAAGATTAGATTTATATTACCAATAATTTTTCATGAATTTATCACAACTATATAAACCAATCACCCAGTTAAATTATAAGGTAGTCATGTTACATTATACTAATTAATGTGAATAAAATTTCAAAGAAATAAAGAGATGGTGGTTTAGTGAACTTTTGGTCACAGTACTATGTAGTGGAGAAAGGTGTTTTATTTACATTGATTCTTTGATGAAAGGGTGGGGATGATTCATTCTTTATAATAACATTATGATACTTATTCCTCTTATCAAATAAAGGTTTATGAGCTGAATTACCTACCCATGACCTCGATTTAGCTGTGGTAATGTTTAAATTATTGATTTGGAGACATTATATTTATGGAGAAAGATGTGAAATCTATAATAATCAAAAAAATTAAATTATATATTATTCTCTAGAGAATATGGACTAAGTTGATTAAAAATTATGACTTCTCAATACATTACCACTCTGAGAAAGTGAACAAGGTGGTTGATGCTTTGAGTCGAAAGGATCATGCTATCTTATCTATGATGTGGAAAAAAATATCCAATATTTACATATTATCAAATGATATTCCTTGAAATCATAAAGGTCTGGGAGAAATATTATCACGCTAAAACTATTTTTTAACTACCTACTATTTTATATATATTTCATTTCAAACAGACCTGGTAATTGATAGCTTGCATTATAGGAATCCTAATGTCCAAATAAACTGATATATAGTAAAAAGTTTTAACCTATCTATTAATGATATAAAAAATAATAAACATATTATAAAAAGAATTTTAATAATTAAAATTTATTGATTAATTCATAATTAATATGTACATGGTTTTTAGTAAATTAAATTTATGGTTCAAAAATATGTTTTCATCAAAAACAATTATTGCATTCTGTGCATGAACATTATAATTAATTTCTACCACTTATTTAATGTTTATTTAAGTAAATTAATATAATTATTGAAATCATTAATTCAATATTATCTTAATATTAATTTTTGTGATTTTCTTAAAAAGATTTATTTTTACGTGAATTGAGAAAAATACATTTTTTATAAATAATCATGATTTTATTACATTGCTTGTATTAAATTATAAATTAGAAGTTTATGAAAACATTTTATAATAAAAATATTAAAATTATAGGTCAATTTATGATTTTTAAAAATATATTTATTACTTTATAGAAAAAACATTTTACATTTTTAGAATTTAATTTATAATTTTTAAACAATTATTTTTAATACATTACACATTTAGTATGTTTAAATTAATTTTTATCACTTTTAGAAATTGAATAAAGAAAGTATTTAAAATTTTTAATAATTACTTTCAAATTTTATAATAAGTATAATCTTACTTTTGGTATTAAAGGACAAATTATCTTGGTAAAAACACTAGATATCATGGTGAGAACTAAAATAGAAAAATTGAGAAACTGTAGAAGTAAAGGGATTAACATTATTAAAACATATTTTCATTTGAATTGTGGATGTGTTTCTTGGAATTATATATTCTCCACTAAATTATTTTTCACTTTTGGTTCACCTTATTAAAGAGTAACATCCTATTATTAAAAATCTTTGTGTATTTACAAAATTGCACTTTTTTTCAATTACAATAGGCAGACACCACTCCTCACTTACACTCATAAAAACTCTTGATATCAGACCAAAATCTACCCAATACTCTACTAAATAACTCAATACACCTTAATTATATACTTTTCTTCTAAAAATTCCATTCGTAACAAGTTTAATCCCATTCTCAATGGAGATAGTCCAACAAGTGAGGTATAAGTTCTTAACATCTCTTTTATTTTTTTAATTATTTATACACTTTTCTTATTCCTCAAATTTCATTTCCCCATATTAAAATGAAAAACAAGTAACATTATTATACTATTTTTTTCTAAGTATTGTATGAGAATTCACCACCCACTCCTTTTCCTCTAAGAAAAATGAAAATGTAAATCGAGCATTGTGTAGACTACTGCATCCACAAATAAAATTTTCATTTTTCTTCACTTCCAAAACATTATGTTTATTATGTTAGATATAATGATTATATATATTATATATATAATATGTTAATTTTTCTATAAAGTTTGATTATTATTTAATTTTCTTTTATTACATATATGAAAAAATATAAACATCATCATGCGTACATGAGAACTACTGTCTGCACATAGAAATGTAATTCATTTTTCTTTACCACTATTTATGAATGACTAAAAATGTGTATATAATGAATATATTGCATATTTTTACCATGATAAAAATTATAGGTTAAATTAACCATGATCTAAGTTCAAGTTCTATATCTACCGAACCAAAACATAGATAAAAAATGAAGTAGTTAACTCCTAAATTGATGATGATGATGATAAGTAATTATTAATGAATGGGAGATAAGATGTTATAAGTAAAATATATATGGTATTATAGGTATCATGATGGTTATGGTATATAATTATAATAAATTTAATTTTATTATATAAAATATTGGGTCTCTTATAAAGCAATATGGTCTTGAGGTATGGGTTTTTATGTTACAAGTTCTTTTTATCGGCTTTTTTATGTTTAAATTTTTTTATGATGGAATTATATGTTCTATCTATACGAAATCTTATTTATTTTCATATAATATAATTATTTATGGATATTAAATATCTTTCCCATAATTTTAAACTCCATATGTACTCAAAATAATGAAATAAGTTTTTTTAAGGAAAATAGACTTCATTTCAAACTTTGGTCAGGTATCATTTCTTACTTGTCCGTATTTTCTTTAAATTATTTTCAAATATGTTTTTATGATTATCCAATGATTTATCAAAGTCATTTTTACCTCGTTTTAACAATATATAAATTTTTTTAAATGAATCTTTTTTTTATTTTCCAAATGTGGTGCAATTTAGTTTTTATCAAAAATGTGAAACCAATTTTTAATGTAGACCACATGAAAATTAATCCCAACAAACAATAATAATATTTTCATTGAAGTAAAATTTATATCATTCCTTGTTTATCTATAAACAAAATTTTTTCTATGATATTTTTGACATTTTTAGATTTAAAATCAGTTATTCTGAAATGAAAATGGTATTTTCCTCAATAAATGATTCAATAATATTTTAAAGGTATTTCCATACATTGATGCTTATTATGGTTTACTACGGATATGATCAAATGTTACCATACTTTTTCTTTATATGGATATTTTTTATTATAAATTTTTTTCAAAACCCATTTTAGTTTTCATGGTTTAAGCCTTAATGTAATGATAAATGTTTTCATGATCTTATGGCACACCTGTGAATTGACTATGATTATTTAATGGTTGGTTCAGTTATAAACTTAGTATTAGTGATTTTATTATATACCAAGGATAGGTGGTTCTATTATAGCCTTCTATTACATTGGGTAATGATGATGGAGTTAAAAAAATCATAAGATATGACAGAGACAACGGAGTAAACTAAATGGAATTTACTCCTAATTGAAAGATAGAAATAACATGGTAGGAATTTTCAATATTATATAATTATAGTGTTGTTGTTGAACCTTGACTAAGGAAGTGATTTTCTATGTTTATTTTAATTTCATAGACTTATGTATTATTCTTATGATGTGTTCTAATGAATTTTTATTAATTTTTTAAGAATTTTTATTCTTATGACTTATGTGGTTGGATTGATAAAATTTCATTTCAGTGTTCAATATTTTGAGCTATGAATTGATTGGTATGATTTTCTAATGTAAAGGTCATGTTCTCATTCCCTTATACTCATGATATTCTTATATATAATTATTTATTTATACATTTTTATCTACCCATACTTATTATTTAAGTATACCATTTCTTATATCTTCATTTACCTAGGACATGAATATTGTTTTAGGTTTGATATGTAAAATAAGGTGTATAATTGTGAAGAACTATGTGGCAGAATATATTGATATTTTATGTACTAGTTTTTTATGTATCCATGTTTCTACGGACACTAAACCTTTATGGTTCTAATATGGATCATATTGATATTTAATAAATATTCCTCTAATAAGATGTAGTATTTATGTATTAAACTTAAGCGGTGCTATAGTTGGTATCAGAGAAAGGTTTAGATATGTTTTGAAAATAGGATGAGAAACATTTTGTGATAACCCATAGGATAAGCCTAAGTATAAAATAACATCCATGGTTATTGTAAATAAATCAATTTAATTTTCCTAGAAAATACATAAAACTAGGGATACTAACAATTGGATCTGGTTGTGACATAGATTCGCCTAGGGATGACAACTCTGAATGAGGTGTATTGGGTATTAAATCGATCATCACCAGTTCATGATGAGTGGGCCTAAGACTACACACCCGGATAGACACTCCAGGTGATATTCTTATGTTAATTCAAATTTTATTTATGGATATAATAAAGGATTAGGGTTACTATAGATTACCCAGGTTAAACATAATGTTTCATAGATTGAAATGAGCATGTAAATATTTAGACATCTTGTAAATGATTTTCATTATTATATGATTTCTCACTATGATTATTATTTTTCATACTAATATTTTGGGTTTCATTCAATGGTTGTAAGTTGAAGTAACTGAGTCAATGTTGAATGTGAAGTAAAATTCAATGATTTTCCTCCAAATAAACTAAATGTTATAAGAGTGGAAATAAAAAAACTTATTAGTATGATTATGAAACTTTCTCAATACATGGATCATAATTAGACCTTGAATGAGTATTGAAAAGAACAATGTACATTTGATTCCTTAAAGATTCAACATCCACATTCTTATAGTGGGTCCATTTATCAACTAATTGATATGAAATTGATTAGTACCATTGAAAATACATTCTCCAATTTTCAATGCTTTGAAAAATAAAATTTTATATTAATTGTTTATCATTTGGAAGTTGAATATGATCACTTGTGGACTCTTATTATGAATTCAAGTAAATGGGATTAAATTGACTCAATGGAGTGGGATGATATTAGGTGATTAAATTTCAATATTTACTTTCCCCATATTATTCATAACAAATGGAAAAGTAATTCCCTTAGCTAAATCATAAAGATGATGAATCTTTTGGTACATATGAGGAAACCATTACAAGACTCTTGAGGTATGATTCCTATATTATCATTGAACCAAAAGATAATATTTATCAATTCATGAATGGCATAAAAAGTTCTCTAATGAATGTTATCCATAAGATACACCAGTAGCTAAAAACATTTTTTCGATGTGCTATAAAGGTGGAAATGGTGATTATAATCGCACTTCAATCTCATGGTTTAGATATGAAAAATAAACATTAAATTTTGAGGAAATTCTTATAATAAAAATCATCGAGGGAAGATGATTAGTTTTCTTTTTTACCAGAAGTGTTGAAATTGGGATATAGGATTTTTTTCTTAAGGGGACTAGTAAGTGATTTAAGTGTGTATAATAAGTTAATTGAGAAAAATAATTTTAAATTGATGTGAAGGGGATTATTAATCAAAGGTATGACAAAAAATCTCAAAAACATTCACCACCCAAACTCTAATATTTAAAATACAAGGATTGTGGGAATAATGCTATTTGGTGCTTAAATATAAGGTTTAATTACTATGATAGATTTCAATGACCTCTTAACCCCAAACATATAGGTAAATCTCATGTGACAAATGTCAACAATATAGGTTATGATAACACAGTGATGAAATATACACTTACCATCCTATGTAAAACTGATAATGTCTTATTTGATTCGGGTTTTATACACTCTATTAAATTTTAAGAGTTTGTTAAGGGTATCACATTACTACCACAATGATTAGATACCAAATTACTTTTAAAAATACTAATTGTACAATGATCACATATGAAGTACATGGTTCTTCTATTATTGAAGTTTATGGGTATTTTCAACCTCTAAATCTTATTATTCCTCCTCTATTTGAATTTCATGTCATTTTGATAATGGATTGTGTTTATTTATATAAATACCATATAAATTGATGAGGAAAGGAATTCTATTTTTTTTGTTTTAATAAAATATATAATCATCAATATATGTGAGTATAAATATGAACTTTTAATAGAAATTATATCTTTTTCATCAGTCTTTATTCCTATTTAAAATTGGTATTTATCTCATATGGTTGCGGAGAAACTCAACATAGAAGTTATTCATATTAAGTAATAGTATTTTTTATTTCCTCAAAACATCTTTTCCTAGTACTACTATAAATTTTCACGTTTATTTTTCAATATAACTCAAACCCAGTGGTACACCTATTTCAAGGACTCTATGTAGAATTGTCCAAATTGAGTAATAGGAATTGAAGAAGAACCTCTAAGAGAATCTGGATAAAGGATTCATTCAACCAAGTGTTTCACCGTGGGGTGAAACTAATCATTTTTTTAATAAGAAATATGGATCAATGTATCTCTATATTGATTACAAAAAAACTGAACATGGTTATAATAAAAAATAAGTATCAACTTACTTGTATTAATGATTTGATTTTTCTTTTTCAAGGAGAGAAATATTTTCCTGTGATTTATATTTGATCTAGATAATATTAATTCAGGTTAAAAAGGTAAAAATTTACCCAGATAGTGTTCTATTAAAGGTGTAAATTCAATGAATTTATTGTAATACCTTTCAGTCTTACTAATTATCCTATTATTTTCATGGATTTATTCATAGAGTTTTTAGAGACTTACATGATCCATTTGTGGTAGTCTTTATCGAAGATATTCTAATATATTACGAGAGTAATAAAGAGAATTAATATAACATAAGGATTTTATTGAATATCATAAGTAAGGATAGGTTCTATGAAAATTTAATAAAGTGTGAATTTTGGCTATAGAAAATTTCATTTGTGGGTTATATAATCTCATGATATTGCATATTGGTAGATCCATCAAAGATAGAAGTTTTTGAACATTGTCCTAGATTAACCACTATAATTAAGATATTTAATATTCTTAGATTACATTGATTTTATCAAAATATTTGGTGAATTTATCATAGATATTTAATCAACTCACCATGTAAAGTCGGAAGGGAATTAAGTTTCTTTGGATATATGGGTGTGACTAAAGCTTCAAGGAACATAAGAGAAGGTTTGTCAATGAAACTGTATTAACTCTTCCCTATAGTGGAGAAATATTTTTGATTTATTTTTTTGTGTCAAAAAATGGGTTGGGGTGTGTTCTTATGAATAATTATATGGTGACAGAATATTTTATACAAAAAAATGTTCATGAGAAAAATTACCCAACCTGTTATTTGGATTTTGTATTGGTAATATTTACATTAAATACAAAGAAGAATTATCTTTATAGATATAGGTGTGAAATAATAATGATCATAAAATTTTAAATTATATATTCACCCATAAATCATTGAATATGTGCCATAGAATATGATTTGATTTGATTAAAGATTAGGACCTCTCAATACATTACCACCCTGGGAAAGAAATCAAGGTGGTTGATATTTTGATTTTGAAGAATCACACGATATTATCTATGATGAGGATCATAAAATTTCTAATATATCTATAAATTCAAAAGGATAGGCCTTGAAATATATAATTAAGGGGATTAATATTATCATTCTTAGATTAGTGTTCCATAATTTATCCATGTAATGATTAATGCGGGAAAAAAGATGATATGGAGCACCAAAAGAAGGTGAGAAACGTTCATGTGGTAAACCTTGATTATGATAGACTAATAGGGTCCATGATCCAATTATGTATCTCTTAAATACTATAATTGAGGAATAAACTATTGTAATAAGCTCATAGATCATTATTATATATTCATCCTAGAAGTATTAATATGTATAGAGATAAAAAATAGTATTTATGGTGGGATAACATAAATAGATATATTGTGGACTATGTATCTCGGTGCTTGGAATTTCATCAAGTTAAGACTAAGAGATATAATTCTAAGGGGGTGTTACAACCATTACCCATACATGAATATGAATGGGAAAACCCACCATGTGTTTTTTCATCAGACTCCCTGAATCATCTAAAGCCCATACTTCGATTTGGGTTGTAGTAAGTCACCATACAAATCCACTACACTTCATTTCTATTAGTTGATATTTCACTCTATATCAGATTTCTAGGATATACATTAATTATGTGGTAGGTTTCATGGATTACCACATTATATTGTATCATATTAAGGTCTGAGGATTACCTAGAAGTTATAGGGAATCCTTCAAAAAGATTTAGATACAGAGTTTTTTTTTAGTACATTCTAACATCCTTATATAAATAGTTAGTCTAGGAGGAATATTTAAACCTAGGAGTATATATTTATATATTTTTCTCTTGAGCATTCAGATGTTTATTTATCAATACCCCTTTGGAATGAAGTGTAGAACTATGACATACAAGGATAATGTTGGAGAAGTAAAATCTATTTCAGCCTTATAAATCCAAGGAAATATTAGAGAAGGTGAAGGTTATTCTGCGTCACAATAAGGAATCTTACACTGGACAGAAGAATAATGTTCTAAATCATCAGTTAGATATGGAATTTTATGTAAGTGATAAGTTATTCTAATGAATTTCTCAATGAAATAACTTTATGATATTCATAAATATTGTAAATATAAGCCCTAGGTATGTCGGTTATTTTGTGATTCTTGATTGGATTAGGATGTTTTCCTTTCGCTTGGCACTCCTACTGAACCTCTCTCACGTGCATGATATATTCTATGTATATATTTTGAGGAAATACATGCTAGATAATTCACATGTAATTTCTCCAGAGGTTATACCACTAGAGAATTATCATTCAAATGAATAATATGAGGTATAAATTTTGGACCTTACTGATAAATGTCTATGGAACAAGATTGCTGGCCTAGTAAATGTTCTTTTGGACGAATAAAAAATTTGAGGAAGATAAATGGAAAAAAAAGGATATGATGAAGAAGAGGTTTACTCATTTTTTTATATCATAGTGATGGAATTTTTGGAGAGAAATTAATTTTATATTGGTTTGAATGTATCACCCAATGATTTTATATATATTTTCATCAAAATAAACATGATGTATTTGATAGATTTATATACATGCAACCCAGGGTCTAAATGAAACACAGTATGGTAAACCATTTTGACACAACCATTTAATGTATAAATAATAATTTACACATAATATAATGGTTTTATTTAATGAAAATTTATTGATTAATTCCTAATCAATAAGTACACATTTTTAGGTAAATACATTTTATACTTTAAAAATATATTTTCTTCAAAAATAGTTTCTATTGTATTTTGAGTGTGAACATTAAAATTAATTAACACAATTTATGTAAATAAATATTTAAGTAAATGATTATTATTTTTTAAGTCATCATTTTATTATTATCTTCATATTTATTTTTTATATTTTTGTAAAAATATTGATTTTCAGGTGAATAGTGAAAATATTAATTCTATTAATAAACACATATTTTTGAAATTATTAGCATATAATATTGAATTTAAAACTTATAAAACCCATTTCTAAGACCAAATATGAATTTAATATGTTAATTTATAATTTTAAAAATATTTTTTAAATTTATAAAACCTTATTTTACATTTTAGAATTTAAGTTATATTTTTTTAAAAACCTTTTATTACATTTCACATTTTGTATTTTAAAATTAATTTTTTACCACTTTTAAAAATAAAAAAAAATATTTAAAATTTGGAATCATTATTTTAAAATTTTATAATAAGTACCCTTTTATTTTTTTGTCTTTAAAGATAAATTACCAAGGTAAAAAACTAGTTACCGTGGTGAAAACTAAAATGTTAAGGGTGAGTAATGTTAAATGTAAAGGGACAAAAATGTTTTAAAAAATGTTTCTATTTGAATGGGGGAGGAATAGATTTACCTTTTCTTAACTCCAATCCATTATTTTTCAAATTTATTATCTCTTTCCTTGAGAGTGACTTACTAATATTAGAATAAATTAGTTTTTATAAAAAATCAATCTTTCTCACTTATAAAAGTGGAACTCCACTCCTAACATACCCTCACATGAAATTATCTTAATTTTGTCCAATGATCGGTACAATACTCTCCTATAAACTATTATACACCTTAAAGGGTTTTTATTCCTCCCAATAGTTTATCCCTCAAATTTTTAATCCCCTTCGTATAGGATGTTTAATTAATACGATAGATTTAAATCACCTCTTAACCCCAAACATAAAGGTAAATCTCATGTGATAAATTTTAACAATGTAGGTTATGATAACAAAGTGATTAAATATACACTTACCATCCCATGTAAAACTGTTAATGTATTATTTGATTTGGGTTTTACACATTCTATTAAATTTTAAGATTTTGTTAAAGGTATCACATTACCACCATAATTATTAGATACCAAATTAGTTTCAAAATACTAATTGTACAATGATCACATATGAAGTACATGGTTCTTCTATAATTGAAGTTTATGGGCATTTTCATCCACTAAATCTTATTATTCCTCCTCTATTTGAATTTCATGTCATTTTGAGAATGGATTGTGTTTGTCTATATAAATACCATATAAATTGATGAGGAATTGAATTCTCTTTTTTTATTTTAATAAAATATATGATCTTAAATATATGTGAGTATAAATATGAACATTTAATAAAAATTATATCATTTTCATCGGTCTTGATTCCTTTTTAAAATGGGTATTTATCTCAGATGGTTGGGGAGAAACTCAACATAGAAGTTATTCCTATTAAGTAATAGTCTTTTTATGTCCTTCCAAAATATTTTTCTAGTACTACTATAAATTTTGAAGTTTAGTTTTCAATATAACTCATACCTAGTGGTACACCTATTTCAAGGACTCTATGTAGAATGGTCCAAATTGAGTTATAGGATTTGAAGAAGCAACTCTAAGAGAATCTTGATAAAAGATTCATAGAACCAAGTGTTTCACCTTGGGCTGAAACTATTCATTTTTTTAATAAGAAATATGGATCAATGTATCTTTATATGTATTATCAAAAACTGAACAAGGTCATAATAAAATATAAGTATCAACTTACAAGTATTAATGATTTGATTTTTCAATTTCAAGGAGAGAAACATTTTCCCGTGATTTATATTTGATCTAGATAATCTCAATTCAGGTTAAAAATTGAACACATTACCCAGATAGTGTTTTATTAAAGGTGTAAATGCAATGAATTTATTATAATACCTTTCAGTCTTACTAATTATCCTATTATGTTCATGGATTTAATGAATAGAGTTTTTAGAGATTTCCATGATCCATTTGTGGTAGTCTTTATAGAATATATTCTAATATATTACAAGATTAATAAAGAGAATTGGTATAAAATAAGGATTGTATTGAAGATCCTAAGGTTAAGTTCTAGGAAAATTTAATAAAGGTTGAATTTTGGATATAGAAAGTTCCATTTGTGGGTTATATAATCTCAAGAGAGTTCATATTGGCAGATCCATCAATGATAGAAGTTATTGAACATTGTCCTAGGTTAAACACTATAATTGAGATATTTAATTTTCATTGATTTGGTTGATTTTATCAACAATATTTGGTGAATTTATCATAGATATTTAATCAACTCACCAAGTAAACTCGAAAGGGAATTATGTTTATTTGGATATATGGGGGTGATGAAAGCTTCAAGGAACATAAGAGAAGGTTTGTCAATGAAACGGTTCTAACTATTCCCTATAGTGGAGAAGGATTTTTGATTTATTTTTTTATGCCAAATAATGGGTTGGGGTGTGTTCGTATGAATAATGATATGGTGACAGAATATTCTATACAAAAAATAAATGTTCATGAGAAAAATTACCCAACCTATGATTTAGATTTTATATTGGTAATATTTACATTGAAGACATAGAAGAGTTATCTTTATAAATATAGGTGTGAAATAATAATGATCATAAAATTTTAAATTATATATTCACCCATAAATCGTTGAATACGTTCCATAGAATATCGTTGGATTTTATTAAATATTATGACCTCTCAATACATTACCACCCTGGGAAAGAAATCAAGGTGGTTGATATTTTTATTTTGAAGGATCATACTATATTATCTATGATGAGGATCCTAAAATTTCTAATATATCTGTACTTTAAAAGGATTAGACTTGAAATATATAATGAAGGGGATTAATATTATCATTCTTAGATTACTGTTCCATAATTTATCCATGTAATGATTAATGGGGGAAAAAGATGATACGAAGCTCCAAAAGAAGGTGAGAAACGTTCATATGGTCAACCTTGATTGTGATAGACTAATAGGGTCCATGATCCAATTATGTATCTTCTCAATACTATAATTGAGGATTAAACTATTGCAATAAGATCATGTATCATTATTCTCTATTCATCCTAGAAGTATTAATATGTACACAGATCAAAAATAGTATTTATGGTGGGATAACATAAATAGATATATTGTTGACTATGTATCTCATTGCTTGTAATTTCGTCAAGTTAAGACTAAGAGATATAATTCTAAGGGAGTTTTACAACCATTACCCATGCATGAATATGAATGGAAAAAACCACTATGTTTTTTTCATCAGACTCCCTAAATCATCTAAATCCCATACTTCAATTTGGGTTGTAATAAGTCACCATACAAAGTCACTACACTTCATTTCTATAAGATAATATTTCACTCTTGATCAGATTTCAAGGATATAAATTAATTATGTGGTAGTTTTCATGGATTACCACATTCTATTGTATCATATTAAGATCTGAGGCATACCTAGAAGATATGGGGAATACTTCAGCAAGATTTAGATACAGTGTTTTTTTAGTACATTCTAACATCCTTATATAGATAGTTAGTCTAGGAGGACTATTTAAACCTATGAGTATATGTTTATGTATTTTTATCTTGACCATTCAGATGTTTATTTATCAATAACCTTATGGAATTAAGTGTAAAACTATGACATATAAGTGTAATGTTAGAGAATTAAAATCTATTTCAGCCTTATAAATCCAAGGAAATAGTATAGAAGGTGACGGTTATTAAGCATCACAGTAAGGCATCTTAAAATGGATAGAATATTAATGTTCTAAATCATCAGTTAGATATGGAATTTTATATTGGTGAGAATTTATTCTAATGAATTTCTCAATGAAATAACTTTATGATATTCATAAATAATGTAACCCTATGCCCTAGGTATGTCGGTTCTTTTATGATTCGTGATCGGATTATGATGTTTTCTTGTCGCTTGGCACTCCTACTGAACCTCTCTCAAGTGCATGATATATTCCATTTATCTCTTTTTAGGAAATACATACTAGATAATTCACATGTAATTACATCAGAGGTTATACCACTAGAGCATTATCATTCAAATAATTAACATGTGGTATAAATTTTGGACCTTACTGATAAATTTATATGGAACAAGACTGTTGGCCTAGTAAATTTTCTTTGTATGAATAAAAAATTTGAGGAACATAAATGGAAACCAAAGGATATGATGAAGAAGAGGTATACTCATTTTTTTATATCATAGTGATGGAAGTTTTAGAGTGAAATTAATTTTATATTGGTTTGAATGTATCACCCAATGATTTTATATATATTTTCATCGAAATAAACATGACGTATTTGATAGCTTCATTTACATGCAACCCCGAGTCTAAATGAAACCCAGTATGGAAAACCATTATAATATAACAATTTAATGTATAAATAATAATTTCCACACAATATAAAGCTTTTATTTAATGAAAATTTATTGATTAATTCCTAATAAATAGGTATAATGTTTTAAGTAAAGACATTTTATGCTTTAAAATATATATTCTCTTCCAAAATAGTTTCTATTGTATTTTTAGTGTGAACATTATAATTAATTAACACAATTTTTTAAAAAATATTTAAGTAAATGATTATTATTTTTTAAATCATCATTTTATTATTATATTAATATTTATTTTTATATTTTTGTAAAAAAATATTGATTTTTAGGTGAATAGTGAAAATATTATTTATACTAATAAACACATATTTTTGAAATTATTAGCATATAATATTTAATTTGAAACTTATAAAACCCATTTATAAGACCAAATATGTATTTTATATGTTTATTTATAATTTTAAAAATATTGTTTTAATTTATAAAACCATAATTTACATTTTAGAATTTAATTTATATTTTAAAAAAAAAACTTTTAAGACATATCACATTTAGTATTTTAAAATTAATTTTTTTATCACTTTTAAAAATTTTAAAAAATTATTTAAAATTTGGAATCATTATTTTCAAATATTATAATCAGTACCCATTTATATTTTGTCTTTAAAGATAAATTACCAAGGTAAAAAACTAGTTACCGTGGTGAAAACAAAAAATTTAATGGTGAGTAATGTTAAATGTACAGGGTCAAAAATGTTTAAAAAATGTTTTTATTTGAATGGGGGAGGAATAAATTTACCTTTTATTCACTCCAATCCATTATTTTTCAATTTTATTATCTCTTTCCTTTATAGTGACTTACTATTACTAAAATAAAATAGTTTTTATAAAAATATCAATCTTTTTCACTTATAAAAGTGGAACTCCACTCCTAACATACCCTCACATGAAATTATCTTAATTTTGGCCAATTATCTGTACAATAATCTCCTATAAACTCCTATGCACCTTAAAGGGTTTTTATTCTTCCCAATAGTCTATCCCTCAAATTTTAAAACCCCTTCGTAAAGGAGGTAATTCATGAAGTGATCTATAAGTTCATAACCGCCCCTTCTTTTTTCAATTTATTTAGGCACTTATATTCTTCATAAAATTTAATTTCACTATAATAAAATAATAAAATCAAAATAATTATTATAATGGTATGTTATTATAATTATTGTAAAAACATTAACCACCCTCTCTTTTTCCTTTATGAAAAACGAAAATGTGAATATTATGTTTTCCAGACAACCACCTCCACTAATAAACGTATTGTTTTCCTCCACTCCAATCCATAGTTGGTTATTAGGATTAATTTAATTTTTATATATTATATTTATGATATAATAATTTTTAGAGTAATATGGATTATAATTTACCTTTTATTCATTTCATCCATCAAAAAAATGAAAACATCGCTCATGTGTAAGTATGAACTATAGTCTCTACATAGTGATATAATTCATTTTTCATTACCTATTTATATGAATAATTATAAATATTCATATAATGAATATATAATATATTTATAACATGATTAAAATTATGATAAAGGAACTATAATCCAAGTGAATGTACTATTACTTTCAAACGAAAACATTCATGAAAAACAAAAAAGTTAACACCATGAATGATGATGATAATGAATGATTGTTAAAGAAAATCTGATAAGATGTTATAATTAAACAATATTTGTTATTATCAGTAAAATTATAGTTATTTTATAGAATTATAAAAAATTTAAATTTTTTATACTATATGTTAGAGTGCATACGAATTTAAATAGAATTGAGGTACGAGTTTCTATGTTACAAACTTTTTTTAGTGAGATTGTTTGTGCTTAAATTTATGATGATGAAATTATATGATAAATACCTCCCAAGTCATATTTATTTTATTAATATATGGTTATTTATTTTTGTTAGTTTTTTGTACTTATATTTTCCTCTCTTTATTTACTCAAAATACTGAAATAATATTTTTAATGAAAAAGGACTTTGATTCCAAATTTGGTCAGGAATCTTTTCTTCCATGTCCAAATTATATTTGAAATGTATTAAATAATATTTTTAATATTATCCAATGAATTATTAAAGTAATATTTCCCCATTTTGTTATTTCTATAAAAAAATAATTTTCTTATCATTTTCAAAAACTTAGTACTTTTGAGTTTTAAAGGAAAATATAAAAGGAATATGTGTTTTAACATACACCATAAGAATAGATTTACCCACCATAATGAATACCATTTTCTTTAAATTTTATTTTATAAGTTTTTTTCAAAGAAAATGTTTCCCTTGATATTTTGTAACTTTTTAGATTTTGAATCAGTGATTTCAAAATGAAAATTATATTTTGATTAATAAATGTTCTAGTGATATTTTAATGGGATTTTCATACATGGACGTTTCATATGATTTAATGGGAATATGATCAAAGGTTTCCATCTTTTTCCCCACTATAGATGGTTTATGACTGTGAAATATAATCGAAACCAATTTTATTTTATATCGGTTAATCTTTGATGTAGTGATAGATTTTTTTATGACATTGTGGCATACCTATGAATGGATTATGATTATATAATGAGTGGTTCCATTATTAACAGAAATGGGTGGTTAAATTATAAACCAAGGATGAGTGGGTGAGTTATATCCCTATAATTAATTGGGAAAAGTTAATAGAGTTGAGAAACTCATAAGATAAAATGAACATAACAAACTCCTAATAGAAGATGAAGTTTACAAGATAGAAGTTTCTCCAAATATAATGTCTGAAATAATCTAGTAGGAATTTCTATAATGGTATTTTTTTCAAAATAATAGTATTGGGAGTGAAACTCGGCTAGGAAAGTGATTTTATATTCATATGTGAATTCCACAAACTTATGTATTATGCTTGTGATATGTTATTATGGATTATGGTTGATTATTGATGATTCTCCACTCTTATGTATTATTTTATTAGTTGATAATACTTCATGTCAAGGTTCAGGATTAGGATCTTTGAATTTATGGGTATAATTTTCAAATTATAATCTCATGTTATGATCCACTTATGCTCCTAAACAGATTTCATATAATCATTGATTATATCTCCGTTTTATCCTTATTAGGGATATAATCTCACAATTTCTTATGTTTCATTTTCCCCAATATATTATGAGATTTTTTAAGTATGATATATCTATGATCGGTTCTATTAGAGAAGATTTATCTCTTGACCATCATTCCAAAATATATATAAATAAATAGTGACGATGCATGGGGTACCATATTCAATTATATTTGATTAAGTTATGTGATTTTCCTCATAGTTATGTAGATGTCTTTAGCAAGATCTGGATACAAAGTTATGTTTTGAAAATGCCTATCATCTTAAAAAAATACTCAGTATAAGAAAAACATTAAAACACTTGAGGATATTCTAAGATATTGTTCAATATATTTCAATGTTGGTTAGTATAAATACATTCCTCTTTTCAAATTATCTTTTAATATATATTTTTCTCAAGCATTCAGATAGATCCTTATGAATCCCTCTGTGGAAGTATGTTCAGAATTCTAACATGACTGAATGAAGATGGAAGAAAAAAAGATATTGTGGCCTAATGTATATGAGGAAAGGGCATGGCAGGATAGATCCATTTAGTAGCACAACAAGATATCTCAGAGTTGATAGAAGGTTTAGGATGACAATCAGTAATGAGATCTGGAATTTGATATTGGTTCGAATGTATTCTTTTGAATTTCCCCATGAATAAGGTTACGATATTAAAAAATAAGGGAAATATTATAGCTATATATATATATCATCCCATTCTATATTATTAATCATATCAGGATCGTTTATTATCACTTTTCTTTTCCACTAAACCTCTCTCAAGTTCATGATGAGTTCCATTTATAAGTTTTGAGGAAGTTTATAATAGATCCTTCACATGAACTGAACTTAGAGGTTTTACCACTAGATAATAATCTTTTTTATGAAGAATAACTAATAGAAATCATGGATTATAGATATAAAACACTATGGGAAAAGGTTACTCGCCAGGTTAAATTTCACTAGAGGAATAGGAAGTCAATGATGTGTTGAATCATATATATCCTCATTTTTTGTTAGGGTGATAAAATTTAAAGATATAAATTTTTTAAGGGGGTATAATTTATCACCCAAAATATTTTCTAGGCATTACTTTAAAAAACATGAGGTATTTGATATATTTCTTTACATGGAACCCTATGTCAAATTGAACCTGTGATATAGTATACCTTTATAACCTAGTCATTGGAATAGAGGATATAAATAGAATTAACCAAATTATGAGATATATATATATTATTTAAATTATAATTTATTGATTAATTCCTAATAAATAATCGTTATCTTTTTTAATAAAATCATTTCATGATTGAAAGACCAATTTTTCTGAAGTAATGTATTATTCTTGGTATTATGAGTTTTTATATGATAAAATATATTATTAGTATAAAAAATTAATTTTAATGAAATTTATTGGTAATGTAGGAATTATAATTCATCCATTATTTATATAAATTTTATGAATGAAGATAAAATGTTTTAAATTTATAAATATATCTTCTTCATAAAATTGTTTTTATTTTCATAATGGGTTTTAGCAATATTAATTAAGAATAATTATTTATTAAAAATTTTAATTACTTGTGTAAATTAATAACTCAAAAAAATATTTTATGTTTGTAAGATAGGTTTTACAAGGTAAATAATGAATGTGTATTCATTTTTATACCTAAAATGTATTTTTGTAAAAACGGGTTTTTATTGCATTTTGCATGATTATTTTAAATTTAATTTTTATGACTTATAAAAATTGGATTTGATAAAATTTATTCCATATTTGGAATTATTATATCCCAATTTGGTAATAATTCCAATTTATGTTTTGGTCATAATGAAATGAAAAAATGGTAATATTAGATACCATGGTTTGGGTGAAAACGCGTTTTTCTAGGTTTGAGGGTTAAACAAAGAGATAAGGGTATAAATTCCACATAAACCTATATAATTATTATTATTTTAAGAAATATAAACATTATATTATATTACCTTTTATTTATTTTCCATTTGGTTCCACTTTCATAATAAAATGAATTTATATTATTTAAATATTTTATGTAATTCCCTGTGTTTCCTCTCCCTCACTTATAAAATGAGAACTCATATCCTCCCATATTCGTGATTTTTGATCCTTCTAGATCATCAAATACTTAACCCAAAAAAATTCCTAGATTCCTTACCTTCATCTAATATCCCAAGGAATTGTCCTAAGACCAATCTTTCGGGGAACAAGGTTTAATCTAATGGTGGCCTCTCAAAGAATAAATATAAATATTAACTAAGATATTTTTAATTTATTTCTATTCCACCATATAGAAACCAATTAAATAAATCATAAAATAATGAACCTAGTATCATAAATATACTTAGATGTTATTATAATGATGGAATAACCATTTTCCATATTCTTCCCTTAAAAAGGTAAATAAAATTGCCACTCGTGCGAACATGAGGACCACCGCCTCCCCGTAGTGATGTGATTCATTTTCCATCACCACCTCACATGGATAGTTATAATGATGGAAATAAAAATTTATATAATATTTATAATGTATATATGATTTTATAATGATAAAATATTTTATCTTTTATCTTTATTTTTCTCATTGTAAAATTGATGTATCATTCATGTGTACATATAGACTACCATATCCATGAGTGATATATTATATTTTCAAAATACATTATTTATAAGTATTTATATAATTTTATATAATTAATATATTTAATAATTATTTAATGAATAATATTCAGTAAATTTTATATTAAGACTATATTATCTCATGTTCTTACTCATTTTGTTTTTATAACTCGAAATTATTTAGGTCTTGTTTACCACCTACATGAGTGATGTTTTAATGTTTATGACATGAATGATTAAGGAATTTTTAATATAGGGGTTATTATTTTATATTATTATAAAAATTATATGATTAGAACTATGAAAATAATGAAACCATGATCAAAGAGAAAGGTCCAAAACTTCCAAACCAAAACACATATGAAAAATGAAAAAATTAACACCCGGAAACAACAATTTTAATATAGAATTGTTAATAAATTTTTATTGAAGTGATATAAGTCAATAATATATGATATTATAAGTATGAATATATTTATAGTAAATAAGTATACTAAAATTGAAATTATTTTATAGGAGGTCACTTTTCTTATGAATCAATTCAGAATTTCAGTAAGGGTTTTATGCTAAAATCTAATTTTTAATAGGATTAATTATTATTAAATTTAAAATGATTAAATTATATGACCTATCTCTTAAATATATCATGAATTTTATTCTCCTCTAGTTACTTCTCGATATTACTTGTGTTCCTTTCATTTTTCTCTCTCTCTGAATTCCAATGTCCAAAATAACTTTGTTAAAAGTTGACTATATTTCTCTATTTAGTCAGGAATATTTTCTCTTCCGCATCCATGATTTATAAAACATTTTTAATAATATTTTTAATATTCACAAATTATTATTTGATTTCATTTTTACCCATGTTTGGATTAATATAAAAAAATTCAAATAAATATTCTTATCATTTTCCAAATATGGTACTTTTGTCTTTTTATTGAAGGTGTTAAAGGAATATTATTTTAACATATACAATATGAATAAATTTTACTTCCATCACGATCACTTAGTTCTTTGAATCATAACTTAAACTTTTCAGTGTTTATTTTCAAAGAAAAGTTTTTCCTCAAAATTTAAGAATTTTTTAGATTATAAAAACTTTATATCATAATGAAAATTTTAATTTTCCCATGAAGTATTTTAGTGGTCTTTCAAAATCAATTCTCATGTTCTATAATATCAATTCATGTTATTTATTCTTCATTATGGATAAGATCCTCTGATACCATCCTAATTTTTTCTCTATATTTTTTGGAATATTATAATGAAATATTAATGAAACTAATTCTTTTTCCATGAGTTAAGATGTGGTGAAATGAAAAAAAATCACGATCTTATAGTATATGTAAGAATCTACTATGATTATATAGCAGGTAGGTCTATTATATCCCTACAATGTATAGGGTTAAGATTGATGATTCATGAGATCAAATGGAACATGTAAGGTCATCCCAATCCCAATAAGGTTACATGGGAGGTTATCTTATGCTCATAGTAGTTACATAGTTCGTTAGCCCAATCCTAATATGTGATGAATTTCTTGGTGGGTAACCTTGACATAACATTTCTGTGATTATAATTTTGCAACACAATATGGAAATATTTTATTCCATAATATTATGAAATAGTTTTTCTATAATGTCTCATGATATTTCATTGGATTGTGATTCATGTCTTTTGAACTACCATGATTTATGTCGTGACCCATGATTATGATCCAATAATTTTTGGGTATGATTCTGAAATATTAATATCATGTAATCAAACACTTGTTTTCATGCCTTTCTTAAAAATTATCAATGACTAATATCTCCCTTATTTACCATTACTATTCATATAATCTCACTCTTTATTTATTTTACATTTCCCCAAGATATGAAGAATAGTTTTAAGTATGATATGTCTAAAAAGGGATCCAGTTGTGAAGAACTTATGGAAGATGATGTAGATATTTTATATATTATTTTTTTATGTATTCAGGTTTCTAAAGAGACTATGACTTTATGGTTTTAGATTGGATAATAATGATATTTATTGAATATTCATCTAACAAAATTTAATATTTATGTATGTAGTGTTTGGGTTTCCTTGTGAATTGTTGATGATCTATTCTGAAATTGAAACTAGATTTACATCTCATGAAAATCTCCCTCATAATGACTATTTCAAAGAATAATGGTAATATTAAAAATGCTATGTCAAGTTTGAATATCCACTCTTCTTTCGCAACATGAAATCCTCTACAGTAACTTACAAACAACCTAATCCCACTGAGGAATAGTGATACCTCAAGTTTTCTTAAGCCAAGACCTTGGAAAAAAATATATACTAAATTATGTTTCCCATGTATCTTCTGGAACTCTAACTCACCATCATCTAGAAGTTTTGAAATGTAGTGGTACTTTAAGTTGACATGTTTATTCCTCGATTAAAATACACTATTTTTTTTACAAGTGAATTTCACTCGAACTATCATAGTAAAGTATCCCACTTTTTTATCCCTTTATAAGTTCCTCTAGAATAATACTCGTTGAAACAAACTCATTCATTGATTACATTACTACTAAATATTATATAACTTTGTTTTAGAGTGAAACCGTTTGTTGTAACCTTGAAATCCATCTAATCATCACCCCATAGAATGTAAACACATAAACATTTTCACTATTTTGATTATTAGAATATCCCTCAAAGTTAGTGTACTATTTCGGTTAGGCTCATTATTTATAGTAATGATACCATACTTCCACATGAACTTAGTCATTCCTCCGTGAATTCCAAAGGCTATTGACTCGCAATGGTAGTTTATAGAGGTAACATGGGGAGATTATACCCCCTATATCAAAGTGTGCAGTAATAAAATAAATAACAAAATAACATGGTATGCAAAAATAGAAATAAATAATATCATTTTATAAAAAAAATAGAATTATATGAACAAACTCAAATGCCCATGATCATAAAATATTTAAGACAATGAGGCTCCATAAATAGATTATCCCAGTCTTTTAGCCATCTGAAATATCATTCTCAATCCAAAATATCATTCATTGTCCCTAACTGAACTTGAAAACCTATGAAGACTTCTGAGTTATCCCCAAAAAACATTATAGCACAAGTTGGGTTTGATTACATAACTCAATAGGTCACCACCATTGGGGTCCCATACAAAACTAGTAATTTATTGATATTTGGATATGATATGCTTAATTGAAAATAACAAAAAATACATGAAAAAATAAATAAATAACGATTAACAGTACCTACTTCTTTCTGTTTCTATAATTTCTCTGAGCATATCTTGTTGACTATGCCAAATAATATCCCAATCTAAATAAGGGAACATAAATATACCTGATAAATTCCCAATAATAATCATTCACATGTAGGTCTACTACCCTAATTGACTATACCAACCTCATCTAGTGTTGGAGTGTCCCAAAGCATAAGAATCACCTTGGGAGAAGTTTGTACTCTCACTAGGGATCTTACACTCATGACTCCATGATGATGAGTAGGAGAACATGAGGTGTCACTGGGCCTCCCTTGTCTATAATCCCTTGGATTTAACCCCACATTAGTACCTAGTGATTCTTGATGTCATCTAAAAAACTAATTCTTTAGATTGGTAGGACTGTGAAAATATTATACATTTTGGAGTTATTGATTCCTAAATAACTTGAGAACCCAAATTGGATACCCTCAATATATTCCATTTTCTATACCTTGAGAATAATATATCTCATATCTCTATATCCAACAATTATTGGTGCATCCACTTGATCTTATGGGATATCCTAGGCATCAATCAAGTGTATCCAACGGTCACCCTCAGGATATCCAAAATCCATGCTGAATGATATAAACCCACCCAAAACCTCAAACAACCATTTGAATCACAGCCATCATGGGTATTATAAATGGTATACTAGTATCTCAATTTTATCCTATCACCCATGCACTCACAATGGTATCATAATATTTGAGGAATCCCTTCCATCCTAGGGATTCCTATATACATGGTCACATGCACATTGATGTTGTATCATGGGTTCCACATCTAAGAATTTAATCTTATTTCAACCAAGTCATTGGATGCTATCCAATCTAGGAATCCACCCCCAATGTATTGTGATACTATATCTTGAACGTACCAGGTATCCCATGGACTCATCCCTCTTAATAGGTGATTTAATGGAATCTTGCTCGACCACAGTAGTGTCAAGACCAATGGTCAATTCCCAATAATCCTAGGAAATCACATACCTTAGTTATAAAGAAATATAATAGAGTATATCAAAGGATGGTTAAATACCCATGATTAAACTTATCATTACACCCAATCGGGCATATCCTTTAGTTCAGGTTCTAGAGTGAAACCCACAACCATCAATACGCAAGGTCGTACACTCCTTCTTAGGGTTATCCATCAAATAAGAACCCATAGGTTCCTATATATCATCACTATATTGGATGCATCCCACTTGGGATCCTTAATAATAACTTGTATCTCAAGCTAATTCCTAACTCTTTGAGGACAGCTTTTCCCACGACATCACCAAGTCATCAATCGGCCTCATAGTCTTAAAGGGTACACCACACAATTGATATTCTCAAGATATAGATCAAGGCCCATCTCTATATCTAGGGATAATAAAGGTTGATCCACTCACCCAAACCTCATCTAATCTTCTTATGGGATATCAACCTATTCCTAAAAACTCAAGGTTCCTCAAATAGCCTACTAAGGCCATCAATCTTCTGTTTCATCACACCCCCTTTTGGAGGTGTCTGCATCTGATTAACTCTTAGTATTGTCCTTGGACATTGGTAGTCAAGGTGATAATACACTGATCATGGTCCATGGGGGCCCAAAAACCTATCTCATTTATCTTTGGTGCACATAAAATGAAAAAATTTATATAAATTAAACTATATAATTTAAATTAAATATTTAAATAATAATAGTGTCTCTCACTCTACTGGAAAGGATGCACACCAAAATGAATATAAGAATCAATTATAAATCCCTAGATCTAGTACCAGGACAATATACCTTTTTAGAATTAATTCCCCATTTACTTGATTTCCCAAAAACTCACGTTGTGGCTCATCCAAGCTCATCCACATTCATCCCACCACCATTATCCTATTTCCACTTTCTCATCCACATGACTCATGATAAACAAGCCATATTAATTATTATAATAACATTAAAATTGATTAAATAATTTACATTTAAAATAAAATTTAATTCAATTTTTTCTAATCACCTAAAAATCACTGGGCATCTGATGATCAGAAAATTATTGAGCAATAGGGGAACAGCAATCCCCAGCACACCCTCAAACCCACTTTGGGTCAAAGAACCAACCTAAACCACCTATTACATCATTAATCAAGTTAAATTTTCAATGAAAACCATATAAAAATTTATATCATCACATACCTTTATCGATTCCGTGAGTGGTGATTGGGGACCATCATCTAGGTATGTCCTCTTCCCATGCTACATGAATGAACTATCAAAATCAGGTGATATAACCATTCTCCAGTGAAAAATACATTAACAACCTAAACTGAAATCATACTAAATCAACATGAATGTGGAAGGAGATAGACTAGAGGAGGTAGGGGAGAACATACCTCAGTCCACTAAAGATAATTATAAACAAAACCACTTCAAACCAAGGGGGATATTGTGGAAAAGGGGGGATCGTCTGCCTATCATGTGCTCTAATAGGGAGAGAAAGGGAGAGGATACCCCTATTAAAATATAGGGATAAAGTAATTCCCCCTATTTAAAATTTACTAGTGAGCCAGTTCTAATCCATCGGCTATCCAGTGATCTTAAGTTGTTAGCCAATCCCTTGGCTAGACCAGTGAAATTTCAAAGGCTACCTAGCATCCAGTCATTGGCTCAAAGCTAAAACCACCCTATAGCCTAGCCTCTGTATGCTACCCCCAAAATATCCTTGATCCCTTCAACTCCAATACAATCCTCAAGTCAGGTATAAAAAAACCTAGTATTGGTGATCAAACTCTTCAAATTCAATTCTGAATCCTGGTTCAATAACTTGCTCGTCTACTAAATTAAAACTCTAAGTTCCTCAAAAATTCTAAAACTCATCTATACACATGGGGTTTTGAAATACCTTCCCCATAGAAATTATTATCCTTTATATGTCTCATTGACAATACTATAATTGGTCCTGACCTACTCCAGTTGAAAACTCATGTTCAAACAGCCTCATTCAATTCTTGATAATGCAACACACTTCTAAATACAACTTTAAACATATATTGTTCAATCCTAAAAAAACTTCAAAAATCTATCAAATATATTTTTAAAACCTTGATACAACACTCCCAATAACCCATCTATCCCAACAAATGCACATGTGATCATCCAATTGATCATCTGGTCTAAAGTGATCCCTGCCAAAAGCTACAGCTTACCAAGGCCTATTTTGATACCTCGACACTCAATGCCACTATAATTGACTATAAAAACACATTTTGGAATCCTTATGATGAACTATGTGCAGTTACATAATTATTTTACCTGTTCATATATGAAAACATCGAGCATTCACTAATACTAACTCAAATTTCTCATTTCCATTCCTAAATGAATGGTCCTTCATCATCCACAAATAATAGGAGCACACTGTATTTTCCTTCAAAAGCCCAAATAAAAACCAAAAACACGCCCTCCATATCCAAAATGAAACTTATGATGAAATTTATATAGCACCACATCATATTTCATATGAAAACACCAGTTGGTCTTCCCTTGGACAACTCTTCTAAAAAACTCTTGATCTCTACTATAGATGCTCTATCCACTTATCTGATCATGGTGACTTTAATTATCTAGGCATTCTAATTTCATCCTTATACATCCAACAATATCTCAAACTAACTTCTAGTGTGATTCCATGTTCAAACCCTCAATTGAAAACTTTCATCATCATGCTCTAAACATGAGAACTAGCATGTCCCTAATCCAAATCACACTTAGTCCATTGAAGTTCCAACCCGAGCCTAACACCAATGCTTCGAATCTACCAGGAATCACATTAAAACATACATCCATCATTCTCTCATGATTCCAAATGAATCTTAGATCACTGATACATTGACATTAAAAACCTCTATCAATCATCTCACAGTCAATCTTGTGAAACAATGACTCTACCTACCTGAGGTCTCTCTATCATGACCAATGTTATGCTCCCCACACTAAGAGCACACTTTTTATCACTTCTTAAAACCAGATTCATAATCATCATGTTCCACTCACCATTATTTATCAAACAAGATGATTGGATATGAAAAAATGCTCACCGCTGAGCATCATCTCAATAAGTTCAATCACTATGTGTGTGTCACTCCTCCGAATCCAAAATCCTCATCCTATTAATACATGTCTAGGTTTTATCTAGATTAGTTGTTACACCACACTATATCCATTATCAATATATTTTTTACCATGTAGGTAAATTTATCATATCATCATAACTTCTATGAAGTTATTCCACAACATCTCATCAATTTTCATCAACCCTCATCTCACATTTTTTGATCGTTTATTAGAATTTAAACAATATTGTGTGTAACTAGTGTGTGCACTACCTGAATCTCATATAAAACATTGGGTGTATTCTCAAGTACATCCCAACTATAGAAAAGCTAACTCATGCACCCCTGAGTCGCATTGCTAAACATGGTTTACTATTCACCACAACATGTCAACTCGTCAAGATAAGAACATCCCAGATTCACTCATCCAAAATACTAGTGTTTAAACCATGTTATTCCAGTAACATGATTAGACACCACCTGATGGAATTCTAAAACTACATTGTCTATACACACTTTCTCCATGTTGTTAAATCACATATATAGTCAATGGTTCCAGGTACTCAACTGATTTCTCCCTTCAAAACTAGTTTTGATACAAAACAATTACAAGCACTTCGGTTTCTTTACAATAAATAAATTTGAAGCATCCAACATTATTCTATATTCAAAACCCTCTATGGGTTTTCACATTCCCAAGATAAACCATCTCATAGGTTTCCTCTGTAAAACACCAGGATATGACTCAATAAAATATTGATTCACGTCCCTCGGTTTACACGGTCTCCTACCTAGTCTCGAAGTCATGTTTCATAAAAGATTACAATTTAGAGGACATCATCCACTCTCTCATATATAAATATTCCAAGCCAGCCATCATTCCAAATTCCCTCTCAGGGGTCCCATAACCAAAATGACATCTTGTTCCAACTCAACAGCCTACCCAGACACTAATTCTCACCATGAATCTACCTACAGTACTGCTCCCTCAAGAATACCAACCCATCGAGGACCATAAATATATATAATATCATCATCCTAAATGATATGTATCTTATGAAAACATGATATCTATCTCAATTAAATATTATTTTTTTAAAATCTATATTGGAAAATGTTATATAGGTTCTTACTGGAATATTAAAAAACCAATCATATTCTCATGTCACATGGGTGTACTAACTATATTGGAAACTCCCTTTAATGATCTATATCAAAGAAACATAAACACGTGGTTTGGTTAAATAAAATTCCATTCCAATATATAAGGGAAAACATTATATAGGTAGTTACAGGATCTTTACAAAACTAAACATGAGAAACTAAAACCCACTAGGGGTGTCCTCTAAGACAAAATTAAACTCATTGAACTACCAGGGTCACCACATATCCCATACACAAAGGATTTATTTTTTCATGATTGACAGGATTCTAACTATAGATCCACATGAACTACCATCATAAGGAAATGAATAATTAAGTCATCATGGATATGTATAATGAAAACATGAACTTATACTGGGAAACACCATATGAGTATTTACTATATCTTTAAACATCTAATCTTCTTTTCAGAAAAAAAATATAACTCTATCAGGACTCAATATAACATATGAATCCCAACATTATGAGAATGTTGTATAAGAAACCACTTGCCTCTACGGGAAAGTAGTCAAAATCTATATAGGTCTCTTACTAATGGGCCATGAGCCAAAAAATCAACTATAAAACCATCAACCTCAAACACCATGTGTATCACTTGAATTAAGAATCATATCCGACAAAACATCAAAAATCCAAAACATCAATATCAACCCTAGAAAACAAGAATTCTTACTACTGATAGTGTTCATGATGCACCATTCTAGTATCAATCATAGGCTCTGACACAATCCTAATTCTCCTGGATACCAAATCCAAATTAGAAACAAAAATAAATTCATTATCTGATACCACGTTCTAATGCCTCGTCTCAAATCACTGTGAATAGTAAATAGGTTGGACTACCATGTGACCTCCGGAAAGCCTACTCATTTTCCATAGGCCTCCAACTAGTAGTGGGGGTCTAAATAGGTACCATAGGGAGATTATACTGCCTATATCAAAGTTTCCAATCTAAAAATAAATCATTAAATAATATAGTATGTGGAAAGAGAAATAAATAAAATTATTCTATAACAAAATGAAATGAATCACATAAACATAAAAAACAATTCTCTTGTAAAATTAAAGACACTAAGGCTCTATAAATACCTCCTTCTAGTAACTTTACCATCCAAGATATATTAATCAATCAAAAAATATAGATACTTGACCCAACCTGAACCTGTAACCTTATGAACACTTCTTGGGTATCTTAGTGTAATGGAAACTCAACCAAGGTGTGAGTACATAACTTGATAGGGAACCAAAAATGAAATCATGTACACAACCTAAACCTTGGTGATATGTTCATGCGACATGATCTGTGGAGAAAAATAAATAAATTGAAAAAATAAATAAATAAATAAAACACCCATAATACATTATTTGGATCGATGTTGGAATGTCTTCATGCATAGAACACTGAATAAGCTAACAAATTTCCCAACCACCTCAGGGTAACATATATGTACCTGGATTAATCCTAATAATCATCATCAATCTGTAGGTCCATGACCTTGATCAACCATACATGCCTTGTCCATTGTTAGAGTATCTCTATAAAACAACATCACCTTAAGGGAACCTCTACCCTATAATTGGGGACCCACACTCACACCTCCATCTTGAGGAGTAGAATATCCTGAGGCATCATTGAGTATCCCTCATCCTCCATTCATCAATCTAATCCCCATGGTAGTACCTCATCATACTCATTATTAGGTCAGAAATTTATTTCGAGGAGGGAGAGGCCCTAAAAAACCAATATGTACTGGAATAACTAATTCTTGGTCAGCCCATGAAATCAAATGGAATTACCTTCTTATCTCCCACATTCAATATTCTAGGCATATAATATCTCATGGCTTCACAGTCAATATATAACTAATGAATCCACCTAATCTCATGGGGATATCCAACACATTGGTTCAAGGGATATTAAATTCACTCTCAGAATATAAAATATCTATGATCAAGGACCTATAACCTCATTCCACCATTCAAAAATCAAACATCCTGGGCATTAAAAATGCTCTACTAGTATCTCCATTTGAATCCTGGTACCCATGAATTTAAAATTTTATCATAATATATGAAAAATTCCTAACATATTGGGGTTTTTTATATATGTTACGACACATGCTCTGATTATAGATCATTGGTATAACCTCTAGGAATCCACTCACACATAAACTAGGTCATTGGACACTCGCTAGGTTAGGAATCCACCCCCAATATAACCTGAGGCTTGATCCTGAATACACTAGAGATCCTAGGGACTCATCCATCTCAATAGGTGATTCATGGGTGTATTGAGAAACCAATGTAGTTTCAATACCAAGGTCCAATTCATCGACATACTAGGAAATCACATACCTTAATAAAAAATAAATAAAATAAATCATAACTTGGGTTTCTCAAACTCCCACTCTCAAACATTTTATCATAGCTCCATCAGGTTTATCCTTTTATTTAGGATTTTTGGTGAAACCTGTAGCCATCACTTAACAAGGTCACATACTCATGCATAGGGTAATATCTTAAAGTGGAACCTACAAGATCACCAAGATCATCACTATAGTGGAGTTATCCCACTATATATCCTCGGTCATACCTTGTCTCTCAAGAAAACACCCAACATTTGGAGGAAATAACATCCCTCAACATCTTCAATTTATGAACTATACTCATATGACTCAAGGGTACACCACACTAGTGATAATCTAAAGATATGTCTCAAGGAATATCTCTATATACAATGTTACTCTAGGTTGGTATGATTACCAAACCTGTCTCTATTATGACTATGTTCCCTCTACTTAGGCCTAGAAAATTGTAAGGATCCTCACCCAACCTACTATGGTTTTCTATCTCAAGTCACATCATTCCCCCCTCTTAGAGGTGTCTGCGTCTTATTAAATATCAATCCATGACTTTTCCATTAGAATTCAAGGTTTCAAGCTAGTTTTTAAGGTATATGGTGGCCCAGGCACCTTGTCTCTCTGTTATTAGGTTCTCATATAATTAACAATTTAATTTAAATTAAACTATTTTAAACAAATTAAATAGTTCAGTAATAATAGGGACCATCACCCTACTGGAGAGGGAACACGCCCTCATGTATATAAAATTCATCTAGAAATTCATAGATATATTAATAGGGAAAACTAACTTTTTAGAATCTATTTTACTTTTACTTCATGTCTCGATAACTTCCATAGAGGCATTTCCATGCTCATCCAGGTCATCCCAATATCACTGACCTCTACCAGAATTCCCATTCACCTATCTCGCACAAAAAAAACTATCTTAATTTATAATAATCTCATTATTATTACTTAAAAAACATTCATTTAAAATCAAATTTCATTTAATTTAGCCTAATCTTTAAAATCTCATCGGGCATCTAATAATCTCTAAATTCATAGAAGTGGGGTATCAGTCATCCACCTTGAACAACATAAAATACACTCCTAGTAAAATCCCCAACCTATGTCACTAGTTCCAATTTTAAAAAAATTAAATTTTAATATAAACCATTACAGAAATTCAAAGCACAACGTACCATCATTAAATCAATGAGTGACGACTATTTAACATCATATTGGGACATCCTACTCCCAAGCTACATAAAATCCCCATTAAAATTTATCAATTTCACCATTCTATGATGAAATAACTAATTATAAACTAAACCAAAACAATTCCAAATCAATGTGAAAGAGGAATGAGATAGAATATGGAAAGGTGAGGAACTCAAACTCATACCATAAACCACCTATTGTGTGTGATAATAGGGAGTGAAGTGGAGGGGTTGCACTCCCACCTTCCCATTACCCCACATTAAAAGCTACCAGCTAG
The DNA here is from genome assembly GCA_963277665.1 of Viscum album. Taxonomy (NCBI): domain Eukaryota; kingdom Viridiplantae; phylum Streptophyta; class Magnoliopsida; order Santalales; family Viscaceae; genus Viscum; species Viscum album. The sequence goes on along the minus strand of OY728155.1, from coordinate 117,593,193 downwards.
CCCATATTGGCCTACCAACTATTAGGTAATACCAAGTAGCTATTAAGGCCACAATATTTCCCACCTAGTTTCTGGGATCTAGATGGGGGTCATCTAGTTGCTATAGGTTATTACCACCCTGTAGCCCAGCCAACCTATGCTACCCTAGATTATTCCATGATCCATCTATCTCCCTTATCATCATGAAACCAAGTATAAGAACACCTATTTGAGTTTCTAAACCACTCAAAACTATCTTTTGAAACATGGTTCAAAATCTATCTCATCTACCAAATCAAAATTTTGATTTGCTCAAAAATTATGAAACTCGTATATATGAAGGGTTTTTTACAGTTTTTCATCAACATAAAATTTAACTAGTTTGGTTTTCCTAAATCGTAATGTTTTAACTTCCATCACTATGAGATATTGGATATTACACTTCACAACCTCCCCGTATACATTACCCGTGTTTTCAATGTACCATCTAATGAATCACATTGGATAGGAAAATTCAAGGAGAGTGAAAACCATATTATACAACAAATTTCAAAATAATAAAGAAAAAAACATTTTCTATGTATGTCTAATCATATATTGATCATTATGAATCCTCCTTATACAATTTTAAATGATTATACAATGGATTTGAAAATGCCTTACCTATGGTTAAGGAAAACTACATGATCAACTTTTAGATGTAATGCCTTTTGGACAAAAATAGACTTATGGATTTTCTATCTATTTAAAACCTCCTCCCATAAATATTTTTGTCCATTATGAGATATCTAATTTCAAAAGAAAAATTAAAACACACACTTAAGTCCATGAATCTATTGAGTATTTGGTCCAACCAAGAGTATGTCATTAAAATAAATAAGGACGAGGATAATGTAATCATCTTTCCACACTATTAATTAGAAATAGAGGTCTAAGTTTCTCCACAAAAAAATACATTTCAACCATAAACACATAGAATTTATTTTTCCATTGTCTTGGTGTTTATTTCCATCCATGGAGACTATGTTTTTACACACTAAGTATGTACTCCAATAATCCTTGAAACCCATTGGTTTCTTCATATATGTATCTTCCTCCAAGTCATAATAAAGGAACCTAGTTTTCACATCCATTTGTTCTAATTAAAAATCATCAATTGCAGCCTCACTAAAGACTATTTTTATGGTAGTGTATATAACTTAAATTAAATAAAAATATCAAATATATAAACCTTAATTCTATTAAAATCCTTTCACCACAATCCAATCTTTGTACCTACTACTTGCATAACATTATTATTTTAACCAAAATACTTACTTATTCACCAAATATTTTGTATATTATGAAAAATAAATTACCTCCCAAGAATCATCAGAATATAATGAATCTAATCCATCTTTCATAACTAACTCCCACATTCAAGATTAGTTAGTGCAGTCAATTTTCCTATGCTTTCAGGTTCTTCCTCATCTATTAAAATTAAGTAATATATGTCATGGAAAAACCTATATTCCAGTCATATGACTATAGAAGATATTTGAAACTCAACCTATGATTCTTCCCTTTCCATTACTATATCTATTAATTATATAAATTCTATAATTATACCATTTGAATATTTTCATTAAGGAATATACATCCTAGGAGCATCTAGATACATTCTACATTAGCCTAATTTCTAAAAACCTTATAGAACCATCTAAACCTTAAAAACTTTATCTACCTCTATTTATTTCAACCATATCAACTTAAACAATTCTATTTGTTACCCAATCATAAACTTCCACCTCTAATAATTTATAATCTTTTTACAAGACCCTCTCATTGAATAGAAAAGTTTTTTTATTTTACTATCTTTTGATGATCATCATCCTAGATCTACAAGACAATTATTTCATATCTATAACACACAAATAATCATATATGGAACTATGTATTAAGATTTTCCTTTATTTTAAAATCAATATAGGCATAATCTGAGCTTCTAAAAACATTTAGGTGACTAATTTCCACTTTTTTATCATACCAAGATGGATCAGGAATCTCCTGGCCCACTGGTACTGATGGAATTAATTTAACTAGGTGTGTTGTGACATTTAAATCTTACACACATAATTCATTTAACATACCTGAGTGAAATAACCAATTATATTGATTATTAGTCAACGTTGAATTCATCCTTTTTACCATGCTAATATTTTCTACTATTATGGGTACAAGATTCTCCATTATCATTCATTTCTTCTAAAAATAGTTATTGTAGTTTCTTCCTTAATGTTCACCTCCCTTATCATACCTTATACATTTTATCTTTTTTCCAACATCCCTTTTCCCTAATGATTTATACTAAATGAATTCACCAAACACATTTTACTAGTATTTCAATAATTATAGAAAAACATTACTTACTTCATTATCAATCAATGAAATGTACTATAGTGATCCATCATGAGATTGAGTAGGGGAATGTACCTAGGCATATGAATGAAATTTTTTAAATTTTTATCTCTTAGGATGAATTCTATTAAAATTAACAAACCCTTCTTTTCTTCCTGAGTATAATACTTTTAGATCTTATAATGTATGTTTAATCATGAATCTTTATCCCATTTTACGTTAGAACATTAATATTATACTCACTCGGTGACCAAGAGGATATGACCATGACTCCAAACTTCTAGAAGTTGGCATTCTGACCATAATCGAACCATCTAACCATCTTGTCAAATAAAAGGTCACATCCTTTACTCTTATAGAAACCACCATGGAACCATACTAGGAAAACACAGCCAGAGACAAAGTCTCTAAACATTTATTAAAATAAAGGAAAAGTACAATAAACAGCCATTATAATCCAGCACTGACAACTACATGTCATAAAATCCATACTCGTCTCCATATCTATCACCATGTACCTCTATATAATGGAAATATGATTTTCAATAGCCTTGTGGTGTGTATATCTTTCTTCAACTTTAAGAAACTTCTATTAGGGATTCAGATATTAACATCAACCTTTTCAAGAAATTCTATATCCTTATAATCCACTAAAAACCCTTTTAAAACCTCTTAGGTATATTATTCACTATACACCCTTTCTCTATCTGGGAATGAAATGATGTGCCAGATTCAACTATAAATTATTTTTCCAAAATGTAGGCATTCAATAGAAATGGGTTATTCCCTTCTACTAAATTTATGGAATGTGAAATTTTAGATTCTGTCCTTATAGGGTTCACCTTGTGACCCTTACATATCTTCTTGAGATACACCATTTTTTAATAGTGAAAAAAATAGTGGAAAATATAGTAGATTTACCTCTACTCATTTCAATAGACTTATCTTTCACTTTCTTACGACTTTTTCTCCAATTAGGTGATAGTACACTACATTCTACATTCAATGAATTATTGTTAAGTTCTTGAATATCCCATAGTTTGAGATCCCCAATCAGGATTATATTCCTAATGTTCTAAAACATTATGTCGTATTTCCCACAAGAATTATTAAGAGCAGTTTCCATCACCTCCCTACTCTATTGTAATGATGATAGAAAAATAAAAATGTAGATATATTCTATAAACATTACATTCATTGATATAGGTTAACTCATGATCATGTTGAAATCATTGAAATGGTATTTAGTTGTTCTACCATCTAATAATTCCATGTAGGTAAAATTTTCATCATGAATACCTTATTCAAAGAATCAACTTTCATATACATGTGTAAAATGGAATTTATTCACTCATTTGTAGTTTTCTATTCTGAGATGTTAAAGAAAACATTCCTTTCTAAATACATATTGATCAACCCAAGTACCTTATGATCCAACAGATCCCACTCACTTTATATGTCTCCTATAGTTTGATTATAGTAATTAGAACTTCCATTTACTTTTAGATGAGATAATATCACAATAACATCCTCTAAAAACCATATTATGTTCCTTTAATATTATCAGTCTAAAAATTCCATCATTTGTTGTCATTCCATATGCTAATAGCGAACTCCCAAGGAAAATGAATATAACACAAAGATAAGAGTGAATGAATATAGTTGATAATTATATGAGAGAATTTGAGTCTTGAACCTGAGATCTGATACCACTTTGTTGGGGAGCAGAAATGTGAAAACATGAGTCCACAATAAGTTACTTCACTAGAACCAGATTCTATAATCCCCCGAAACATCAAGAATCAAATATCGCGCGCAATGGAACTCCTCCAACATAGACTTTAGAAAATTAAAGCATAATAATACTGATATAAATATAAATAACTACCTTATATATACTATTATTTCACATTATCACAAAAAATATTGGAAATCAGGTGAAAAAAAATGTAGAAGGGAACTTTGATTTTTTTAGGGTTCATAAAATAAACCCTCCAACCATGGGAGAACATTGTAGTATATTTTTTAATATTATTTAGAAGATAAAACAGTTTCAAATTATTATGAATTTACCTTTACATAGATCAATAAACATTATATAATAATATTCACATGTGATTATGTTATCCCCCACTCTTTTGAAGATAAGTTTAGTCAGTCAATAGGTAGTGTCGACCTCTAACTTTCATGGGGTCCTTTTATTGAGTTTTAATGACTACTGATGTCATGTAGTATCCCTCATATTGACCATTAATTTATGATAGAACAATGTTCCACCCCTTTCCATATAATTATTCTTCTCACACAATCCATTCCACTGAACTGACCAGTCTTCACACCACCATAAGAAGTCATCAACTTTTGACCAACCTATCACTGCAAAAAGTATCTATCTACCATTAGATTCACATTTAATGTTTTTCTATATTTTTTTAAATGAACATCCAAAGATATATTGTAAAATTTAAAATTTCTTCAAAATACCAAACACCTCCCCTCCATGGTCTCATCAGTATGGACCGGGACTAGTTTTACCCATCACCCACTGGGGTTGCATGGTGAGGCTTCATGGCCAACTGTTCCAAGTGCACCTTCACTCTACATGAGGAGGGTAGAGAAACATCTTATCCTATAGAGGTCAAATTTCGAGAGTGTCCATGGTTCCACCCCTCCACCCACACCTTGTGAATTGAGGTAGTCAGATGCTGACCTCTCCCTCTATGTGAATCGTTGTGGCTATACATGAATTTCCCTCCCTTCTGCACTGGCTACCCAATGGGAGACCTCTATCTCACAATAATATTCACCAAATGTATCTATCATTCCTCTTAATGTTTCATTATCTTCCATTCCGGGCTGACCACCTCCTACACACTATGTTGGTTTCCCGTCATGGATAACCACCCCTCCATGATAGGCACCACTTCCAAGTAATGCCCCTCCCTCACATCATCTACTACATTGCTTCTCACTACTCATGCTATTATGATTATATTTCCCCGCGCTACCATAATCAGCTAACCATGGGGTTGGTGGTCTCTGATCCTTATCACGAGAAGAGGGTATAAAGGGTAATATAAAGATTAATAGGGAGAGAGAGATAGAGAAATATAAAATGGGAAATATATAGTTTAGTCAACACATTCTATATTGATACACCATCAAACATCATAAAAAATAAATAAAATAGTAAGGGATAAATAATATAACCTTAAAAATCGATGTTGTAGAGAAGTTCCAACCATGAATTGAATCATGATAATTCACAATTGGGATTTGAAAAAATTATCAAATAGTCCACCTTGTATCAATCAAGAAGAATGGGGAATTTCCTAGCCATCAATTCAATATAAAGTTTTCATGAAGAATGGAGTAGTGGTAAAAATAAAAATTCACTACCTCAATGGATATTTTTTATTACTTCAATAAAATAAGAATCCAGGATTATATTCATTTTCATCAGGTTATCCACTCTCATACTTCAATCCAATGTCACTATCACTAAAATCCATCCACCCATCCTCCTCCTCTTTCTAGGATTAATGTGATCCACAATCGAATAACACTATAAAGTAAAAATGAAAAATATTTAAATAGATATATCTATAGTTTTATCATAATAAATTAATTAATTAGTAATTTATTTATTTATTTAATCATGCACAAGTGTTATCCTGAATACAAGAACATAACGTGATCTTAAATTACGCAGTCTCTAGGGTAAAATTTCCTTCCCAAACATAGGCATGACCCCAAGTTTCTCATCTTGGATTTATTTTGGAAAAAATGAATAATTCCCAAGAAAATTCCCATGATAAATAAAAATAAATTATTATACATAATCTATTATTATTGAGGCCCTGTCATGCTTTTAATTTTGTATCGACTCAGACCATGGGTAAAAACAACACCCCAAAATCAAAAAAAAACCATCATGATGTTTTTTTATGAAACCATATCCTATATTAAATGCACCATCTACACCTATAAATGTCTCTAGACTCTGAATAAAATTTTATTTAAGTCTCAAACATGAAAAATATGAGTCACTACATCCTCCCCACGATAATCAATTTTATCCTAGAAAAGTAAATAACTTGAGACAACAAAAAAATTAAACTCATGAGAATTAATGTATGAGGAATAACTCACCATCAAACATACTTAAATCACATTTGAAATTATAATATCTAAGTAAACTTATTATACCATCTCCTTAGAAACTAACGTCATATTTTATCACTGAATTCTTCACTTCTGGATCGTCTCAAAGAAAAGACTTAATGAGAATATGTCCCCTCTCCATGTGAGTCATTTTAAGCCACTAAATCTAAATTATATTCTCATATGTAGGTTTTTTTATCAATATCTGATTAATTGAAACCATGAACAACGTTATATATCTTAGATATGTTCATTTCTATGTTGAACCCTAGTTGGAGAACCTTATTCCCCACCATTAAATGGAATGTTAGATAGTTTTCATATGAAAGAAACTAATATACTAAACACTAAAATAGTGTGTTATTTTATATATTCCACACTAATATTATAAGATAATAACGGATTCATAGTATTTAGGATCCAAGTCATCTTCTCTATCCTTTTCTTCAAGTAAGGAAATAGTACCAATGTTTTTAACTCATGGATCGAGATCAAAATTTCCCTTCTTCATCAACCTCTATATAAACATTAATGAGAATCATCCTTATACATCTCAATATTCAATAAGAACTCACCCACTGTGGAAGATAATAAGTTTGTGTGTTCATCACTATTTCATGAAAGCTATCAAATATCACATTAGGAACAAAACCAACCTCATCAAGATTCTCAAAAATGCACCACTTCCAGGAAGGTGTCCCAATCCTACTCAATTTGGAGGAGATGATCCAAAAGTTTTTTAATGAACCTGATCTATGGGCTTTAAACCCTATGATAAAACATTTACATAAGACCCAATATCTACGAACTCCCATGAAAATAGTCTCCCCCACTATATAGAAATATTTTTTATTTGATGGGTACGTCAAAAAATGCACCATCCCTTGGGAATTTGAGTACTTTCTCCCCACCTTTAGGGAAACCCTTTAGGTCTATCACCTAATAATGTTTAATCATACAAGGAGACCAAGTTAACACAACCACCATGAGACTCTCCCTCATAAGGGAAGAGTGAGGGACCACCACCACTGATCAAAGGTGAAAAATATATATTTCTCTGCACAAAATAATCACTTCTCTAATCATAGATTCTCATAATCCTCCTTCATCATCCAGATATATATTCCTCCACCAGAAGCACCAACAATGATACCACTACTAATCCACTAATATTTGATCAACTACTGAAACTTTGATTTCCAGAAGACCAATTCTAATCCATCATTAAAAATTTAACACTACAATTGGTTAGTACACAATTAGTAATCTCATGGTAAGAGAGTTAAACTCCTAGAATTAATAATAGGCTCTTACACAAACCAAAAATAGTGAGGTTTTATTCTTGGAAAATTGTAAAATCTATAATGGTGTTCATTAATCCACCCAATAACTCTGGAATTCCATCTCTAGAGTTCTAATAAATGTATACATTTGTCTTCCATTAAGTGAAATCCATAGGTCATCCTTCTTAAGTATATGTGAATTCTTCCATGCTCATAGGAAGTGAACTCTCATCTAAAATCATAATGCGTAATCCCATTCATACCGTATGATGGGTAGTTGACTTCACCTTATCATGGGTGGGATATAATTGATATACTCTAGGGTATCCTCTAAGAGATAGGGGTGGACCCCACCCAACTTACTCAATTATGAATCTTCTTATAGTACCAACATAGGTACCCAATCCCTACTAAGATAGGTATCACTGAATCCCATCTCTTCCATTATAGACCTTATGAAGTACCTATATCTATTGTACAAATAAAATAACATTATCAAGGATTTGAGTGAATGATATTCAGCATCATTGGAGACTCTCTATCTAATAAGTGTCTGGCTTGGTGTTTCACAATAATCTATATCTCCTAAATAACTAACACTAGAGGAATACTCATTCATGTGTATTCTAATTTGAGGATCCATGAAGATAAGACAAGAATTATACTACAAACTTTAGTTATTGATGTATTACTACAACCATCCATCATTTTTTTCTTACTGTAAATTTGACTATTATCACCCCATGTGTGACATTAACTAACCATGGGTAGTAATGGTAAAAGTGGACTAATTCATTTTCTATTTCATAATACATTAACACCACCCACTATTTTGATAAAAACATTTCCTGATAGGAAAAATGGACAATCATACAGATGTTTTTTATCTCAATGTTATTTCCAATATGAAGGTATATTCTTGACGCCAGTCCAGCTATTTTTAGGTGAAAATATATCCTTCTCCAATAGTAAGGGTGAAACTCCACCAAGAATTCCCAATGTTCAATGTTCACATGAGGACTTTTTTATAGTTGATTCTTTATGAAAATAAAATAATAGGCCAAAATCTCCTCTATTGTATTATCCACTATATCCACTAAGTTATAAATATTTCACTACAGAACATGTCCAGGGAACACCTCATGAGACCCATCATCCTTGGAATGTACATAGACATGATAATACCACCATGTGGAGGGACCAACATCCCTTGATAAAACTCTATCATGATCTATGAATCAAACTATAACTAGGGTAAATCTTTACAATCTTGGGATTGATAAACAAAATATTACCCTAATGGATCATTATGATTTATTTTATGCTCACAAAAAAAATTGGTATCTAGTCGGTAAAATTCTAAGAAAGATGAAAAAATTAGCCTCAGACTCTAGCCAAGCCACTCTCTCCCAAGGATTAGGCTCACTTAAAAACCCTCCAAGGCTTCTATTATCATAACTCACACAACATACCCAACCTACACATAATTTATTCCAATTTGAAAAAAATACCATTTACTATATGATAAAAATATACACTAAGAATGAAGGGGGAGAAACTTCTTCATATCATGGGGTAAGTACATTTATCAATAAAATCATAAAAATAGTGCCTCGTTGCTTAATAATAGCTGACAAAGGCCTGATTACATTAATATTCTCATTACAGCCCTACATTGGTATAAATTTTTTCTATATATGGATAACATCCCTTTTTTGATGGGATAGACCCATACGGATTATACAATATCGTAATGATAGGGCATTGGAATGACATTAAAGATCATAATTGTCCACTATATGATGTATTTACTAACATTATTGTACCCTCAAATTAATATATAATAGTTATGGGTTGAAAAATAAGTTATCAAATTCATGTAAAAATAATACATTGGCTGCCACACCAATGATGGTTTCCAATGTCTAGAAACTGAACTCAAGACCCCCTTAACATTGTTTCCCTAAATTCCCAAACTATTCCTCATATGAATATTAACTCCAAAACCCATACTTAGTTTAAAACCACTTTAATACCACACTTAAATGACTAGACCCACAAATTACCTTTTTGGACTAGCCATAAATTGGTATTTTCACCCCAATCCCATGTCTAATAGGATAGGGTATAGTAACTTGAAACTAGTGGGAATATCAGACAATATGGGAGGCCTTTTCCTATGTCAACCAATAAGAGACACATATATCGGATGCATAAAAAAGTTAAAAACAATATAAGTAGAATATATTTATAAATTGAACTATATACAACACTTTCATGAGACATAAAATAAAATAACAATGCCACATAGAAAAATATAAAAGGGACAATAACATTGGAAAACCTCAAAATATATTAAACCCAATATATTGGGATTCTCCACCCTGCTATATATACTCATGGATCAATATCCTACCATAACAGTCACTTTCTCTATCATAAACAACTATACTCCATCATAAACTATCAATAATCAATATACATCATCTCTAAACAAGAAACACCGACTACATGTTAATGAAATCCATCTCTAAACTTCTACATCATCTGCAAAAACACAACATGTGGGGGAATATATCATATTCATGGGTGATTATAATCATTACCTATATGACTCCCTAAAACCAAAATGTAAATATAATTAAATATGTTAAATTGAACTCTATTAAAGGAAATTAATCGGAGGAAGATAAGGAAGAATTGTATAGTTATTATTTATAACTAGAAATCTCAGGAACAGAAAAGTCCCAACACCTCAGTTCCAATCATCAAAGGTCATATGCCATGAAAAACTCAGGGTTCACAAAGTATCAAATGTATCACATAGTTGATACTTGATAGTATAATTTTATGCTCCATATTTTGGGTAACCCAGGGTTTCCTCAAGAGTCACAAGTCTAAAAGTTCCCAATCTATTCAACCTATCACTTTCACACCACCACCAAACACAATAAAATGTAACCCCGCTATCATAACTATAATGTTATGTTATAATGGATAATACCTATGTCATGGGAGAGAGTCCTTCTTTACATAGACCAATAGTATGAGAAATCAACATGAAGCTCCAAGAACCCAAAACTACCCAAATTCTACAACCCAAGAAACCTATATGAAACTATAGTGTGGGATTCGTTCCTTTCGAAGGAATAAAAAATAATTAAAGGGAGTAATTACCATATGGATAGAGGACTTATTCCTTGAATAAGCATGGGAGTTATGAACTCTATTTTTAGTGTAGGTGGGGGACCCACACCTTATCAACATTGAGGAAGAGCCACCTCATGATGATCTGGACAAATTGTGACTCAATTACAAGGGGAATACCAAAATCATTGATGAATATGAAGGATTCATTCAATATCACAACATTCTTCTAGATGAGTATTGACCCTAGGAATTCTAGGATTGCCAAGCCATAATACCCCCTTCTGGTCATATAGATGTTAATCAATAGACTGCATATCTCACCTCACAAACAAAAATATTAGATATAATGTACCATAAAATTTTGATATATGTATAAAAACCACGATAGGCTATCATTTTTTTCAAATTGGAAACCATGTGAATAGGTTCAAAAAATATCCATAAAGAGTAATGTGGGCCACATAATGAACTTTGGGTATACCTGGTCAGGCACACCATGGAACATGCCTGGTGTAGTGTGCATGGACCGAAAACCCATGTTTACACACATCAAGAACCTCCCAACTCTCTGTTTGGGCTGGGTAGGACTCTTCTCAGTTTTTCAAGTTCAACACCCATCACGCATGGCTGGGAGGTTTTCCCAATAGCACCTCATCCCACCATGTGTAGGTGGAGAACCATATGATCCAAGTTGGATCATATGGCCAATGGAAACTAGGTTTCCTAATACACTTATTGTACCTCACATTCAATTATATCTAGGTAGTGGTTTCATCCTACGTGCATTATGTGGTAGCCAAATGTTTATCAATTTTTCTACCACACCATTCACCACATGGATAGCCTCAAACTAATAGATTTGGTTCCCCAATATAGATGTACATCCCCTTAATTCATTATCAAATTCCCATCATGATTGATTACCTAATTTTCACCATATCATTCACCCATCACATCAGACCACCTCTCTACATCCTCTCACTTTTCTAACCCACTCTACCTCCCCTTGAACAGAAATCCATAGTGATTCCTCCCCTTTTCAAAGAAACTATGTCAATTTTACCCCATACTACCACCACAATCTAGAACCATGTCCAAGGACCTCTAATAAATTTCATGAGAAGATAATATATAGGTAGATAGAGAGATATACTGAGAGACAATAAAAGGGTGAAGGGAGAGAGTTCAGTCACTTCGTTATTTATTGATCAAACCTCAAAAGTCACCAAAAATTAAAAACAAAGTTATAGATAGATAATCTTATCCCAAAAATTCCATGTTACTAAGATAAAGATAATGGAAGATGGAAGTTTTTCGGTTGAGCCCGACCCAGATGATCTACAATAGTGTACACAGCTCCGTAAGTTTTCAATTATGGGTCGAGTTTCTTATCTCATAGGTGAAAAACCCTAGTCTTATTCAGAAGTAAATCCTCAAATTTCTTTATGTTGGGGTTTTACAAACTGGGAAATGGTCCCTCTTAGTATGGGGTACTTCCATATTCTCTTTTCTTCCAAAAATTATCTTGATAGAGTTTGGAAATTAAGTAATATTGAACTAAAACCTGGTTTCCTTTGTATCTCTGAATGGGATTTTTCTTTTAATCCTAACAATCATATGAACACCACGGCTCAGGTATGGGTTAGACTACAATACCTTAATTGGTTTTTATGGCACCCTCAAATTCTTAATGACCCATCATCCTACATTGGTACTCCCCTGAAAATTGATCAAAGAACATTAAATGGGGACCTAGGACTTTTTTCTCGGGTTATGATTGAAGTAAATATTGAAAGTAAATTACCATTGTCCACTATTTTTAATGATAATGGGTATATGACTGTGGTAAAAATTGAATATGAATGGATTCCCCTCTACTGTGAATACTGCAAAATTGTTGGACACTCATTACTCAATTTTTGGATTGTGCACAAACAATCCTCTCATCCTAGTCACTCAGACTGGATAGAAATCAAAAAACATGAGAAAGATAAAGAACCTGTACTTGAAAAACCTGAAACATCTAAGAAGAATGAGAAGAAATGGGTTGTCAAACCCAAAACCTTAGGCTAGTTGGAAGCTATAAATGTAAAAACATGGGAAGACATGGCTGAGGAATAGAACAATGAATCTATTGAATAGGTTATTAGGAAGGACTTTGAAACTAAAATATTGGGAATCCTTAAGCACTCCCATTCTTATTTTTCTTCTTCCTATAACACTTCGGAGGGCCATGCTCCTACTCTGAACCCTTCAAATGATCTGATCACTTCCCCTTTGAATCATTTTGAATGGATTAATGATCCCTCACCCCTTTCAGAGAAAGGGGACCAATCTTTCATTGAAAACAACTCCCAAATCACCCCTAATGCCTCGTAAAACACTACCCTTGATGCTTAGATTACAAGAACTAAACCTAAAATTCCTACCCCATCTGAGAAGACGGTTTTCACTACCCATGTTGAACTTGGATACCCTACCCTCCTGGGCAGCATAGATAATAAACAGGAAAGCATTGTTGTCCTCCTAGAAGGTTCTTTGCAACCTGGGAGGATATACATTATTGTTGTCCCCCGTCATTATTCCAACTATCCTCCTGTTTTGGACAAAAAATCTTCTCTTAAGCAGGTCTCTAAACCACCTAACCATACTTATTATAATTCAAATTTTAAAGATATTAAATACCTACCCTTGATTGCCTATAGTAAGTATATGGTATCGGCTTCAAGCCCTCATGGTGATGTTGACTCTCATCATATTGCTAGTGCAGGTCTTACTAACACCTATTTGGTTTCCCCTTTTCCTACACAGGTGAAGCAAGGTAGAACTAATAAATACACTTACTCAAATAATAACCAGATCAAAGGCCTCTAGATTCAAAAATAAAGGGGACAACCCCCCCCCCCCCCCCAAAAAAAATAGGTCCAAATGAATTTGTTTTTCTGGAACTGTCAGGTCATTGCGAACCCTGACACCTTTAATGTCTTAAAGAGATTTATTAGCACTCATCGTCCTAATTTTTTTGCTATTGCTGAACCAAAAATTAGTTATGATTCAAGATTCCAACATCTATGTTCTTTTGGTAATTCCTTTCTAGGAGCTTGCAATAATGGTATGACAGTTGAAACTCTCTAGATGTTTTCTCATTCTTCCATGCAAAATGTAAACATTCATAATATTACGAATCAAAGCTTTACTTGTGATTTCACATTTGAGCATACTCATATTTTTACTACTTTTGTTTATGAGAATAATAGATATCAAGATAGGAGGCCCCTTTTGAATGAGCTCACTAAACATAGTAGCACTATTCAAAATCCTTGGTTTATAGTTTGGTACTTCATTTCCATTTTAGCCCCATGTGAAAAAATGGGCCCTCATCACTCCACTATTTCCTCTACGAAATTTAAAATATTCATTGAAACTAATAATATTATTGAGATAAATCTATATGGTGCCAAAGTTTCCTGGTATAGACATTATTATAATATAGTAGTGTCCAGTAATATTGACAGGGCTTTCACTAATTATTAATCCCTGGATAAATGGGATAACATTTCTTACATCACCCATTAGAAAGTTAATTCTGATCTGCACCCTATATTGGTTAATTTTTCACATAATCCCATCAAACCTAGGCTTCCTTTAATATTTAACACTGCCTAGTCCTCTGATCCTAACTATGTGAATATTATCAAAAACTCATGTGCTAATATGTATGAATATAGGGACTCATTTTCCTATCCTCTGAAATTGAAAAATCTCAAGCAAGTCCTCAAGAATTGGTGTAAAACTAAATCAAAATAAATAGACAATGATATTACCCTTCTGGAGAATGAGATCATGTAAATTCATAATTATAATACCTCCTCTAACTTCACTAACAACTCCCAGGATGAAATAAACATTTCTTCTAAGCTGTCCACGTTACTTAACTTTATGGATAACCTCAAAAAACAAATTTTTAAAACCAAATGGCTCAATGATTGGGATAGGAACACTATGTTCAACGAATCACTTCAAAGAGTTATAAAAGAATATATAACTCTTGCCTATTATAGAGATGAGGGGGATATTATCTACATTGATTAAGGTACTGAAAATTTTGTTGTCTCATATTTTTGTGATATCTTCAATGGTCCTGGTATTAATGAAGATCTTCTCCCAGATTTCATTCCAGCTATGGTTTCTCGAGATGACAATTCTTTGAATAATAGAATTGATTTGGATCAGAAAATTAAAGACATTATCTTTAGCCTCAATCCGGATAGTTCTCCTGGACCTGATGGTTTTAATAACGGGCTTTACCAAAAGCATTAGGATATCATTCATGACGATGTCTGTCACATAGTTAAAACTTTCTTTTCTAAAGGCATTATTCCTTATGGATTAAACTCCCAATTTCATACCCTTATTCCAAAAATGGAGAATGCGGATGAAATACATCTCTTAAGACCTATTTCTATCATAAATTCTATTTTCAAAATAATCACTAAATTACTTTCTAATATATTCTCTTCCATCAATAATAGAATTGTCTCCTAGAATCAATTTAGTTTTATAAAAGAAAGATATATACAAGACTACATTTTCCATGCCTCTGAATCCACCAATATTTTAAATAGGAAATATTGAGGTGGGAATGTTTCCATTAAACTTTACATTATAAAGTCCTTTGATACCATCGATTAGAACTTTATTTTTAAGTTCCTTATGCACTTCGGTTTCAATGACACATTTATCAATAGAATTAAAACTCTTTTTAACTCGGCCCATATTTCCATTCTAACAAATGGTTCTCCAAGAGGATATTTCAAATGTTATAAGGGGGTTAGGCAAGGATACCCTCTCTCTGATATCCTCTTCTCTATTTCTAAAGAATATTTAAATAGACTACTCACTCAGTCTATGGAAAATGGTAAGATCAAACTGATCCCTGCCTCCAGGAACTTGAATGCCCCCTCACATCTTCTTTATTATGATGACATTATTTTATTTATACAGGGGAAAAAAGAAATATTAATAATCTTAAATACATTATCACTCACTATGAAGAAGTGTTTGGTCAGCATATCTGCTTGTATAAATCTTTTATTTACTTTGGAAAAGGATATCCCTCTAGCAGGAAAAGAAACGTTATCAGTGCTTTGGGGATCAAGGATGGTTCTCTCCTTTCACTTATCTGGGTGTCCCTATCTTTTCGGGCAGAGCTAAATCTATATATTTCTCACCCATCATTGACCAAACCCTTCGACAACTCTCCTCTTAGAAAGGTAAAAACCTCTACATGGTAGGAATAATTTTCCTTGTCAAATCCACTATTGTCTTCAAACTTGTCTATTCCATGATGATTTATAAATGTCTAGTTGTTATCCTAAAATGCATTAATGTTTCCACTAAAAACATTGTCTGTACTGGGAGCACACTTGAGAGAAAATTGGTTATAGTTCCTTGGTCTACATGTTGTAAACCTATTAAAAAAGAGGTATTGTCATAAAAAAATCATAATAATTCTAATGAATCCCTTAAAGCTAAGATCACATGGAACCTCATTCACAATAATTATTCTTCCATGTAATTTCTTAGGACTCGCTTCCTCGATAAATTAAGGAATATAAATTTAAATTATTTTACCTCCTCAATCTGGCGTTCGATTAAGAATACTTTCTTCTCTATTATGAACAACTCCAGATGGATAGATAGTAAAGACGCTAATTTAAATTTTTTTCTTGATAACTGGACAGGTACACCCCTTATCTCCTTTGTTTCTAACACTCAACTTCCTTAGAATACTAATGATTCCATCAAGGGAATATTAAAAATGAAAAAACCTTTCTTACCTAATAATATAAAGAATGTTGTGGACAGTTATACTTTCACTATTACTGATGATATTCTAATTTGGGAACCTTATCAAATGGTATGCTTGATTCAAAAAGCTAATATAAGCATTTATTCAAAAATGGTGATAGTAATTTAAGCTGGTTAAAATACATTAAAAAATCTTGGTTAAATCCCTCAAGACTCACTATCATTTAGAGTATTTCTCATGGTAGGCTTTCCAGTGATATCTATTTTCAATCATTCAGGATTAATCTTTGTTCCAAATGTCGTATGTGTAATCAGCATCAAGAATACATTAATCACCATTTCCTTTATTGTTATATGGAAACTACCCTTTGGAATTATATTCTTGATATTTTTGAGTGCAGATGGTAGCCTTGTAGCTCTATAACCTCTTAGTTGTAGTGATGTGTTGATTTATCTGACTCCCAGTAAATCAGGAATCTTTTTATTTTAGCTACAGCAGAGCTTCTACATGTGATCTGGTATGGTAGAAATGACTATATTTATAAAAATAACTCATCCAAGATTAATGTAGGTAAAATTAGAATTCTCATTGCTATACAGGGGCTTCTTTGCTTCATAAAAATCATTGCAGTAACTCGATTAGAGATCTTGGGATTCTTATGTGTATATGTGTTGATGGGAGGTACCCTTGCCCTAAATACACCATGGATTTCTTTTGGAAAGATCCACCTCTAGGTTGGATTAAAATAAATGTTGATGGTGCTCCTAAAGGAAACTCAGGCCCTACAGGCTATGGGGCCATCTTTAGAAACCACCTGTATTAGGTTCTTGGATGCTTATATGGATCATACGGCTTCACCTCCTCCCTGGAAGCTGAGATGGTGAGTTTTATTCATGCTACTTGTTTTGCAAAGCTACACAACTGAAACAACATTTGGATCGAGATCGACTCAACAACTATTTTACAGGACATTTGGAATGGTTTCGTTCACCTAGATTGGACTCTTACTCCTCGTTGGATGAACTATTTTCAGTCTCTATTGGAAGTCAACTTCATTATCACCCATACCAACTGTGAAGCTAAAAAGCTTGCTGATGGACTTTCCAACATGGGAGTAAATCATGAGGTCTCCTGGAGGGATGACCTTCCTTCTGAGTTACTCCCCCTTTATGTTAGGGATTTTTAAAAAACTCCTTACTTCAGACTCATGTAATCCATTCTTGTTCCTTTTCTTAATAAAGTTTGTGTTTTGGTATTTGACCAAAACACCACCCAATGTTTTATGAAAAAATAAGCAATTTTCATGAAGAACATAGAAAATGAATAATATTAAATCACTACCTTGATGTTGAATCTCCATTACATAAATATTCTATATATCTGTGATTTCATTCATCAAAACCACAAAATATGGTCTTCTCCTTCGATTTAATGTTGCTACTATGAAAATTTGGCATCCCTACCATCCTCCTCTTTTTATGGTTCATGTCATTGACAATCAATTAACCCTATAGAATAAATATAACAATAATTTAAAATTTTAGCTCCAAGTTCTCATCATAATAAATTTATTAATTATTAATTTATTTATTTAGTTAATCATGCACTTGGGACAACTCAAACCTGAGAACCCGATGAGTACTCAATTTACACCACCATAATGGAAAAACACCCATACTATATGCAACCATAGCCTCAAATTTATCATCCAAAACTATGTTTGAATGTAAATAATAATTCCATAAAACCACATAATCTTGCCAAAAATAAAATATTATATTTAATATATTATTTTTACAGCCCCTCAAAGCTCGCATTTCCTCATCATCTCAACCAAGGGGAAAGAAATATGCTCCAAAATTAAGAGGAACTATCAAAAAACATTGCGGCGGTTTTAAGGGTAAATTTATTATTTTTACATTAGAGAGGTCTCAAGGTCCCAACTAGAAATTTATTTAAGTCAAAAATGGTAAAAATGTAGGCCACAACATATATGGGAAGAGGATTTATAATTTATTTCATATACTTCCCTTCTACAACTTATAGTTAGTTTACTTATATCATTTTCAGCGTTATAGTCTAAACTTTTTTTCAGAATTCAAATTATGGGTAGAAGATTTTCTATCATTTTTAATTATCAAATATGGGTATATTATTGGATTTGTGATCTTTAATTCTATGCTTTTAAAAAAAATTAAAAAAAATTTACATTGTATTGTTGTATTGTTGTATTGTTTTTGATTTCATGTTTACTTTATGTTTTTTTCAATGAATGGATCATGTTGATTATATCACAATATTACTCTTTTTTTAACATGATATTACAAGTATGGTTTAATTTAATAATGAAATATATTATTGTTTTATAATGTGTACTATTTTTTTATTGTGTTTATTGAGTATCATAATTTTTGCATTGGTACAACATATAGATTTTGATTTTACTTTATCTTAGTTTTTCAATAATATCATGAGATGAAGTGAAAAAAATTAAGTTATTCTTATGGTTATATAAATCTAATAAGATTATTTTAAAACCCATCTCTAAAAAATATGAATTTGACATTTAGGTATTGAAAAGTTTCCCTAAAGTGTCTATAGGACTATTACTACAAATTGAGGGTTCCTATTTCATTTCACATCTATTATTTATTATTTCTTGATATTTACAATACTAATTGAGAAGATATTTTTTGAATTATAAATATTAAAATTATCTACAAATAATTAATCTATGAGAGATGAATATTCAATTATTTGGATATTTTAAATTTTTTTAGAAGACACTGCAACATTCCTATCAATTATAAATATTATATATTGGGTTACCTACTATGTTTTAATGATATCTTTAGATATAGATATCATATTGAGGATATATTTATGGTTATTAAAATATATTGAAATTATCTAAGACTTTAATAACTTGGGAAAATTTTGTTTAATTATCTTTGTTGTTCAAAATTTAGCATGATGTTTACAGACACAAAACCCATTTGACTTGAACATTTTAATTGTACTTCATGGTATACCAACTATACTATAATGGGGTTATATTGATCACTCAAAGATATCAATATGATGAATTAAAACACTAATGGAACCTAGTAAGAACTATTATTTCTAGTAGACACCAACTATACTCAAGTGGGTTACAACTACTATATAGTGTAATTTTCCAAAAAAGTAAAACTTGTCATTTTTCTTATCTCTAATGGATTTATTTCATCCCAAATGGATAAAAATCAACCTTCAGTTAGTAAAAGAAATAAAATAAATCTTATGTGGCTATAAATACACAAAATTGAAGTCTTGAATCTAGTAGTTATCAATATTACACGGATTAAGTTACATTTCTCTATTTCACCTCTTTTGTTATCTCATCCATTTTTCTCTTAACACCTATTATATTTATATAGTTTATTACTATTATGAGTGAGAGTGAGATTTATAGGGTTTTTTCATTGAAAAATATATTCTTATTACTTTTCAAATGGTTAATATCAATAATTAAAGTGAGTGAGTGGGTTCATTTCTTTCCCCATGAAAAAGAAAAGGGAATTAAAATTGTATTTGTGTTTTAGATAAACCACCAAGGGATAGAGAAAGGTTTCATGGCTACTACTAAATTTTTGGTAAAAATATAAAACACTCAAATGTATTTAAATTTGGGATAGGATTTAGTTACAAGTCAAACTCCATTATGAAAAAATGTTTTTTTATTTCCACTACATTCTCTGCTTTTGGATTTAACTTATGTTTATTTTTAGTTTCATAAGTTTAATATTTATAAAGAAAATTAATCCCCTATCATCCTTATTAGGAAATAATTTTATAAAATTGAATTAGTTTATTTTTTTTATATTTCTAGTAATGTATATAGATTAAAAATAATCATTAAGAATGATGCCATGATTTTACATTATACGAATTTATGATAGGGAAAGTGATTATCAATGAAAGATAGAGGAAAATAATCCAATATATTGGGTATAAAGATCTATATATATAGATCTAAAAGGGTACATGGACTTAATCAAAATACAGGTATTGAAAAATTGTAATAAAATTTAACTACATTGAACTCTAATAAGGTATATTGAACAATATTGTATATAATATCTCTTATAAAGACTAGATGTCCTTATAAATAGTTAAAAATATGAAATAAGGATAATATTCCTTTTGTGTCCACCATATGATCAAAAGTTTATTCAATGTTGTGTACTCATCATAATGTCTCTCATGCTTTGAGACAACAATTTAGACATGAATTCAATCCTAGTGAGAGTCATAAGATCTCTATAAACAGTATCATTAAGTGATTAATAATAACTAAGGATATATTATTAGTTAATAGAGTTAAGTAAGATATCATTGTGAAGGGTTATGCTAAATCTAGTTTCTAAAATGATTAGGATGATAAAACCCCTCAATTATTTTTTTTGTTTTCTCCAATAGTGGATTTATCAATCACAAGATTTCCAAAAATGACATCATAATGGACTTAAAAATAGAGGAAGATTAGATCTCTTTATCAGATGTTGTAATGTTTTTTGGATAAAGAAATTAATTTCTAAAGTTAGGTTGTTTTCTAGTATTTTTTAAGAAATTGAGATTTATAGTGACAATAATAGAACTATTTCTGAGTCCAAGGAACCATAATATAGCCAAATGAAAAATTATATCCTTTATAAATAACTTATCATTGGATAAATCTTTTATATGGGTGATGTAAATATATATTGGTTCAATATATATGAAAATGTAGTATATCTATTAGTAAAGATACTAATATTGTAGAGATATGAGGGTAATTTAAAGTATCTAGGTTTTGAAAATATGAGATACTTAATATAATGATAGTTTTCAATGTAAATGAATCATTATTTTATAGTAATTTGAATCCCCATTTATCATTATTTCATGTGTTCTTCATATATTACATGAATAGTATAATTCTAAATCCCATCAAAGTATGAATTTGTGTTTTCCCTAATTGAGTATCATCCAATAGTATTATGGGTTGTGATGATATTATAAGATTATTTTTGGGTAGAATATTGTATGTGAAAAAAAAATCGTAAGATAATAAAAAAGAGACTTATTATCAAGACTAACCCACCAAACTATATCACATGGAATGTAATGTAGTCCTTGATATACCTATGAGTGTATGCTTCATATGAATCACCATTATATAAGGTTGAAAAGTAATTTATTATGTGATCCTTTATACTTTGATTCCATTATTATGTCATCTTATTGGATGAGATAATCAAGGGTTGTTGGGTATTTTGTTTATCATGTCATTGGTAGAGTTTAACTAGGAAAGTATTTCTCACCTAGTATAAAATTTTTACATTTTCTCCCTTGATTTAATTTTCCAATGGATAAACATTGATATTCATAGTTTAGTTACATTTCATGTTCTCATATACATAGATGAATAATATGTGATGACTTTATTCAATTTGGTTAGTCAATTAAATTTAATTGTGAAAATATGATATTAGCTTGTTCTATTTCTAGTGAAAACATGATACCTTGTAAAAATGGATTATATATGTATGGTTATTGGTATTCCTGATCCCTTTCATTCTAATTTTGGGATGTCTATTTTTTCAATATTAGGTTTATAAATTTATAATTTGTTTTAAAAATGATTTAGAAATTTATAAAGATGTTTTAAAATGGTCTAACCAATTTTGAGAGTAATTTCAATGTTTTAAACTAATATTTGAGTAATTAATTAGGGTGTTTTTACAAAAAAATTATTCTAATATATTTCAATTATTTTTGGTGTTTTATAAGTAATTATAAACCCTTTTCATAACTATTTATAAGATTGACTTGTGAAAATATAGTTTTTATTAAAACTTTTTTTACCCTTACACAGGATCCTATTGCAGTATGAGGTTAACTCTTCTTATTAGGAAAATAAAGGAGTATTTCACTAATGCATAAGTGTAACTCTGTTATCTCTAATCCTACATAAGGGTAAGCTATGTTTTCCAAAATTCATGTTAAGGTAACGAAATCTGTAAGGGCAAAATCATGTTACCCTTATGCAGCACATTACCCTTACATCGCACATGTTTCTTGTGAATGGTATCAATTTGTGTATGGAAACTTTTTTTGACTTTTCTTTCAAAATATAAAATTTTTTGTAGAAAAAATTAATGGAAATTAAATGTGAAATATTTGTTTTTTGAATATAACAAGAGTTTTAAATGTGATATTTTGACATTTAATAATTTTAGGATTCATAAAGGTGTGTTTGGGAATTTTTTTGGAGATAATTAAGTTCTAATTTAATATCCATGTGAAACTATATCATTATATTCTAGAAGTACTAGATCATACAATCTTTATTTTTTTTATCTTTGATGATTTAAAAGTCGTATCAGTAGTTTTGAAAAGTTTTATGTAGTTGATATGATCTTTACCCTCACCCACCATACCTATGACTTACAATATGATGAAATATATCTCCAAAATCTATCCTTATGTGTGCAACAATTTAATTTGGAAAATAAATAATTGTTCTGGGATCTATGAATTCAATATATTTTACTATGCAAGTGTGAAATTATCATGATTTACACTCCTCTATTTAGATGATGGGATTAACCATAATTAGACAATAATCTAGAAAAATGATTCCAAGAAGAATGAATATGTAATAATCTATAAGTTATAGAAGAAGATGGTAAAATTCAAGTTATGTAATTCTGATGAAAAAATATTATTAATTCTAGAATTTCAATGGACGTTTAATTTATATAGATTAATGTTGCATATAATAATACTATAATTTAATCTAATAGAATAAATTTGTTCATATTATTTCAAGTAATGAAATTGAAGATTATAGATTTAAGAAAATGGTTAAATTATTATTTTTTAATTTCCTAAATTTACATAAAGATAATGTTTCATGTTGTGGATGAATAAAGAATTTGTAAATTTATTATTAAAATATTTATACAGTGAATATTGTTGATAATAATTTCAAAAATGAAAATTAATGATTTATATCAAGTAGTATAGGAAAATATTTGATAAATTGTAATATTATCAGAAGAAATATAAAATATGTATTTACATATTTTAGAATAATTACATTTATTCTGGAAATAATATAAAAGAGGTAATGAGAAAATCGCATGCCTTGTAAAAAATTATTTGTAAAAAGATTTTATCAAATGTGGAAATATTAATATTTATTTTTAAATATTTAGGATTTGATATCATATTATTTTAAAATATGTTTTGTTAACTCTAAGAATTATTAAATAGTGGTCTATTTATTTTTATCATTCTTAAGAATGGTTGATGTGCTTGAATTTAAAATAACAACTTAGAGCTAGTAATTTTTTTATAAAAAATGAATGTCAAAATAATTATCTTTGAGATCGATGAGAAATTTGAAAGGACAACTTATGGAGGAATGATATATTAAATAAATATTATTTATCCTAAGAAATTTTTAAGGTTGTATGTGATATGATTTATTAATAATAAACCAAATAATTAAATATGATAATGAGAATTTAATGATTTCATAAATCATTACTTTTGGGATGAGTGAGCCTTATGTTTTTTGGTAAGTGTTAGAATTCAATGTTTTATTTAACCATAATTTTCATCGAAATTTTGTGTATATAATAAATTTAATATGTATTTAGGATCTATGCATTTATAGAGTTAATATGATTAGACTATAATCTTATATGGTTGGAAATATGGGCATAGATGCTTGAGGTTGTTGTGGTGGAATGGGGTGACTCTTATGATGATGGTGATATTGGAATGAGATGTCAAATGTATTATTTTTTTCATTGGTGTTTAGGATGGAACTGGAACTGATAGAATGATTTGAATCTAGGATTTTATATTTCTATTATGATGATATTTGGGATGTTTTATTGATAATGAATATACTATTTTAATGGTCCAATGTTCAGTTTTTATTTATATAATCGGTTTCCAACAATGGGAAGTAGTTTGATACTATTCACTGTGAGTGAATATATTATGTGGTAGCTTGGGATATGTCATAGAGTTCCCCCAAAGTTTATAAAATAATAAATGTATTAATAAAAATAATTGTGTTGGTTCTTGATTCTTACTTTATGATGATGAAATATTTGAGGATGTAAGAAAATAAAGAATAGGTTCTTCATAACTTATCTCAAAAGGATAAAAATGTTAATCTTAGATGTAATTAATTAACGGTTAAATAATTAATTTATTAAATTAAAATTATTCTTCCGGATTTTATACATTTTGTTATCTAGGACTTGGTAGTGGAGGTTAGGAGTCCTATGTGATGTTAATAATAATGATTCTAAGGCTATGTAGTTTTCTATGGTGCGTTTGTGATACTTGTATATATCATGTATTTATTTTATTCTATACTCTGCCTACCCATGTCGTTAGGATGATTGAAACCCAATGTACTCTGGGAGGCTGGTTTCCCAAACATCCATGTTAGTATGGAATGGATTTTTGGTCATTTATTATTTCAACAATACTCTAAAAATCTTGTGGATTTTGATGCTCACAAATAACCTTGTTTGGTTTATTAATGAAATTTATTTAAGTTGTTTTTAGGAATGCATTTCTTGAGAAATGTATCTTAATTATGGATTAATGTTTTTATCTGATGCTTTTCAGTTATGTTTCAATCTAATATGGAAATATTTTTCAAACCATACAATTTAAATAATAATGTATGGTTCTTAAACACCATGTTTGGAATAAATGTGTGGATTATATACACTATGATGTTGTAAAGGTATGGATCAAAAGTTGTACTTTTGAGAAGAAACCCTACTTTTTAAAAATTAACACATGGATTATCAACCCATCATTTTGAAGACCCATCATACATTTTCAATCATACTTCAAAAGTTAACCTTACATTTTACTTGGTCATAGACGGATTTTAAATTCAATATATATTTTTTTACAATAGAATAACTAGAGGTAATTATCTCCTTAAAGATACAAAAAAACCAATTGAAAGAATTGTATACAACGGGTTTTATAATTCTTATTTATAAGGTAACTTGAAACTTCATTTGAACATTCCACCAAAATATATTTCTATTAAGAGAAGCACTTTTAAGGACAAAGTGGGAAACTATACAAGTACGTAAACAAAAAATCATCCAGAATCATAAGTAATCACTAAATATTTAAATTTCATTTTAAGCCTCTTAAAAACCTAACCTCTATGAAGACTCCATTTTACATCAGTAGCCTTTTTTTATAAATTATTTTTGAGCAGGTTTTCAATATTGTAAGAGATCTTGTCCCAAGTTTGGATGAGCTCTTCCATTGTAATCATCTTTACATTATATCCACACACCAATATTCCAAGATTTATTTGGATCCAAAAACCCTACTCCTTGTTAAAGTTTACATGAATATGGAAAGCCATCATCTTGTCAAAATCCTCTTGGGTGGCATTAACCTTTAATTATTTCTCTAATAATTCTTCATTCCAATTTATAATGGGTTCCAAATTATCACACTCCATTATTTATTTTCCTCTCAGAGGGATATCGGGTTCAGCAGCTTCATTCCCCGCATTCACCAGATCAATGATAGGTGAATACCCTACTTGTTTTTCTAACTCCTTGGTGATTTATTTTTCAGAGCCTTCATACCTACAAATGGAGATTTTGTTTTCAATTTTATAATTCTTTGGACGGATGAATTCAAAGTTGTTCTTTCATGGAGACTCGTTTCTACCAAAGTAAAGATCTATTTTCTGTTAATTTTTAATATAAATTTATCATAAATCTATTTCTCAAACAAATCAATTAATATTGATGTTCTGAATTATCGACTTCCCAAAATCAATCACTAGTGTATTTTCATCTTCTCAGACAAAGATGTAGATATTTTTTGTTCCCTATAAAAGACCCATAAGTTCCTATAAAATCCATATTATAATGGTTTTAACTTCCTTTACTCACTTATGATGGTCTTATGATAAGAGGAATTGTCTAGTGAATATCATCGAGCTTATTGGGAGGGTGTTGGTATAGTAGAATATGGGATCTTTGTGCCCCAACCCACTATACAAACTATTTAATTATTCTTATCTATTTTTACACTGAAAAATAATAATAAAATAAGATAATTATTTGTTTCTTTGTATTACATGGAGAGAGATAAAGAAAATTAATCCATAAAGATTTATAAAAGAGCACAGTTCACCACCCTCTTTTATATCTTAATATTTTTTTGACCTAAAAATTGGTATTTGAAGGAGTCTGATAATCTTTATAAATATCAATTAGATGTTCTATATGAATATATATAAATATTATAGAACAAAAAGTAGGTATGTTGATGAATTATGTTCCAAATTTTAATAGCAATAATTAGGTATGTTGGAATGCTTGTATGATTTTATTTTTTAGGAATATTTTGTTCAAATATTACTTGAAGATCATCAAACCTAATGAAATAATTGAAAAAACAATGCATAGAATTCTTCTAAAGATGCTGGATATGACATTAATTTGAAAGATATGAATGATAAAATATATGGACTTGGTCTAGATGAATTTAATAATGTATATCAATACAAAAATTCTTATGAGATATAGGAGACTATGGTTATTTATTATAAAGAAACTAATAATCAGAGACAATTAAGATACCACACTACAAAGCTAAAATTCAACATATTTAGAGTTAATGATGGTGAATGTATCAGTCATATGAATGGAATATTGATCGAAACAGTAAATTGTGTCACTACTTCGGTTGATCCAATTAAATAATTAGATCAATATTTAAATGTTATTAGAGTCATACCCTCTAAAAAGAATTGTAAATCAGCAGCATTAAAAAATTATAGTAAGGTCTCACACCTAAAAATGAAATAATTGATTAGAATACAAATTATTTATGAAAAAAATACAAGATGAATATGAAGATCATAGGATGATAAAAAGGGAGAATATTTCTCTTAAAGTTTCTGATCAAAAATATGGAAAATAATCAATAGAGGAAGCAGTAATATCAAATTATTTTGAATGATCATATTCTGAAACTGAATAAGCTCATCTGGACAGATTATTTGATAAATTTTATAAGAATAATAAATTATTCAATAATTCCTGCAACAAAAATGGAAAAGTACTTAAATAAGTAATATAATATGATTTCAAGAAAATATGACATATCAGACCTAATTATCCAAAATTAAAAGAAGAGAAAAGAAAAATGGAAAATAAATAAATTAAGTACTATATGAGAACTTATTATGAGAACAAAGATAAAAAGGATATAAAGGTTACTTTGAGTGTCTCTGAGGACTCCAAAAGTAATTTAAAAATTGATTCTAAAAAGGATCCAACCAATCTAAATTAAAATTTGTGTTTTATGGATGAATATAAAGAAGAGGTGTTATCTTACTATTCTTATGCTTCAAATTCTAAAGGTTATTCTAATAGTAAATAAGCTACTTATTGTTAAATGATTGAAAAAATATGAAAATTTTATTGAAAAGAATAAATAATTAGAAATTATTCATAATACTATTTTAGAAGAATAAAATTCCATTTTATAAAAAATCATGAACTTAAAAATAAAAATTTAACAAATCTACCTCAAATTGTATAATTCTTGAAAACATAATTAAAGAGTTTCAAGTTGAGATCTACTCATTCAAAAGTGTTTCTAGTATATTAACTAAGGGATAAGAATTTATAAATCAGATTCTTGGAAAAAATGTTCACAAAAATAAAAAATATAGAATAAGAAGCAATAGAGAAAATTCAAAAATTATATAGAAATTATTTTGTACCTAGTTTGAAAAATATCACCTTTTGTTATTGAGGAATTAAAAGTGATTAATCTAATAAAAAATGTTTGGGAAATATTTAAATAAGTGGAATAAATAAGTATATTGTTTCCATAAATATTATGAAGTAATGCTATATAAACATTGGTAAAATTTGGTAAATATAGTTTCCCATAACCTTGTTTGTTGACACTACTAGACCCATGAAAATTATGGTACGAAATAAACTTTTGTTTAAATTTTTTGTAAAAAGAAGGTAAAAATAACAAATACACAATATTGTATATAGATAGTGGAGGCATAGGACGCATAAGTCAATACTATTCTAATTTTTATGCTTTATAAAAATTATATGAATTCTTAGTTACATTTGATGATAATGAAAAAGGTAATATTTTTAGATTTGGATCAGTTAGAAATCCAAAATCAATTTTGATCAAAAAATTACTATATGTTTAAGGTTTGAAGAAGAATCTAATAATTATATCTCAACTCCATCATGATGTTTTTTATATTTATTTATATAATATTTTCTACTCTATTTTAATGAGAAATTGGTAAAGTTTAGATAACCCACAACTGAGAATGCTTATAGTTTGGATCATAATTCCTTGTATGAACAATAAGTAAATTTATTAACTACTGAGACAAATGAATCCTAAATTTAGTATAAGAAAATTATATATTATAATATATTTAATTTACCGACATTATCTAAGAAACATTTATTTTCTACTTTTCCTTGTCTCAAATTTGATAAAGATAGATTTTGTAATGCATTCAAAATAGGTAAGAAACACAAGTCATCCTTCAAATATATTAACAAAATTGATATATCATCATCATTAACATTACTATTTTTATTCCAAAACAGGGGATAATACAAAGGGGGAAAATACTGTGGATGCCGGAAATAAAGGATGTCGAGGGAATCTCCCCAGATCGGATTCACTCCCTCAAGATTAAATTTAGAAACATTAGACAGACACTCGACCAGATCATCGGGGGGCGCTAGAGAGGCCAAGTGATCTGCCACCATGTTCCCCTCTCTCCAAGTGTGGGTTACACTAGTGTTTCTGTCATGGAGGGATTTTCATTTCTTGATGGTACAAATTATTGACCATGGTATGTTAGCTTTGTCATGAAGGGAATCATAAATTATCATGGAGTTGGTCTCCACTTGCAAAATGTATATCTCCCCCTACTTACAAATGGTGATGCCTGTAAGGATAGCATTAGCCTCTGCCTGTATGGAATTGCCACTCCATCGGAAAACATAAAGAACTAATCTACATGGATTTTTTTGGTCCATCAAGAAAATCAGGATTATGTGGAATATCTTATATTTTTGTTTTAGTTGATGATTTTTTAATATTTAAATGGTTTTATTTTCTAAAACTTAAAAGTATGGTTTTCTCCATTTTTATAAGCTTTTGTAATATTGTTAAAAATTAAAAGGGTTTTAAAATAATTTAACTGAAAAGTGATCGTTGTGGATAGATTTAGAATCAAGAATTAAATTCCTTTTTCCTTTTATTTGGGTACTAAAGACACCTCTTCTACACCTAGAACACCTCAAAAACTGGAATTTAAGAAAGAAGAAGTAGGACTATTAAAGAAATGGAAAGAACAATGTTGAATGAATATAGTATTCCTGCCTATTTTTTTCAAGAATTTTTCAAAATATATTTTCATATCATGAATAGAGTTTTAATAAGACTATTTCATAAAAATACACCCTATAAACTATGGAATCACAAAAGGACTAAAGTCGTGTACTTCAAATTTTTTGATAGCATGGTGTATATATTGAATTATAAGGAAAATCTTGATAAATTTGATCTAAAAGCTTATGAATGAATATTTCTAGGATATTATGCTACTTATAAAGATTATTGAGTATGTAATACAAATTCAAAGGTATTTAAAGAATAAATTAAACTGATGTTGTATGAATGTGATCCTTTTCATTACAACAAAAAATCAAACAGATCAAGTTACAAATTCTTTAGACATGTGATACTTTAATCTCTTAAATATGATCTTTAAAATAATCAAGAATAATATGAAATTCAATCTAGTCTATAAAAGCATGAAATTTATGAACCTATAAGTGTCTTACCTAGACAATATAGAACCTTATAACGTTATACATTGGAAACTATAATAGAAAATCTAGATGTATGAGTTAGGAAAAGAAAGAATGTATGAAATTTAGAAAAATTTTATGCCTTTATATCTCAATTACAACCTAAAACTACAAAATAATCAATGGAAGATGAAAGTTGGATAATAAAAATATAGGAAAAACATAACCAGTTTAGAAGATGCAAGGTTTAGGAATTGCTTGATAGGCTATCTAATCATCTAGTAAAATTAACCAAATGGGGTTTTAGAATAAAACAAAATAACCAAGGAATAATTACTACAAATAAATCTAGATTAATAGCTAAATGATGTAATTAAAAAAAGATAATATATTATGATTAAGCATTTTCACCTATTTCTAGGTTATAAATTATTGTAATAATTCTAGCTTATTCATCATATATGAATTTTAAATTATATGAGATGGATTTGAATTAATATTTTCTAAATGGATATTTAATAAAGGATGTCTATATTGAACAACCACCAGGTTTTGAAAATTCTCATCAACCAAATTTGGTTTTCAAGATCAATAAACCTACTTATGGAATTAAAAAATCACCAAGATCTTAGTATGAAAGATTTATTTATTATTTAATATTAAATTTATTTTAGGTAGAATTAAAACATCCTAATTTATTTATGAAAAAAAATTTACGATATTTTATTACTACATATTTATGTAGATTTTGTTATTTTTAGTTAAACTAAAAAAAATATTTATAATTATTTATCAGAACATTTTCAAAAATAATTTGAAATGAGTATAATGGTAGAATTAAATTTCATTCTTTGTTTTCAAATCTATCAAAAGTATTGTGTAAATGTTTTAAGTAGAAATAAATATATTATTTATTTATTGAAAAATTGTATACTAGATAATGGTAAAACATATAAAACACCCTTATGTGCCAATATAAAACATGATTTTTCTCAAGATGGGAAAACAATTGACATCAAGTTATATAGAGGTATGATCATTAGTTTTCTATGTATTTCTAGTAGTAGACCATACATTTTGTTTTCTATCAATCCATGTGTTATATTTTAAACAAATCCAAATGAATTCTATATTACTACTATTAAAAGAATTTATAGATATGTAAAATGAACTCTTTTTAAATTTTTACTTTACCCATTAACTTTTTGATATTTATTTAATCTCATATTTAGATGCCGATTTTAGAGGATATATATTAGATAGTAAGAGTGATTCAAGAACCAGTCACTTTTTTAGTGAAGTCATTAGTTTCATGGTGAGGTAAGAAACAACATTTAGTTTCATTTTCAACAACTAAGTTAGAATATATCTACACTATCATTTTTTGTGCACACATGTTGTGGATGAAACATATACTACTAGACTTTGGACTTAACTTCAATAATATTCCAATCCTATGTGATAGTACTAGTGAAATGAATATTTAAAAAAAATCTACTATGTCTCTCAATAACTAATCATATTGATGTAAGTAATAATTTCCTAAGATATCATGTTCTAAAAAGGGATATATTTTTAGAATTATGTAATACTAAATATAAACTTTTTGGTATTTTCACTAAACCACTTCCCACTGCAATATTATAATTTATTAGGTCAGAGTTAGGTATATTTATATTTAAATAATGTTTTAATTATTAATTATTCTAGATAAATTTTGGTTAATTATTCTTCCTAATTCTGTTCATATATTATTTACTTTACATTACTTTAATAAATTATTTATTTATAAGTATTTTTGAAAACATGTCTTTTCAGAATTAAATTCTATAATTATTACTTAGGGAATTTTTATTGAGAAACTGAATCGATTTCACCAAAACCATAAAACCCATATCTCTCTCTCTATCACTAACTTACCCTCAACATAAAACCCACTCAACTTATAGGGAGCTCATTTTCCCTTACAAATCTAAAATCTAAACCTCTAACCTTCATATTTTATGAAATAGAAAAGACCAAGAGTAATAATGTAACACCTCAAGATTTTGAGAATTGTTTTTGTCGAATTAATTTAACATTTCAACATTTTTTATTTCACATGAAACTAGAAATAGTTATTGATATATATATATTTATATATATTAAAATACTAATTCAAACATTCCTTCACATGAAATATCAACTTCTCTTATGCTACATGCATTACCAACTTGTCTTGCACGATAAGCAACACCGACTTGGCGTACGATGCACGCAACACTGAGTTTCTATGAAACATATGTTTTTATTATTTTAATTATTTAAATAATATAATAATAAAATATCCATTAAACATAGTAATAAATAATTTTCAAAAATTATTGTTTTATATAATTAAATCTTATTGATAATGAAAGATAATATTTTTTGGTAAAGATCTTTTATGTTAAAAATATTGTATTCTAGAATGAATCAATTTTAATAATAAAATCAATTTTTGACAAATTTTGAAATTTAGTTGGATAAAAAAAACATTATTTTTGAATTCATAAATTCTAAATCAACCTAAGGTGAATTTTTGTGATTTTTCTAAGAACCTTCATTTTTTGATGAATAGTGAAAAATACTAATCTTTAGTTAAAAACATTTTTTTGTATAATTAACTATTAATGATAAGTGATATTATAAATATGGTTTAAGTTTACATTATATTAATATTACATCTAATAATACAATGAAATTAATTAGGATCAATTTCACTTTAAAACTGAATAAAAATATCAACAAACTTTTGAACTTTTTCCTACTTTAAAAACACGTTAGTTTGTACCATCTACAGGATTATCACTAT
This sequence comes from Viscum album, assembly GCA_963277665.1. Lineage (NCBI taxonomy): Eukaryota > Viridiplantae > Streptophyta > Magnoliopsida > Santalales > Viscaceae > Viscum > Viscum album. The sequence continues at coordinate 117,559,653 of OY728155.1, read as the reverse complement.
ATTACTTTTCTTGATTTTGTGATTATAATTTAAAAACATTGACATAAACCACTTTATTATGTCTAATATTTATAGTATAATAATACCATGTTATGTTTTGACCAAAATTATTAGTAAAAGTGATTAAAATTAATCACAATGGTTGAGGCCAAATTAAGCTTAATTAGGGACTAAACCTTACAATTAAGGGCCCAAATGACCTATAAACTTGTCGAAAAACCAATTGATTTCAATATTTCGTCAATAAATATTAGATTATTGAGTTTTTATGGTTTATTATTACTTTTTTGTGTAATAAACATGTGTGCACCTAATTTTTTTCTAAAAATTCCATGTGAGTATTTTCCTTCCTTTAAAAGGCAACCACCTCTAACCATTCTTCACACCTCAGAAACCTTTTAATATAATCAAATAACGGATCAATTATCCTCCCAAAAATCCTCCATTATATATTTAATCATCCCTTTTGTAAAAAACCTCTCTCAATGAATCCTTTTGGCACAAACCAAAAGGAGTTACCCGATTAAGAGGTGGTGTCTTCTCTCAAGCTCATTTCCTTTATTTTACTTCTCAACCCCCTACAATATATTTATTCCCTATTTGTGTGAAAATAAAATAATACTCCATATACTATGATTTTTTTATTCAATGTTTTTGACCTACGCTTACAAAAACCTCCATCTAATGGATGTTGAACGTACTGGTTCTGTGTACGGTAAACTTCTGCCACACGAAACGATGATTCTTCATTTCTCATTTACCACCAATCATGGTGGCCATTATGATGGAAAATATATTTTTTATAAGTAATATATTATATTTATAATTTTCTTAAACTTCTTTATTCCTTTTAAAACACACATTTTTTACCTTCTTTTGGGTGTTAATACGATAATCTCGTTTAAGGAAGTGTGGACTATTGCCCCCTCAAAGAAATGTGATTCATTCACACACCATAAAGAATATATTGATTATGGATTTAATAAACTTATATGTTATATATGATATATTAATGGTACTTAAATAATTATATATATGTATATATACATATATTTACATATTCTATTTACTTACTTTCTTTCAATATGATAATAAAAACAGAAAATCGTGTTAATGCTTATCTACAGCATACCGTCTCCATGAACGGTGTATTCCATTAAGTAATTAATTATTATATAGATTGTTTTAATATATTTATAATATACATACCTAATATTTATATCATTTTCTATATTTTTTAATCATGATATAAATACTAGTATCAACAATTTAACAAATTAAGACAAATGCGAAGAATAAAGAGAATATTATGGGAAGTGAAACCTTAATTTAGGATCATTAACAAGCATATAATATAAGTTTATAATCACATAATATATTTTAATATATATATAAGAATATTAGTCTGTAAAATATTTATAATAAAATTATATTCATTATACAAGAATCTTGTACAAGTAAGGAGAGAGTCAAGACACAAGGTAAAGAGATTTCATCATACTTCTTAATTTTCGTGAGATAAATGTTATGTTAACCGCAAATTCAATTTTGGTGGTGTGTGTACTATCATAATTGTATTAAATGTATAATGTAATTAAATTTATGGGTATTAACATTTCCTTTTTATGATCCTTTTTCCATGAGTCTTAAGTATCAAAAGTTACCAAATCGGTAAAAACGTTTTATCACAATTTGCCTTCTTTGAGACTTATATTTTGTTATGCACCTAAACTCTTTTTTTTAGGTGTAAATACTTCAATTTTACATGTAATATCATGAATATAAATCTTTTAATGATATTATATGCTTCATTTAATTTCCATTACTTACATGGATATCATGATCCCAAGATACAAAGTTATAAGAGATTATTGAGACAATCTCATTGCTTTTTGAGATTGTTTATGTTTATTATTTGATGAAATATTATGATCCATATATCAATAAAATTAATGAGTTTTCTTATCCTCTTTTATTTCAATATATACTCATATATTGGTAACATTTTTGACTCTTTGGTATATAATATAGTTAAGAAAGTATTTTCAGGAAAGCCCGACTTTACCCTCTCTTCAGTCATAAATCTATTTTTTTGAAAAGGGTTTCCAAAAATATTATACCATTATTATATAATATTTAGAAGACATTTTTACCCTTTTTTATTTTACCAATATCTTCAAGGGAATATTCTTGTTTTTTTTAACGAGCCGTTATTCTACCATTTTTACCATCCTAAATGAATGTTCTTTTGACCTCATATGACATGTACAGAATTCCCTGTTTTCATTTCATCGAAGCTCGTTTTTTGCATTATTAAAAAGTTTAATATTTAAGAAACTATTATTAAAATTTCTTTTCAATAAAGTTTTGTTTTCAAAATTGTTTCAAACTTATTTTATATATTTTATTGAATAAAAATGTCAAAATGTTTTTTTTCAAGTCTTAATTACATGTTTTCAAAGTATTTTCAAAGAAATGGTTTTCAAAATGTTTTTAATATTCTTTTATAAGTTTTTAATAAAACTGATTTTCAAAACGTTTTCAATATTATTATATAATTTTTCAATAAAAATTATTTACAAATCATTTTCAAGATTTCCTTATTAGTTTTCAAAGTATTTTCAAAGAAATGGTTTTCAAAATATTTTCAATATTTCTCTAAAATTATTCAAGTTTTTTCAAAGGAAAAAGTATTTAATTTTTTTTGAAGTTTATTATAAAAGTTTTCAAGGAAAAACTTTTTAAAAATGATGTCATGTATTCCTTATAAGTTTTAAGTTATATTCTATGAAAATAATTTTCAAATAGTATTATCTATTAAAAATCATTTTTCAAACAAGAAATGATATTTTCCAAAAGAAACGTTTTAGATGATATTTCCAAATTTTTTCCATCTAAGATGAAATCTGTTGAATTTACTCAAACTATATATGAAATTTCCTAAATCTTCCATTAATATCCTTTATATGAATGATTTATTCTTAATGTCATGGTTTTTATGAAACAAATTTCTTCTTAATGGGTAATATGTTTATGAAACCCGTTTCTCTTTCCCAAGTTATATGCTTTTGAAACCCACTTCTTTCCTTGGGTTATGTTTATAAGAAATGATTATGAAACCTATATCTTTCCAAAAATTATAATATATTTAAATGTTTATGTTACCCATTTCATTTAATGGTTTGTGATATGTGATATATTTATTTATGATCATGTAGAACATGTATGTATGATTTCATTATGATACGGGCGGGACCTATATCTCTCTCAAATGCATTGAATAAATATTTATATCTCATGAGATAATGATGGGAATCAAGTTAAAGGGATTGATCCACTATGGGAATATGGGGAAACATGATCCCTTACAAAGAAAGGACTTCTACTTGGGATGGTGGTTTCCCCCTATAGGTGTAGTCACTATGATGATGGAATATTGGGAAACCTGATCCATTACGGGAAGATGGGAGAACCTGATCCCTTATAAGGAAACAACTACGACTAGGGATGGTGGTACATCCCTCCCAGTTGGTGCAGTTCCCCTGAAGTTCCCTGATAAGTTTTAGAAATACATCTTGACTTATAGGGAATGATATCACATGTTTATGTATGCCAAAATTCCATGTATTATTCCTATGTTATGCTTTCAAGCCTTATGCACTTTATTTCATTATGATCCATGTCGTATTCCTATATTATGATTTCATAACCTATGATCTTTATTTAATTATGATTCTTGTCTTATAAAATTCTAATGTTTATTCCATGATTAAAGTTTATGATATTTGACTCGCATGGTATTATATTCAAACATTTTGATCATGTTATCATACCCTTTAAGCTCATGATTATGCGTACAAAGCTCCCTTGTTTACCATTTCTGATAATTTGATCTCACCCCTTTCTTATGTTTCCTTCCCTAGGTTTTGAAGAAAGGTTTTAGGTAGAACCACTAATTGAGGTGATATTTATGGGAGATTTTGAAGATCATTCACCAGGATAGAAGGATTTTTTAAGTTTTCAAATGCACTAAACTATTATGGTCCTCTAGCATGTATTTTTTTAATGTACTAGATATTCATCTAAAAGAATGTAACACCCATTTATGTTAAACCTGGGACTCTTTAGTTGGTATAAAAAGAAAGTTTTAGTCAAAATTTGGAAACTAGGAAGAGTAAACCTTAGTGAGATCCATAGGTATATTTCTATGTATCTATCTAGGGGTGTATCTAAGAATAAGTATAAGTATGATATAATGTTTAGGAAAATGTCCTAGAATTTTGTTAAAGGATAAAGTTATTGGTTTCCAAGAAGTAAATCCATTTATGGATACTATATGTAGATGAGGCTCTTTCAAATATCTACCTAGGGGTAACAACTCTGATAAGATGTTTCGGGCTTGACTTGGGGTAATCTGGTACACGAAAACAGGCCTTGTTGCACACCTAGATTGACAATACTATGGTATATGCTTTTGGAATTAAAAACTCTTCATTAACCATCATAAAGGATTTATATATAAGTTATATATGAATTTTTAGGTCGGAATATATGAGATAACCATAAGAGGGGTGAATTGTGACTTTGAAAAACTTCTCGATAATCTTGAACAGAAATGATTCTTTCCTTTAACTCTGTTAAATATGATTAGTGAGTAGAAATAAACAATGCATAGTACACAAGGATATATAGTGGTTTGGGGCACAAATATTCCCTAGTCTACTCTACCAACACTCTTCTCTATGAGCTTGGTTATTTTCACTATTCATTCCTCTTTTCATAGGACTATCCACAACTGAGTGTGTGTAGTTGACATCTTTACCAAGTAAGAACTAAAAACAAGGCCTTTTGGTTCTCAAAACAAGAACCATACAAACAATTAGATCATGAAGCTGGTAATCCTTAATAGAAAAGGCTATTGTTTTAAAATTCATCAGATTTTTATTCACAGTTGCAGCAATATGCATCTGACAGTAGATAGATCATTGTCTCTAGAAAAGGATTTCTTCAAGAAGGTACAATTCTGAAATGATTTGGTTGTAATAGATCTTGAAATATTCTCAGAAACAAATCAGTAGTATACTTAAAATATATCTTTGATATAAAACAATTAAATATTCAACGTTTCTCTTCTTCTGTAGAAAACAAAGTCTGAATGTTTTCATTCCAACAGATAAGAAAAAGATCTACTCAAGAAATGAATTTATTAGATCATTTTACATTCTTCTGTATGTACGCAGATGTGTATGTATCTATACTTTTATCTATAAATCATAGGCATAGATATATATAATAAATAAGAGCTCTTGCTTCATAAATCTAGATCCACAATGATTGCTTAAAAGACCTAGATAATTCAAATTTGAAAACAGAGCTGTCATAACTTCCCTTAATAATAGGCAAGAATTACTCCTCTTAAATCGATACTTTTAATCAAATAAAATTGTCTTTAACTCATCCAATGATGAGCTTAAAAATATGTCTTTGAATTGATCTTGAAGTCAGCCTGATATTTCGTAAAATATCATTGTGCAAAATCTATAATAAAGTTGCAAATTCAAATATCCAATGCTTGAAGAAGTCAAATATTGGGTTCATTTCTTAATCTAATAAAACATCAAAATGTAAGGTTGATCACAAATGTAAGGTTGATGATCCATACTTCTTTGACTTCAGAACATAAGGTATATGATGCATACTTTTTTGTTCAAGACATAAGGTTCATTAAAAAATTAAGGTTGATGATCCATACCTTTTCTTCTCAAACATAAGGTTCCATACTTATGTTGGGTTTTACATCCATACTTTTCCCATATGTCAAATGTAAGGTTCCATCCAAACGTATGGTTCTTTTACCATACTTTTATGTCGATGTAAGGTTTATTAACCATATTTGTCGATCCTTCAACATTATATATAAAATGAACGTATAGATTATTCCTAATGTTACATTCTTCAACATATAATATGAACCGTGTTTCTAGAACACGCTAAAAACCTTTCCGAATAGTTGGAAAAATATTCCACACAAATAATAAACTTTAAAATAATTTCAAAATAATGAATATAAAGAATGATAATTTCATGAAATACACTTAAAGTAAAACCATTAATAACAAAAACAAGGTTATTTTTTAGCATCAAAATCATCATAAATTATAGATTATTATTTAGACAATACATGCCCAAAAATATCACTCTTTTGATGATCACAAAACCCATAAAATTATTTTCATAAATTTTGAGTTTTTTATATGTATAAGACAAATTTAAATTTTGAAAAAATTATTTAAAAGTTAATTTTTTTATTTTATAAATCATATTTTTATCCATATTTCTCCATAATATATCCAAAAAATATTAAAATGATATGTTTATTCATTTATCCAGTTTTATTCCTTTTTTTAATAGAAATTTCCTTCTAAAAAATCCATTTCTCAAATAATTTTTCAAATATATACTTCTTCTTAAGGGGTTTTCAAAGAAAATAAAGGTTGTGTTTATCCAATTTTTCCCCCATTTTGTGATATCAAAAATAAATAATAGAATAAGGAATAAAATTATTTTAATATAGCACTAAACTGTAAGTAAATGTTATAGTAATCTGTTTATTAATAATCGATTCAGAATTTCTGGCAGTTTAACATAGACATAAATAGTATAATAAAGAAAATTCATAAAATAAGAATCAAACATATTTCATTCATTTCAATGTGTATAGATGCATAATGATAAATAATCAAGGTGTTTGGCTTAAGTTTTTAATGAGGTATTTCAGTGATTCTAAAACATTACCTTCAATTATACTATCTACAACCTCAACGTCTTCATTACTTCAACTCCCATATCGATAACTAAATCACTTGATTCCTAACTCACATGAAGATATTTTATTAGATTTACCTTTAAAAACTAATGTAGACTTTCCTCTTTTTCCATAAAAATATTCACCTTTTTAGTAAATTTGTTGAGCAGGTCTCGCACACCTAGTTCACTAAAAGTGATTTTCTCAACAAGATATTACTGATTTCCCAACAAAACTGATAGAGGAGCACTGTTACATTGAAAATATTGTAGTCTTCCATTCATATTTCTCATTACAGATTTAATGGTCTGAAGTATCTTTACCATATCAGACCAAGTACCAGATGTACTTGCTTTATTTTCTTTGACAGACTCAATCTATTGTCCCAAGTATATTTTCAAATCCCCAAAATATGATTTTAAAATAGATTCTAACATCATATTTCTAAAATCATTTAATATTTTCCTCTTGAATGCATCAAATTTCCTTTTTTTAATCAATACTTTCTTTTAGATCTTCCAATTCCTATCTTTCTTTTTCCATCTTTTTTTTAGAAAAGAAAATTATTCTTGAGCTCTATTGAACTTCATAAATAGCTCTTCCACATGATCTGATAGTGAATCAGATGAATCTTATGTTTGATTCAGGGGTTGATCTATTAGTACCAATGGTAAATATTGAGAATTATATTTCCCTTCATCATCCTTCTCTATTGATTTTTCAACATAATTATCTTCTAACTTTTCAACAAAAACATATTAATTTAAAACTTCTGTTTAAACTCCAGACAAATTTTCTACTTCTTGGTTCACATTTTCTATAGACTATTTCTTCTTTGGAGAAATATCTTCTTGAATTGGCTCTTATTTCTGGTTATTTCCAATTTGATCTACAGACTGATCCATAGATTCCATCACTTTGGATTTTTCTTGAGATACTTCTTCTCTTCTTGGAACCACTTCTTCTTGAGGAATCACTTATTCTTTAAGTTATGTTTCATCTTGAGGAAATACTTCTTCTTTTCTTTACTAATGTACCTCTTCTCTATCCTCTTTAAGAGGCTCATTAAAAATTTTATAACAGATAGGTTCTACTAAACTTGGAATATTTTTATAAGAAGGTTCTTGTAGAACCTCTCTAATCCTTGACCTTATAATCCCTTCTTGAAATCCTTCATATTCTACTTCAACTTAATCTACAAAATGTAATTTCCTTGTGGTTTTTGAAATCTCTCTAGTCCTAGATTCTTCAGATCCTTTTTTAGATTTAGCAACTTTCTCCCCCTGAGCAGAGATCTGGTCCTCATCTGCTTTAATAGGCATAATCTTCTCTTTGACTATGCTCCAAAAAATTCCTAACCTCCAGAGGGTTATAGCATTTAAGAAATTGTTGTAATGACATCTCACCCTTTTATCGGTCAATCAAATCATTTCTTTTTTAAACAAAAGTTTTGAAATTATCAATCCATATGGATAAAAATTAATCCTTGCTTCAGGATGACAACAATAGTTCAAATATCTTACCAGATATCTTGTGAAATTCAAATTAATTTCACTCAGAAATAGAAACATGACATACATGTCAGGGTATAGAATTTTCTCCATTTTAGCCATCCGAGGTGTTATGCCAGTTTGAATGAACTTTACAAAAAAATTCTAGTCAACATCCAAATATTTCACAAATATTTTCCTAATGTTCGTTGATCCAAATAGAAAATACAAAGTATATTTTTATTTGTGGCTCAGATACCCTATTGATTTCAGGTAGAAATGAAAAAACCCCTCATGAGGGAAGTTCAGAATCTTCACAATATCAACTAAAGAAATAGAGAAATCCCTATCCTCTATTTTATTAATTATTGAATCTTTGGTGTATCTCAAGATAAACTGAACAGTTTTATAAAAGAATCACAATTATACCTCATATAAAAATACATTGTAATCCTGATTGAAGTTCAACTCAACCCTTGAAATAAAATTTCTTTCTCAACAATAGGTTTTTCTGGTAAATCCACTATAAGAAGGTAACTTTTCCTTGATGGGTTTTTCAATCTATTTAGTGATGGCGCTTGGAGTTACTTGCCTCACCCTCCTCAATTCTCTTATTCTTTACCATTATTGTCGAACTGGACTTGAAAACTATGTGGATTTGAGTTTGAATAGTTTTTAGGGTTTTAAAGGTAAAATAGAGGAGGACAAAAGAGATGAAGGTTTAGGTATTCGAAAGGGTTTGAGAAAAGAGTGGGTTTGGAATTTGAATCAGGTTCTGACAGAACCTGGATTCTTATGTCATTACCTACGGTAAACATTACAAAAACAATAAACCCTATACAAAATATTAAAATTAATACAAAATAGTAATATTAATAAGAATAAATAAAACTAATGTATGTAAAATAAGAAAAGAATTCAGTTTAATTTTCAAAGTTAACATATTAAAGAAAATTTATTTAAAATTCAAAAAAAAAATATAAATAATCTAATAAACATTTTAAAATTAAAATTAAATAAAACATGTTTAAGATTAAATAAACCTATATATACCTTAATAAACTCAAAACTTGCAGTGGGAAGTGGTTTATTAAAAATATCAGCTAATTTATATTCAGTATTTACAAATTATAAAAAATGTCTTATTTAAGAACACGGTCTCTTAAAAATGATGACTTATATAATTATGCTTAGTTCTAGAATGAATTATAGTATTTTTTGAAATATATATATATATATATCACTAGTATTATCACATTAAATAGGTGTACTATTAAAAATTTTCCCAAATTCCATAAGTGTGTTTTTCATCCACAAAACATGGGCACAGAAACTGCTTGTAGATACATATTATGCCTTAGCTGTTAATAGAGAAACTGAGTGTTGTTTCGTACTATACCATGGCACTAAGAATTTTTCTAAAAATTGATAGGTTCTTGAGGTAATTTTTCTATCTAATCTATAACTTCCAAAATCAGAATCTAAGTATGAAATTAAATTAAAATCATAAGTTTTTTGATAAAGAATAGATTGAGAAAATAGTTCCTTTTAAATATCTAAAAATACTTTTGACAGCAGTAAGATGATATTATTTATGATTTGATTGAAATATTTCACAAAGAAATACTAAATACATAATATCTATCCTTCTATCAGTAATATATAATAAACTACAAATCATACCTCTATATACCTTGTTTTCCACTAGTTTTCCACTTTCATCCAAATCATGTTTTATATTAGTATACATAAGAGTTTCATATTTCTTACTATTTTCAAGTCCAAACTTCTTTAGTAAATCAATAATGTATTTTATTAGATTCAAAGCATTTCCAAAATCATTTTGATAAATTTGACGTCCTGAAAATAAATTTAGTTCTCCCATCATACTTATTTCAAATTATTTTTGCATAAGATTTGAAAAATCATGACACAGATTTTTCTTAATTGGCCAAAAAAATTACATCATCAATATAAATTTGAACTAATAAAATATTATAATTTACAGTTTTTATGAAAATTGTTGGATCTACTATACAAATCGTAAAAAAAATCCAAATAAAAGAACTTAATATCTCATACAACACTCTAGGTGCTTGTTTAAGGCCATAAATATCTTTAGTAAGTTTGAAAATAGAATCTGGTTTTTGTTAATTTTCAAAAACAATAGGTTGTTAAACATAGACATATTCCATTAAATAATCATTTAAAAAGAAAGACTTAACATCCATCTAAAATAATATGAAATTCATATAAGATTCACAGGCTAAAATGATTCTAACGGCTTCTAGTCTAGATACAGGGGAAAGGGTTTCATCATAATCTATACCTTTTTCTTGATTATATCCTTTAGCTAGTAGTGTTTATTTATTTCTATTTATAATTCCTTGATCATCTTTTTTATTTATAAAGACCCGTTTAGTTCCTATTGCAGGATAGTTTGTTGTTCTTTCAACTAATTCCCAAACATCATTTATCTTGAATTGGTTTAGTTATTCTTGCATTGATATCATCCAACTCTCAACATTTAAGGATTATTCTATAGACTTAGGTTCTAATTGGGATAGAAAGTAATAGAAATCAACTAGGTTTCCAACATTTTTTCAATTTTATATTCCTATGTCTAGGTCACCTATAACAGTTTCTAAAGGATGATTATTTAGGGTTCTAGAATATCTAGGTAAAAAACTATTAGGTTCATCAGTGTCCTGTTCTTTTGAACTAGACTAAATTTATATATATCATTTTCAAAATCATATTTCAAGTTCTCAATCCTCATGTTATAATTAGAGTCAGCTTCATCAATTTGACCTTTCATTCTGACAAAAGGGGAAGATTCATCAAATTTCACATGAACTAATTATTCAACAATCCTTTACTTTTTTATTAAAAACTCTAAATGCTTTGGAAGTAGAATAATATCCTAAGAATATTCCTTATCTAGACTTTGGATCAAACTTACGAATATTATCCTTGGTGTTCAAGATATATACCATGTATCCAAAAACATTAAAGCACTTAACTTTAGGTTTTTTGTTATTCCAAAGTTCATAGGGTAACTTTTAGAAAATTCGTCTAATTAAAACATTATTCGTTATGTAGTAGACTGTGCTTATAGATTCTTCCCAGAAATAGGTTTTAAGACTATATTTATTTAGTATAGTCCTAGCCATTTCTTGATAGTTCTGTTTGTTCTTTCAAAAATTCCATTTTGATGAGGTGTTCTTGGTGAAGAGAAGGTGTGTTTAATATCCATATTTGATCAAAAGAAATTAAATTCCTAATTCCCTGATTCTCCACCATAATCACTTCTTAATGAAGTTATTTTAAAACCTTTTTCATTTTGAACAATTTTTCAACAACTTTCAAATACAGTAAAAGCTTCATTTTTATATTTTAGAAAATATATCCAAGTAAATCTAAAATAATAATCAACTAAAACATATATATATAATTTACTAGACAAACTTGATACTCTTTATGTTCTTAAAAAATATGTGTGGATAAGTTCTAAAAATTTTGATGTAGAAATATTTTTAATAGATTTGAAGGAAGATTTGTGTTTTTCCCAATTTGACATGCATCACATAATCTGCCACTTTCAAACATAAGACTAGGAAAATTAGAAATAAATTGTTTCATAGATAACTTATATAAAGTATAAATATTAAAATTTCTAAGTCTTATATTCTAGATCCATTATTCATTTATCTTAGCAGTTAAAAAATTCACTTTCTATTTACACAAGGAATTTAGGTCCAAAGTATAAACATTATCAGCTCTGGGCCCTCTAAATTTAAGAATTTTATCTCTAAATTCATAATTAGAATTGTTAGAAAAATCAACATAATATCCATCATCATAGAGTTGAGAGATACTTATCACATTATGTATCAGTCCTTGTACATATATTACTTTGTTGATTGAGACTATTTCAAAATCTCCAATAGTTCCAATACCATTAATTTATCCTTTTGAATTATCACTGAAGGTGACTAATCCATCATCCTTTTGTGTTAATTTTTTGAAGTTGGATGGTTTTCCCCTCATGTGCCTGGAGAATCCACTATACATGTATCCTATTTCTTTCCATCTTTTGTAACCTGCTTCTTGTAAAGACATATTAAACAAGAGTTTGTTTTGGTACCCATATTCTATTGGGTCCTGTTGTGTTAGCTAGCAGGGATCTAGAAACCCATATTTTCTTTGTTTTTCCATAACTCAAATCATTTCAATCAAATAATCTATTTAAAAAAATCATTTTTAATTCCACTTATTTTGGGATTTCTGAGATAAAAATTTTTCGTTATATTTCCTTTTGTTCCATAGTAATGACAAGTTACAATTTTTGAATTGGAAAAAAATATTTTTTATATAGTTTAGTTTTTCATCTTTACTACCTATACCATATCTTTTATTTTTAATAAAATTTTTACCAAGAATTTAATTTAAATTATTTTCTTCTTTTGTAAAGAAGATAGCCGCACTCTTATAGGTTTCTACTTCATCTAGTAGTGTCTTAATCTTGTTTTCATGTTTCTGCATAATTTTTGGTTGATGAGTTAAACTTCACAATTAACTCTGGGTCTTGTTTTAGTAAAGTGTCTCTTTCACCTAAAACCGCATTGTGAATATTATTTAAAGATTTATTATTCTTTAATAGAGAATAATATATTTCTTCTAGCATTTTTTAATTCGTTGCATGTTTTTCATTTGAATAGCTAGAATCAGAATCAGAATTAAAGGAGTAGTAGGATTATACAAAATCATATTTAGCCATTAAGCACATGTTTTTTAAGCTAGATTCTTCCTTTTCTAATCAGATTTAGATGAGCTATTAGAGTCTTCATAAACACTCCATATATCTTTCATTTCTCTTTTATCCTTCTGCTCATATTTATTATTTTTTATAAATCTATTTTTCTTTTAACCTTTCAACAGAGGATAGTTAGTTCTTATATGAATAATTTTCTTGCAGTCGTATCATCTCACTTACCTTGAAAGTTTCTCATCCTTCCTAAAGGGATTTCTGAATCCTTTATTTTTATTATAAAACCTGTTGAATTTCTTAGCTAACTCTGTTAGTTATATTTTAGAATCAGGTGAATTATAATTTCCTTCTTTCTTGATTTTTTATTTCATCTTTCCAATTTTCATATGAGAAGTTACCTTTAAGGCAGTGTTGTCCCTTTTCACCAATACTTTATGATCATCAGCTTCACCTTGCATTTTTGCTTCATACATCATCGGATTTCCAATCAATTATCTCATTGTTAAATCTTTAACTAGTGGTGATTGTCTAATGGTATATGATATTCCATTCCATTTGGTAGGGATTACTCTCAATAATTTCAAGGCTAGATCTACATGTTTGATAGGATCTCCTAAGTCAGTTATATTGTTGATAATTTTTGTAAGCCTTTTGTTCATCTGGGTAATGCTTTATCCATAAAACATTATAAAAGTATCAAATTTAAATTGTTTTTGTTGTATACCTCATCTTTCTTACATTTTCAGTTCCTTAATAGGAAACTGCAATAGTCTTCCACATCTCCAAGGCATTTGGGCACTATAAAACATGTTTTAATTCATCTGGTCTAAGACCACAGATAATATAATTCATTACTTTAGAATTAATTTCGTATTTGTATTTTGTTACAGCATCCCATGTTTCTAGTTTTTTCAGAAATACTATAGGGAGAAGTGATCTTTGAGTACACTCTAAACCCAAGATTCTTCAAGTGGATAATAATTCTTTATATACAGCATCCATAGTTCTCACCATTGAAATAAGGAGAACGAACCATTGATATTCCTTCTCAAGTATCAGCCATTGATATCTCACTATATATACCTTAATGCTTTCATCTAGTTATAGATTTCTCAAAATAATTCCTCTGATACCAATTTTTAGGTCAGAATATATGAGATAACCACAAGAGTGGGGGTGAATTGTGACTTTAAAAAACTTCTCAATAATCTTGAACAGAACTGATTCTTTCTTTTAACTCTGTTAAATATGATTAAGCAGCATAAATAAACAATGCATAGGACATGATGATATATAGTGGTTAGGGGAATAAAAATCACCTGGTCCACTCCACCAACGCTCTTCCCCACAAGCTTGGTGATTTTCATTAGTCATCCCTCTTATTACAACACTATCCACAACTGATTTCAGGAAGTGGACACATTTACAAAGTAAGGCTTAAAAACAAAGCCTTCTAGTTCTCAAACGAAGAACCATACAAACACATATTAGATCAAGAATCTGGTACTCCTTAAAAGAAAAAGGGTATTTTTTTTTAAATTCTTCCAAATGTTCTTCAAAGTTCTAGCATTACGTATCTGACAGTAGACGGATCGTCGTCTTCAGAAAAGGATTTCTTCAAGAAGGTATAGTTCTGAAATGATCTTGTTGCAAAAGATCATGAAATACTTTCATCAACAAATCATTAGTAGACTTAAGATAGATCTTCTATTTAGAATAATTAAATCTTTAACATTTCTCTTATTCTGTAGAAAACAGAGTCTAAATGTTTTCATCACAATAAATCTAAAAAAATATTCTAAAGAAATGAATTTCTTATATCATTGTATGTTCTTCTTTATGTAAGGGAATGTTTATGTATCTATATTTTTATCTATAAATCATATGCACATATATATAGAATAAATACATTCTCCTACTTCAAAAATCTTAATCCACAAGGATCGCTTGAAAGACCATGATAATTCAAATTTGAAAACAGAGCAGTCATAACTTCCCTTAATAATAGGTAAGAATTCCTCCTCTTAAACCGATCCTTTAAATCAAATAAAATCAGCTTTAAATCAGTCAAATAAAATCTTTAAAATCTTTCTTTGAATCGAGATTGAAATCAACTAGATATTCCTTGAAAGATTATGGCACAAAATCTTTGATAAAGTCATAAATTCAAATCTGTAATTCTTAAAGAAGTCAAATGTAGGGTTCTTTTCATAAGCTAATAAAACCTCAAAACGTAAGGCTGATCAAAAATGTAAGGTTGATGATCCATACTTCTTTGAAATCATAATGTAAGGTATATGATCCATACATTTTTGTTTAGAATGATAGGTTCATTAAAAAACTAAGGTTGATGATGCATATGTTTTTATCTCAAACGTAAGGTTTCATACTTACATGGGGTTCCTCATCTATACTTTTCTCATAAGTCAAAAATAATGTTCCATCCAAACATATGGTTCTTTTACCATACTTTTCTGTCAATGTAAGGTTGATTAACCATACGTGTTAATCCTCCAACATCAGATATAAAATTAACAAGGAATTTATTCCTTACGTTACGTTCTTCAACGTACGGTATAAACAGTGTTTCCAAAATATGCTAAAAATATTTTCAAAACAGTTTAAAAAATATTCCATGAAAATAATAAACATTAAAATAACTCCAAAATTAGTAATATAAAAAATATTATTTTCCAAAAATACACTTAATGTAAAATCATTAGTAAAACAAACAAGGGTACCTGTGAGCATCAAAATCATCATAAAATATAGAGTATTGTTGAGACAATACATGACCAACAAGAATAACCCAGGATAAACCTAAGGTGTCATGGATTATATAAGGTTTCAGGATTTAGACATCTATTTGGTTTTATTATATGATAAGTATTTCTCACACTATTCTTCTGGTTTTATTCAATGGAAGGAACTAGAAGGAACTAGATTAACGTTGAAAGTGATTGAATATTTTTTGATGAGCCGTAAAATGGGATGATCAGTGGAGAAAAATAAATTTTGATTATACTAAATCATCTATCATGGTATATGATTAACAATTTTATCTCTGGGGATATATCAAATAGGTCAAATAAGATAGAGATATAATTTCATGGTAAGTATCATAGAGTAAATAAGATTCATATTCCTGCATGTTAAGAAAAATAGAAGAAGAACCTTTAGGAATACCTCAAATGGAGGGGAAGATATTAAATGAGTGTGAAAAAGGGTCATAGAGTGAAATATTTTTATGGAGTTCAATTTCTTATCTATGGGGAACATGGGAATTACCTAACACAATGCCCTGAGATAAGAAGTTAATTCTAAACCAAGTATGGACCTCTTCCATTCCAAACATTAAATTTGAAGGATTGAGGTATTTATGTATTTTGATTCTATAATTATGAATGGTGAATTATGAATGTATTTTTCAGTTTATATTTTTTCTAAGTATTTATAAGAATATGTTGAATGGTCATTATGGACAAGAAAATTGATTTCATAGAAAGGTGATATTTTGATTATATGAAGGTAATTCTTAATTAATTCTTGATTCCAAGAAAATGATTTTTGGATAAAGATATAATAGATTTGAATAAGTAAATTGGATGATACAGATTTCCCTAGAATTGATTATTGACAAAATGTTCTATTTCATCAAGGATGAATTTTACAACTTTGTGGATTTAAAGGATGTATCCAGTAATCATTAGAATAAGGAATCAAGCATGTTTTCAAAAATTATTTAGAGTAATTCAGGTTGTTACCATTTTTCAAGAGAATATATGATGAGGTTATTCACATGTTTGGAATGTTACAACCAATAGATACTTTTTGATATATAATCGAATCAATGTTAAGCTAATTCTGTGACTCTCTTTCTAATATTTTGGATTTTCACCTCTAATAAGGGTTATAAGGTTAACCATTCATGAAAATTTTATGTTATGTTTTGTATAAATTATTTGTGGATTGATTTTTTATTGAAAACCTTGGATAAAAGGAAAATTGTTGATTAACCTTATTTCAAGGATATCATCTTATATATTTTTTTCAAAAAGGACATCATGTATGTTGGGTGACAACCAATCAAGTCCAGCAAGGTCATGGGTCTTGAATCAATAATCGAAAGAGGGTAAGGGTTTCACGCCTACCATTATCCTACACGATGTTATAGTTAATGTATATTTATTTTTTATAAATAAAAATTTATAATGAACCTATAGTGTTTGTTTTTTTAGTGCGTGTTGATTTTTTAAGAGACAAATTGTTAGACTTTTTATTCTTTTAGGGGCCTTAAAAACCATTAAAAGTGTATTTTACAGATTTATTAATCAATGTTAATTTTTGAACATTCATTCCATGAGTTAATGGATGAATTATAATTTTTTCAAAGCACAACCCAAGAATGAAATTTTGTTTATAGAAATTTATCAAGAATTACTCAGCATTCTGAAACTGATACAAAACAAAGTTGTCCTAATGCCTTAAATTATGTTAAAACAGTGGCTTCTAGAATCATCACAGTTTTATGACTTTTAGGCCCTCAACATTACATTGATCATTCACTTTTTTGTGATTGATGACCTCTAGTTACGCATTTCCTCTATGTCCAATCTTCACTCCCAACCAATGTTCTCATATGTGGAACCCCAGTTATAGGTTACTTTGAGTAACCATTATGGTTACAAATTTCCCTTTTCAAGGGAAATTTTAGTATCCATTTTTCAATGTGGGTTTCTATGAATGAAACATTCACGTATTAAACCTTTGATAACCTAGACAAATTTTGAGGATGAAATTCTTTTTTAGGGGGTAGAATGTAACACCTTGAGATTTTGAAAATTATTTTTATGAATTAATTTAAATTTTAAATATTTTACATTTTACATGACACTAGATATATTTCATTATATATATATATATATTAAAACACTATGTAAAAATTTCCTTTCACATGTAATACCATCTTGGTTTCGCTACATGCAATACCAACTTGGATTGTGCTATAAGCAACATTGACTTGGCGTACAATGCACACAACATTGAGTATCTACAATTATATCTTTTTATTGTTTTAATTATTTAAATAAGATAATTATAAACTAGAAGTTAAACTTAATAAGAAAAACTTTTCAAATATTTTCGTTTTTTATAATTAAAACATATTGATAATGAAAGATAATATTTTTGGTAATGTCCTTTTATGTTTAAAATATTTTTTTCTTGGATGAATCTATTTTAATAATAAAATTATTTTTTAGACACATTTAGAAATTGAATTCGATAAAATAAACTTCATTTTTTGAATTCATAATGTTGAAATTATCCTAGGGTGAATATTTTGGATTTTTCTGAGAAACTTCATTTTTTGAAGAATAGTGAAAAATACTACTTTTTAGTTAAAAACTCTCTTTTTTATAACTAACTATTAATGATAATTGATATTATAAATATGTTGAAAGGTAAAATTATATTATTATTACATATACTAATACAATGAAATTTATTAGGATCAACTTTACTTTGAAACTGAATAAAAAATCTTAACAAGCTTTTGAACTTTTTCTAACTTTAAAACACTGCTATTTCGTCCCATCTGCAGGATTAGCACTAATCTAAATTATTTCTCTTCTGTGATTGGAATTTCAAAAATCATACATTCACTATTTTATTCAGTCTAATATTTAGATTCTAATAATATCATGTTAATTTTTTACCAAAATGACTAGAAAAAATTATTAAAATAAATCACAATGGTTAAGGACAAATTAAGCATAAGTAGGGACTAAACCTTAAAATTAAGTGCACAAATGACCAATAAACCTGTATAAAACCCATTTTATGTCCCTATTTCGGCCATAATAACTAACTGAACATTATTATTTTAGTATATCATAGACCCCATTTTAAGGGGTGAAGGGGTAACCAACATCACTTCAAGGACATAAGAAATTAAATTGCACCCCAAAGGATCAAAATCCATAAAACCCAATCAAATAAACAAGATAATACCCTCCCCAGCATAAAATAATCATTCCAACTTCCACCTTCTCATTTATACTCGGCTAGCTATCCCGTGCAGTGAAGCACGAGCCTCATACTGATGGAAAAATTCATACCCTCTCAAACATATGATTCTAAATAGCTATGATCTGATGAAAACACTTAGCTATAAACCTCATATAGAGCAGCCCCTGAAGCAGAAATAGATGCATATACCATGGTCCTCCGACCAAACAAAATAATATACCACCCAACCGGAACCAACTAGATTCACATAGCAGATTCACCACAGGAAGATGAATCACAGCAATAAGCAGATCCCAACCAATGAGACAACAAAGGCGAAAACCCCTTGCCACAATACCAGCTTCAAATCATCCACTGGAAAACTCCCAAATATGAACCTCTTCTGAAACCGTACCTTGTAGTGAACCATATGAATTTTCCCAAATAACATGTTCCCACCTAATTTGTTTCTAAAACTTCCATGTGAGTCATTTCCTTCCCTATAAAAGGCCACCACCACTACTGATTCCTCACACCTCTCAAAATTTGTATGTACATCCAATATCTTCCAAATTAGCCTACCAAAAATCCTCTTGTGAACCTTGAAGCCTCCCTATGGGAAGAAACTCTCTCAAGTAATCCTTTTGGTACAAACGAAAAGGAGTTACACAATTAAGAGGTAACGTCTTCTCTCAAGATATTTTCCTTTATTTTTTTTATCCATCCACTCTACTCTCTTCATTCCATTTTTGTGTGAAAACAACTATATCCACCATATACTAGGATTTTTTTATGAAAATTTTCTAACCTAAACTTACAAATTCCTCCATATAATAGATGTTGAACATATTATTTCTATGTACGGTGAACTACTGCCTCACGAAATGAGGATTGTTTGTTTCTCCTTTACCACCAATCATGGTGGTCATTATGATGGAAAATATATTTATATATGTAATATATTATATTTATTATGTCTTTAATCTTCTGTATTCCTTTTAAAGAATACATATTTGTACCTTCCATTTTGTTTTAATATGATAAACTCGTTTGAGGATGTGTGGACTACCACCCTCTCAAAGCATTGTGATTCATTCACACATCACATCGAATGTATTTAGGATGGGTTTAATGAACTTATATGATATATATGATATATTAATTCTAATTTTATAATTTTATATATATATATATACATATATATAAACATATTTCATTTACATACTTTCTTTCAATACGATGATAAAAACAGAAAATAACATTCTTGTGTATGTACGGCTTATTGTCTCCATGAAAGGTGTATTCTATTACGTACTTAATTACGGTACATATTATTATAATATACTTATACTATATATACCTTATATTTATATCAGGTTATGTATTCTATAATCATTATAAAAATCTAATTATCAACGATATAACAAATTAAGACACATGCGAAGAATAAAGAGAATATTACACGAAGTGAAACCTTAACAAAAGATCATTAACAAGCGCGTAATATAAAGTTATAATAAAACCATATATGGTAATATATATATAAGTATATTATCCTATAAAATAATTAAAATAAACTTATATTTATTATAAATTATCATGTACAAGTTTGAAGAGAGTCAAGACACAAGGTAAGGGGGTTTCATCTCACTTTTAATTTTCATGAGATAAATGTTATGTTCGCCACACTTTCCATCTATTTGGTGTATGTACTAAATTTATTGTATTCCATGTATCATGTACTTAACTTTTTGGGTATTAATATTCCCTTTTTATTATCCTTCTTTCATTATGTTTAAGTTTCAAAACTTTCTTAATCGGTAAATAATATTTGTCTCAATTTTCCTTCTTTGGGACTTATGTTTTGTTGTGCACCTAAACACTTTTTTGAGGTGTACATAATTCCATTTTACATGTAATATCATGAATCTAAATCTTTTAATTATATATAATTCTTTAATTAATTTACTTTACTTACATGGAGAGCATAATCCCAAGATACCAAGTTATAAGAGTTTATTGAGAAAATTTCATAGCTTTTTGAGATTGATTATATTTATGGTTTGATGAAATATTATGATCCATATCTCAAGAAAATTCATATGTTTCCTTATCCTATATTATTTAATGATATACTAAGTTATTTGTACCATTTTTTACTCTTTGGTACATAATATAGTTAATAAATTGTTTTTAGTAAAACCCAATGTTACCCTCTCATCAGTCAGAAATCTGTGTTTTCTAAAAAGGTTTTACAAGTATATTATACATTTATTCTATAAGATCTAAAATAACTTTTTAAACTTTTGTATTTTACCAATATCTCCAAGGGAATATTCTTGTTGTTTTCTAAACAAGGAAGTTTTTTAACCTTTTTATTATGCAAAATGAATGTTCTTTTGGCCATGTACAACATGTACAGATTTACCCACCATCATTTCTTAAAATATCCCTTTCGCAGTATTAAAAATATTAATCTTTAATAAAATGTTATTAAAAGTAATTTTCAAGGAGAAATTGTTTTTAAAATGTTTGTAAACTTCTTTTATATGTTTTCATGGAAAACAGTTTTCAAAATTTATTTTCCAAGCCATAGTGATAAGTTTTCAAAGTATTTTCGAAGAAATGGTTTGAAAAACTATTTTCAATATTATTTTATAAGTTTTCAAGAAAAATTATTTTCAAAAAATTTTCAATATTATTTTATAAGTTTTCAAGAAAAATAATTTTCAGAACATTTTCAACCATTTCTTATAAATTTTCAAAGTATTTTCAAAAAAATGGAATTCAAAATATGTTTAAGCTTTCTCTAAAAGTTTTCAATTATTTTAAAGGAAAAAGGTTTTTAAAATGTTTTGAAGCATATTTAAAACGTTTTAAAGTAAAAGGTTCTAAAAATAATTCCATGTCTTCTTTATATGTTTTCAAGTTATTTTCTAAGAAAATTATTTTAAATTGGTATTATTTATTAAAAAGGATTTTTCAAACAAGAGAGGATATTTTATTCAAGAAATGTTTTAAAGGATATTTCAAAATTATTTTTCATATGAGATGAAATATAGTGATGTTACTCATACCTTCTAGAAAATGACTTAAAGGTTTCATTCATATCCTTTCAATGAATGAGTAATTCTTAATTTCATGGTCTTTATGAAACCCATTTATTCTTTATGGGTAATATGTTTATGAAACTCATTTCTCTTTCATGGGTTATATTCTTTTGAAGCCCATTTCTTTTCATGGGTTATTTTTATAATGAAATGATTATGAAACCTGTCTCTTTCAACAGGTTATGATATGTTTACATATTTATGTTACCTTTTTCATTTCAGGGGTTATGATATGTGATATGTTTATTTATGATCATGTGGAGCATTATGTATGATTTCATTATAATACTGGTGGGACCTATATCTCCGTCCAATTAATTGGGTAAAGATTTAAATATCATGTGATAATGATGGGAATCAATTCGAAGGGCTTGATATACTATGGGAATATAGGTAAACTCGATCCCATATAAATTGAGGACATCTACTGTGGATGAAGGTCTGTCCTTCCTTGTAGGTGTAGTTACCATGATAATGGAAGATGGGGAAACCCGGTTCATTATGGGAAGATGGGGAAACCCGATCCCTTACAAGGAAAGAACTAAGATGGTGGATGGTGGTGTTTCCAACCCAGTGGGTTTAGTTCCCATTAAATGACCGGATAAGTATGTTTCAATGTGTCTTGAATTATAGGGAATTATATCACATGTTTATCTATTCCACAATTCCATGGCTTATTCCTTTGTTTTGATTTCATGGCATATGATCTTTATTTCATTTTGATCCAGGTCTTATGTCTATATTATTTATTTGTGGAATATGATCATTATTTCCTTATGATTAATGAATAATGAACATACAAGATTTATTCCATGATTCATGTTTATGATATTTGACATGTTGGGTATGATCTTCTAATGTTTTTATCATGTTATCACACACTTTAATCTCAAGATTATACTTACACCACTCCCTTTTTTACCCTTACTGAGCATTTGATCTCACCCCTTTATTATGTTTCCTTCCCCAGGTTATGAGTAAATGTTTTAGGAAGAACTACTAAAGGTGGATATCTTTATGGGAGATGTTAAAGATCATTCACCAAGATAGAGGACGTTTTTTCAAGTTTCCAAAAACACTAAACTATAACAGTTCTCTGGCATGTATTTTTGTAATATACTGAATATTACTCTAAAATGATGTAATATCAATATATTTTAAACTTGGGTCACTTTAATTGATGAATTTGTTTTTGAGTAAAGCCTAGCATCAACACACTTCAGGAATATAAAGATATATTCATCAAGGTAAGGTAGTCGATTTTGAGTAGTTATTACCGAAGAATCTATTATTAAATAATAATTATAATTTTAAGTTCTAGAATTTATTTTAATGATTAAAATTCAATGTACATTTTTTATAATCAAGATAATTTTTCTTATGAATCTTTCATGTTCAGTTTAGCAGACATATAGGATAGTGTCATTTTCAAGGTCAATGATATAGATTTTTTCCCCTCAGTAGAAATAGTTATGATATTTCAATGTTCACATGAGTATTGGTTTATTTCAACCTTTAGTCTATTGGGGATCAGAGTCATAAATATGAGGATATTATGGCTTTTCATTTTTCATCTACCCTGGTATGAAATATTTTTGTTAAATATGTTGAAGCTAATCAGAAGGTATTAGTCAAATTAATTTATTCTACAATAATACCTAGGATTTCTGAGTTAGATAAAATTTTATTGTCAAATATGTATATGATGTTTTTTATGTTATGTGAAATCAAACTCAATTTCAGTAGACACATGATAAGGTGTATTAATCATTTTTCAATGAAATGTGTAAGAATGTCTTTTAATCTATAAGGAAGGATTATTTCTCATATTTTTTATAAGAAAATTTAGATTCTTGATATTCATAAATCCATTAGATTTCATCATAGTAATATAATTTCTATTTTAACCTTAAGAATGTTTGGTTTCATTTGATGAGACTCTAAAGTAAATCTGGTGATAGTTGGTGCTGATAACCACCATGAATCTAGTGTTAATGCTCAGGGGGTAAGGTAATCAAATATTATATGGGTTAATATTATTTTTTGCTAAATAAATTGGAGAATCAAGAATATAAAATGTTTTTGAAGAAAAAAAAGAGGAGAATCTATGTAGAAATCAGTTAACCAACTTATATTATAGGTGTTCATCATTATTAGGAAGAACAATCAAAAGAAAAAAATATTGATGAATATGTCACAAGTCCTATGAAAAACAAAAGAACATGTGCTTCAAAAATAAGAATTTTAAGTTGTTGTAGTTGATGAATTTGAACAAACAGTATTAAAAGGTGTAACAGTAACTTCTACAGAATGGAAATCTTGGAATATATATGATCTCGAAGCTCATGTTTAATATAAACTTGAGTATAATGCTCAAGATGGTGATAAATTTAAACCATTTATAGTTGATACTACTGAGACAAATCAAAATCAAGAAGTTTCTACTACATCAGAATATTTATACAAGTATGGTTATAAATCTAGTAAAAATGTAAAAAAATTTGGCCCATTTCCATCATATTATAGGGATACGGATGAAGTTCACTCTCTATCTGTTGTTTAAATTGGAAAACAATCACGAATTTAAGAAGAAATATCTTATGATTCTCTTAATGTTTATATTGAAGAGTTTTTTTGTAAATTTAACAAAATGAAAGAAGAAAATTAAACCTTGAAAAGTGATCTAGAAGTCTCTAAGAAATCATTATAGGATTTTCAAAGCTCAATTGTTTCAAGAGAATAATTGGAATAAGTTTAACAACATGAGAACAACCTCAAAGAAAACTCTATTTCAAAAAGTGATTTTGATGTATCTCTAATAAAAATGTATGATCAAATTGGAATTCTCAATGTATAATATATTTCAAAAATAGACTGTTGTGATTTAAAAAATATATAGGAAGTCAAATTCAATATATGAGAAGTTGATCAAGTTGAGAAATGGATTTTACTTTTACTCATCACACTTCTCCAAAAATGCTAAAAAAATTGAATCTATTACTATAGATTTTTATTCCATAAATGATTGCATACATAGTCTTCTATGTGGTAGTGCTCTAATTCCTGAATTATTAGACAATCAGAAAGATCTTTTTGAGGAATTAACTTCTAATGTGCCGGGTATAAGAAATATTCTCAATCTAGTAAGTGAGATGTTAAACCAGATTGTCTAAACATAAAAAATCTCCAAGAGATTTTTAAGGTCGATTTTATTGAAAAAATGAAAATGTAAAAGGAGTAAAAAACGTTTATGAAGCACAGGGTTAAGCTGTTTAATTGAAATTTTAAATGAATGATGATCGACCTAAAAGATGAAAACCAAGATTTTCACCATTCATCTAATCCTAAAAACTCTACTTAACCAAATCCTTCTTATTCATCTCATCCCAACTCTTAGTTCTTCCAATCAAATATTTTTTATAATTATAGTAAAAATTTAAGTTAAATTATTTTATTCATTATATATGTTTATTTATTTCTTATTTTTCTCATAACTAATGAATAAACAAGAATAATTTGTATCTTTTTGTAACAAAAAATATGTTTCTAGTTTTCTACTAAATTAAATGTGTTACAAACCATTTTCGATATATTATTTTTTATATCACAAAAAGGGGAGGTATTTTGGTAAACACAAACATTATTTTTTACTATAATAAATAAACAAGGAGAGTAAATGAAATATAATTTATTAATTTAAACATTTACTCTTTAATTATTATTTTTTTTGAATATAAAACCTTAAATAAGAACTAAAATTTATATTTTAAAAAATATATAATTTTTTAGTTTACATTTCCTAAATTTTCTATTATTATTTGATATATAGATTTTCTAATCATCAAAAATGGGAATATTGTTGGGAATGTATTATTTCAAAAATACTATGTTAAAATTATTGAATTTAATGCTCAAAAATATCATTGTTTTTTTCTTAATGATATTAATTTATGAGTTTTTTATGAATATATTTCTAGTGAAATTTATATTATTTATGGGATAAAATTTTATGTGACTTATTATGGATATGTTTTAATGTAATATGGAAACAAAGTTCCAACCCTGTATTTTAAAGCATGACTTATGGAATAAATGTATGGATTAGATACCTTATTCATTTGTAAAAGTATTGATCATGCACTATAATTTTGAGAAAAAAAGAAACTAATGTATGGATCATAAACATAACATTTTTATGATCAACCATACATTGTCAATTATACTTTTAAAAATAACCCTATATTTTACTTGGTCGACAAAAAATTTTAAATTCAAGATATATTTCACATTATCTACAATAGTCTCAATAGGGTTAAATATCTCCTTAAAGAATCTTAAATACTAATTAAAAGGCTTATATTGAACACATTAAATAATTCCTATTTCTAAGGTAAGTTTTAAATTTGTTTGAACATTTAAAATTAAAATACATCTGATTTATCAGAATATATTCTTGGATCTATTCAACTGAAATATGATCAAGTTTCTCTTGTTAAATACTAAGATTAATTTTGTTTACATATACATTACCTTCTTGAATGCAAATTCACTATCACTATAAAGAGATAAACAGTAAATACATACATATTTCAATCTTGTGATGTGTGGTTTTTAATCTATTGTTGCAACTATTGTTGTTCTATTTCTACATTTTTTAATGATCATTTGCAACCAACATCACTTAGAAGTTATTATTTCTTGAATAATCCTTTCTATAAAGGTGAATAAGAATTTTCTATCAGTTTCTAATGTAACTGTGAACAAAATCTATTTCCTCATGAAGTCAATGAACATTGATTTTCTAGAGTATAGGATTCTTGTACTCAGATGTTTGTGGCTTGTGAGCTTCTGAGACTAATATGTGGATATTTATGGTTCCCTATAAAATAACTTGAAGGTCATGTAAAAGTATTATTATAAAGGTTTCAACTTCTTATACTCGGTTGTGAAAGTATTCTGATAAGATAAATTGCCTATTGAAAATCACTAATCTCATTGAGTGTGTATTGGTGGAGTTGACTAGGGAATTTTTATACCCCAAATAACTATAAAAATTGTTTTTTTATTCCTATAAATTTTTCTATATTATAACATTAGTTAAAGAATATAATTCTATATGTATTCATATAAAAAAATATGGATAGAAATTTGAAACTTTTACTATTTTTAAAATAACACAATTAACCCCCCCCCCCCTATTGTTTGTCTTTGTATTATTCTAACCTAACAAAAATGGATTATTACCCCCTTTGACCCCACTCTCTTATCCTGATAGTATTATGTGCTGGTATGCACAGTGGTTATATTTCCCTATATATGTCTGTATTGGGATATAATGTCATGTGGCCATTTCACCCACATATATTTCTAGATATAATACACTAATAGTTATTATAGTTATGTTGTGTATGGGTTGTGATGGATTCAAGTATAATAAAAAAATGTACAAGATATGGTGGATATAAGGGGATCTGGTTGGGATGATAGGATGATTTGACACATAGAGTTCATGATATTTTATCCAAGGTGTCTTCGAACAAGCTAACTTTAGCCCTGGTGTCTTCGGGCTGGATTTTGGAGAGATATGTCTCATAATGTTAAATGATGGTATAGAGCAACAAACTATTGGGGAAGTGGTCTAGGGGTACCCACTTTTGTTATTAAATTATATGATATCTTTTATGTGATAATTATTAAGTAATCCTTGGTGAGGATGGGGAAAATAATAGTAAACCCATTTAGGTGACATATTAGTTTCATTTGTTTAATCATTGGGGTTTAGTATGCTTCTTTTACATTTTTCAAAAGAGGTTACATAGAGGATCGTACTGATTATACATTTTATGATAATTCTAAATATATATATACTATATTCCGGTTATAAAAAGCTAATTGGTGTTCTTTTTGGACATTTATAGTTTATAGAGTCACTTTGGATCTTATGGAGCTTCATGGTTACTATCAAGGATCAATTTTATTGTTTTCAACTATTTTAGTTTAATTTCATTACATCCATGTCATTTATTATGATTTATTCTTCTTTTGTTATTAATATGAGTTTTTTTGTGGTGGTTGTTTCTATATTATCTCTCTTTTCTATTATTTTAGTGAGTAATTCCTAATATATGTGTGTACAATATACAGTCAATTATTGTATGTAACCCATGGCCTATTGGTGGTGGTATTTTATAATCATTATCTTCCTTCTGTAATTTTAGTCTAGGAGTTTTAAATTTGTGGGGGAGTTATGAATGATTGGTATCAAAGGTGATGGTTGAGAGAAAGGATGACGTTTATAGTTAGGAAATTGTGAGGATTTATGGGTTGGTAGGGAAAAAATTTCAGTTGAGATTAGTACGTGTTGTAAACAACGCAGACCATCTAGAAAATGGGATTTTAGGAACCCCTATGATTTGATGCAACGACCTTCAATCTTACTAGATATTCTAAGAAAATGGATTCTACTTGAGAGGTAGAGACAAAGTAATGAATCTTGAATCGTACATATATGTTCCTATTATTAAATGTGTAAACATATGAAAAGTAGAAAATTGAATTAAATAATTAACCTTAAGTAATAAGTTCCCTGAGTTAGGATTCCATAACAATTTTTCTTTTATAGGAGTGGCTCCAGGTCGATGTCCCCATCAGGTTCATACTAAAGAAATAAAAAAAATGTTTCATAAAATCACAATATAGTGGAGGATGATTAAGAAAACTCTTAGTGAAGGACACACTAATAGTTTCTACACTAGAGAATACAGAAATTGGAGGACTCGGTTTCAAAACATGGTAAATATTTTGGATAGAGTGGGAAGTGATAGACCTCAGTTAAAATCTTGCTAAGTGGAATAATAATAGTCTGTTGGATGTGATTATGCTATATGTTTTATATCAACAATGATAGTTCTTGTTCCTCGGTGTTTTCAAGGAGTTGGCTATTTTTTGTGGAATATTCTTGGATTATTTATCTAGTGTATTTTTTTATCTTAAAATGAATCTCGTTGGATGATGATGTTTTCCTTCTATTATGGGATTTCTAAGCTCTACTCTTGATGTCTGTTGTGACCTCTAAATTTTCTTATTTTTCCTAGAACCCTTCATTTATTATACCTTTGAAGTGAATGACCATTTTTATCATCATTATTTGATATATATCTCTTTATAATTAGTATAGGTAAACCTCCTCATTCACTTGAATGAAACCCACCTAATAAATCCTTGATCTATTAATATTTTTATCACTTTAACCTTTAGTTTCTAACCCACACCTATCAGCCTTTAGATATGGTAAGCATAATTCATTCCTTAGTCCTAGTGTTGTGGGAGATAAGTTGTCCATGGAAAGGGTTTATTTATACTTTTTCATGTCATTATATTTACTCTCTCATCAGACACTTATTTAATATAAGGGGTTTGGTATCATCGTGTACATTCTATAATATTATCTCTGGATTAGTGTGGTGGAGGTTTGGTATCATAGAAGATGTTAATTCTTGTATTCATTTTATTAAATCAATATACACTTCACTAATTCTATGTAATATGAGCCCTATTTTGGTAAAGGAGAATACTATAATTCTATCTTTAATTTATTTCTTCTAAGTGCTACATAAATTACATTATTTTTAATGAATTTAATTCTTATACAGTGTGGGTTTTGTATGTTCACTTATTTATGATATAGTTATGGAATAGTGTTCTTGTATCCCTAAAATAGATTTCTCATATACTCATTACATGTGATATGTATTTGATCATATGAATAAATGGGAAAGAATACTCATCTTTTGGTTAGAATAAAAACTAATACACAAGAGGGGTGAATGTTTTACTTTTAAAAACACTTGGATAATTTAAAAATAATCCCCCATGGTGATTTAGAAAGAATTTAGTATTATTTTCTTCCAAAAAATTAGGTTGCGGATAAATAATAAATAGGAACACAACATTTTTTTATAGTGGTTTGGGTCACAAAGTTCCCCTAGTCCACTCCACCAATACTCACTTCGTCATCTTGGTGATTTTACTAAGCATTTCATTTTACTAAGGACCTATTCAACTAAGTATATGTATTTGAAACCTTACAACATGGATTTCACAATTCCTTATGCTTATTTTACAAAGATCCACGATAACCACATCTTAGTACAAGAAACTAAAACTCTAAAAGAAAAGATAATTTGGTTTTTTAATAATAAGTTCATCTCACAGTTACCTCTATAACTGATAGATGAATAGATATTCAAAAAAATATTAGATATACCTCACTAATCCATCCTCTTTAATAAACACTATATTGCTATAAAAAATATCATATAATCACAACAAAAACAACAAAACAAGATTCTCAATAGTAGGATAAGTACACAACAGTAGGTTTAAACATGTATGTCTCCAATGTGTAGTCTTTAAAAATGTTTTAAAAAACTATAGATCATTATAAATAGATAGTAATAGTAGTATCTTAAATAATATTTTCATAAAGTCTCATCGAAATGATAAAGAAATTATGATTTCAAATGTTTAGAAAAATATAGACATATTCAAATAGAGTTGAATCTCAGGATAGTTACTGATATACTTTATCTATATATGTAGATTTTATATACAATGCCCTATTCTATTTAACGGTAAAACATTTGGGAATAAATAATAAATCTTATTTGATCTTGATCAAATATATCCTAAATTTTCACCAGAGAAATCATGATATTCAAATAATACTGCACATTTTAATGAGATATTTATTCTAGTGAAACTATTTTTGAAATGTCAAAACATATCTAGAATTAAAATTTCATAAATGACTGCTTCAACGTAGGGATTGGTCTTCATATGAAATCTTTAAATGTATAGTTCACAATATATGTTTGATTATAAACATTGGGTTAATTAACCATACATTAGATCCTTAAATGTAAGGTTATTTACAAAATTTAGGTTCTAAATCCTAATAATTAGTCAAAACGTAAGATAGAAAAAAATAATGTTCCTTATCAAAAGTTATGTTCTCAAACCTAATGCTCACCTTTAATTTATGATTATTAAAAGTGATTCTAGTATTTCTTAAAATTACTATATTACCTAGAAAAACATTATTCTACCAAATTTCTTCTAGAATTCCAAGGAAAATATAATAAATATTCTTATAAGTATAATATTAAAATTCAATTAAATTAACTTCAATAGTAATATCCAAAGTTTTTGAGCATTATGGAAAATAGAATCATGTTGTGATAACATACTTGTCTAGACTAAATTTCCCTAATAATTCATCTCTTGTCATAAATAAGAGAAACCAATATTCCATAGGGATATAAGGACATCCTCAAATTATTCAAGAATAAATGATACATTAACCTCATTATATATCTACTAAAATTTAATTTGATATCACAAACCATAAAAAGGAATACATACATATTTGGGGAGATGATTTTATCTAAAATTGTTATCATTGGAACTATAAAAGTTTAAATAAACTTTTCCATGTGTTTTTTTCCACCTCTAAATCATTCAAAAATATCTTCTTGATGTCAGAGCTTCCAAATACAATTCATAATTTATTACGAACTATGAATGTTGTCCCCAATAAATCTCAAAGTGAAGTGAAACACAACATGAGGGTATTTGAAAATCCCAGATATATTGACCATATAAATATAAAATTATATTTCATTTTCCTTTAATAAGAAAACCACTTATGTACCTTCAAAACTGAATTGTACATGCTCATAAAACACATTTACTTCCTTCTCAATAAAATTCTATGTATTTCCTAGATCGAAAAAATACTATAGTCCATGAAAACATAACAGTTTTTTTAATGTTATATTCATATAGAAGTTTCATTCAATGTCAACAATTATCCCTTGAATCAATGTTTTTACAACTAGATGGTATTGGCCATTTAGAGTTACTCAGCTCGGCTTTATCAGTTCTCTTGTTTGGGTCATGGAAGTAATTGGAAGGTTAAACTATTAAAAAATTAGGGTTTCAGAGATATTGAGATATCATATGTTCATAAGGTCTCAATATTAGGGGTAGGAGAGATAATATTTTTAGTCTGAATATTTTAAGAGATTTATTAATTCCTCAAGACAAATTTATAGAGTTATCATTTTAAATTTTAAAAATTAAAAATACCATTTCATGAAAAATAAAATATTAAAATATAAGTTTAAAATAAAAAATATATAAACTAAATAATTAATATATATATATATAATTGAAATTAAATACATAGGAAATAAAATAAATAAATTAAACAGATATCAATAAAAAATTTCACGTTTTAAAATGATTAAATAAACTTAAATCCAACTTAATGAAATCAATAATTGCAATTGGAAGAAGTTCATTGAAAATATCAGCAAGTTTATACTCATTATTTAAAAAATCTAAAGATATATCCCCTTTCTGGACAAGATCTCTTAGAAAATGATCTTTAAGATCAATATGCTTTATTCTTGTGTAACTTCTGTGAATTTTTGAAATAATAATACGGAAATTATTATCCCATAAAATAGTTATATGATTAAAGTTATGTAAACAGCTTATAAGAGTTTCTTACAACTAGAAAACTTGTGCATACCAACTTCCAGTATACATATATATTCATTTTTAGTTATTGATATTGTAATAAAATAGTGTTTTTTACTAGGCCATGAAACCATATACTTTACAAAAAAGTTAAAAGTTCCTATTGTGTTTTTTTATCTTAACTAAATATGCTAAAGTCAATATATGAATATGAAATTAAATCAAAACCATAGTTTTTTGGATAAAGTAAATATATATAAGTAGTTCTTTTTAAATATCTAAAAATTATTTTATCAGTTGAAAGATGAGATTATTTGGGGTTTGATTGGAATCTTGAACAAAGTAAAACATATAAAATGATACCTTGTCTACTAACAGAAATATATACCATACTACCAATCATACCTCAATATAACTTGTCATTCACTAGTTTTCCAACTTCATCCAAGTCATTTTTTACATTTTTTAAATGGAAGTTTCATAATTCCTACTATTTTCAATCCCAAACTTTTTTTATAAATAAATAATATATTTTATTTGGTTTAAAACATTTCAAAAAATCGTTTTGATAAATATGAAAATCAATAATGATATTCAATTCTCCCATTATACTCAATTCAAATTCCTTTTCTATAAGTTTTGAAAAAATATTACAAATATTTTGATTATTTGATCAGAAAATAACATCATCTGGATAGATTTGAACTAAAAAATCACAAAAGAATATTTATTCTTAAAAATATTATTATATTTAAACCTCACTAAAACCCCATTTTTCAAAATAAAAGAAGTCAATCTTTCATACCAATCCCTTGGTTATTGTTTATAGCCATAAAGAGCTTTAGTAATTTTAAAAAAAATAACTTGGGGTATGAGTGTTTTCAAAACCTGGAGGTTGCTTAACATAAAATTACTCTACTAAATAACCATTTATAAAATAATATTTGACATATATTTTGTATAATTGAAATTTCATATAAGATGCATAGGCTTTTAGGATTATAATGAATTTTATCCTAGAATTTAAGGCAATGATTTCTTCATAGTCTATACCTTTATCCCGGTTGTAACCTTTAAGAACCAATATATATTTATTCCTAAGGATTATATCTTGATCCTATTATGTATTTATAAATATCCATTTAATTCCTATAACTATATGGTTTTAGGGCCTATAAACTATTCCCTAATCTTTATTTTCCTTAAACCAGATTAGTTCGTCTAACATGGCTATCATATAATTATCATCTTGTAAGGATTATTCTAGGGTCTTAGGTTCAAACTAGGATAGGTAGGTGGATAACTCTTATAGGTTTCCTACATTCCTTCCAGTACTAACTTATTCATATAACACTCCAATAATAGTTTCTAAATGATATACCTTTAAGGTTCTTTGTTGTCAAGGTAATACACTTTCAGGTTCCTTAGTTTCATATTCTTATGAACCGGATTGATTTTGATTATACTATAATTTATTTTCCAAAACATATTTCAATGATTCAAGTCTCATGTTATTTATAGAATAATTTACATTATCTATTATAATTCTACTTTTTTTCAAACAGATCGGTTTTATAAAACATCACATTAACATAATCTTCAAAAATCTGTGACTTTTTATTAAACGCTCCAAAAGATTTATAAGTATTAAAATATCCAATAAGGATTCATTCATCTTCATTTTTATTAAACTCACCAAGATTTATCTTAGTGTTCATTATATATGCCTTTCATACAAAAAAATTAAAGTATCAAAATTTAGGTTTTCTATTCTTCCATATCTCAAGGGGTGTCCTTTTGAGAAAATGCATAATTAAAAAACTATTCATGATATGAAAGTATATATTAACATATATAACCCAAAAATATGTAGGTATACTATATTCATTTAACATCGATCTTTATATTTTATGAATATTCATAATCTTCTTTCTACAATTCCATTTTGATAAGGTGTTCTAGGAGTTGAAAAGTATGTTTAATAGAAAGGTTTGAGAAAAAATAATTAAAATATTAATTCTAAAAATATATTAAATAATCAATTCTATATGAAATTATTTTTAAATATTTTTCATTTTGAACAAATATTCAAAAACTCTCAAAAACTAAAAAAGAATCATTTTAAAATTTTGATAAATAAACCCATGTAAATCTATAAAAATCATCAACTAAAAATGAAATAAAGATTCTTTAATTTAATATTTCTACTATAGATGTTCTAAAATAATACATGTTTATGAGTTATAATTGTTTATAAGTAGTAATATTTTTAATATATTTAAAAGATGACTTATGTTTATTACTTATTTTACATGAATCACAAAGTCTTTTCTGATCAAACTTAAGACTTAAAAAGTATAAAAATAAATATTTCTTAGATAACCTAGATATGGAAAGTATATTATGATGTCCAAGTCCCCAATTCCATATCCAAGATTCATTTATTTTAGAAACTAAATAATTTCCTTTTTGTTTTTACAAAGAAATAAAGTCCAAATAATAAATCCTTTCAGTTCTGGGTGCTCTAAACTTAATCATCTTATCTTTAAAAATAGAGAAGGCATTGTTAGAAAAATCAACTAAAAAGACATCATCACAGAGTTGGGAAATTTTATCAGGTTTGTCTTTAGTCCTTGTATGTAGAGATATTTTTTTATTAGGATTTTCTTTGTATTCCCCCATAATCCAACTCTAATGATCTTTCCATCAGCATTATCTCCAATGGTGACCAATAATTCATCTATATTTTACAGTGCATAGAAAACTGAAAAGTATCCAATAATGTTTCATGGGTTTCCACTTTCCATGTACAATATTCACTTTTATCCATATGGATTTTCACCAATAAAAATATCAAACAAAATATTTTTTTAAATAAATTTTCTTAGGTCCTGTAATGTTATAAAGTAAACATTTTTAAAAGTAGATCTATCTAATTTTACTATAATTTATAAAAATTAACTTCAAAATAATTTCTATTAATAATAAATTTATAGACACCACAAATATGAGGATTCCTAAAGAAATATTAGTTACCATAATGGCCATTAATGTAATAGAAAAAACTATAAACCCTAGCCATGTTGTGTTTATTAAATATTGGAATAAAATAGATTATATATCTAAGTTTTTCACCATTACTACCAATTCCATGTCTTCCCTTTTTGAGAACATTATTTTTAAGGACATGATTTAAATATTCTTATCCATTAGTAAATATAATAGTAGTAATTTTAAAGGATTCAACTTTATCCTGTACTTCTTTAATTATAGTTTTATGCATGGTGTATCTTGAAACAGATTTACATAATTTTTATTTCAAATCAAGGTGTTGTTTTATCATTTCACCTTTTTCACTTAATAAAACATTATTAATATTACTCAAAAAATATTTTTTAATAGGGATTGTTATTTCTCTTCAATCATAGAAAATTTTTAAGTTAACCTTACACTTGATAAACTTTAAGAATCAAGAGATGAAGAGTAGTGTGTTTGTACTTCATATACTTTTTCTATAAATCATATGTTTTATTTTAGATTTGATTTCTTATTTTACAAATCATAAATTTCATATTTTCTAGATTCTTCATAAGAACTCCATATATCCTTTATATCCTTTTTACTTTTTTACTCATAATTAGGTTTCATTTCTCTCTTATTTTCTTTTTGTTCTAATTTTTTTCACCTCCTTCTACTATGGGAAATTAGGTTTCAAATGCCCCATTTGCTTGAATTAATAACACTGGACCTCTTTTAGTCTTTAATCATTTTTTCTAGATTCATTAAAATATTTCAAAAAATATTTTTTCTTCATATATATTATATTAAATCTTCTTTTTAGGTGATCTAGTTCCTATCTAGAGTTTAAATAATAAGAATAATTTGAGAATATACTATCCTCTTTAATATTTTTTTACTTTTTTGGATAATTAACATTGAGTTTTTTATGTTCTCGCATGAACATTATATGATCTTATAATTCATTTTACATGTAATATTCACACATAGTTAATATACCAATGAATTTATTCATTGAAAAATTTTTAATAGGTGTATATTTTTTAATAGTAGTTGGTATTTCATTACACTAAGAGTGAAAAACTCTAAGAAAATTCAACATGTGATTTGGTTATATAATTAGAGTTCCCAATTTAGAAACACCATCTTATATTTTTGGAGTAATAACTTCTTCAAAATAATTCTTGAAAGTATCAAATGTTTTACTAGCAGCGTTGTACCTTAGTTTCCTAGCATTTTCAAACAGTTGATCATTTGAGATTACCAACATCCATAGTTTTTTCATTAAAATAAGGTGTTCTGATCATTGAAATTCCTTCTTTGAGATCATCCGTACACATCTTTTCTTTATATAGACCTTTGGATCAATATTACAATATATTAATAGGATTATTTAAAGATAATTCATATGATACCAATTATTGGTCATAATAAACATGAAGACACAAGAGGGGGGTGAACTATGTCATTTTAAAAAAACTTGGATAAACAAATAACCCACTCCTTGTAATTTGGAATGATATGAACTTATTTTTTCATAAAAAATATTTAGTAGTGTATAAATAAATAATAATAATACATAAAATCTTATAGTGATTCTGGGAAAAAAGATCCTCTATTCCACTCCACCATCACTCTCTTCATGAGTTTGGTTATTTTCACTAAATAAGACCTTTTACTAAAGACATATTCAAATTATTTAAATAAGTTGAGACCATAGAATTAAGATTTTATAGGGCATTTTATTTCTTTTATAAGGAACCATAATAACAATATCTTAGTATGAGAATCTAACACTCCAATAGAAAAGATAATTTGATTGTCTAATAATATGTTTATCTCACAGTTTCCTTTGAAATTGAAAAATGAAGAGATATTCAAAGAAAAATTAAATAGAATTATTTTCTATTTCCTCTTGAATAAAATATGGGTTTTCAGATAAAATATCAGAAAATCATATACATAATAAAATAAACTTCTCGACAGTAGGATATGTCTATAGTAATGGGTTTAAGCATGTATGTATCCAAAGTTTATTCCAAATAAAAGATTCAACTAACTATAGATGATTATCTATAGATAGGTATATAATTAGAAAAAATAATCCATTTATAAATATCCATTGGAATTGTAAAGAGATTTAACTTTCATATTATCAGAAAAAATAGATAGATTTAAAAAAAATCAATTCTCATATTTGCTATCGATTTATGCTCTCTATATATGTAGATTCTATATATACCATCCTATTTAATTTAATGGTAACACCATTGAGAATAAATAATAAATTTTCTCTGATCTTGGTCAACTAGATCTAGATATATCTTGAGATAAATCATGATATTCAAATCATATAGTGTGTTTTAATTTTGAAATTAAGCACCCTATGAAAATGTTAAAATTCCAAACAAATATGGATGATTTAATCCATTATTTTAGAGAAATTTATTTTTTTTCTTATATATTTTAAGGAGTAACTTATTCCACTAAAACTATTTATAAAATATTAAAAAATATCTAGAATTTTAATTTCATAGATGGCTACTTCAACACTATGATTACTCTATGTATGGAATCATAAAAATGATGGTTCAAAGTGTACAATTGATTCTAAATTTTGGGTTAACTAACCATACATTATATCCTCAAACATATGGTTCTTTACATAAAGAAATTTCCCAATCCTAATGTTTAGTCTAAATATAATGTAGAAAAGATGTTTTCTTTATCAAAAGTTAGGTTCCCAAACCTAATGTTCACTTCAAAAGTAGGTTTATGAATAGTGATCCTAGAATTCCTTAAAATGACTATAGTAATTATAAAATATAAACTTCAAGTAAATTACATCAAAATTTTTGACTATAATAAAATAAATATATTAATAATTATAATAATAAAATTCACTTAAACTAACTTCATTATTTATCAAATGAAGGTATTTTTGAGCTTCAACATAAATGAGAAAAAGATTAAATTATAGGATAAACATTCACATTCCCAACATCATCATAACATGTTATATTATAACACATTTTAGAAATTTTTGGGGAAATTATTGTTTCCCAAAGTGGAAAATATCATGGACCACTGGATGGGTTTCTTAAATTTGTATACTTTTGATAGCTTTGTCGGGATGATATAAGTGCATGTGTCGGTTGAGTAATGTTATGTGGTGATAATTAAAAAATCTTGAAAGTAATGGAATAAACCTATAGTAAATGGAAATTGGAACATTTAATCCTTTTTATATTTTTCATGAGTGTTCCCCTTGTGAATAATGATTTGTTAACATATGAAAAGTGTATAGATAGATAAAGTTGAATATTTCTACCTCATGTTTTGTTATGATTCATTTACTATATTGGATTGTATTTTATGTTTATTCATATAAATATTTCTAAATATTATGATAGATCTGTGTTATTTGAAAAAAAAATTGATTAAAGTATATAACTATCCTAAATACATGAGTTATCATAAAACTCAAGTTAAATATGAAATTTTCTGTCACGACCCGCCCTCGGGGTCCGTGTCGTGACTACCCCAAGCCCGCCTTCCATAGGCCAGGGGCTGGCGACTAGCACCAAGGCGTAAATCCCGGTAAAAAAGGGAAGGCATTGCCTTTGAAAAGTAACAAACACCACAGAGTAAGCAAGCGGAAAGTAAACACTAAACAAAGCAGAGTACAACTGAAAGTGCAGAAAAGTAAATGGGCCAGAATACAAACCCAAACTAAAAGTAAAGTACAACTCGAAAGGGAAAACAACAACTGAAAAGTAAAAGCCGCTACACCGAGCTGTCCACTGGAAATCCCACCTGAAGGGTGGGTACAGATAGCTCCTCTGCTCCACGGGTCCCGGCGTCCGCTCCGTGCACGTCCCGCCCAGTGATCCACCTCCGGGTACCGTCCCGCTCTGCAAGCCTCAGGTAAGGTCAACGTTGTCCGTCGTCTGCAACCAACACAACGTAGTGCGGGCAAAGCCCGTGCAGGGGTGAGTATAAGCTACTCAGTAGGGACCCTGAGACCCCTGAAGGTCTCTCAAATCCACAAAGGATAAACCACGAAGAAAAGTAACAATCACGAAGTAATAACTGACACTGCTTAGGTATATGCCCATACATATACCTAAGTCATCAATTCAAATACGCTCTAACCTCCGAGCCCAAGTACAACTCAGTCCACACAGGAAAGTAAACGTATTCCACACAGGAAAGCAAAACGTAATCCACACAGGATTGCACAACACAATCCACATAGGAAAGCAATAGGATTCAGCTCACACAGGTATACTTCTTCAGAGGACGATAAAGATGATCACTGATCCATCCAAGTCGTCGGACCCACGAAGGATCGATAGGTAACTAACCCCCGCAATGACCCACACAGGATCGGGCCCACACAGGACCTGTAGGCGTTGGCTCACACAGAACCGCTGAGCGCAAGGACCCACACAAGATCGGGCCCACACAGGACCTGTAGCACTGATCCACGTATGATCGCTGAGTGCTGAAGTCGTCGTCGTCGAATCCACACAGGATCTCTGTACTGTCGTCGTCGCAGTCACAGTAGCAGTAGTAGTCGTAGCAGTAGAACAGTCGCAGCCAGCACTAGGGTTCCCGCACATAGCAAGCTCGTTCGGAGGGTCCGCTCCACGAGCCGAGAGGCTGATACATCAACTGTCACGAAGACCAGAGTTGATGTATCCAAAAGTTCCGTATCGTCAACAGGAACTCAACGCAACAGACGGCGCGTAGATCGGACGCCCGGTCTGAGAGTTATTGGCATTTTCGTCTCTGGGGCCCGGTTGGTTTTTAAGGCAAAACCAACCCGACCATACTCCACCTGTGTCCAAACCTCGGGCGGAGTATGCCAAAAGATTCGTCTCACTAAGAGGGACACAACACAGTTGACGGCACGTCAATCGGACGTCCGTAGCTCAAGATATGAGCGTTTCCGCTCCGAAGGCCCGGTTGGTTTCGTGAACGAACCAACCCGGCCGAACTCAAAGTAAACCGAAACCTTAAGTGCGATATACCAAAACGACCGTCTCGATCCAAGGATCGCGTTGCCGCAGACGGTTCGTCATTCGGAGGTCCGAGGCTCATGATATGGCCAAAAGACCCGAACTGGTTCGAAACGGGGGGGTCCGGGTCCGGGCCGACCCGGCCCGACCACCCCCTGGGGCGGCCCGGCCAAACGGCCGGCCGGCGGTGCGGCGGCGCGGCGGCGCGGCGGCCGCGGCGGCCTGGCGCCTGGCGTCGCACGAGGTGGGCACGCGGGGGGCTAAGCCCCCGCTGATTGAGAGGCGGCGCGGCCTTTGTGTCGCGCCTTTGCAACAAAACGGCCCCCACGTGGGGCCGGTTTTGGAGAAGTAAACCGGGGGGCTGCTGCCCCCCCTTCATGGAACCGCCCCCCTCTTAAAGAGGGGGGTTTTATACGCTGGCCGGGGGATTAATTCCCCCGGTTTAACGTCATCCGGCCGGCCATCTGGCCGGCCGGTTTTCTCCAACGGGACCGGAAATTCCGGTCCCCTCTTCGGCTTCCGACGCCGGCGGCCCGGCCGCCGGTCTTCTCATCCCGCCGCGGCCCGGAACCGGCCGCGGTCTCCTCGTCCCACCGCGGCCCGGAACCGGCCGCGGTGTTCGTCGTCCGGCACGGTGCGACGGCACCACGCCCCTTCGTCGTGCCTTGATTCCTTTTAACGTGGCGCGACGGCGTCGCGTTCTTGAAGATTCTTCCTCGGCGTGGCGCGACGGCGCCGCGCAAAATATTTGCACGATTATCCGCGTGGTGCGACGGCACCACGCCACTTGCTTCCACCCGCAAGAATAAACAAGAACGATGGAGGGGGTTCGGCCGTGTTCGTGCGGTCCGGCCCCCTCACGTTAAAATAATAACGCAACTTTAAATAATTCAAAGCCACACGTTAGACTTGCTAAATTCACGATCAAGAATAAAATAATTAAACCAAAAAGAAATCAAAAACCCCTACCTTGGTATAAGGTTCGAAGATTTGTCTACGTTCCGCGGAAGACGACGTCGCGGAGGTCGGGCGTCGCGGTCGTCGTTCGTCAAATCCGTTGACGAAGGGATGCGTCCGATGCGATACGTCGTTGGCGAAACTTCTCAAGTCGACGAAGGAAAACCGAGGAGGAAGCGGTGTCTCCCTTTCTTTGACGTGGAGAGAAGATAGAACGGTGTGCCGGTGTTCTTCGCGTTCTTCAAGGAGGAAGATGAAGTTCTTCAAAGTGTAGAACTCTTCTTCTCTCAAATCTCCACACAACACAGCAACTCCCAAAATAAAATAAGCTACACCTTATTTTATTTTCACTTTGCCAACCTTTCAAAATTCAAAAGTTGAATTCATTACATTAATTAAAATCTAGAGTTGTCAAAAAATTAAATGAAGAGATAAGTTGGCAAGAATTAATGTAGGGGAGAGCCACATAATTTAAGAGGGGGTTTAGAGGGGTTAGGGAATTTGAAAAGGTGGGGGCTCGTGTGGGCCCCACCTCCCTCATAACCACACATGGGAAGTTGGGTGGTTGTGGGCCCCACCAACAACTTCTCATGAGAGAGTCTAACCACCACGAATAAAATAAAATTCACACACAATTTTATTTTACTTATCTTTTAATCCCCAAAACTAACTTTCAACCCGCAACAAACGCAACTTCCAAAAAGGTCTCAATTAGCGAATTTCGGCACTGCGAGTTCATCGGTGCCCTCGGATTTCAATTCCGAGCACCGGATCAAAAGTTAGGAAAACCCGCTCGTTCGTTCACTGAACGTACCCGAGCCAAACTTCGGAAATTGATTCCGGGCACTCCGGGCCTCAGAATCAGGTGCCGTCTGAAACCGCGCTCTTGTAAAATTCTAAAGAAAATTAAGAAAAAATTTCCCTTGAATTTTATGGGTCTTTACATTTTCTTCCTTTATAGATCGAAATTTTACTTTTAATATATCATACTTGTAATTTTTCTTCATAATTTATAATAATATTCAGTGCGAACTACTTGGAAAATTTTATTTTTGATTGAATGATTTCTTAAATAAAAAAATTAAATTCTCCCATGAAGCTTGAATTTATTTTTAAAATGTAGTTTTCCAAAACAAATGGATTTATTTTTACATGTGGATTGGGGAAACGTTTTCTTTTATCAGCATGTTTTGAAACTTAATGAGTTCTTAATGTGAAAAGTTTGGATATTTTACTATAAAGTAAAGAATCTTTTGGATAATTTGTATATTTCTAAACTTCTTAACCAGAATTAATTAATGAAATACTGTAAGTAGTGTATATAAATGTGTTAATAAATTATTATGTAATCATGATAATCTACTCATAATCATGTAATTTTAAAAATGTATATAATTTATATTTTATTATATTCCAAAGATAATTGTTCATATGAAATTAATAGTAATGTTTTTTCTTAAATGATGTTTTATGACTTCTGTTTAAATTATTGTCAAGTGATTTTTTCTGAAGTTGTTTCCTTCTATAATGTATGTTTCATTGTATATTAACAGAATGTTGGGTATGTTTTGGTTATCTGTTTGGATATTGATGTGATCTTACTAGGGAACCAGGGTTACTAATACGTTATTAATATTCCAAGTTTTTTAAGGTTTTATTTTTTCTATATATATTATTTTATTTCATGTTGATATTTTAGATTGACTATACTCTTTAATGTAATTCTTTATTAAATTCCATGTTCAGGTTGAGATGTATCTCCCCCATTATATTGTTTTGAATATGTTTTAAAAAGTTTTGTAGCCTCATGCATTGAACCTCTAGAGTAATTTTTGTGTTCTAAGTATCATGATAACCATGAGAGGAATCTCATATGGTGTTTCATTTATCCTCAATTCCTTCCCTCTACTTCCCATTTTTGTTTTAATTATCTAGGATGAGTGTTTTTTGATAAGTATCTTACGTAACAGTCTGATTTTTCTCGATCCCTTATTCTATACTTTTGGGATGTCTCGTGATTTGGGAATAATTTAATAAATTTAGAAGTTTTTTTTAAAATGATTGTTAATTTTATACATAGGTTTTAAAAAGATTTTTCAAACTGTGGGAGTAATTTCAATGTTTCAAATGTTTATTTGAGTAATCAATTTTGATGTTTTTATTAAAAGTGATTACAATATTTTTAGATGTTCTTTTAGGATTTTTATATCAATTATAAACCATTTTCTTAAGTGTTTATAAGATTGATTTGTGAAATTATTGTTTTATTTAAAAAAATGCCCTTATGTGGGATCTTATCACAGTGTAAGGGTAAAGATATTTATAAGGGTTGTATAAGAGTAGTTTACTAATACATAATGGTATCTCTAAGGTTCTTCAGAATATTTAATGGTCATCCATGTTTTCTAAACTTTGTGTAAGGTTAACTCGATATGTAAGGGTAAAATCACATTATCCATATGAAACAATTGATTCTAGATATAATCAAACTCATGGATGATTATTCTCTTCTAATCTATATGGATGATTATGTTCTCCTAATTAATTTCTTTATCATGGTCTTATACATGAAATTTCGCATCATTGGATACTCGTGGATGATTACAATCTCCCGAGTGATAAGGATGATAATTTCCTCTTTGATTAGAGACCTCTAGGGGTGGTCATGGCGTCTCACATGTGATTTCTCTTTGTAGATCACTTAAGTGTTAGACCATTAATGTTCATCGGAGTCTCAATGTCATTAACACCTATGGATTGGGACCTAAGTATTATACATTGGACATAGTTAACATGACATGATCATCATGACATCCAGCTCAGTTTCCATTTATAGGATGTCGAGATACACTTCCCAAAAATTCTTCAATATTGTAATTGGAGGAAATTATATGGGAGCTCTAGGTTTGGATGGGTATCCCTGTGGTGACATAGCTTGCTATGAGAAATTTCTGGCACTGGCCAAAGAAAGTACTTCTGATTGGTATTATGGAACCAAAGATCGACTTAATGATACATGGATTGAGTAGTACAACTTCCAACTCAATTCCTTTGCATAGGATATCTAGGCGATTTGGATCACATACCCAAGGATAGAATGATGATGGTTTTATGTTA
The DNA here is from genome assembly GCA_963277665.1 of Viscum album. NCBI lineage: Eukaryota > Viridiplantae > Streptophyta > Magnoliopsida > Santalales > Viscaceae > Viscum > Viscum album. The sequence goes on along the minus strand of OY728155.1, from coordinate 117,514,807 downwards.
TTTCATTGACCATACACATGAATATTCATATTTATATATATATTTATATGTAAAGGAATATGCATAATATGCATATAAATATGGATATTCGTGACAACACCTTTCCTAGCTGACCAGGATCGTGGGCCCAGGTATCGAATGTGGTTACACATTTTATTGGATTTACTTATCTTTTTAGTTGTGTCTCAGCTAGGCTGAGAATATTGAATGAGCATGCACGTTTAGCTGCTGATTTATAGGTCCATTATTGGTGTGTCATACTAAGATTATTTATCATACCTGTATGTGCAACTGTTTGTATATGTGGACCTTATGTATGATTTTTAGGTTGAGAACAGATGCATGGTGGATAAGGCTAAGGCCTAGAATTCAATGATTGAGTGGATCCACTCATGTGGGTTCATATGATCAGGTTGATGCAGGTCGATAGTTTCTAGAGACATAGTATGTATTCTGGATCAGGTATAATAATAGATACATGTATTTTATTTTTGTTTCTTTTGTACTCTTGTGTTTGTATGGTCGACCCAGCAGGTAACCAGTGTTGTATGTATGGCATAGTTATTTGGGATTTTATAGAATTTAATTTATTATTACATAATGTTATATTAAAGATTATTTATTTATTATTCACTATTTTTACTTACTATTTTGTTTGATACATAGTTATTTCCTCTATTTTCTTACTTTGATATAAGGGATTAGTCTTCTCACTATCACACCTTAGGCCCTGTCTGCTATTCAGTAGCCTCTGGCACATGAGGAGGTTCATTTGAGGCCTCATGGTGAATAGGAATGGATCACCGTATTAGTGGAATTTAGATCTGGATGTTACATTTATGAATCCATGTTTGAGGTCATCAAATGTAAGTATGTCCAGTTATATCAACAAATAATAAAGGTATAAATAATGATGACACAAGTGTGTGTCCTACTTTGTTAAAATTTTAAAGATAAAGAGATTATATTACACCGTTCATGTTCATAGGTTGGTTGTAATTTCTATGACTATTCCTTATCTCTTTAGGGGCATTGATGGGTTGCTAGAATCTTCTCATGGTCTGTAAATGGTATTCACTACTATTGAGATAAGGTCCTAGAGAGTCATGCACAGTACTGTATTTGAGAATCTATCATATTCTAGTGAATTGGTATATAGGACACGGTGGGCCCCACCATGGGGTCTGAGAGTTTTCCAAGATATCCATCGCCAATGAATAAATAAATTCATTATTATTATATAATAGAATAATTGGGTTAAATTTTTTATTAAAATTATTCATGAGGTATTTAGTGAATACAAGAAAAATATTATATGAATACATATAATTTTAATATTCCAAGTTCGTTTAATTTTAGTGGAAACTATGAGTTGAGTTAAATGACATGGTTTATCATGTAATATATTTAATATATAAATTACATGTATGTGATGAAATATAAATAATATTTATGATGGATTTTAGTTCATCATAATTATTTATTTATTGCTTATTTAGGGGTCGTTTAATTTTCAGGGGTCGGGGAACCCTTTATGGTTATTTTTACCATCCACTATATAAGTAGGAGAGATGAGCTCATTTCAAAGCACTTTTCATTCCAACGGAATGAGAGAATCTATCTACTCCCTCCTTCTAGAGAGAGAAATTCTCCCTCCAACCGTCGATCCAAGCACACCTTCGACAGGTCAAAGACATGAGATCGATGTGATTGTCAGGACGTCAAAGGATTTTTCAGAGCTCCATGTAAGAAACTAGAATTCGACAAACAGTGATAACATAAATTCTTGGAGCATGTGTGGATGATATAAAGGGGATTGGATTTAGATACTTTGAGCAATGATCATCAACAACTAACTGCATTCAAGTGTTCTTTGTTTAAACAATTTTTGTTCTCAGTTTTATTTTGGTGTTTTTTTATCTCCCATGAGATCTTTGGATAATATTAGGGAATGGATCACCAGATATAGAAAGTTTTATCATTTTGGTGATGAAAAAATTTAAATATCCAAACCACTAGCTTCTACTAAACGTCAGGATACCAACACCATATAAGGTGATGATATAAGTATGTATCCTTCTTGATGAGTATAGATATAGATGGATTATATTACATAATAGAATTCATAGGAAAGATTTATTATTTATGAAGTTAACTTTATTATTTATAAGTGCATTTATGTGTTGTTAAACTTAGATCCCATAATTTAGTTAAGTTCACCTAATTTCACTAAGAAATAGTCATAAATGTTCCCAAACAAAGTGTATCCAGATTCTCATTAAGTTCTAATGAAGTTCATATTAAGAATAAATATTATTATCAGCTTATGGAAAAATAATTATTCAATTAAAATTTATTGAATAAATTCAATCATAGGATATTCAAGTTTAAAATAAGTGAGTTGAATTTTATCTCTTGTTTATTATCCTAAATGTAATAAATAAATATTTATTAATTGACATGTTTAGTGAATAGATTAACATAAATATTTATTTAGTTACATGTGTATTAAAATAAATATTTATTCCTGGGTTTTGTTAATATAACATTTATTTATTTATTGAAAGAATAATATTTATTAATTTAAATAAATTTTTTATTATTTAAGTTTGGGTAAAATTATAAGGATTATTGATGGAAAAAGTTAAAAGGCCCAAAAGAAATGATATATTTTACTTAATATCACTTAAATAAATATTTATTTATTTATTTAACAAATTAAATTTAATTATGCTTGTGACAAAAGATATGATAATAATGTTGTTGTTATTATTGTTAAATATGGGGAATAACTTAGATTGGATATTTTATAAAGTTTCATTATGCAATTATAAAATATATTAACTCTAAGTATATATTCCACTATTAATCATTTTATAGGAGATAGATTTTCACAACAATATAGAGACTTTAAAAATTCTCTCAATCCTTAGAGAGAATCATCTGCACTATCCCTTAACAAAAAATAGAGAACAAGAGAAATTGTTTATTGAAATCAACAATGAACAACAAGAAGCACTAGGTTTCTTTGAACTAGAATATGGAATACTAAGAACAGTGTTTGGTGATTTTTGGATTATATGTTGATTCAACTAGAGGAATCTTTATTTGGATTCTCTACTGCAATAACGACAATCAAAATTTATTAGGAGAAATTATCATGCTCAAGAAATTCATGTTTTAAATTAATTATAAATTTAATGTGAAAGATCATATATATGAGATTTTGAGATTTCCTTTATCATGTTCTTTATATATTATTTATTGTAATTGATGAAACATAAAAAATTTAGGCCCTATCCCGCCACTTATGCCGAACCAGAAACCTTCAAATTTTTTAATCACCTCATATTATAGCATTGATGTATCGTAATTGGAAATCAATGGGATGAATATGAGAAAAATAATTGTGATATTAAACACCAATAATGGGTTCATGTCTGGGTTAACAAAAGTTTTACATTGAATCTTGGGATTATTTTTACACTTGAAAATTCTTGGGACATCTCCAACGGGTCTACCATCATGTTCCTACAAAGAAGAATCATGAAGTAGAAGTTGTCCCCTAAATAGTGATGATAGTTTACCATAAATGAACCAATACTAATATGCCTTATTCCAATCCATCATTTACTATTTCTCTTGTTGGCAAGGATTTATCATCACAAACAGGTGTGGAATTAAGTAGGAAGATTATACCTTTGAGTTTGACTGTTGGTATTTCAAGGTCTTCAATGGTGATTATGGATATGGTGAGACCTAGTCAGTCCCTACAAGTCCTGAGAATTATCCCACAATTCTTCGGATTCCCATCCCTGATAGTATTATAAGGATCAATCAGGTTATTCTTATTCCATAGTTGGAGGAATCTAATAACAAAAATGATGATTCTATGAAAAACAAATTCCATCCTCGATTAGGGGAACTGGAGTTAGGAAAGTGCACTAGGGGACTCATTCCATAATAGTTTTACAATACAAGGTGAAGATTCATGGGGTAAAAATGGTTTTTAAGGTTGGAATGTGGATAAATAAAAAGGTAAAAGGAAGTTTGTTAGGGGAATGACCCATATTTTGAGCAATAAAATCAAGGATGATAAGAGGGATTGGTTGAATTTTCTGATCAAGGGGTAGACGATGCCTCTCAGAATTTATCAAACTTTTATATTTATGATTATGCTATTGGATTATTCTATCCATGTAAGAATAATATAATAAATAAGGACATTGTGTCAAGAAATTATCTTGTTAATAAACCAAATAAAAATTGAAATCAGAAGGACTACTCCAATCTCTGTGTATAAAGATTATAGAGCTAAGGTAGTAGTAACATCTCCTTCCAAAGGAATTTCATTAACTATGGAGTCAATGTTTGGTTCAGCTGTCTGTTTGGTTTTGATATAATGTTTGGTGCTACAAAACCAGCACTCTACTTGGATTCGGTCTATATGTTGATCAGAGCATGAAGTCTTCACTGGATCATGCCTTTTGGATTTGGATGAGAGGGTATAGCTTTCCCATCGGTTCTGTGCCTGTGAAATTCTGCACGGGACTGCTTGCTTAAGATTCATGCTTTGGTGGAGTCTTTTTGGTATGGTGTAGTTTCTAGGGAGGAGATGATCTTGTAGTTTTTTCTAGGTTATTGCTTGTTATGGTTGTTATGTGGTTGTTATTGGACTTCATGGTTTCTCACTTTTTCTTTAAATTTTTTTTTATAATAAAAAATTAATTTTTAGTGAGACTGTCTGTTAAGGAGAAGTATATTCATGTGATAGCAGTTCAGGTGCACATTGAAGGTCTCGAACTTTATCTTAAGCATCTTTAGTTAATTATTGCAGAGCCATCAGCTGGAGCCCATAATGTTGACTATAAGAGACTTGAGGTAGGATATTTATATGATTCTAATTAAAATAATTGGTCCTACCTCTAAGTAGAATGAGTTAAAATAATATCATAATCCTATTTAAGTCCAAGAACAATCTACTAAGAAATTTTACCTACAACACATTTCAAAAGTGATAAAAAACATTTTCAAAGAATTTGGGAATCCTTATAAAGAGGATTGTGAATAGGATAATGTATAAAACTGAAAAATAAATTTGACACCAAAGAATTTAGTCATATTAAATATGAAAATATTTCTTAGTGGCCTAAAAATGAAATCATTGAATGGTTTGATATACAGGTTGAATATATCTATGAAAATAAGAAACCATATTTTCTCACCCAATTTAACTACCTCACTATGATATAATTCATAGCCTCTGTTGTTGAAGAAAACCACTGAATCAATCCAAACCCTGATATTAGAAATCATTAGTGGAAATAAAAATTTTATACTAGTGACTCAATGAAATTATATTTTATCTTTTTCTTAATTTTTTTGGTTTATTCTATTGTGTTGGTTTGTATATTTGTGGATTTTGTAAGGGTTACCACTCCACCTCGAAATGTGTCTATTCAATGTTTAAAACAAATATCAACTTTTGATAGCACTAAATACTAATGGATTAATTTATAAATAAAACCCTCTGAAAATTCTCATAAAAATAATTTAATAAAAAATATTTCCATAATTGAAATATTCAATCCATTGTGGAGTTATTAAAAAATTCATATTCCACAAGAATTATACCTTGAGTGAGAGTATGAAGGATTTTTATATTTTTATTAGTTTTTTTATTATACCATTTTTAATGCTTGAGGGGAAACATTTACATAGTTTGTAGACCCAGAGGCACTAATCCTTAATACATGGCCATTTCAAGCCTAAGGACCAAATTCCCAACAACAATACCCACCTAGTGGAAGAATTTGTTAGCTAAAATAATAATAATTATAATTAAATTATTATTATTATACATCCATTTATTTCATGAGTATTAATAAATTTCAAATTAAGGGATTACCATTAGACAATACAGATATATGGTTTCACATTTTTCACAGTAAACTTATGATTAAATTCCACATGTAATTTTTATATGGTAAATCCTTATTTTTGTTCATCTTAATTCATTGTTTCAAAATCCTATTTTATTAAACAAATAGAATAATAAGTTCTTATCAAATTTAATATTAAAATTTAATAACATATTTCAATATAAATAAGTTTATAAGGTTTGACCTAAGATAAAGGAGTCTAACACACACAAATAAATAAAAAACAAATAAATTCATATGACCTACCTTTTTAGAGAATAATTGACCCTTCAATATTTCGATCATTGTTGACATGTGAAGTTTTATCATCATCACACTAGGTTTCTTTTTTTATGTCCAAATAGTAGTTATCTGTTGACAAGAATGTGACAAATTCTTTTTTGATATCTTTATTCCATATACATAAAGAAAGTATAGGGGAGGGGAGATAACCTTAAACTGTAAAAGAATCCTCTTAGAAGAGGAATTGATTTCTCTTTTAATGATTTCCCCCATAACTCCCCATGAATAGGAATTAATAAATTTCCCTCATATAAAGCATGAATTGAATCCTTTCATTAAAACTAATCAATCCCTCTATAAAAAATATTTCTCTAGAATCTTATAATGAGTCGCATCATCGCCATAATGGAATTTGATTCCATTAGACAACCATGTGGTCATGTCTACACAACTTTAATACATAAAAATAAAATATTTATTATTATTAACTAATTTGGTAGTTTAATTTATTACCTAACAATTACTCAACCTTATACTCAACACCTCATCACATATCATATACCACTCATTGGAAAAACACCCTATTACTAGCATAACTTATAATAGCCCCAAATCCATACTCTCATATCAGGTGATAAAAATATAATCTCTATATTTTTGTCTTTGATACAAATAATCATGACCAAAATTTAGTCATCCAAAACATAAAACATAATCATAAAATATTTAGTCACTTACATACCCAAGGGCCTTTTAGGTTTATATTTTTAACGAATTCGTACAAACTATTATATAAAAATACTCATCTCTTCAAGTGAGTATTTTTTTTAATATTACCTGATTTTATTATTTCACACTATGTCTTCAATATGTATCATGAAATTCTTAACACATGAAACCTTTATAAAAATAATTCATTTAATATAAATCTTCATAACTAGAGAAAATGTAAACCATAAGAAGGTTGAGCTCTAACACTCACTAAGGGTAAACATAATCATCGAGAATTAAATTCCATGAATCATAAAAAGATGAGCATAATGGTAAGATGAAATAATAAATGAGAAAGAGTCGAATATAATAGAATTCATACCCATAAAACATGTATCATAAATCATAATACATGGAATAAAGTTTTAACATAAGACAAGAGTAATATAAGTCAACAGTCATGATCCATGTGTCCATTAGAACTCATTGTAATCATTGAAAAACTATGTAGGTATATTGGAACATCAAAAATTAATCATGGAATCACCCAACTACATAATTATCATATATATTTGGAGTAATATATAACTAGTAAACTTTATCTTCTTTTAGGAGTAACTTAACTATATCATCCCTTATGAGTAACTTCCATCCAGTTAACTTGGTCTCATTAGCCCTTGCATTAGAGGGATATAACAGACCCACAAATCACATATCATAAAAAGTACCATAAGGATACGGGTGCACTCCCTAATCCTACTTTTATCAATAATGTCTGAGTACCGTGTCAATAAACAAAACATATGTATTCTTTCATTTCATTAAAACTCTTATTTCATGATTTACTCATGAAAAAGAAATAGGTTTCCTAAAAAAATCTTTAATACACTATCATAAACCATTTAGAAATAGTAATTGAATGGTATAACAATATCATATCCCCAGTTAATCATATAAATCACTATATGATTTTGACATTGATATAAATACCTTTAAAAAAACATTGAAAACATTTCTTCTAAAATTGGGGGAAATGCAATTTTCTTTCAAAACCATTAAAAACTAAAAATTCACAGTATATTTTGAACATTATTTTCTTTAAAAATAAAAATTGAAACTTATTAAGTATATTTCAAATAAAATAATTTCTATGACTATGGGTATATCCATTCATGTTGTAAACATTAAAAATAAGCATTCTTTTAAAACTTTCGTAAAGATAGATAAAAGTGACCAATGCAAAAAACATTAAGAAATTTTATTTCAAAATATTTTTAAAGAAGGTCAAAGATCCTGGAAAATAACTTTATTAAATCATTTATGTTTAAAAAATGACATTATTTAAATAATATAACCAACATGGGGGAACAGTTTGGTTAAAAGTCCTTTAAAATCATTAAAGTAAGGTTTTTAAAGAAAACCCATTTATGGAATTCCCATTTAAAATAATGAAATTAAGAAAGAACATAAATTAACTTGAGTATAAATATATCCAAGAAATTATATTTTAATATTAATTATATACACCATATAAATGAATATAGGTGCATCAATAAAAACATGCCTCAATGAAATAAGTTTGAGATGAGAAACCCATACAACTTGGGTAATGCTTGAATGAAAATTCCATTGAATGAAAGAACATAACATGATTCTATAAAATCCATAATTTAAATTAAATAATATGTGAAAAAATGTTACACTATATAAAGTAAAACATGGTTCATAACATGAATTATGTCACAAATAATTGAAATTGAGATAATAAAAACCCTTGAATCTTTTATAACATTTAATTAAACATCTATTGAAAGAGATAAATTCACAGGAAATTAAAATAACATAATAAAATATTCATTCACAATATAATATCTCAATAGGAAACATATACACCTTATAAAAGGAATTGGGTTCATAACACAAGACAAGTCGCAGAGAAATAATATTGACATGAATAATCCTTATAAATAGCGTATAATTGAAGTTAGAATTTAATCAATGAAGTTATTATGTGTAAAAATTGTAAAAAAATCTCAAATAAAACATAATATAATATGTGGTAATTTCACACATAATCATGGAAAAACATAATACATAAAGTAGAAGTATAAACCAATGAATGTATATTGAGTTAAGAAACCCCTTACCTCAAGTCCAGACTTGTTATGCGCGACCATTACTTTCTTGCATAATAATATTATATTAATTATTTAGTTATTTAAGAACATTTTCTAGGTTTATTCCCTTATCATTAAACAATTTAATTCATTTATTACAATTACATATTTAATTTCTTAATCGATTAAGTCCACACAATGAGTTTTGAGGACGTTCGGCCCTAATTAAAAAATTACTTCAGGAGGTTGATTGTGGTCAAATGGATCAATATTACATAATATATATATAATTATAATAATAGTATAATTATAATTTTTATTCAAAAAATATAATTTTTATAATCACCTATGAAATAAATACTTGAAAAAATAATCACATCAATTTATGAAGGTTGTATCCCACACATACGTAGGAGAGACGTTATCATTTTTTAACAGGTGGAAGGGTATGAAAGTAAGTAATATATTATATTTACATAAAAATATTTATTTATTGAATATCATATATGTTTATTAAGTCCATGATAATAACCATCCTTATGAGGTGGTGATAAAAAAACTAAACACATCATTTTATGGAGGCGGTAGTCCACACAAACACATGAACGATGATTTCATTCTCATAGGATGGAAATGGAGATGAATAAGGTTGTTACCTTAACATAATAACATCTATTTATATGGTATATATTGATTTTATTATATTTTAATGTTTAGTATATAATTTAATGAAGTAAAAGAATATGTAAAATGAAATAGATTGGTTAAAATGATTACCTCCTATTTAAGATACCTCCTTGGGATTTCTGCTTAATAACCCTAAGGTCACCTTTTAAAGATGTGAGAACCTGTATAGCATAGATAAATAGGTTTATAAGATGTTTTTGTAGGTTTTTGTTGATCCAAGTTAAATTAGGTGGTGTGAATAAAAGAGGATAGGTGGAGTCCTTTTATAGTGAAGGAAAAGACACACTTTGAATTAGTTAAAATATTTTAATATAATAAATTTCTTTTTCATTATTAATATAAAAATCCATACGTTTCATACAAAGATATTAAATATTATTAGATTAATATTCATTACATATAATAATGATCCATGCTATAATAGTATAGGTCTATTATTTTTGAAAACTTGGACACAAGAATAACTAGTTCAATAGACATATAAATCATAAAATTATAATTCATAAACTGGGGAAAGGAAACATAAGAAAGAGTGAGATTGGATGTTCAGTAAGGGTAAACAAGGGAGATATCAAGGATCACATAATCATAACATGAGAATAATGTAATAGTAAAATGATCTTTCAATTTTGAATATTTACCCTACATATAATAGATCATAATATTGAGTCATGACAATAATATTTTTAGTTCATATTACATAAATCATAAAGGAATCAAATAACATGAGTCATGAGATCATTATATTGGTATAAGACATTGGATTGTGGGATACAAATAAGCATATAAAATCATTTTGTTAGTAGTCGATGATCATTTTAAAGACTATCATAGTAGATTGGGTTCACTCCCAAACCATCATAGTACTCAAGGTTCAATCCCATGATTAACATATCATATTGGGTTTACTCCCCAAACCATCGTATTTATCAACGTTCACATCCAATATTATCCTAGTGGATAGAGTCCCTTACTAAACATGGTTTACACCCCATTCTAATACCATTTATCTCATGAGATATCTATCTTTACCCAATGCATTAGAGTTATGTACAATTCTAGACCCACCCATCACATAATGAAAACTATATATATGTGTGCCCCAAGATCATCAAACAATAATCATATCATAACCCATGAAAATAAATGAGTTCCATAAACATTTATTCATTTCATCATAGTATAAACTATAGAAAAGGAATGGGTTTTATAAACATTGTGTCATAATAAAACATCCAGAGAAAAAATAAGGATAGTATCATTGGATCATATCCCTAGTAAAACTTATGTAACATAAAAGGATTTTACCATGGTTGAAATTTTATTTAAAATATCATTGTAATATTTATTGGGAAAAATACCATTTTCATTTTCAAATCATTTATTTTAAATTTAAAAATTTACAAAATAATATTGAAAAAATTTTCTTTGAAAATAAATAAACTTGTAAAGGAAGCTTTAGTGAATTGAGAAGACATGATGGTGCAAAATTATGTTCATGCCATATGAGTTAAAAGAAAAAAATTACCTTCACACTTTTGTATAAATTCAAAATGTAATTCATTCTAGAAATGAAAAGAAGATTCCTTTTAAAAAATTTAAAAAAATAATACTTTGGTAAAAATGACTTAACAATAATTTTAGAATGTAAGAACATTCTCAAAATATTATGTAGAAAACATGTATATGTTAGAGAATGGATTTTCGATCAAATAAAGAAATTAAGTTGATTGTACTTAAAAATATATTTTTGGCCTCTTAAGTACTTAAGTTGAGTAAAATGATAATAAAACATTTATTTTCAATAAATAACCAAAGGATAAAAAATCATGATTTTCTTGAGTGGTATATCAAAAAATTTCATCATCGTAAAATTAATCATAAATAATCCTGGTAAATAATGAGATTGTGACATAAAATACATACCACTTTGACAAAATTTGAATCGTAAGGCCCATGAAAGAAATAAAATTAGACATATATGTAAATACCCATAACATTTATAATAAATAACATAAAATAAATTCAAGGGTAGTAACACATAAAATAAACAAGTTATGAATATGGCATGTGTCTCACAGAAATAAAAGTGACAAGAAAATCCCTTACCTCAGGTCTGACTTCCTTCATACGTGTTCAAAACTCTTATATAATAAACAAAAAAAAATTTAAAATTTATTCCATAACCATAATAATATATATAATATCATATATTATTTACTTATAATATTTAATCACCTTTTTATTAACAATTATTTATTAAAATCACGGTTCTATGTGATATCTTCTTTGTTTTTCATATATGTTTTAGATTGGTATTTTTTCTCCTTGTACTTTGATCATGGTTCTATTATATTTATAATCTTAATAATGATAATACTGTCATGTATATTAATTATATATATATTTAGCATCATCCATAAAATTTAGAGATAAAAAATGAATTTCACTATTCATAGAGATGGTAGGTCGTATATACACGTGAATGTTATTTTCTTTTTGTATGGATGGAATGGAAGAAAGTTAAATATTAATTAGACTTTATAGAATAATTATTATATAATATATATCATATATATATATATCCCTATTACTATCCATTTAAGGTGGAAATGGATATCGAATCTCATCAATTCATGGAGGCGGTAGTCCACACGTACACACGAACGACATTATATTTTTCTAATGGATTATAAGTAAAGAAGGTAGATATGATATTATCACTAAATAATAATAATTATATAATAAATAAATATATACTTTAGACCCATCATAATAACCTTCCATGAATTGTGGTGATGGAAAATGGTTTTTATCGCTACGTGGAGACTGCAAGTCGTACGTATGCATATGTGATACTTTCAGTTCTCATTTGATGAAAAGAGGGTGAATAAAAGTGTTTTCATAACCATAATAAAATTTAAGTGTGTTGAGTATATTTAATTTATTATTTTATTAAGAATTTATAAAATTTAGAGGAGTTAAAATAATAATTAAAAAGAAAGTGATTTGTTAAGGTTGTTACCTCTTCATTCAAACCATTCCTTTATACCTCCTCTTATGGGCCCTAGAGTTAGTATTTTGGGAAAACCTTTATAATGTGGATATGTGAGTGTAGAATATGATTGTTTATCATTTTTTCAAGCTATAAGTCTTAAAGTATTATGAATAAGAGAAAGGAGTGGTTCCCTTTTATAATTAAGGTAGGGAAACTCTAGGAATTTATTAAAAGATAAAAATATAATAAAGTCATTATCTTTCCAAAATAACACAATAGGCCCAGAATTAGAATATAATATAGGATTAAATCACATCATAAAATAAATTTTTTTCAGGTTTATGTGAATTTTTAACCCTTATCTTTTGGTTTAACCTCTTGGTTAACTTATTTTAACATTAATCGCAGTAACATCTTTTCACTTTTAAAGGGTTATAATTTTATATATAAGGTGAAAATTGGATACCAAATGGATAATTTATAGAATTTAAGACCATATATTATCCAAATTTTCCTATTTAAATATTTTTATAGTTTTTAAATAATATCATAAAATGTTATTTTTATAAAATATCATTAATGTCAATTTTTCCACTATTCTTTTAATTTGACTTAAAATACATGAAGATAAAGTTTAAACTAAAATATAATCATTTTACACGACACTAATATGTCATATTTATCTATAAAATTCATTTAACACAGAAAACACTCAAATTATATTACTTTATGTGTTTTTAAAATCATTTATTTTAATTTTTTTACTCATTCAATAAATATTGTATTAGTATTACACAAGACTTTAAGGTAATTATTTAATAAATAAAAATTACAAATAAATTTCTATAACAAAGATAAATTAATTATACAAAAAATGAATATTTATATTCATTAACCACTTTCTTTTGTCTCTAGATGAATACATAATATATATTCAAAAGTAAGAGAGTGGTATTTTGTATTTTTCTTGGCTTTAAATATTATATAGCTCATTTTCCTGGATTATTTTCCATTAAACAAACAAATTTTGAACCTAATGTGTACGGGTTGAATTTATTTCATCTAATAAAAAATATGATGAAAATTTATGGCCTTATCACTTAGTTTTAACATAAATTAACTTGATTTTATCTTTATCGGGGTGATTAATTTTACCATGATTACTATTCATATAGACCACAAAATAAAAGAGACCTATTTGCCAAATTTGGACGTCATGATTAAAAATACAAAATAAATTTTCACAAATTAAATATCTATAATTGGTAGAAATTAATTTTAAAAATAAGCATTATAAAAATTGTTTTTTAGAAAATTATATTTTTAAATATAAAACTGGATTTATTCTTATCTTGTTCCTAGAAAAAAAATAGATTAATGTTAAAAATTTTGATTTAATATATAATATATATAAATTTTATTAAAATCATTATCTAATAGTTATTAATTTAATTTATTAATATAAAAAACATTGTGCGCATAAAAATAGTTTTTCAAACTAAAAAAAACTCTTTTACTTTTAAATGATTTTTATTTTTATATCTAATTAATCGATACAAAAATAATTCATTTATATATATAACCCTAAAATTTTATAATTTATTTATTCCTATTCATACTCACCAATATAATATCTATTTGGTAACTATCACATAATAATTTTTTAACAGTATATCATGGTTCTTTTAAACTTGGTGTTATGTGTACCATAACCTATCAAGTAAATAAAATTATTTTAAGAGAAATATATTCTAAGATCTCAAGGTGTTACGTTCTAAACCCCTTAAAATGATTTTTTCCTAAAAATTCATCACTATGATACAAAAAAATAAGGATATGTCTATTTAATTACACCCTTGGGTTCCCAAATAGCTTCTTCAAATTTTTGATTTCTCCATAAAACTTTCACCAGGTGAGTAGTCTTGTTTTTTAACAATTTATATCTATGATCCCATATTTATACTAGTTATTATTTATAAAATAGATCATGATCCATAAGTATGAACTCTGAGTTTAGTACATGTGATGGATATGTTTTGTACTTCCACATAAGAGATAAAAGGAACACGTCATGAACTTGATAGAGGTTCAGTGGAAGCACCAGGTGATAAGCTATCATCCCTACTTGATCAAGAATTTAAAAGGGGCCAATATACCTTGGGCTCACCTTTCCTTCATTCTAGAATCACATAACCTTTTTCCAGAGATAAATTTATAGAAACACTATCTCACCAACTTTAAATTTCAGATCATGCTTATAATTGTCAATATGACTTTCCTGTCCACTCTGAGGTACCTTGATGTGTTATTGAATGACTCTAACTTTCTATATCATTACCTTATCTAGCATAGGTCCCAATATCTTTCTATCTATAAAATCATCCTATCGGGTTAGAATTCTACACTTCTTTACATATAAGGCTTCATAAGGATCCATTTGAATGCTCAATTAAAAGCAATTACTGTAAGAAAACTTGACCAGAGGAAGGTGTTGACACCATCCACCTTTGAAATACAAATAACAACATATCAACTTATCCTATAGGGTTTTAATTTTTATCTCATACTAACCATCTATATAAGTATGATATGTAGTACAAAAACTCAACTTTGTACCAGGATCTTCCTGAAGACTTTGTAGAACTTCTATATAAGCCTTAAATCCCGTTTAGATACAATAGAATACCGTACTCCATAAAACCTAACCACTTAATATAAATTCTATAAATATGATCAATATAGAAGTATTATTTGATATAAATTAAGTGTGATGAATTTTTAAGGTGATCAACTACAACTCAAATAGCATTATGGCATTTGGTGTATTTAGGGAGTCCAACAACAAACTCTATTGTAATGTTTTACCATTTTTATTCTGGTATGGGTCATGGTTGTAACATCCCCTTAGAATTATATCTCTTAGCCTTAACTTGGTGACATACTAATCACTTAGATATATACTCTAAAATATCTCTCTTCATTTTTTCCCACACGAAATGTTGCTTTAAATCCTTATATGTCTTTGTACTTCCAAGATTAATAGAGAATGATGAAATATGATCCTCATCGAACAACTGCTTCTTAAAATAGGGTATTGATGGAACACATACATAGTTATCTAACCTTATCATTCTGTCACAATAAAAGTTAATCTTTGGAAAATCTATCACCTTCTTCTATAGATCTGCATATTCCGTTTCCACCTCTTTAATCTTCACTTAGAAAAATGGTTGAACAATAATTTTAGAAACATTATATTTCTTTCCTTCCTTTAATATTTCAAGATTATTTCTTTAAAAATAAAAAAAATATTAGATATTTTGTTATCTGTATCATAGAAAATATATCACTATCCTTTTGGATTATAGAATCTTTTACCTTGTCCTCTTTCTGAGGGTGGTAATTTTTTGAGCTGTCATAATCTTTAATCATCTCGAAACATCTTTTTTTGTGCATATTCATCTCTAAATATATTAAAACAAACTTTAAAATTTTATGATAAATATATATATATCAAACCTTTCTCCATAAATATAATTCCTCTATATCTTTAATGATAAATTTACCACAAATATATATGAATCATGAGTTGGGAAATTTTTCTCATGAACTCTCAATTAGCAAGAGGTATAAGGTATCACCATATAATTCTCCATGAGAACACATCCCAATCCCTTATTTGATGCATCACTATATATTAAAAACTGATAAAACACTATTTTGTTGAATATTTTTTTGATAAAAAATGATATTATTTCCTCACATTGTGTTAAACATGTTTATTTATAAAATATTTGGGATTTGATCATTCATTTGAAAATTTGGTGAAAATTCCCGTTTTACCCTTTATAGTGCACTGTAGTATTTCACGAATAAATATTTTAATATTTATTATTTTAATTTGAACTTTTGTAACCATGTTCCTAACGTAATTGTATACAACTTTTATTCAGGACACTAGAGCTAAAGAGTGCATTCAGTTGTTGAAAATGGGCCATGAATTCAAAGTTGGGATGGACTCGCCAGAATGGAAAAGCTTTTGTATTTCGATCATAACTCCTTCTTGGCCTGGATTGAGCCCATATTTGGAAATACGATATAGGACCCATATCCTCACATTTGATCCATCTAGAAGGCCGGCCCATTAACGCGTTTTGGTGGTCAAATGGACGGTGGAAGTTGGCATAAAATATTTGTCGAGATTCCACATTCACACTTGAAACCACTTTGAACCTAGCCTCCCCACCACTCTATAAATTGGTTTTTTTCTTATTTTGTGGGTTTGGGACGTGCATTGGGAAGTTTAGGGCAGAGGAGAAGTGTATCCACTCCAATTATCCAACTATTTCAATAAGGGTAGCTCTTGAATCAAGGATCCCTTTGACGAAGCCTTATTCTTCTCCTTCATGTTGTAATGATTTTGTTTGTGTAATAAACTTCTTTGTTCTTCTTTTATTTATTCCTTTTTATTCTGTTTTGTTTAAATTTATTCTTCTCTTAATCTTCCTATTTGGGCTATAATTCTTGAGTAGAAGCATTATTGGGTTATACTCATTATAAACCTTTGCACATGCAAAACGCTTCTACGATGATTACGCCACCCATGGAAGAGTAGTTCTTTTTAGTAATCAATCGGCCTCTATCCTTCTTCATTTAATTATTTTGAATAAATGAGACACTGTAATTCACATAATATGATCCATGAATTGTGTTTTTAAATTACAATAAACTAAGCAAGCAATTGAACAATAAATACAAAACACGCGAGGTTGAGATTTTGTGTAAATTGTGAGAGTGTGTTCTTAATCGGTAATACAAGAACACGCGGGATAAATTTGTAGAGTTAAAATATAATCCCTAAAAAAAATTCATCCTCATTCCCAAAATGGATATTTGCTCTAATTAACAACTTACCATAATCTATCCTTAGAACAATAATCAAAGCAAGGTGTTGCGATTGCGTGTTCCGAAGCTAGCTTAGGGTTTAAGTAATTTCATCTTTGTGGTTAAGTTAACTCTCGTAGGGTTAGAGGGATAAAAATTTAGGGGATCATAATTAAGTGGATATTTATTTAAATGATAATTATTAATAAGTGAATGAATTGGTAGAGTTAGATCGATTACGCCTTTTAAAATAGATTTCTAAAAAAACATCTTTTTTTTGTGTCATTTTAATCGAAATTCATTTCAAAACTAAAAAAAATATACATTCTTCTTCCAGTAATCTTATTCTAGATTCATAAACTATAACACACCAAAATCCTTTAAATTAGTGTTTTTATTAAATTCTATTTTTTTATAATACCTTTAATAAGTTGTTAAATTCACTTCCTACTTTGAAAGACGACATTGGTCAGCCACTCTGTTGCACCTAAGTACCCCAAAATCACACTAATCATTTGAGGGTGCCCACGACAGTGCTCTTTCAAATTGGCGTCGTTTCTGGGGAGGCATGTAAATTATTCAACCATTTAGAGGTATTTCTTTTATTTTTCATTTTATTATTTTCTTCACCTCTCTCTTTCATCTTTCCCCTTTCTTAAGTTTTCATTTTTTTCATCCTCTTCTTTTCTTTTTGGACCATCAACTCAAACTTCTCATTTTTATTTTACTATGTTCCACTTTCATTCTTTTCATTTTTATTTTATTTAGGACACGAACTAATCCTGAATATCTCTTATATCTTGACCCTGATATTGAACGTAGCCTTAGGGCTCGAATCAGACATTCCCAGTCTACGGGAAGTTTGAATATTCAACCAGTTGGTGAATTCCTCTCTTCTGGAAACATTGAAATTGGAACCTATTAAAATTAAAACATAAAAGAAGAACCAATGGCTGAAAACAATGGAAATGAACTTAATAGAACCATTCAATAATTGGTTGCACCAGATATTAACTATCAACCAAATTGTATTGCATACCCAAATCTTGAATCTGACTTTGAAGTGAAATATGTATTAATTAACCTTCTTCCAAAGTTTCATGGATTATATCGTAAGGATCCCAACAAACACCTTAAGGAATTTAATGTGGTTTTATCAACTTTAAAACCAAGAAATGTTTCTGAAGATCAAATTAAATTAAGATCATTCCCATCCTCACTTGATGTAGCTGCAAAATATTGGATGTATTATTTGCAACCTGAAGAGGTAACATGTTGAAATTATTTGAAACGTATTTTCTTGCAAATATTTTTTCAAGAATCAAGGACCAAATCCATTCTAAAGGAGATCTCAGGGATCAAGCAAGCCCAAGGGGAGTCAATATATGAGTACTGGGATGGATTCAAGAAGTTGTGTGCAAGCTGTCCCCATCACCAAATCAGTGAGCAAATCCTCATCCAATACTTCTACGAAGGACTCACACCCATGGAGAGGAGCATGGTGGATGTTGCAGCTAGAGGAGCATTGGTGGACAAGACACTAGTAGCTGCACGTGAATTGATCGACAAGATGTCCCAAAACTCCCAAAAATTTGGCGATAGTGGTACACCACATGTCAGGGGAGTACATCAGGTAAGTCCTTCTCTTGAAAGTCATTTGATTGATACCACGTTGGAAGAATTGACCACTATGGTGAGGCATATTTCATTGGCTCAAAATACATCCCAACCCACTCCTTCAGGGCCTTGTGGCATTTTCACTGAGACAAGCCACCCAACTGACTGTTTCCCACAACTACAAGAGACAGAGGATTGCGTAGCAGTATTCCCAGGGAGACCATTTCAGCAGCAACAACAACCATATCCCCAAAAGAAGTTTGATTCATTTTCTCCAACATACAACTAAGGGTGGAAAGATCAACCAGACATGAGGTATGACTCCGGAAAACAAAAAATGCCCCCTTTTCAACAAAACTTCCAGCAGCCTCCACCTTACCAGTAGGGATTCCAAAAACCCCAAAGAATTTTTGAATCTCAAGCATCATCAATCCAACAACAAGGGAATCCCCCACCCAAGGTAGATTCTAACACTGATGACCTTTTGAAGAAAATTGTTCTTAATCAACAGAATGAACTGAAGAGTCAAGGTTCAGAGTTGAGGGAGTTGAAGACTCAAATGAGCCAGATTTTTACCACCCTCCATGAACTTGTGAGTAAGAATTCTAGAAATCTAACTTCCCAACCCACTCCAAATACAAAGGGGAAAGTTAGTGTCATCACATTGAGAAGTGGGAAGAAAATGAACGATACATCTGTACCTACCATTCCACCCGGATTCATCTCAACTCCAGAGAATCCCAATTCCACATCAACTGACGATCAACCCAAGGAGAAAGATAAAGGTAAGCAAAATATTAATGATGTTCCTCCTAAACCCCTTCCTTTTCCAAACAGGGTTGTTCAAACCAAGAAGATGGTTGAAGAAGCAATGAAAAAGGAGGTTTTGGACACATTAAAGCGTGTGGAGATCAACATTCCTCTAATTAAAACCATTAAACATATCCCAAGGTATGCCAAATTCTTAAAAGAACTTTTTACCAATCTAAGAGGGATCAAGGGAAATGAGAGGATCGACCTTGGATGGAATGTCTCAGCACTCATTACACCAACTCTAGCAATGCCAACAAAGTTCAAGTATCCCGGGACATTAACCATCCCATGTACCATAGGGGAGTTTCACTTCTCTGATGCTCTTTGTGATTTTAAAGCTTCAATAAATGTGATGCCTCACTCTATATTCTCTTCTTTACAGGTTGGTGAGTTGAAGCCGACGAGAGTAGTGGTGCAACTGACGAATAGAGCTACAGCATATCCAATGGGATTCCTTGAGGATGTACTTGTCTGGGTAAGATACATGATCTTCCCAACAGAATTCTACGTCCATAACATGGAGGGCGATCAGGTAAGTTCTCATGATCCCATAATCTTAGGTAGACCCCTCCTCAAAATAGAAAAAACTATCATAAATGTCCATGAGGGTACACTTTCCATGGAGTTTGGAGATAAAGTTGTGATATTTAATGTTATGGATTCCATGAAGTACCCCTCAGAGGATCAATCTGCATTTTTTATCTTCCATTTTGAACCACCAAATAAAAACCCCAAGGAATTTTATTTTTCTATGCTTAGGTAAATTATGAGTATTGGTTCTAGTTTCATGTCTAAGAGTACTTACACAACTGTTTCTAATGAACAAGACTCTCTAAGATTTGATTTTGAAATTGATTCGTATTCTTATCTTGATAATGTGAACTCTGATTATGACATGTCTATTGAGTATGCTGATGGATTTGGTGCTTTATTCTCTTATTTTGATGATTTTTATTCTGATACTGATGTTCATTGTGCATATATGTATTTTGCGTCAATTCTCCATCCATACACCACCCCCCTACACTGGAACTCAAGACATTTCCACCAAATCTCAAATACTCGTACTAGTTAAGTGGTGAAAAATTACCTGTTATCATTGCTAACAATCTCCCTTTTGAACATGAAGAAAAACTTTTGAATATTTTGAGGGAGAACATCAGGGAAATCGGGTGAACCTTGGCTGAAATATCAGGTATTATCCCCTCCATTTGCATGCATAGGATTCTCTTGGAGGATGAGGCTAAACCGGTGAGGAAACCACAAAGAAGACTCAATCCAACCCTTCTCGAGGTTGTTAAAATAGAGGTTGAAAAATTGCTCGAGGTAGGTATAATCTATCCCATTTCAGATTCTCAGGGGGTAAGTCTAATCGAGGTTGTGCCTAAGAAAAGTGGTGTTACTGTGGTTAAAAACAAGAAAGATGAGTTAGTTCCAATGAGGGTACAAAAGAGTTGGCGTTTGTGTATTGATTATAGGAAACTAAATCAGTCCATTCGCAAGGACCATTTCCCCCTCCAATTTATTGATCAAATGCTTGAGAGACTAGCTGGGAAAACACACTATTGTCTCTCGGATGGATTTTCTGGATATTTTCAGGTTCCTATAGCTCTGGAGGATTAGGAGAAGGCTACATTCACCTGTCCTTTTGGCACATTTTCCTACCAGAGGATGCCATTTGGACTTTGCAACGCCCCAGGTAGCTTCCAGAGATGCATGGTGAGTATTTTTTCTGATTTTATTGAGACTTACATGGAGGTATTTATGGATGATTTTACAGTGTATGGAGCCTCATTTGATGAATTTCTAAATAGTTTGGGAAAGGTATTGAATCGTTGTATTGAGAAGAATCTTGTCCTGAACTTTGAAAACTGTCATTTCATGGAAGAGCATGGAATTGTCTTAGGTCATGTATTGTCAAAACATGGGATAGAGGTTGATAGATCTAAGGTAGACATTATTTCATCCTTACCCTATCCTTCATGTGTGCATGATGTTAGATCTTTCCTAGGGAATGCAGGATTTTATCGGCACTTCATCAAATATTTTAGCAAGATTTCTCTTCCTAGGTCATGATTACTTCAAAAGGATTCTGATTTTGTGTTTGATGATTCTTGCAGAACTTCCTTTGATGAGCTAAAGAAGTCTCTGACCACTCCACATATCATACAGCCCCCACAGTGGGAGATTCCTTTTGAGATTATGTGTGACGTCTCTAAGGGTGGAGCTGTCTTATCTCAAAGGGTGGAGGGACGTTCACATGTGATCACCTATGCATCGAGGACACTGGATTTAGCCCAATTAAATTAAAAAACCACGGAAAGGGAGTTTCTTACACTCATATTTTCTTTAGATAAATTCCGTTCATATTTATTAGGCTCTAAAGTAGTTGTTTTTTCTGACCATGAAGCTATGAGGTACCTCTTGAAGAAGCCAGATGCAAAGCCCAGGCTGATCTGATGGATACTCCTTCTTCAGGAATTTGATTTTGAGATAAAGGACAAGAAGGGGTCAGAAAACATGGTGGAGGACCACATGAGTAGGCTTACTCACACACTAGAGGATGACACCTTGGACCAGGTATCACTTCCGGACACTTTCCCCGATGAGCATCTTTATTCCATCTCAGGTACACATCCTTGGTATGCATATTTAGTTAACTACCTTGTTGCCTCTGAAATCCCTGCAAATTTAAAGAAACATCAAGTCCAAAAATTAAAGAGTGAGTCATGATTTTATGTTTGGGATGATCCATACTTATGGCGCATGTGTAGTAACCAAGTTATTAGGAGGTGTGTTCCTAATCATGAGTTTGAGTCTGTCTTGCAATTCTATCATACACTTGCATGTGGTGGACACTTTGGACCCCAACGGACAGCTAGGAAAGTTTTGGACTTTGGATTATATTGGCCTAGTTTATTCTATGATTCCCATGTGTTTTTTAAGTCATTCTC
Organism: Viscum album; assembly: GCA_963277665.1. Taxonomy (NCBI): domain Eukaryota; kingdom Viridiplantae; phylum Streptophyta; class Magnoliopsida; order Santalales; family Viscaceae; genus Viscum; species Viscum album. The sequence goes on along the minus strand of OY728155.1, from coordinate 117,491,862 downwards.
TCATTCCCAACACACTGGGAATATTTCTAGGAGACATGAGATGCCCCAACAACCCATACTATTCTACGATATTTTTGATCTGTGGGGAATTGATTTTATGGGTCCTTTTCCATGTTCATATGGTTTCTTTTATATTTTTGTTGATGTTGATTATGTGAGAAAATGGGTGGAGGCCAAGGCCACCATGACCGATGATTCTCATGTTGTTGTGGATTTTGTGAAGGCACGGATTTTTTGTAGGTTTGGAGTACCAAAGGCTATCATCAGTGACCAAGGGAAACATTTCTGCAATCCGAATCTTTCTTACCTTCTTCGTAAGTATGGGGTAACACACAAAACATCAACACCATACCACACCGAAACAAATGGCCAAGCTGAGGTTTCAAATCATGAGTTGAAACAAATTTTGGAGAAAATTGTGCAACCAAATAGGAAGGATAGGAGCAAGCGGTTGGATGATGCATTGTGGGCTTATAGGACAACATAAAAGACCCCCATTGGTATTTCCCCATTTTGGATTTGTTTTGGGAAGGCGTGTCATCCTCCCGTGGAAGTTGAGCATCGGGCTTATTGGGATATAAAGAAATGCAACATGGATTTGGTCCAAGCTGAAATCCAAAGGAAGCTGCAAATTCAAGAGCTTGAGGAGATTAGATTGTCTTCATATGATAACTCAAGGCTCTACAAGGAAATATCAAAAGAATCTCATGATATAATGATCCAACAATGGGAGTTTCATGTTGGAGAGAAATTCCTTCTCTACAGTTCATGACTGAAGCTGATGCCTGGTAAGTTTCATTCCAGATGGTTAGTTCCTTATATTGTATCTAATGTTTTTCCTTATGGTGGAGTGGAGATCACACAAGAGGAAACTAGAAGGATCTTTACAATCAATGGGAAATGTTTGAAGAGATACATTGAGGGACTTCCTACTAATGTAGTGGATTTTATCACACTGCATGACCCCATCATCACTTGAGCATATCAGGCTGTTCCTAACCCTTTCACTTTTATATTATTTGTCCTATTTAAAAATTCTGCATTTCATGTGCATATATCATCTCATGGGTTTACATTGAGAACAATGCAATATTTTAAGTGTGGCGGAGGAAATCTTTTAGTTTAGTAATTTCAATTGTTTTCCTGTTTAAAAAATCAAAAAAAAATGTGTGTTTTTCAAATTTTGTGTTTTTATTTTTCATTTTTATTTGTGTTTTCGAAATTTTTGAGCTGAAATGATTCTCATCACAATTTTAAAATGCATATCAATGAGTGAAACAATTTATACCTTGAAAGTAAGCTTAAATGAATGTTTAAATGGCATTGTTTCAAGTTCAAATATTTAGTAATTTCATGAAAAGTATACTGAATTTTGAATCCCATGCCACATCTCACTGTCTTTATATTTGAAATCACTTTCCTGTGAGGCTTCTGAACCATTATTTTCATATTATTTACATTCACCTCACTTCTTGAGATAACCAAACCATGCTTTATTTAACCAAAATTTGATTTATTTCTGTCAAAACATGAGGGGTTGAGGTACTAATGTTTAAATGATTGAGGCATTTGTTTGGTATTAAAGCCCCTATTTTAAAGAATCCTTTTTTATAATGGCCTACCTTGAATATTTAATCCTTCTAGCCCTTATAATCCTTGCACATCCTGTTAGGTTAGCCACATTACAAGCCAATTTTCCCTATCCAACCAACTCTTGAAGTGAAATTGCATAATCTAGTTGAGCTTAAGTGTGGGGGAATCTATCGTGTGTTGTGCCACCACATTCTCTGATACTTTGGGAGGAAAATTAAATTCTGAAGAGATGTTTTTTCTACTGAAGAAAGTCATTATATTGAAAGTTGTTCCTTTTCTGGAGCTTTCAGGACAAGTGAAGTTGTGCCTTTTCTGGAACTTCTAATTGAGGTGGAAAGTTGTGCCCATCTGGAGCTTTCAAGAAAATCATGTTTGAGAAGATTGAAATTTTTTATGCTGAAATGATGAATGGTGTAAACCATTCATGACTTTTCATTATGATGGAGATGAATTGATACTATGGGGATTGAGGATAAGACCATATTTAAGTGGAAATTAGATTAATACAATTTTACTTCAAAAAGAGTCAAGCCCTCCTCATTCAGCCTCAGAATTTTTCACATCTAAATCCTACCAACTGAAAGCCACAGAACAACCCTGAAAAGTCCTCATGATAAACATATGTCCTTGACTCACATCCGTTAGCGATGTAGGAATCTATCAAGCCTATGTTGACCCTTGTATGAGTTTGGATGAGAAAGACATTGCAAAAAAAATGACATATGAGTGATAAGAGAAAATTCAAGTGAGGTAAGTGTTTTTCCATGGGAGGATAAACAAGTGGAAATATATTGAATGATATAAATGAAGAACTTGAAATAATGGTTTTTTATGAGTCATTATATCTTTTGTTTCTTGGTTTTTAATTGTTTGATCTCAATGAGATGTGTTTTAAAATTGGATTTGATTTGATATTGAGGTTTACTTGATATGAGGTTTTGCCCAGGAGTGCAAAAGGGTAAGTGTGGGGGAGTTGATAAAACACTATTTTGTTGAATATTTTATTTATAATAAATGATATAATTTCCTCGTGTTAAATATGTTTATTTATAAAATATTTGGGATTTGATCATTCATTTGAAAATTTGGTGAAAATTCCAGTTTTAACCTTTATAGTGCACTGTAGTATTTCGAAGATAAATATTTTTATATTTATTATTTGAATTTTAAATTTTGTAACAGACATCCTAACTTAATTTTATACAACTTCTATTCAGGACACTAGAGATAAAGAGTGAATTCAGTTATTGAAAATGGGCCATGAAGTCAAAGTTGGGCTGGACTCACCCGAATGGAGAATCTTCTGTATTGCGACCATAACTCCTTCCTCGGGGCCTGTATTGAGCCCCAATTTGGAGAGGAGATATAGGACCCATATCCTCATATTTGATCCTTCTATAAGGCCGGCCAATTCATGCGTTTAGGTGGTCAAATGGGCGGTGCAATTTGGAATAAAATATTTGGCCGTGATTCCCCATTCACACTTGAAACCACTTTGAACCTAGCCTCCCCACCACTCTATAAATTGGTGTTTTTCTCATTTTGTGGGGTTGGGACGTGAATTGGGAAGTTTAGGTAAGAGGAGAAGTGGATACACTCCAATTATCCAACCATTTCAATAAGGGTGTCTCTTGAAGCAAGGATCCCTTCGACGAAGCCTTCTTCTTCTCCTTCATGTTGTAATGATTTTGTTTGTGTAATAAACTTCTTTATTCTTCTTTTATTTCTTCTATTTTCTTATTTTTTGTTTAAATTTCTTCTTCTCTTAATCTTACTATTTGTTATGGAATTCTTGAGTAGAAGCTCTATTGGGTTATACTCATTATAAACATGTGCACATGCAAAACGCTTCTACGATGATTACGCCACCCATGGAAGAGTAGTTCTTTTTAATAATCGATAGACCTATATCCTTCTTCATTTAATTATTTTGAATCAATGAGATACTATAATTAACATAATATGATCCATGAATTGTGTTTTTAAATTACAAGAAACTAGGCAAGCAATTGAACAATTAATACAAAACACGCGAGGTTGAGATTTTGTATAAATTGTGAGAGCGCGATCTTAATCGGTAATACAAGACCACACGGGATACATTTGTAGAGTCCAAATGTAATCCCTAAAAACAATTCTTCATCATTCCCAGAATGGAAATGTTCTCTAATTAACCAATTACCATAAGCTATCCTTAGAACAACAATCAAAGCAGGGTGCTGCGATTGCGTGTTCTGAAGCTAGCCTAGGGTTTAAGTAATTTCATCTTTGTGGTTAAGTTAACTCCCGTAGGGTTCGAGGGATAAAAAATGAGGGGATCATAATTAAGTGGATATTGATTTAAATGATAATGATTAATAAGTTAATGAAGAGGTAGAGTTAGATCTATTATTCCTTTTAAAATATATTTCTAAAAAAACATCTTCTTGTTGTATCATTTTAATCTAAATTCATTTCAAAACTAAAAACAAAAAAAAAATATACAATATTCTTCCAGGAAACTTCTTCAAGATTCATAAACTATAAAAAACCCCAATCCTGTAAAGTAGTGTTTTTATTCTATTCTATTTTTTTTTGGAATACCTTTAATAAGTTGTTAAATTCACTTCCTCCTTTGAGAGACGACCTTGGTCAGGCACTCTGCTGCACCTAAGTACCCCAAAATCACACTAATCATTTCAGGGCGCCCATGATAGCACACTTTTAAATTGGCATTGTTGTTGGGGAGGCAAGTAATTTATTCAACCATTTATAGGTATTTCTTTTATTTTTCATTTTATTATTTTCTTCACCACTCTCTTTCATCTTTCCCCTTTCTTAAGTTTTCATTTTTTTTCATCCTCTTCTTTTCTTTTTGGACAATCAACTCAAACTTCTCATTTTTATTTTACTATGGTACACATTATTTATTTTCATTTTTATTTGATTTATGACATGAACTAATCCCAAAGATCTCTTAGATCTTGACCCTGAGATTGAACGTAGCCTTAGGGCTTGAATCAGACATTCTCAGTCTACAGGAAGTTTCAATATTCAACCAGTTGGTGAATTCCTCTCTTCTGGAAACATTGAAATTGTAAACTATTCAAATTCAAACATAAAAGAAGAACCAATGGCTGAAAATAATGGAAATTAAATTAATAGAACCATTCGAGAATTGGCTGCACTAGATATTAACTATCAACCAAATTGTATTGCATACACAAATCTCGAATCTGACTTTGAATTGAAATATGGATTAATTCACATTATTCCAAAGTTTCATGGATTATCTGGTGAGGATCCCAACAAACACCTTAATAAATTAAATGTGGTTTTCTCCAAATTTAAAACCAAGAAATGTTTCTGAAGATCAAATTAAATTAAGAGCATTCCCATTCTCACTTGATGGAGCTGCAAAAGATTGGATGTATTATTTGCAACCTAAAGAGGTAACATGTTGGAATGATTTGAAATGTCTTTTCTTGCACAGATGTTTTCAAGCATCAAGGACCACATCCATTCGAAAGGAGATATCGGGGATCAAGCAAGCCCAAGGGGAGTCAATATATGAGTACTGGGAGCGATTCAAGAAGTTGTGTGCAAGCTATCCGCATCACCAAATCAGTGAGAAACTCCTCATCCAATACTTCTACGAAGGACTCACACCCGTGGAGAGGAGCGTGGTGGATGCTATAGCTGGAGGAGCATTGGTGGACAAGATACCAGTAGCTGCACGTGCATTGATCGACAAGATGTCCCAAAACTCCCAACAATTTGGCGATAGTGTTACATCACATGTCAGGGGAGTACATCAGGTAATTCCTTCTCTTGAAAGTCATTTGATTGATACCAAGTTAGAAGAATTGATCACTGTGGTGAGGTAGATTTATTTGGCTCAAAAGACATCCCAACCCACTCCTTCAAGGCCTTGTGGAATTTTCACTGAGACAAGCCACCCAACTGACCGTTGCCCACAACTACAAGAGACAGAGGATTGCGCAACAGTATTCCTAGGGAGACCATTTCAGCAGCAACAACAACCATATCCCCAAAAGAAGTTTGATTCATTTGATCCAACATCAACCAAGGGTGGAAAGATCAACCGGACATGAGGTATGGCTCTTGAAAACAACAAAGGCCCCCTTTTCAACAAAACTTCCAGTAGCCTCCACCTTACCAGCAGGGATTCCAACAACCCCAAACGAGATTTTAATCTCAAGCATCATCAAGCCAACAACAAGGGAATCCCCCACCCAAGGTAGATTCTAACACTGATGACCTTTTGAAGAAAATTGTTCTTAATCAACAGAATAAACTGAAGAGTCAAGGTTCGGAGTTGAGGGATTTGAAGACTCAAATGAGCTAGATTTCCACCGCCCTCCATGAACTTGTGAGTAAGAATTCTGGAAATATAACTTCCCAACCCACTCCAGATCCAAAGGGGAATGTCGGTGCCATCACATTGAGAAGTGGGAAGCAAATAAACGATACATCTGTACCTACCATTCCACCGGGATTCACCTCAACTCTAGAGAAGCCCAATTCCACATCAACTGACGAGAAACCCAAGGATAAAGATAAAGGTAAGCAAAAGATTAATGATGTTCCTCCTAAACCCCTTCCTTTTCCAAACAGGGTTGTTCAAACCAAGAAGATGGCTGAAGAAGCAATGAAAAAAGAGGTTTTGGACACATTCAAGCGTGTGGAGATCAACATTCCTCTACTTGAAGCCATTAAACAAATCCCAAGGTATGCCAAATTCTTAAAAGAACTTTGTACCAATCAAAGAGGGCTCAAGGGAAATGAGAGGATCAACCTTGGAAGGAATGTATCAGCACTCATTACACCAACTCTAGCAATTCCAACAAAGTGCAAGGATCCCGGGACATTCACCATCCAATGTACCATAGGGGAGTTTCACTTCTCTAATTCTATTTGTGATTTAGGAGCATCAATAAATGTGATGTCGCACTCTGTATTATCTTCTTTACAGGTTGGTGAGTTGAATCCGACGAGAGTAGTGGTGCAACTGGCGATTAGATCTACAACATATCCAACAGGAGTCCTTGAGGATGTACTTGTCTGGGTAAGAGACATGATCTTCCTAGCATATTTCTACATGCTTAACATGGAGTGCAATCAGGTAAGTTCTCATTCTCCCATAATCTTACGTAAACCCTTCCTCAAAACTGCAAAAACTATCATAAATGTCAATGAGGGTACACTTTCCATGGAGTTTGGAGATGAAGTTTTGATATTTAATGTTAAGTATTCCATTAAGTACCCCTAATAGGATCAATTTTTATTTGTTATCTCCCATTTTGAACCACCAAATAAAAACCCCATGGAATTTTATTGTTCTATGCTTAGGGAAATTATGAGTATTAGTTCTAATTTCATGTCTAAGAGTACTTCCACACCTATTTATAATGAACAAGACTCTCTAAGATTTGATTTTGAAATGGATTCGTATTTTGATCTTGATCATGTGAACTCTGATTATGAAATGGCTATTGAGTATATGGATGTATTTGGTGCTTTATTCTCTGATTGTGATGATGTCTATTTTCATACTGATGTTCATTGTGCATATATGTTTGTTGCATCAATTTCTCCATCCATACACCACCCCCCCCCCTACACTGGAACTCAAGCCATTGCCACCAAATCTCAAATACTCATACTTGTTAAGTGGTGACAAATTACCTGTTATCATTGCTAACAATCTCCCTTTTGAACATGAAGAAAAACTTTTGAATCTTTTGAGGGAGAACATTAGGGAAATCGGGTGGACCTTGGATGACATATCAGGTATTAACCCCTCCATTTGCATGCATAGGATTCTCTTGGAGGATGAGGCTAAACCGGTGAGGCAACCGAAAAGGAGACTCAATCCAACCCTTCTGGAGGTTGTTAAAAAAGTGGTTGAAAAATTGATCGAGGTAGGTATAATCTATCCCATTTCAGATTCTCAGTGGGTAAGTCCAATTCAGGTTATGCCTAAGAAAAGTGGTGTTACTATTGTTAAAATAAATAAAGATGAGTTAGTTCCAATGAGGGTACAAAAAAGTTGGCGTGGGTGTATTGATTATAGGAAACTAAACCAGTCCACTTAGAAGGACCATTTCCCCCTCCCATTTATTGATCAAATGCTTAAGAGACTAGCTAGGAAAACACACTATTGTTTCTTGGATGGATTTTATCGATATTTTCAGGTTCCTATAGCTCCGGAGGATCAGGAGAAGACTACATTCACCTGTCCTTTTGGCGCATTTTTCTACCATAGGATGCCATTTGGACTTTGCAACGCCCCAGGTACCTTCCAGAGATATATGGTGAGTATTCTTTCTAATTTTATTGAGACCTACATGGAGGTATTTATGGATGATTTTACAGTGTATGGATCCTCATTTGATGAATGTCTAAATAGTTTGGGAAACATATTGAATCGTTGTATTGAGAAGAATCTGGTCCTGAACATTGAAAAGTGTCATTTCATGGTAGAGCATGGAATTCTATTAGGGCATGTAGTATCAAAACATGGTATAGGGGTTGATAGATCTAAGGTAGACATTATTCCATCCTTACCATATCCTTCATGTGTGCGTGATGGTAGATCTTTCCTAGGGCATGTAGAATTTTATCGGCGCTTCATCAAACATTTTAGTAAGATTGCTCATCCTATGTCACGATTACTTCAAAAGGATTTTGATTTTGTGTTTGATGATTCTTGCAGAACTTCCTTTGATGAGATAAAGAAGTGTCTAACCACTCCACCTATCATACATCCCCCACGGTGGGATATTACTTTTGAGCATATGTGTAACACCTCCAACTTCACGGTTGGAGCTGTCTTATCTCAGAGGGTGGAGGGACGTTCACATGTGATCTCTTATGCATTAAGGACACTGGATTCAGCCAAATCAAATTAAACAACCATGTAAAAGGAGTTTCTTGCAGTCATATTAGCTTTAGATAAATTCCGTTCATATTTATTGGGCTCTAAAGTAGTTGTTTTTTCTAACGATGAAGCTCTGAGGTACCTCTTGAAGAAGCTAGATGCAAAGCCCAGGCTGATCCGATGGATTCTCCTTCTTTAGGAATTTGATATTGAGATAAAGTACAATAAGGGGTTAGAAAACATGGTGGCGGACCACATGATAAGGCTTACTCACACACTAGAGGATGACACCTTGGACGAGGTATCACTTCGGGACACTTTCCCCGATGAGCATCTTTATTCCATCTCAGGTACACATCCTTGGTATGAATATTTAGTTAACTACCTTGTTGCCTCTGAAATCCCTACAAATTTAAAGAAACATCAAGTCCAAAAATTAAAGAGTGAGTCATGATTTTATGTTTGGGATGATCCATACTTATGGTGCATGTGTAGTGACCAAGTTATTAGGGGGTGTGTTCCTGATCATGAGTTTGAGTCTATTTTGAAATTATATCATACACTTGCATGTGGTGGACACTTTGGACACCAACGGACAGCTAGGAAAGTTTTGGACTCTGGATTATATTGGCCTAGTTTATTCCATGATGCTCATGTGTTTTGTAAGTCATGCTCTCGTTGCCAACACACTGAGAATATTTCTAGGAGACATGAGATGCCCCAACAACCCGTACTATTCTATGGTATTTTTGATGTGTGGGGCATTGATTTTATGGGTCCTTTTCCAAGTTCATATTGTTTCTTGTATATTTTGGTTGCTGTTGATTATGTGAGAAAATGGGTGGAGGCCAAGGCCACCAGGACTGTTGATTCTCATGTTGTTGTGGATTTTGTGAAGGCGCGGATTTTTTGTAGGTTTGGAGTACCAAAGGCTATCATCAGTGAAAAAGGGACACATTTATACAATCATAATCTTGCTTCCCTTCTTCGGAAGTATGGGGTAACACACAAAACATCAACACCATACCACCCCCAAACAAATGGCCAAGCTGAGGTTTCAAATAGTGAGTAGAAACAAATTTTGGAGAAAACTGTGCAACCAAATATGAAGGATTGGAGCAAGCACTTGGATGATGCATTGTGGGATTAAGGACAACATACAAGACCCCCAATGGTATGTCCCCATTTCGGATTGTTTTTGGGAAGGCGTGTCATCTCCTCGTGGAAGTTGAGCATCTGGCTTATTGGACTATAAATAAATGCAACATGGATTTGGTCCAAGATGGAATCCAAAGGAAGCTACAAATTCAAGAGCATGAGCAGATTATATTGTCTTCATATGAGAACTCAAGTCTCTACAAGGAAAGATCAAAATAAGCTCATGATAGAATGATCCAACAAAGGGAGTTTCATGTTGGAGAGAAAGTCCTTCTCTACAGTTCACGACTGAAGCTGATGCCTGGTAAGTTGTGTTCCAGATGGTTAGGTTCTTATATTGTATCTAATTTTTTCCTTATGGTGCATTGGAGATCACACAAAGGGAAACTGGAAGGATCTTTACAGTCAATGGGCAACGTTTGAAGATATACATTGAGGGACTTCTTACTAATGTAGTGGATTTTATCACATTGCATGACCCCATCATCACTTGAGCACATCAGGTTGTTCCTAATCCTTTCAATTTTATATTATTTGTCTTATTTAAAAATTCTGAATTTCATGTGCATATATCATCTCATGGGTTCACATTGAGGAAAATGTAATATTTTAAGTGTGGGTGAGGGAATCTTTTAGTTTAGTAATTTCAATTGTTTTCCTGTTTAAAAAAAACAAAAAAATTGTGTGTTTTTTAAATTTTGTGTGTTTATTTTTCATTTTTATTTCTGTTTTTGAAATTTTTGAGCTAAAATGATTCTCATCACAATTTTGAAATGCATATCAATGAGTGAAAAAAATTATTCTTTGAAACTAAGCTTAAATGAATGCTGAAATGACTTTGTTTCAAGTTCAAATATTTAGTAATTTCTTGAAAAGTACACTGAATTTTGAATCCCATGCCACATCTCACTATCTTTATATTTAAAATCACTTTCTTGTGAGGCTTCTGAACCATTATTTTCATATTCTTTACATTCACCTCACTTCTTGAGAGAACCAAACCATGCTTGATTTAACCAGAATTTCATTTATTTCTGTCAAAACTTGAGGGTTTGAGGTACTTATGTTTAAATGATTGAGGCATTTGTTTGGTATTAAAGCCGCTGTTTAGAAAAATACTTTTTTATAATGGCCTACCTTTAATATTTAATCAATGTATCCATTAGAATCCATGCACACCTATTAGGTTAGCCACATTACAATCCAATTTTCCCTATCCAACCAACTCTTGAAGTGAAATTTCATAATCTAGTTGAGCTTAAGTGTGGGGGAATCTATCTTGTGTTGTTCCACCACATTCTGTGATACTTTGGGTGGAAAATTAAATTCTGAAGAGATGTTTTTTCTACTGAAGAAATTCATTATATTAAAAGTTGTTCCTTTTCTGGAGCTTTCATGACAAGTGAAGTTGTGCCTTTTCTGGAGCTTCTAATTGAGGTGGAAAGATGTGCCCATCTGGAGCATTCAAGAAAATCGTGTTTGAGAAGATTGAAATTTTTTATGCTGAAATGATTATTAGTGTAAGCCTTTCATGACTTTTCATTGTGATGGAGCTGAATTGATACTATGGGGATTTAGGAGAAGACCATATTTAAGTGAAAATTAGATTAATGCAATTTTGCTTCAAAAAGAGTTAAGTCCTCTTCATTCATCCTTAGAATTTTTCACATCTAAATCCTACCAACCGAAAGCCACAGAACAACCCTGAAAAGTCCTCATGATAAACATATGTCCTTGACTCACATCGGTTAGCGATGTAGGAATCTATCCAGCCTATGGTGACCCTTGAATGAGTTTGGATGAGAAAGACATTGCAAGAAAATGACATTTGAGTGATAAGAGAGAATTCAAGTGAGATAAGTGTTTTGTGCATGGGAGGATAAAAAAGTGGAAATATATTGAATGATATAAATTAAGAACTTTAAATAATAGTTTTTTTGTGGCATTATATCTTTTTTTTCTTGGTTTGTAATTGTTTGATCTCAAGGATATGTGTTTTAAAATTGGTTTTGATTTGATATTGATGTTTACTTGACATGAGGTTTTGCCCAGGAGTGCAAAATGGTAAGTGTGGGGGAGTTGATAAAACACTATTTTGTTGAATATTTTATTGATAATAAATGATATAATTTCCTCACATTGTGTAAAATATGTTTATTTATAAAATATTTGGGATTTGATCATTCAGTTGAAAATTTGGTGAAAATTTCAGTTTTACACTTTATAGTGCACTGTAGTATTTTGAAACTAAATTTTTTTATATTTATTAGTTAAATTTTAAATTTTGTAACAGTGTTACTAACTTAATTTTATACAACTTTTATTCAGGATACTAGATCTAAAGAGTGCATTCATTTGTTTAAAATTGGTCATGAAATCAAAGTTGGGCTGGACTCGCCAAAATGGAGAAGCTTATGTATGTCGACCATAACTCCTTCATCTGGGCCTAGATTGAGCCCACATTTGGATAAGAGATATAGGACCCATATCCGCACATTTTATCCTCCTGGAAGGCCGGCCAATCCATGAGTTTTGGTGGTCAAATGGGCGGTTCAATTTGGCATAAAATATTTGGCCGAGATTCCCCATTCACACTTGAAACCACTTTGAACCTAGCCTCCCCACCACTCTATAAATTGGTGTTTTTCTCATTTGGTGGGGTTGGTACATGCATTGGGAAGTTGAGGGAAGAGGAGAAGTGGATCCACTCCAATTCTCCAACCATTTCAATAAGGGTATCTTATGAAGCAAGGATCCCTTCGACGAATCCTTCTTCTTCTCCTTCATGTTGTAATGATTTTGTTTGTGTAATAAACTTATTTGTTATTCTTTTGTTTCTTCTCTTTTATTTTGTTTTGTTTAAATTTCTTCTTCTCTTAATCTTCATATTTTGGTTATAATTCTTGAGTAGAATCGTTATTGGTTTATACTCATTATAAACCTTTGCACATGCAAAATTCTTCAACGGTGATTACACCACCCATGGAAGAGTAGTTGTTTTTAGTAATCAATCGACCACTATCCTTATTAATTTAATTATTTTGAATCAATGAGATACTGTAATTCACATAATATGATCCATGAATTGTGTTTTTAAATTACAATAAACTAAGAAAGAAATTGAAAAATTAATACAAAACACGTGAGGTCGATATTTTGTGTCAATTGTGAGAGCGCGATCTTAATCGGTAATACAAGACCACATAGGATAAATTTATAGAGTTAAAATATAATACCTAAACACAATTAATCCTAATTTCCAGAATGGATATGTTCTTTAATTAACCACTGACCATAATCTATCCTTATAACAACAATCAAAGCAGGGTTCTACGATTGCGTGTTCCGAAGCTAGCCTGGGGTTTAAGTAATTTCATCTTTGTGGTTAAGTTAACTCTTGTAGGGTTAGAGGGATAACAAATTAGGGGATCATAATTAAGTGGATATTGATTTAAATGATAATGATTAATAATTGAATGAAGATTTAGAGTTATATTGATTACGCCTTTTAAAATAGATTTCTAAAAAAACATCTTCTTGTTGTGTCATTTTAATCGAAATTCATTTCAAAACTAAAAACAAAAAAATATACAATCGTATTCCAGCAAACTTATTCTAGATTCATAAAATATAAAAAAACACAATCCTTTAATGTAGTGTTTTTATTCTATTCTATTTAATTTTTTTAGAATACCTTTAATAAGTTTTTAAATTCACTTCCTCCTTTGAGAGATGACCTTGGTCAGCCACTCTGTTGCACCTAAGTACCCCAAAATCACACTAATCATTTGAGGGCACCCACGACAGTGCTCTTTCAAATTGGCGCTGTTTCCGGGGAGGCAAGTAATTTATTCAACCATTTAGAGGTATTTCTTTTATTTTTCATTTTATTATTTTCTTCACCTCTTTCTTTCATCTTTCCCCTTTCTTAAGTTTTCATTTTTTTCATCCTCTTATTTTCTTTTTGGACCATCAACTCAAACTTCTCATTTTTATTTTACTATGGTCCACTTTCTTTCCTTTCATTTTTATTTGATTTTTGACACGAACTAATCCCGAAGATATCTTAGATCTTGACCCTGACATTGAACTTAGCCTTAGGGATCGAATCAGAAATTCTCAGTCTATAGGAAGTTTCAATATTCTACCAATTGGTGAATTACTCTCTTATGAAAACATTGAAATTGGAATTTATTCAAATTCAAACATAAAAGAAGAACCAATGGATGAAAATATTTGAAATTAACTTAATAGAACCATTCAAGAATTGGATTCACCAGATATTAACTATCAACCAAATTGTATTGCATACCCAAATCTTGAATCGGACTTTGAATTGAAATCTGGATTAATTCACCTTCTTCCAAAGTTTCATGGATTATCTGGTGAGGATCCCAACAAAAACCTTAAGGAATTTAATGTTGTTTTCTCAACTTTAAAACCAAGAAATGTTTTTTAATATCAAATTAAATTAAGATCATTCCCATTCTCACTTGATGGAGCTGCAAAAGATTGGATGTATTATTTGCAACCTGAAGAGGTAACATGTTGTAATGATTTGAAATGTATTTTCTTGAAAAGATTTTTTCCAGCATCAAGGACCACATCCATTCGAAAGGAGATATCAGGGATCAACCAAGCCAAAGGGGAGTCAATGTATGAGTACTGGGAGCGATTCAAGAAGTTGTGTGCAAGCTGTTCGCATCACCAAATCAGTGAGAAACTCCTCATCCAACACTTCTACGAAGGACTCACACCCATGGAGAGGAGCATGGTGGATGTTGTAGCTGGAGGAGCATTGGTGGACAAGACACCAGTAGCTCCATGTGCATTGATCGAAAAGATGTCCCAAAACTCCAAACAATTTGGCGATAGAGGTACACCACATGTCAGGGGAGTACATCAGGTAGGTCCTTTTCTTGAAATTCATTTGATTGATACCAATTTGGAAGAATTGATCACTATGGTGAGGCATATTGCTTTGGCTCAAAAGACATCCCAACCCCCTCCTTCAAGGCATTATGGAATTTACACTGAGACAAGCCACCCAACTGACTATTGCCCATGACTACAAGAGAGAGAGGATTTCCCAGCAGTATTCCCAGGGAGACCATTTCAGCAGCAACAACAACCATATCCCCAAAATAAGTTTGATTCATTTGCTCCAACATACAACCAAGGGTGTAAAGATCAACCGGACATGAGGTATGGCTCTGGAAAACATTAAAGGCCCCCCTTTTCAACAAAACTTCCAACAGCCTCCACCTTACCAGCAAGGATTCCAACAACACCAAAGGAGATTTGAATCTCAAGCATCATCAACCCAACAACAAGGGAATCCCCCACACATGGTAGATTCTAACACTGATGAACTTTTGAAGAAAATTGTTCTTAATCAGCAGAATGAACTGAAGAGTCAAGGTTCGTAGGTGAGGGAGTTGAAGACACAAATAAGCCAGATTGCCACCGCCCTAAATTAACTTGTGAGTAAGAATTTTGGAAATCTAACTTCCCAACCCACTCCAAATCCAAAGGGGAGTGTAAGTTTCATCACATTGAGAAGTGGGAAGCAAATGAACGATACATTAGTACCTACCATTCCACCGGGATTCACCTTAACTCCAGAGAATCCCAATTCCACATCAACTGACGAGCAACCCAAGGAGAAATATAAAGGTAATAAAAAGATTAATGATGTTCCTACTAAACCCCTTCCTTTTCCAAACAAGGTTGTTCAAAACAAGAAGATGGCTGAAGAAGCAATTCAAAAAGAGGTTTTGGACACATTCAAGCGTGTGGAGATCAGCATTCCTCTACTTGAAGCCATTAAACAAATCCCAAGGTATGACAAATTCTTAAAAGAACATTGTACCAATCGAAGAGGGCTCAAGGGAAATGAGAGGATCAACCTTGGAAGGAATGTCTCAGCACTCATTACATCAACTCTAGCAATTCCAACAAAGTGCAAGGATCCCGGGACATTCACCATCCCATGTATCATAGGGGAGTTTCACTTCTCTGATTCTCTTCGTGATTTAGGTGCTTCAATAAATGTGATGCCTCAATCTGTATTCTCTTCTTTACAGGTTGGTGAGTTGAAGTTGATGAGATTAGTGGTGCAACTAGTGAATAGAGCTACAACATATCCAGCGGGAGTCCTTGAGGATGTACTTGTCCGAGTAAGAGACAGATCTTCCCGGCAGATTTCTACGTGCTTAACATGGAGGGCGATCAGGTAAGTTCTCATGCTCCGATAATCTTAGGTAGACCCTTCCTCAAAACTGCAAAAACTATCATAAATGTCAATGAGGGTACACTTTCCATGGAGTTTGGAGATGAAGTTGTGATATTTAATGTTATGGATTCCATGAAGTACCCCTCAAAGGATCAATCTACATTTTTTATCTCCCATTTTGAACCACCAAATAAATACCCCATGGAATTTGATTATTCTATGCTTAGGGAAATTATGAGTATTGGTTCTAGTTTGATGTCTAAGAGTACTTCCACACCTGTTTCTAATGAAAAAGACTCTCTAAGATTTTATTTTGAAATGGATTCGTATTCTGAACTTGATCATGTGAACTCTGATTATAACATGGCTATTGAGTATGCTAATGGATTTGGTCCATTATTTTCTGATTGTGATGATTTCTATTCTGATACTGATGTTCATTGTGCAGATATGTCTATTGCATCAATTTCTCCATCCATACACCACCCCCCTACACTGGAACTCAATCCATTTCCACCAAATCTCAAATACTCATACTTGTTAAGTGGTGACAAATTACCTGTTATCATTGCTAACAATCTCCCATTTCAACATAAAGAAAAACTTTTGAATCTTTTGAGGAAGAACATCAAGGAAATTGGGTGGACCTTGGTTGACATATCAGGTATTAGCCCCTCCATTTTCATGCATAGGATTCTCTTGGAGGATGAGGCTAAACCGGTGAGGCAACCACAAAGGATACTCAATCCAACCCTTCTGGAGGTTGTTAAAAAAGAGGTTGAAAATTTTCTTGAGGCAGGTATAATCTATCCCATTTCAGATTCTCAGTGGGTAAGTCCTATTCATGTTGTACCTAAGAAAAGTGGTGTTACTATTGTTAAAAACAAGAAAGATGAGTTAGTTCCAATGAGGGTACAAAACAGTTGGCATGTGTGTATTGATTATAGGAAACGAAATCAGTCCACTCGCAAGGACCATTTCCCCCTCCCATTTATTGATCAAATGCTTGAGAGACTAGCTGGGAAAACACACTATTGTTTCTTGGATGGATTTTCTAGATATTTTCAGGTTCTTATAGCTCTGGAGGATCAGGAGAAGACTACATTCACCTATCCTTTTGGCACATTTGCCTACCAGACACTACTGGAAATATAGACAATACCAATGGTTCAAAATCATTGGTATAGGCTGGAAAACCGTTGGTATAAGATATACCAACGGTTTCCCAAACTGTAGGGAAGTAAGGCATTGGGAAAGCCCTTTACCAACGGTTTAAGGAAAACCATTGGTAAAAGGTGGTGGAAGTTTTAATTTCTCAACGATTCCTCTAAACCGTTGGCAAAAGGATTTACCAACGGTTTAAAACTGTTGGGAAATTCATATTTTTGAGCTTATACCAACGGTTTAAAACCATTGGTATAGCTTTTTACCAACGGTTTAGATAAACCGTTGGTATATATTCATATATTCTCAAAGCATACCAACGGTTCTAAACTGTTGGTATAGCTTTTTACCTACATTTTAGATAAACCGTTGGTATATATTCATATATGCTCAAAGTATACCAACGGTTCTAAACTGTTGGTATTGGGTATTTTTAAAAAAAAACTAGTAGCCTGCATACAACTTCCTCCCCTTGACACACCTGCATAAAAAACATCACAAATAACATCTAGAAATAGACTTCAAACACCACAAAAAACATTGGAAATAGCACAAAAAACACATAAAAACAACACTCTTCCAACCATGCCATGTACTACAATTCCCCATTTCAATCTTCATATGACAAAAACTCTTTCAATTAACCTATTTCAATTTATTGGGTTCACACATATCAGTTTTTTCTTACTCAAAAAGGTGATGATTATGATAGAAATTGGTGCATGAGGGGTATGTGTGATAAAGTGAATTAACAATGTGGTTAATATTTGTGCATCATCTAGAGTGATGCATGACTTTCATTGAATGTGATGTGGGGGGATGTCCAGAGAGGGGAGGGGGTTGTCGAGGAAGAGGGGAGGGCAGATTTCCAGGGAGCGAGTATGGGGGTCATGGAGAATGTGCAACAAGGATTTGTATTCAAATTATAGCAAATCATCACATGCATTTGATGAGCATGAGCTAATAAGCTTACCAAGTCATTCATATAGTTCAATACATACAAAAATGGAATAATCCCAAATAACATTGCATGATCAACGAAATAAAAATAGGCATGTGAAATCAACATGCCTAAATTTACGTATCATCCATGAGGTATAACATTTAATCAAATTGTAATAGAATTATACATAAGGCATACGAGTCTCATTTACTTGCATACACTGTGGTACAAAAGAAAAATGTTATTCATGTCCGGGGGGATGTCCAGGGTCCAAGGAGGAAAGTGGGGGATATTTAGGGTCCAGGAAGGGGGGTGGGGGATGTCCAGGGCTTTCCATTCACGTCACATTTGATTCAAGTATCGTTGTCCTTAAGTTTCAACAGAATTCGAATGCGTTTGGTCAGTTTGTTGTATGTCAGTTATTGATTTCACTTAAAATTAAGTCCATTTTTTACAAAACTGAGGAACTTTGAGTGGTGTCGGCGACACCGGGCCTTGGATTGAGGTAGGGTTGACTCGAAAATGTCACATATGATACATGGATCATTGTGCAAAAGTATCAACATAATCAGAAGACGTTAGATCGGTTTGGCGTATGTACGTAAAATATTATCCATTTTAAACAAAATACATACACATGGAATGATACCAGCCACAATGCGCTTCAGATTGAGCCAGGGTTCACTCATACACATCACATATAACCCATGGATCGTTTTCATAAAGTTTCAACACAATACGAAGGCGTTTGGTCAGTTTTCCGTACGTTAGTTGTTGATTTCACTTCAAAATAAGTCCATTTTGAACAAAAGAGAGGATGTTTGAGTGGTCCCGACCACACCGTGCCTCGGATAGAGGAGAATTTGACTCGTACACATCACATTTTACCCATGGATCGTTTTCCTTAAGTTTTAACATAATTCGAATGTGTTTGGTCGGTTTGTCGTATGTCAGTTTTTGATTTCACTTAAAATTAAGTCCATTTTTAACAAAAGAGAAGTACTTTGAGTGGTTTCAGCCACACCGGGCCTCAGATTGAAGTGGGGTTGACTCTTACACATCACATATGAGTCATGGATCGTTGTTAAAAAGTATAAACACAATCAGAAGCCGTTTGATTGGTTTCGCGTATGTACGTAAAATATTGTCAATTATAAACAAAATACATACACTTGGAGTGATACTGGCCACACCACACTTCATATTGAGCTGGGGTTGACTCTTACACATCACATATAACCCATTTATAGTTTTCCTAAAGTTTAAATACAATCCGAAGGCGTTTGGTTGGTTTCCCGTATGTTAGTTGTTGATTTCACTTAAAATAAGTCCATTTTGAACAGAAGAGAGGGAGTTTGAGTGGTCTCAGCCACACCACGCCTCAGATTCAGGCGAAGTTGACTCGTACACGTCAAATTTGACCCATGGATCATTTTCCTTAAGTTTCAATAGAACCTGAATGCATTTTTTTAGTTTGTCGTATGTAAATTGTTGATTTCACTTAAAATTAAGTCCATTTTTAACAAAACAGAGGCACTTTGAGTGGTGTCGGCCACACAGGGCCTCAGATTGATCCGGGATGGACTCGTACACATCACATATGAGTCATGGATCATTGTGCAAAAGTATCAACACAATCAGAAGACGTTTCATCAGTTTGACGTATGTACGTAAAATATTGTCCATTTTAAACAAAAGAGGGACAGTTTGGGTGGTTCCATCCCCACCGCGCCTCGGATTGAGGCGGGGTTGACTCGTACAAGTCACATATGACCCATGGATCATTTTACTAACGTTTCAACAGATTTGGAATGCATTTGGTCAGTTATTCCTATGCCAATTGTTGTTTTCACTTAAAATTAAAGTCATTTTGAACAAAAGAGAGACATTTTGAATGGTACCATCCACACAGCACCTCGGATTAAGGCAGGGTTGACTCATACACGTCACATATGACCCATGGATCGTTTTCCTCTATTATCAATAGAATCCAAATGCGTTTGGTCGGTTTACCGTATGTCAGTTGTTGATTTCACTTAAAATTAAGTCCATTTTTAACAAAACAGAGGCATTTTGAGTGGTTTCGGCCACAGTGAGCCTCGTATTGATGCATGGTTTACTCGTAAATGTCGAATTTGACTCATGGATCGTTTTACTTAAGTTTAAATCTAATATGAATGTGTTTGGTCGGTTTGTCGTATGTCAGTTGTTGATTCCACTTAAAATTAAGTCCAATTTTAACAAAACAGAGGCACTTTGAGTGGTGTCGGCCACACCGGTCCTCGAATTGAGGAAGGGTTAACTCGTACACATAACATATGAGTCATGGATCATTTTTCCAAAGTATCAACACAATCATAATCCGTTTGATTGTTTTGGCGTATGTACCTAAAATATTGTCCATTTTAAACAAAAGAGGGACAGTTTGGGTGGTTCTGG
This sequence comes from Viscum album, assembly GCA_963277665.1. NCBI lineage: Eukaryota > Viridiplantae > Streptophyta > Magnoliopsida > Santalales > Viscaceae > Viscum > Viscum album. Next base: position 117,471,447 of record OY728155.1, on the reverse strand, counting down.
CCACATCGTGCCTTGGATTGAGCCGGGGTTGACTCATACACGTCACATATGACCCATGGATCATTTTCCTAAAGTTTCAATAGATTTGGAACGCATTTGGTCAGTTTTCTGTATGCCAGTTGTTGTTTTCACTTAAAATTAAAGTCATTTTGAACAAAAAAGATACATTTTGAATGGTACCATCCACACTGTGCCTCGGATTGAGGCGGGGTTGACTCATACACGTCACATATGACCCATGTATCGGTGTCCTATAGTATCAATAGAATAATAATGTTTTTGGTTGGTTTACCGTATGTCAGTTGTTGATTTCACTTACAATTAAGTCCATTTTTAACAAAACAGAGGAATTTTGAGTGGTGTCGGCCACACCGAGCCTCGTATTGAGGCGGGGTTGACTCATACATGTCACATTCGGGGGTTGTCCAGGGTGCTATCTGGGGTCCAGGGAGGAGGGTGGGGTGGATGTCCGGGGGGCTGTCTGGGGACCGAGGAGGAGCGTCGGGGGTTGTCCGGGGTCCAGGGAGGAGGGTGAGGGGGGTTGTATGGGGGGGTGTTCGGGGGGCTGTCTGGGGACCATGGAGGAGGGTGGAGGGGCTATTTGAGGGGTTGTCTGGGGGGTAGTCAGGGGACCAAAGAGGAGGGTGGGGGTATGTCGGGGGGGATGTCGGGGGTCCAGGGAGGAGGATGACATGTTAGTGGGAGGGGAAGGGTCTAATCAGGTACGCAGAGATGCTCGTCTACCTCTGGTATGAACCTCCCTCATAACATCGACCTAATAACTGAAATAATGGAATAATTAAAAGTGAACATACTTATGTACCTATAAAATCTACAAATAGACAGCACATAGCCGCATCATGTCATAAAAAATAACACCAAGGATCAGACAAAATAGAATCAGTCATGCAGAGTAATGACAAGTGCACATACAGATCAGAAGCAGCTAAAACATTGTTGCATACATGCCATGTTTAATTCCTTAAAGAAAGTAAAAAAAGAAAAATGATGAAACTCTAGAACATGGGTTGCCTCCCAGGAAGCGCTAAGTTTTACGTCTTCATCCAGATGGATGGAGACTGGTCAATCGTCTTGGTCCATCAGCTCAGAACTCCTATGCCTCTTACAAGAACTAGTGGCCGTGTCAACAAGCTCACAGAGATGCTTAGTGGGATTGATCACTTCAGGAGTGTAGAGGGAGTGAATCTGGTGTGTAAGTAAATGAATCTAGTGCTCTTCATCATCCAGACACTTAGTGGGACTGATCACTTAAGGAGGGTAGCGGGCGTGAATCTGGTGTGGATGTAAGAGAATCTGGCGCTCGTCATCAGCCAAACGTTGAGTCACCCATCGTATGAGGTCATATGGAGACAGGACGTGCACATAGATGATCATGGAAGAGGCAGACAAGATAGACATTGTTGGTTAAGCTGCATCCACAAATAGATTCATTTTTATATATTAGAACCTTTATAAATGTTTGTCCCATTTTTACGGACAATTAATGTGTGAAAATTGTGAAAAATAACTTATCGGATATATAAAAATGGATTTACTCATGGACATGATGCATAATATCTCAAATATTCTTCATTGGATCCCAATTTGAAATTTTGATCCATTATCAAATGTCTTATATCAATTTATTTTTATTTGGATCCTTAAGGTTGAGCGCTTTTTGTAAAATCTAGAAAATTGAGGATAGACTAGTGACTTGGCATACAATTGGATGCTATGTGGTGAAAACCACATTATAAGCATTGTTTAGGATACTATTGAGGTGGTTTGAGGATCAAATCTATCTTTTTAGAGAAAATCCAGCATGTCCAAGTTTGGTGGTCAAAGTTTTTGAAGTGGGGGGTATTTGGTGGTTGAGGAGGGGGTTAGGGGGATGTCCAAGGTCTAGGAGGAGGGTGGGGAGCTGTCCAGGGTCCAGGAAGGAGGTGGGGGGCTGTCCAGGGTCAAGGAGAGGGGAGAAGGGGTTGTCTATGGTCCAGGAATGGTGGGGTTGTCCAGGGTCCATCGAGGAGTTGGGCTATCCAGGGTCCAGGGTGGAGGTTGGGGGGCTTCCTAGGGTCCATGAATGAGGGGGGACTATACAAGGTCCTGGGAGGAGGGTGGAGGGGGGTTTTCCAGGGTCCAGGAGGGGGGCTATCTAAGTTTCAGGAAATAGGGGGGCAGTTTGTCCAAGTTCCAGGAGGGGGGACTGTCCAGGGTCCAAGAGGGGGGTGTCCAGGGTCCATGAGGAGTGGGGGCTCTGTTAAAGGGTGGAAATCCCCAAATAATTCATTTAAAATTAACTAAACTTAATCCAAAAAACATCACAATTCCAATCCATCACCCAACCAACATCCAATTCATCCTCAATATCACTAACTTTCGCATGCCATAAACAACACAAACTAGTTTATACCAAATTAAAATAGAAAAAAACAATAGATGCAAAACATTAAAACTAAGGTAGTACTTACAGATTTAGAGTATAGAACTACAAAATTGTTTTATTTAAGACGGATCTATGAGTGGAACTAGTTTCTGAGTCTTTGTATAGAGATATCCCTCACGTTTAGGTCAAATCAAAATAGAAAATAAAAAAATAGATAAAGAACATTATAACTGAGGTAGAACATACAGATTTGAAGTGTAGAACAGAAAAATTGATTGATTTAAGAGGATGGATGGAGTTTCGGAGACTGGGTAACGAGAGAGTGTCGGGAGAGATTCAATTTCAGGGCTACAGTCGGGCGAATAGAGAATTGGGGGAGAGTTCGTGGTTCTATGTATTTGGAGGAACTTTTCCCCAATGGTTTTTTAAAACTATTGGGAAAACTATGATTTACCAACGGTTCACTAAAACTGTTGGTAAAGGTGGTTGAATTGGGAGATATCCCAACGGTTTTATCAAACTGTTGGGAAAAATGGGTTCTATTGGGAGATATCCCAACGGTTTGATAAAACCATTGGAAAAATGGTGTGTAATCCACATATACCAACGGTTTTCTATAACCGTTTGCATCAAAGAGTTGGTATAGCCCTCCATTACAGTAGTGGGATGATTCCATTTGGACTTTGCAACAACCCAGGTACCTTCCAGAGATGCATGGTGAGTATTTTTTCTCATTTTATTGAGACCTGCATTGATGTATTTATGGATGATTTTACAGTGTATGGATCCTCATTTGATGAATGTCTAAATAGTTTGGGAAAGGTATTGAATCATTGTATTGAGAAGAATCTGGTCCTGAACTTTGAAAAGTGTCATTTCATGGTAGAGCATGGAATTTTCTTAGGGCATGTAGTGTCAAAACATGGGATAGAGGTTGATAGGTCTAAGGTAGACATTAGTTCATCCTTACCCTATCCTTCATGTGTGCGTGATGTTAGATCTTTCCTAGGGAATGCAGGATTTTATCGGCGCTTCATCAAAGATTTTAGTAAGATTGCTCTTCCTATGTCACGATTACTTCAAAAGGATTCTGATTTTGTGTTTGATGATTCTTGCAGAACTTCCTTTGATGAGATAAAGAAGTGTTTGACCACTCCACCTATCATACATCCCCCCACGGTGGGAGATTCCTTTTGAGCTTATGTGTGATGCCTCAAACTTCACGGTTGGAGCTGTCTTATCTCAGAGGGTGGAGGGACGTTCACATGTGATCACCTATACATAGAGGACACTGGATTCAGCCCAATCAAATTAAATAACCACGGAAAAAGAGTTTCTTGCAGTCATATTTGATTTAGATAAATTCCATTCATATTTATTGGGATATAAAGTAGTTGTTTTTTCTGACCATGAAGCTCTGAGGTACCTCTTGAAGAAGCTAGATGCAAAGCCCAGGCTAATCCGATGGATGCTCCTTCTTCAGGAATTTGATATTGAGATAAAGGACAAGAAGGGGTCAGAAAACATGGTGGCAGACCACATGAGTAGGCTTACTCACACACTAGAGGATGACACCTTGGACCAGGTATTACTTCCGAACACTTTCCCCGATGAGCATCTTTATTCCATCTCAGGTACGCATCCTTGGTATGCAGATTTAGTTAACTACCTTGTTGCATCTGAAATCCCTGCAAATTTAAAGAAACATCAAGTCCAAAAATTAATGAGTGAGTCATGATTTTATGTTTGGGATGATTCATACTTATGGTGCATGTGTAGTGACCAAGTTATTAGGAGGTGTGTTCCTGATCATGAGTTTGAGCCTGTTTTGCAATTCTATCATACACTTGCATGTGGTGGACACTTTGGACCCCAACGGACAACTAGGAATGATTTGGACTCTGGATTATATTGACCTAGTTTATTCCATGATGCCCATGTGTTTTGTAAGTCATGCTCTCGTTGCCAACACACTGGGAATATTTCTAGGAGACATGAGATGCCCCAACAACCCATACTATTCTGTGAGATTTTATATGTGTGGGGAATTGATTTTATGGGTTCTTTTCCAAGTTCATATGATTTCTTGTATATTTTGGTTATTGTTGATTATGTGAGAAAATGGGTGGAGGCCAAGGCCACCAGGACTGATGATTCTCATGTTGTTGTGGATTTTTTGAATGCACAGATTTTTTGTAGGTTTGGAGTACCAAAGGCTATCATCAGTGACCAAGGGACACATTTCTGCAATCAGAATCTTTCTTCCCTTCATTGGAATTATGGGGTAACACACAAAACATCAACACCATACCACCCCCAAACAAATTTCCAAGATGAGGTTTCAAATCATGAGTCAAAACAAATTTTGGAGAAAACTGTGCAACCAAATAGGAAGGTTTGGAGCAAGAACTTGGATGATGCATTGTGGGCTTATTGGACAACATATAAGACCCCCATTGTTATGTCCCCATTTCGGATTTTTTTTGGGAAGGCGTGTCATCTCCCCGTGGAAGTTGAGCATCGGTCTTATTGGGCTATAAAGAAAAGCAACATGGATTTGGTCCAAGCTGGAATCCAAAGGAAGCTGTAAATTCAAGGGCTTGAGGAGATTAGATTGTCTTCATATGAGAACTCAAGGATCTACAAGGAAAGATCAAAAGCAGCCCGTGATATAATGATCAAACAAACGGAGTTTCATGTTGGAGATAAAGTCCTTCTCTACAGTTCGTGACTGAAGATAATGCCTGGTAAGTTGCGTTCCAGATGGTTAGGTCCTTATATTGTATCTAATGTTTTTCCTTATGGTGCAGTGGAGATCACACAAGAGGAAACTGTAAGGAGCTTTACAGTCAATGGGAAACGTTTGAAGAGATACATTAAGGGACTTCCTACTAATGTCGTGGATTTTATCACACTGCATGACCCCATCATCACTTGAGCACATCAGGCTGTTCCTAACCTTTTCAATTTTATATTATTTTTCCTATTTAAAAATTATTCATTTCATGTGCATATATCATCTCATGGGTTCACATTGAGGACAATGCAATATTTTAAGTGTGAGGGAGGGAACCTTTTAGTTTAGTAATTTCAATTTTTTTTCAATTTAAAAAAAACAAAAAAAAATTGTGTGTTTTTCAAATTTTGTGTCTTTATTTTTCATTTTTATTTGTGTTTTTGAAATTTTTGAGCTGAAATGATTCTCATCACAATTTTGAAATGCATATCAATGAGTGAAAAAATTTATCCCTTGAAATTAAGCTTAAATGAATGCTAAAATGACTTTGTTTCAAGTTCAAATATTTAGTAATTTCATGAAACGTACACTGAATTTTGAATCCCATGCCACATATCACTGTCTTTATATTTGAAATCACTTTCCTGTGAGGCTTCTGAACCATTATTTTGATATTATTTAAATTCACCTCACTTCTTGAGATAACCAAACCATGCTTGATTTAACCAGAATTTGATTTATTTCTGTCAAAACATGAGGGTTTGAGGTACTTATGTTTAAATGATTGAGGCATTTGTTTGGTATTAAATCCCCTATTTCAAAGAATCCTTTTTTATAATGGCCTACCTTGAATATTTAGTCCTTGTATCCCTTATAAGCCATGCACAGCCTATTAGGTTTGCCACATTACAAGCCAATTTTCCCTATCCAACCAACTCTTGAAGTGAAATTTCATAATATAGTTGAGCTTAAGTGTGGGGGAATCTATCTTGTGTTGTGCCACCACATTCTGTGATACTTTGGGTGGAAAATTAAATTTTTAAGAGATGTGTTTTCTACTTAAGAAAGTCATTATATTGAAATTTTTTCCTTTTCTGTAGCTTTCATGACAAAGTGAAGCTATGCCTTTTCTGGAGCTTCTAATTGAGGTGGAAAGTTGTGCCCATCTGGAGCTTTCAAGAAAATCATGTTTGAGAAGATTGAAATTTTTGATGCTGAAATGATGAATGGTGTAAACCTTTCATGACTTTTCATGGTGATGGAGCTGAATTGATACTATGAGGATTGAGGAGAAGACCATATTTAAGTGAAAATTAGATTAATGCAATTTTGCTTCAAAAAGAGTCAAGACCTCCTCATTCAGCCTCAGAATTTTTCACATCTAAATCCTACCAACCAAAAGCCACAGAACAAACCTGAAAAGTCCTCATGATAAACATATTTCCTTCACTCACATCAGGTAGCGATGTAGGAATCTATCAAGCCTATGGTGACCCTTGTATGAGTTTGGATGATAAAGACATTGCAAAAAAAATGACATTTGACTGATAAGAGAAAATTCAAGTGAGGTAAGTGTTTTATGCATGGGAGGATAAAAAAGTGGAAATATATTGAATGATATAAATGAAGAACTTGAAATAATGGTTTTTTATGAGGCATTATATCTTTTGTTTCTTGGTTTTTAATTTTTTGATCTCAAGGATATGTGTTTTAAAATTGGTTTTGATTTGATATTGAGGTTTACTTGACATGAGGTTTTGCCCAGGAGTGCAAAAGGTTAAGTGTGGGGGAGTCGATAAAACACTATTTTGTTGAATATTTTATTGATAATAAAATATATAATTTTCTCACATTGTGTTAAATATGTTTATTTATAAAATATTTTGTATTTGATCATTCATTTGAAAATTTGGTGAAAATTCCAGTTTTACCCTTTATAGTGCACTGTAGTATTTTGAAGATAAATATTTTCATATTTATTATTTGAATTTTAAATTTTGTAACAGTTTTCCTAACTTAATTTTATACAACCTGTATTCAGTACACTAGAGCTAAAGAGTGCATTCAGTTGTTGAAAATTGGTCATGAAGGCAAAGTTGGGCTGGACTCGCCAGAATGGAGAATCTTCTATATGGTGACCATAACTCCTTCTTATAGGCCTGGATTGAGCCCCAATTTGGATAGGAGATATAGGATCCATATACTCACATTTTATCCTTCTGGAAGGCCGGAAAATTCACGCGTTTTTGTGGTCAAAAGGGCGGTTCAATTTGGAATAAAATATTTGTCCGAGATTCCTCATTCACACATGAAACCACTTTGAACCTAGCCTCCCAACCACTCTATAAATTGGTGTTTTTCTTATTTTTTGGGGTTGGGACGTGCATTGGTAAGTTTAGGGAATAGGATAAGTGGATCCACTCCAATTATCCAACCATTTAAATAAGGGTATCTCTTGAATCAAGGATTCGACGAAGCCTTCTTCTTCTCCTTCATGTTGTAATGATTTTGTTTGTGTAATAAACTTCTTGGTTCTTCTTTTATTTCTTATCTTTTCTTCTGTTTTGTTTAAATTTATTCTTCCCTTAATCTTCCTATTTGGGATGGAATTCTTGAGTAGAAGCGTTATTGGGCTATACTCATTATAAACCTTTGCACATGCAAAATGCTTCTACGATGATTACGCCACCCATGGAAGAGTAGTTCTTTTTAGTAATCGATCGACCTCTATCCTTCTTCATTTAATTATTTTGAATCAATGAGATAATGCAATTAACATAATATGATCCATGAATTGTGTTTTTAAATTACAAGAAATGAAGAAATCAATTGAACAATTAATACAAAACACACGAGGTCGAGATTTTGTGTAAATTGTGAGAGCACGATCTTAATCGGTAATACAAGACCACAAGGGATAAATTTGTAGAGTTCAAATATAATCTCTAAACACAATTCATCATCATTTCCAGAATGTATATGTGCTCTAATTAACCACTGACCATAAGCTATTCTTAGAACAACAATCAAAGCAGGGTGCGGCGATTGCGTGTTCCGAAGCTAGCCTAGGGTTTAAGTAATTTCATCTTTGTGGTTAAGTTAACTCTCATAGTGTTTGAGGGATAACAAATTAGGGGATCATATTTAAGTGGATATTGATTTAAATGATAATTATTAATAAGTTAATGAATAGGTAGAGTTAGATTGATTACGCCTTTTAAAATAGATTTCTAAAAAAACATCTTCTTGTTGTGTCATTTTAATCGAAATTCATTTCAAAACTAAAAACATAAAAATATACAATATTCTTCTAGAAAAATTCTTCTAGATTCATAAACTATAAAAACCCACAATCATTTAAAGTAGTGTTTTTATTCTAGTATATTTTATTTTTTTTATAATACCTTTAATAAGTTGTTAAATTGACTTCCTGCTTTGAGAGACGACCTTAGTCAGCCACTTTGCTGCACCTAAGTACCCCAAAATCACACTAATCATTTGAGGGTTCCCACGACAGCGCTCTTTCAAATTGGAGTCGTTGTCGAGGAGGAAAGTACTTTATTCAACCATTTATAGGTATTTCTTTTATTTTTCATTTTATTATTTTTTTCACCTCTCTCTTTCATCTTTCCCCTTTCTTAAGTTTTCATTTTTTTTCATCCTCTTCTTTTCTTTTTGGACCATCAACTCAAACTTCTCATTTTTATTTTACTATGGTCCAATTTCTTTCTTTTCATTTTTATTTGATTTATGACACGATCTAATCCTGAAGACCTCTTAGATCTTGACCCTGATATTGAACGTAGCCTTAGGGCTCGAATCAGACATTCTCAGTTTACGGAAAGTTTCAATATTCAACCAGTTGGTGAATTCCTCTCTTCCGGAAACATTGAAATTGGAATATATTCAAATTCAAACATAAAAGAAGAACCAATGGCTGAAAATAATGGAAATTAACTTAATATAACCATTTGAGAATTGGCTGCATCAGATATTAACTATTAACCAAATTGTATTGCATACCCAAATCTCGAATCGGACTTTGATTTGAAATCTGGAGTAATTCACCTTCTTCTAAAGTTTCATGGATTATCTGGTGAGGATCCCAACAAACACCTTAAGGAATTTAATGTGGTTTTCTCAAATTTAAAACCAAGAAATTTTTTTGAAGATCAAATTGAATTAAGAGCATTCCCATTCTCACTTGACGGAGCTGCAAAAGATTGGATGTATTATTTGCAACCTGAAGAGGTAACATGTCGGAATGATTTGAAATGTCTTTTCATGCAAAGATTTTTTCCAGCATCAAGGACCACATCCATTCAAAAGGAGATATAATGGATCAAGAAAGCCCAAGGGGGTCAATGTATGAGTACTGGGAGCGATTCAAGAAGTTGTACGCTAGTTTTCCGCATCACCAAATCCGTGAGCAACTCCTAATCCAATACTTCTATGAAGGACTCACACCCATGGAGAAGAGCATGGTGGATGCTGCAGCTGGAGGAGCATTGGTGGACAAGACACCAGTAGCTGCACATGCATTGATCGACAAGATGTCCCAAAACTCCCAAAAATTTGGCGATAGAGGTACACCATATGTTAGGGGAGTACATCATGTAAGTCCTTCTCTTGAAAGTCATTTGATTGATAGCAATTTGGAAAAATTGACCACTATGGTGAGGCAGATTTCCTTGGCTCAAAATACATCTCAACCCACTCCTTCAAGTCCTTGTGGCATTTTCACTGAGACAAGCCACCCAACTGACTGTTGCCCACAACTACAAGAGACAGAGGATTGCGCAGCAGTATTCCCAAGGATACCATTTCAGCAGCAACAACAACCATATCCCCAAAAAATGTTTTATTCATTTTCTCCAACATACAACCAAGGGTGGAAAGATCAACTGGAAATGAGGTATGGCTCTGGAAAACAACAGAGGCCCCCTTTTCAACAAAACTTCCAGCAGCCTCCACCTTACCAGCAGGTATTCCAACAACCCCAAAGGAGATTTGAATCTCAAGCATCATCAAGCCAACAACAAGGGAATCCCACACCCAAGGTAGATTCTAACACTGATGACCTTTTGAATCAAAATTTTCTTAATCAATAGAATGAACTGAAGAGTCAAGGTTCGGAGTTGAGAGAGTTGAAGACTCAAATGAGCCAAATTGCCACCGCCCTCCATGAACTTGTGAGTAAGAATTATGGAAATCTAACTTCCCAACCCACTCCAAATCCAAAGGGGAATGTCAGTGCCATCACATTGAGAAGTGGGAAGCAAATGAACGATACATCTGTACCTACCATTCCACCTGGATTCACCTCAACTCTAGAGAAGCCCAATTCCACATCAACTGACGAGAAACCCAAGAATAAAGATAAAGGTAAGCAAAATATTAATGATGTTCCTCCTAAACCCCTTACTTTTCCAAATAGGGTTGTTCAAACCAAGAATATGGCTGAAGAAGAAATGAAAAAGAAGGTTTTGGACACATTCAAGCGTGTGGAGATCAACATTACTCTACTTTAAGCCATTAAACAAATCCAAAGGTATGCCAAATTCTTAAAATAACTCTATACCAATCGAAGAGGGCTCAAGGGAAACGAGAGGATCAACCTTGGAAGGAATGTATCAACACTCATTACACCAACTCTAGCAATGCCAACAAAGTGCAAGGATCCTGGGACATTCACCATCCCATGTACCATAGGGGAGTTTCACTTCTCTGATTCTCTTTGTGATTTAGGAGCTTCAATAAATGTGATGCCTCACTCTGTATTCTCTTCTTTACAGGTTGGTGAGTTGAAGCTGGCGAGAGTAGTGGTGCAACTGGTGAATAGAGCTACAACATATCTAGTGGGAGTCCTTGAGGATGTACTTGTCCAAGTAAGAGACATGATCTTCCCAGCATATTTCTACGTGCTTAACATGGAGGGCGATCAGGTAATCTCTCATGCTCCCATAATCTTAGGTAGACCCTTCCTCAAAACTGCAAAAACTATCATAAATGTCAATGAGGGTACACTTTCCATGGAGTTTGGAAATTAAGTTGTGATATTTAATGTTATGGATTCCATGAAGAACCCCTCAGAGGATCAATCTTCATTTGTTATCTCCCATTTTGAACCACCAAATAAAAACCCCATGGAATTTGATTGTTCTATACATAGGGAAATTATGAGTATTGGTTCTAGTTTGATGTCTAAGAGTACTTCCACACCTGTTTATAATGAAACAGACTCTCTAAGATTTGATTTTGAAATGGATTCGTATTCCGATCTTGATCATTTGAACTCTGATTATAACATGGATATTGAGTATGCTGATGGATTTGGTGATTTATTCTCTTATTGTGATGATTTCTATTCTGATACTGATGTTCATTGTGAAGATATGTCTGTTGCATCAATTTCTCCATCCATACACCACCCCCCTACACTGGAAGTCAATCCATTGCCACCAAATCTCAAATACTCATACTTGTTAAGTGGTGACAAATTAACTGTTATCATTGGTAACAATCTCCCTTTTGAACATGAATAAAAACTTTTGAATCTTTTGAGGGATAACATCAGGGCAATCGGGTGGACCTTGGCTGACATATCAGGTATTAGCCCCTCTATTTTCATGCATATGATTCTCTTGGAGGATGAGGCTAAATCAGTGAGGCAACCACAAAGTAGACTCAATACAACCCTTCTAGAGGTCGTTAAAAAAGAGGTTGAAAAATTTCTCGAGGTAGGTATAATCTATCCCATTTCAGATTCTCAGTGGGTAAGTAAAATTCAGGTTGTGCCTAAGAAAAGTGGTGTTACTGTTGTTAAAAACAAGAAAGATGAGTTAGTTCCAATGAGGGTACAAAACAGTTGGCATGTGTGTATTGATTAAAGGAAACTAAATCAGTCCACTCCCAAGGACCATTTCCCCCTCCCATTTATTGATCAAATTCTTGAGAGACTAGCTGTGAAAACACACTATTGTTTCTTGGATGCATTTTCTAGATATTTTCAGGTTCTTATAGCTCCTGAGGATCAGGAGAAGACTACATTCACCTGTCCTTTTGGCACATTTTCCTACCGGAGGATGCCATTTGGACTTTGCAACGCCCTAGGTACCTTCCAGAGATGCATGGTGAGTATTTTTTCTGATTTTATTGAGACCTTCATGGAGGTATTTATGGATGATTTTACTGTGTATGGATCCTCATTTGATGAATGTCTAAATAGTTTGGTAAAGGTATTGAATATTTTTATTGAGAATAATCTGGTCCTGAACTTTGAAAAGTGTCATTTCATGGTAGAGCATGGAATTTTCTTAGGGCATGTAGTGTCAAAACATGGGATAGAGATTTATAGATCTAAGTTAGACATTATTTCATCCTTACCATATCCTTCATGTGTACATGATGTTAGATCTTTCCTAGGGAATGCATTATTTTATCAGCGCTTCATCAATGATTTAAGTAATATTTCTCTTCCTGTGTCATGATTACTTCAAAAGGATTATGATTTTGTGTTTGATGATTCTTTCAGAACTTCCTTTGATTAGATAAATTAGTGCATGCCCACTCCACCTATCATACAGCCCCCATGGTGGAAGATTCCTTTTGAGCTTATGTGTGATGCCTCCAACTTCGCGGTTGGATCTATCTTATCTCAGAGGGTGGAGGGACGTTCACATGTGATCGCCTATGCATCGAGGACACTGGATTCATCCCAATAAAATTAAACAACCACAGAAAAGGAGTTTCTTGCAGTCATATTTTCTTTAGATAAATTCCGTTCATATTTATTGGGCTCTAAAGTAGTTTTTTTTTCTGACCATGAAGCTCTGAGGTACCTCTTGAAGAAGCTAGATGCAAAGCCCATGCTGATCCGATGGATTCTCCTTCTTCAGGAATTTGATATTGAGATAAAGGACAAGAAGGGGTCATAAAACATGGTGGTGGACCACATGAGTAGGCTTACTCACACACTAGAGGATGACACCTTGGACCATGTATCACTTCGGGACACTTTCCCCGATGAGCATCTTTATTCCATCTCAGGTACGCATCCTTGGTATGCAGATTTAGTTAACTACCTTGTTTCCTCTGAAATCCTTGCAAATTTAAAGAAACATCAAGTCCAAAAATTAAAGAGTGAGTCATGATTTTATGTTTGGGATGATCCATACTTATGGCACATGTGTAGTGGCCAAGTTATTAGGAGGTGTGTTCCTGATCATGAGTTTGAGTCTAGTTTGCAATTCTATCGTACACTTGCATGTGGTGGACACTTTGGACCCCAACGGACAGCTAGGAAAGTTTTGAACTCTGGATTATATTGACCTAGTTTATTCCATGATGCCCATGTGTTTTGTAAGTCATGCTCTCGTTGCCAACACACTGGGAATATTTATAGGATACATGAGATGCCCCAACAACCCATACTATTCTGTGAGATTTTTGATGTGTGGGGCATTGATTTTATGGGTCCTTTCCCAAGTTCATATGGTTTCTTGTATATTTTGGTTGTTGTTGATTATGTGAGGAAATGGATGGAGGTCAAGGCCACCAGGACTGATGATTCTCATGTTGTTGTGGATTTTGTGAAGGAACAGATTTTTTGCAGGTTTGGAGTACCAAAGGCTATCATCAGTGACCAAGGGACACATTTCTGAAATCAGAATCTTGCTTCCCTTCTTCAGAATTATGGGGTAACAGACAAAACATCAACACCATACCACCCCCAAACAAATGTCCAAGTTGAGGTTTCAAATCGTGAGTTGAAACAAATTTTGGAGAAAACTGTGCAACCAAATAAGACGGATTGGAGCAAGCCCTTGGATGATGCATTGTGTGATTATAGGACAACATACAAGACCCCTATTGGTATGTCCCCATTTCGTATTTTTTTTGGGAAGGCATGTCATCTCCCCGTGGAAGTTGAGCATCAGGCTTAGTGGTCTATAAATAAATGCAACATGGATTTGGTCCAAGCTAGAATCCAAAGGACGCTGCAAATTCAAGAGCTTGAGGAGATTTGATTGTCTTCATATGAGAACTCAAGGCTCTACAGGGAAAGATCAAAAGCATCTCATGATATAATGATCCAACAAAGGGGGTTTCATGTTGGAGAGAAAGTCCTTCTCTACAGTTCGCGACTGAAGCTGATTCCTGGTAAGTTGCGTTCCAGATGGATAGGTCCTTATATTGTATCTAATGTTCTTCCTTATACTGCAGTGGAGATCACACAAGAGGAAACTAGAAGGAGCTTTACGGTCAATGGGAAACGTTTGAAGAGATACATTGAGGGACTTCCTACTAATGCAGTGGATTTTATCACTCTACATGACTCCATCATCACTTGATCACATCAGGCTGTTCCTAACCCTTTCACTTTTATATTATTTGTCCTATTTAAAAATTCTTCATTTCATGTGCATATATCATCTAATGGGTTCACATTGAGGACAATGCAATATTTTAAGTGTGGGGGAGGGAACCTTTTAGTTTAGTAATTTCAATTGTTTTTCTGTTTAAAAAAACCAAAAACATATTGTGTGTTTTTTAAATTTTGTGTGTTTATTTTTAATTTTTATTTGTGTTTTTGAAATTTTTGAGCTTAAATGATTCTCATCACAATTTTGAAATGCATATCAATGAGTGAAACAATTTATCCCTTGAAACTAAGCTTAAATGAATACTGAAATGACTTTTTTTCAAGTTCAAATATTTAGTAATTTCATGAAAATTACACTGAATTTTGAATCTCATGCCACATCTCACTGTCTTTATATTTGAAATCACTTTCCTGTGAGGCTTTTGAACCATTATTTTCATATTATTTACATTCACCTCACTTCTTGAGAGAACCAAACCATGCTTGATTTAACCAGAATTTGATTTATTTCTGTCAAAACATGAGGGTTTGAGGTACTGATGTTTAAATGATTGAGGCATTTGTTTGGTATTAAAGCCCTTATTTCAAAGAATGCTTTTTTATAATGGCCTACCTTGAATATTTAATCATTTTATCCCTTAGAATCCATGCACAGCCTGTTAGTTTAGCCACATTACAAGCCAATTTTCCCTATCCAACCAACTCTTGAAGTGAAATTGCATAATCTAGTTGAGCTTAAGTGTGGGGGAATCTATCTTGTTTTGTGCCACCACATTCTTTGATACTTTGGGTGGAAAATTAAATTCTGAAGAGATGTGTTTTCTACTGAAGAAATTCATTATATTGAAAGTTGTACCTTTTCTGGAGCTTTCATGACAAGTGAAGTTGTGCCTTTTCTGGAGCTTCTAATTAAGGTGGAAAGTTGTGCCCATCTCGAGCTTTCAAGAAAATCATGTTTGAGGAGATTGAAATTTTTGATGCTGAAATGATGAATGGTGTAAACCTTTCATGACTTTTCATGGTGATTGAGCTGAATTGATACTATGGGGATTGAGGAGAAGACCATTTAAGTGAAAATTAGATTAACGCAATGTTGCTTCAAAAAGAGTCAAGCCCTCCTCATTCAGCCCCAGATTTTTTCACATCTAAATCCTACCAAACAAAAGCCACAGAACAACCCTGAAAAGTACTCATGATAAACATATGTCCTTGACTCACATTAGGCAGTGATGTAGGAATCTATCAAGCCTATGGAGACCCTTGTATGAGTTTGTATGAGAAATACATTGCAAAAAAATAACATTTGACTGATAAGAGAAAATTCAAGTGAGGTGAGTGTTTTGTGCATGGGAGGATAAAAAAGTGGAAATATATTGAATGATATAAATGAAGAAATTGAAATAATGGTTTTTTATGAGGCATTATATCTTTTGTTTCTTGGTTTGTAATTGTTGGATCTCAAGGATATGTGTTTTAAAATTGGTTTTGATTTGATATTGAGGTTTCCTTGACATGTGGTTTTTCCCAGGAGTGCAAAAGGGTAAGTGTGGGGGAGTTGATAAAACACTATTTTGTTTAATATTTTATTTCTAATAAATGATATAATTTCCTCACATTGTTAAATATATGTTTATTTATAAAATATTTTGGATTTGATCATTTATTTGAAAATTTGGTGAAAATTCCAGTTTTACCCTTTATAGTGCACTGTAGTATTTCAAAGATAAATATTATTATATTTATTATTTGAATTTGAAATTTTGTACCGGTGTTCCTAACTTAATGTTATACAACTTTTATTCAGGACACTAGAGCTAAAGAGTGCATTCAGTTGTTAAAAATTGGACATGAAGTCAAAGTTGGGCTGGACTCACCAGAATGGAGAAGCTTTTGTATTTCGACCATAACGCCTTCATCTGGGCCTGGATTGAGAAGAACATTGGAGAGGAAATATAGGACCCATATCCTCACATTTTCACCTTCTGGAAGGCCGGACAATTCACGTTTTTTGGTGGTCAAATGTGCGGTTAAAGTTGGCATAAAATATTTTTCCAAGATTCCCCATTCACACTTGAAACCACTTTGAACCTAGCCTCCCCACCACTCTATAAATTGGTGTTTTTCTCATTTGGTGGGATTGAGACGTGCATTGGGAAGTTGAGGGAATAGGAGAAGTGGATCCACTCCAATTCTCCAACCATTTCAATAAGGGTAGCTCTTGAAGCAAGGATCCCTTCGACGAATCCTTCTTCTTCTCCTCCATATTGTAATGATTTTGTTTGTGTAAAAAACTTCTTTGTTATTATTTAATTTCTTCTCTTTTTTTCTGTTTTATTTAAATATATTCTTCTCTTAATCTTCGTATTTGTGCTCGAATTCTTGAGTATAAGTATTATTGGGTTATACTCATTATAAACCTTTTCACATGCAAAACGCTTCTACGGTGATTATGCCACCCATGGAAGAGTAGTTCTTTTTAGTAATCGATTGAACCCTATCGTTCTTCATTTAATTATTTTGAATCAATGAGATAATTTAATTCACATAATATGATCCATGAATTTTGTTTTTAATTTACAATAAACTAAGAAAGCAATTGAACAATTAATACAAAACACGTGAGGTCAAGATTTTGTGTAAATTGTGAGACCGCGATCTTAATCGGTAATACAAGACCACACGGGATAAATTTGTAGAGTTCAAATATAATACCTAAAAACAATTCATCCTCATTTCCATAATGGATATGTGCTCTAATTAACCACTGACCATAATCTATCCTTAGAACAACAATCAAAGCAGGGTGTTGCGATTGCGTGTTCCGAAGCTAGCCTAGGGTTTAAGTAATTTCATCTTTGTGGTTAAGTTAACTCTTGTAGGGTTCAAGGGATAACCAATTTAGGGGATCATAATTAAGATTATATTGATTTAAATGATAATTATTAATAAGTGAATGAAGAGGTAGAGTTATATTGATTATGCCTTTTAAAATAGATTTCTAAAAAAACATCTTCTTGTTGTGTCATTTTAATCAAAATTCATTTCAAAACTAAAAACAAAAAAATATACAATCTACTTCCAACAAAATTATTCTAGATTAATAAAATATAACAAGCCCCAATCTTCTAATGTAGTGTTTTTATTCTATTCTATTTTATTTTTTTTATAATACCTTTAATAAGTTGTTAAATTCACTTCCTCCTTTGAGAGATGACATTGGTCAGCCACTCTGATGCACCTAAATACTCCAAAATCACACTAATCATTTGAGGGTGCCCACGACAGCGCTCTTTAAAATTGGCGCCGTTGCCGGGGAGGAATGTAATTTATTCAACCATTTAGAGGTGTTTCTTTTATTTTTCATTTTATTATTTTCTTCACCTGTCTCTTTTATCTTTCCCCTTTCTTAAGTTTTCATTTTTTTTCATCCTCTTCTTTTCTTTTTGGACCATCAACTCAGACTTCTCATTTTTATTTTACTATGGTCCACTTTCCTTCTTTTCATTTTTATTTTATTTATGACATGAACTAATCCCGAATATCTCTTAGATCTTGACCCTGAGATTGAACGTAGCCTTAGGGCTTGAATCAGACATTCTCAGTCTATGGGAAGTTTCAATATTCAACCAGTTGGTAAATTCCTCTCTTCTTGAAACATTAAAATTTGAATCTATTCAAATTAAAAAATAAAAGAACCAATGGCTGAAAATAATGTAAATGAACTTAATAGAACCATTATAAAATTGGCTGCACCAGATATTAACTATCAACCAAATTGTATTGCATACCCAAATCTCAAATCAGACTTTGAATTGAAATCTGGATTAAGTCACCTTCTTCCAAAGTTTCATGGATTATCTTGTGAGGATCCCAACAAACACCTTAAAAAATTTAATGTGGTTTTCTAAACTTTAAAACCAAGAAATGTTTCTGAATATCAAATTAAATTAAGAGCATTCCCATTCTCACTTGATGGAGCTGCAAAAGATTGGATGTATTATTTGCAACCTGAAGAGGTAACATGTTGGAATGATTTGAAACGTCTTTTCTTGCAAAGCTTTTTTCTAGCATCAAGGACCACATCCATTAGAAAGGAGATATTGGGGATCAAGCAAGACAATGGGGAGTCAATGTATGAGTACTGGGAGCGATTCAAGAAGTTGTGCACAAGCTGTCCACATCACCAAATCAGTGAGGAACTCTTTATCCAATACTTCTACGAAGTACTCACACCCATGGAGAGGAGCATGGCGGATGCTGCAGCTGGAGGAGCATTAGCGGACAAGACACCAGTAGCTGCACGTGCATTGATCGACAATATATCCCAAAACTCCCAAAAATTTGGTGATAGAGGTACACCACATGTCAGGGGAGTACATCAGGTAAGTACTTCTCTTGAAAGTCATTTGATTGATACCAATTTGTAAGAATTGACCACTATGGTGAGGCAGATTTCTTTCGCTCAAAAGACATCCCAACCCACCCCTTCAAGGCCTTGTGGCATTTGGACTGAGACAAGCCACCCAACTGAATGTTTCCCACAACTACAAGAGACAGAGGATTGCGCAGCAGTATTCCTAGGGAGACCATTTCAGCAGCAGCAACAACTATATCCCCAAAAGAAGTTTGATTCATTTTTTTAAACATAAAACCAAGGGTGGAAAGATCAACCGGACATGATGAATGGCTCTGGAAACCAACAAAGTCCCCCATTTCAATAAAACTTCCAGCAGCCTCCACCTTACTAGCAGGGATTCCAACAACCCCAAAAGAGATTTGAATCTCAAGCATCATCAAGCCAACAAAGGGGGAATCCCCCACCCAAGGTAGATTCTAACACTGATGGCCTTCTGAATAAAATTGTTCTTAATCAACAGAATGAACTGAGGAGTCAAGGTTCGAAGTTAAGGGATTTGAAGACTCAAAGGAGCCAGATTGCCACCGCCCTCCATGAACTTGTGAGTAAGAATTATGGAAATCTAACTTCCCATCCCACTCCAAATCCAAAGGGGAATGTCAGTGCCATCACATTGAGAAGTGGCTAGAAAATGAACGATACATATATACCTACCATTCCACCAAGATTCACCTCAACTCCAGAGAAGCCCAATTCAACATCAACTGACGAGAAACCCAAGGAGAAAGATAAAGGTAAGCAAAAGATTAATGATGTTCCTCCTAAACCCCTTCCTTTTCCAAACAGGGTTGTTCAAACCAAGAAGATGGCTGAAGAAGCAATGCAAAAGAAGGTTTTGGACACATTCAAGCGTGTGGAGATCAACATTCCTCTACTTGAAGCCATTAAACAAATCCCAAGGTATTCCAAATTCTTAAAAGAACTTTGTACCAATCGAAGAGGGCTCAAGGGAAATGATAGGATAAACCCTAGAAAAAATTTATCAGCACTCATTACACCAACTCTAGCAATGCCAACAAAGTGCAAGGATCCCGGTACATTCACCATCCCATGTACCATAGGGGAGTAGCACTTCTCTGATGCTCTTTGTGATTTAGGAGATTCAATAAATGTGATGCCTCACTCTGTATTCTCTTCTTTACAGGATGGTGAGTTGATGCCAGCGAGAGTAGTGGTGCAACTGGCGAATAGAGCTACAGCATATCCAGCGGGAGTCCTTGAGGATGTACTTGTCCGAGTAAGAGACATGATCTTCCCATCATATTTCTACGTGCTTAACATGGAGGGCGATCAGGTAATCTCTCATGCTCCCATAATCTTAGGTAGACCCTTCCTCAAAACTGCAAAAACTATCATAAATGTCAATGAGGGTACACTTTCCATGGAGTTTGGAGATGAAGTTGTGATATTTAATGTTATGGATTCCATGAAGTACCCCTCAGAGGATCAATCTTCATTTGTTATCTCCCATTTTGAACCACCAAATAAAAACCCCATGGAATTTGATTGTTCTATTCTTAGGGAAATTATGAGTATTGGTTCTAGTTTGATGTCTAAGAGTACTTCCACACCTGTTTCTAATGAAACAGACTCTCTAAGATTTGATT
Organism: Viscum album; assembly: GCA_963277665.1. Classification (NCBI taxonomy): domain Eukaryota; kingdom Viridiplantae; phylum Streptophyta; class Magnoliopsida; order Santalales; family Viscaceae; genus Viscum; species Viscum album. Next base: position 117,450,915 of record OY728155.1, on the reverse strand, counting down.
TTGAAATGGATTTGTATTCTGATCTTGATCATTTGAACTTTGATTATGACATGGCAATTGAGTATGCTGATGGATTTGGTGCTTTATTATCTGATTGTGATGATTTCTATTCTGATACTGATGTTCATTGTGTAGATATGTCTATTGCATCAATTTCCCCATCCATACACCATCCCCCTACACTGGAACTCAACCTATTGCCACCAAATCTCAAATACTCATACTTTTTAAGTGGTGACAAATTACTTGTTATCATTTCTAATAATATCCCTTTTGAACATGAAGAAAAACATTTGAATCTTTTGAGGGAGAACATCAGGGAAATCGGGTAGACCTTGGCTGACATATCAGGTATTAGCCCCTCCATTTGCATGCATAGGATTCTCTTGGAGGATGAGGCTAAACCGGTGAGGCAACCACAAAGGATACTCAATCCAACCCTTCTGGAGGTTGTTAAAAAAGAGGTTGAAAAATTGCTTGAGGTAGGTATAATCTATCCCATTTCAGATTATCAGTGGGTAAGTCCTATTCAGGTTGTGCCTAAGAAAAGTGGTGTTACTGTTGTTAAAAACAAGAAAGATGAGTTAGTTCTAATGAGGGTACAAAACAGTTGGTGTGTGTGTTTTGATTATAGGAAACTAAATCAGTCCACTCGCAAGGACCATTTCCCCATCCCATTTATTGATCAAATGCTTGAGAGACTCGCTTGGAAAACACACTATTGTTTCTTGAATAGATTTTCTGGATATTTTCAGGTTCATATAGCTCTAGAGGATCAAGAGAAGACTATATTCACCTGTCCCTTTGGCACATTTGCCTACCGGAGGATGCCATTTGGACTTTGCAAGGCCCCAGGTACCTTCCAGAGATGCATGGTGAGTATTTTTTATGATTTTATTGAGACCTGCATGGAGGTATTTATGGATGATTTTACAGTGTATGGATCCTCATTTGATGAATGTATAAATAGTTTGGGAAAGGTATTGAATCATTTTGTTGAGAAGAATCTGGTCCTGCACTTTGAAAAGTGTCATTTCATGGTAGATAATGTCATTGTCTTAGGGCATGTAGTGTCAAAGCATGGGATAGAGGTTGATAGATATAAGGTAGACATTATTTCATCCTTACCCTATCCTTCATGTGTGCGTGGTGTTAGATATTTTCTAGGGCATGCAGGATTTTATCGGCGCTTCATCAAAGATTTTAGAAAGATTTCCCTTCCTATGTCACGATTACTTCAAAAGGATTCTGATTTTGTGTTTGATGATTCTCGCAGAACTTCCTTTGATGAGCTAAATAAGTGTATGACCACTCCACCTATCATACATCCCCCACGGTGGGATATTCCTTTTGAGCTTATGTGTGATGCCTCCAACTTCGCGGTTGGAGCTGTCTTATCTCAGAGGGTGGAGGGATGTTCACATGTGATCGCCTATGCATCGAGGACACTAGATTCAGCCCAATAAAATTAAACAACCACGGAAAAGGAGTTTCTTGCAGTCATATTTTCTTTAGATAAATTACGTTCATATTTATTGGGCTCTAAAATAGTTGTTTTTCTGACCATGAAGCTATAAGGTACCTCTTGAAGAAGCCAGATGCAAATCCCAGGATGATCCGATGGATGCTCCTTCTTTAGGAATTTGATATTGAGATAAAGGAAAAGAAGAGGTCAGAAAACATGGTGGCGGACCACATGAGTAGGCTTACTCACACACTAGAGGATGACACCTTGGACCAGGTATCACTTTGGGACACTTTCCCCGATGAGCATCTTTATTCCATCTCAGGTACGCATCCTTGGTATGCAGATTTAGTTAACTACCTTGTTGCCTTTGAAATTCCTGCAAATTTAAAGAAACATCAAGTCCAAAAATTAAAGAGTGGTTCATGATTTTATGTTTGGGATGATCCATACTTATGGCGCATGTGTAGTGACCAAGTTATTAGGAGGTGTGTTCCTGATCATGAGTTTGAGTCTATTTTTCAATTCTATCATACACTTGCATGTGGTGGACACTTTGGACCCAAACGGACATCTAGGAATGTTTTGGACTCTGGATTATATTGGCCTAGTTTATTCCATAATTCCCATGTGTTTTGTAAGTCATGCTCTCTTTGCCAACACACTAAGAATATTTCTAGGAGACATGAGATGCCCCAACAACCCATACTATTCTTTGAGATTTTTGATGTGTGGGGCATTGATTTTATGGTTCCTTTTCCAAATTCATATGGTTTCTTGTATATTTTTGTTTCTGTTGGTTATGTGAGCAAATGGGTGGAGGCCAAGGCCACCAGGACTGATGATTCTCATATTTTTGTGGATTTTTTGAAGGTACAGATTTTTTGCAGGTTTGGAGTACCAAAGGCTATCATCAGTGACCAAGGGACACATTTCTGCAATCAGAATCTTTCTTCCCTTCTTCGGAAGTATGGGGTAACACACAAAACATCAACACCATACCACCCCCAAACAAATGGCCAAGCTGAGGTTTCAAATCGTGAGTTGAAAAAAAAATTGGAGAAAACTATGCAACCAAATAGGAAGGATTGGAGCAAGCACTTGGATGATGAATTTGGGCTTATACGACAACATACAAGACCCCCATTGGTATGTCCCCATTTCGGATTGTTCTTGGGAAGGCGTTTCATCACCCCGTGGAAGTTGGGCATCGGGCATATTGGGCTATAAATAAATGCAACATGGATTTGGTCCAAGCTGGAATCCAAAGGAAGCTGCAAATTCAAGAGCTTGAGAAGATTAGATTGTCTTCATATAAGAACTCTAGGCTCTACAAGGAAATATCAAAAGCATCTCATGATAGAATTATCCCACAAAGGGAGATTCATGTTGGAGAGAAAGTCCTTCTCTACAATTCACGACTGAAGCTGATGCTTGGTAAGTTGCGTTCCAGATGGTTAGGTCCTTATATTGTATCTAATGTTTTTCTTTATGGTGTAGTGGATATCACACAAGAGGAAACTGGAAGGAGCTTTACAGTCAATGGGCAACGTTTGAAGAGATACATTGAGGGACTTCCTACTAATACAGTGGATTTTATCACACTGCATGACCCCATCATCACTTGAGCACATCAGGCTGTTCCTAACCCTTTCACTTTTATATTATTTGTCCTATTTAAAAATTATTCATTTCATGTTCATATATCATCTCATGGGTTCAAATTGAGTACAATGAAATATTTTAAGTGTGGGGGAGGGAACCTTTTAGTTTAGTAATTTCAATTGTTGTTCTGTTTAAAAAAACAAAAAAAATGTGTTTTTCAAATTTTGTGTGTATATTTTTCATTTTTATTTGTGTTTTTGAAATTTTTGAGCTAAAATGATTTTCATAAAAATTTTGAAATGCATATAAATCTGTGGAAAATTTTACCCCTTGAAACTAATCTTAAATGAATGATGAAATGACTTTGAATCAAGTTCAAATATTTAGTAATTTCATATAAAGTACACTGAATTTTGAATCCCATGCCACGTCTCACTGTCTTTATATTTGAAATCACTTTCTTGGGAGGCTTCGGAACCATTATTTTCATATTCTTTACATTCACCTAACTTCTTGAGAGAACCAAACCATGCTTGATTTAACCATAATTTGATTTATTTCTATCAAAACTTGAGGGTTTGAGGTACTTATATTTAAATGATTGAGGCATTTGTTTGGTATTAAAGACCCTATTTCAAAGAATCCTTTTTTATAATGGCCTACCTTGAATATTTAATCCTTTTAGCCCTTAGAATCCATGAACATCCTGTTAAGTTAGCCACATTACAAGCCAATTTTCCCTATCCAACCAACTCTTGAAGTGAAATTTCATAATCTAGTTGAGCTTAAGTGTGGGGGAATCTATCTTGTGTTGTGCCACCACATTCTGTGATACTTTGGGTGAAAAATTAAATTCTGAAGAGATGTGTTTTCTACTGAAGAAAGTCATTATATTGAAATTCGTGCCTTTTCTAGAGCTTTCATGATAAGTGAAGCTGTGCCTTTTTTGGAGCTTCTAATTGAGGGAGAAAGTTGTGCCCATCTAGAGCTTTCAAGAAAATCATGTTTGAGAAGATTGAAATTTTTTATACTGAAATGATGAATGTTGTAAACATTTCATGACTTTTCATGATGATGGATCTGAATTTATACTATGGGGATTTAGGATAAGACCATATTTAAGTGAAAATTAGATTAATGTAATTTTGCTTCAAAAAGAGTCAAGCCCTCCTCATTCAGCCTCAGATTTTTTCACATATAAATCCTACCAACTGAAAGCCACAGAACAACCCAGAGAAGTCCTCATGATAAAAATATGTCCTTGACTCACATCAGGTAGTTATGTAGGAATCTATCAAACCTATGGTGACCCTTGTATGAGTTTAGATGAGAAAGACATTGCAAAAAAATGACATTTGAGTGATAAGAGAAAATTCAAGTGTGGTAAGTGTTTTGTGCATGGGAGGATAAAAAAGTGGAAATATAATGAATGATATAAATGAAGAACTTGAAATAATGGGTTTTTATGAGGCATTATATCTTTTTTTTCTTGGTTTTTAATTATTTGATCTCAAGGATATGTGTTTTAAAATTGGTTTTGATTTGATATTGAGGTTTACTTGACATGAGGTTTTGCCCAGGTGTGCAAAAGGGTAAGTATGGGGTAGTTGATAAAACACTATTTTGTTGAATATTTTATTGGTAATAAATGATATAATTTCCTCAAATTGTTTTAAATATGTTTATTTATAAAATATTTGGGATTTGATCATTCATTTGAAAATTTGGTGAAAATTTCAGTTTTACCCTTTATAGTGCACTGTAGTATTTCAAAGATAAATATTTTTATGTTTATTATTTGAATTTGATATTTTTTAAAATTGTTCCTAACGTACGTTTATACAAATTTTATTCAGGACACTAGAGCTAAAGAGTGTATTAAGTTGTTCAAAATGGGACATGATGTCAAAGTTGGGTTGGACTCGCCAGAATGGAGAAGCTTCTGTATTTCGACCATAACTCCTTCATATAAGTCTGGATTGAGCCAACATTTGGAGAGGGGATATAGGACCCATATCCTCACTTTTTATCCTTCTGGAATGCCGGCCAATTCACGTGTTTTTGTGGTCAAATGGGCGGTGAAATGTTGCATAAAATATTTGGCCGAGATTCCCCATTCACACTTAAAACCACTTTGAAACTAGCCTCCCCACCACTCTATAAATTGGTGTTTTTCTCATTTGGTGGGGTTGTGATGTGAATTGGGAAGTTTATGGAGGAGTAGAAGTGGATCCACTCCAATTCTCCAACCATTTCAATAAGGGTATCTGTTGAAGTAAGGATCCCTTCGACGAAGCCTTCTTCTTCTCCTTCGTGTTGTAATGATTTTGTTTGTGTAATAAACTTCTATGTTATTCTTTTATTTCTTATCTTTTCTTCTGTTTTGTTTAAATTTATTCTTCTCTTAATCTTCCTATTTGGTCTTGAATTCTTGAGTAGAAGTGTTATTGGGTTATACCCATTATAATCTTTTCCACATGCAAAACGCTTCTATGATGATTATGCCGCCCATGGAAGAGTAGTTCTTTTTAGTAATCGATCGACCTCTATCCTTATTCATTTAATTATTTTGAATCAATGAGATACTGTAATTCACATAATATGATACATGAATTTTGTTTTTAAATTACAAGAAACTTAGAAAGCAATTGAACAATTAATACAAAACACGCGAGGTCGAGATTTTGTGTAAATTGTGAGAGCGCAATCTTAATCGGTAATACAAGACCACACGGGATAAATTTGTAGAGTTAAAATATAATCCTTAAACACAATTAATCCTCATTTCCAGATTGTATATTTGATCTAATTAACCACTGACCATAATCTATCCTTAGAACAACAATCAAAACAGGGTGCTGTGATTGCGTGTTCTGAAGCTAGCCTAGGGTTTAAGTAATTTCATCTTTGTGGTTAAGTTAACTCTCGTAGGGTTTGAGGGATAAAAAATTAGGGGATAATAATTAAGTGGATATTGATTTAAATGATAATTATTAATAAGTGAATGAAGAGGTATAGTTAGATCTATTATGCCTTTTAAAATAGATTTCTAAAAAAACATCTTCTTGTTGTGTCATTTTAATCGAAATTCATTTCAAAACTAAAAACAAAAAAATATTCAATCTTCTTCCAGAAAACTTCTTATAGAATCATAAACTATAACAAATCCCAGTCCTTTAAATTAAATTTTTTATTATATTCTATTTTATTTTTTTTAGTATACCTGTAATAAGTTGTTAAATTCACTTCCTCCTTTAAGAGACGACATTGGTCAGCCACTCTGCTGCACCTAAGTACCCCAAAATCACACTAATCATTTGAGGGCGCCCACGACAGTGCTCTTTCGAAAACCCTTATCCAATTCATGGTAAAAAAAGTACAAGTTCATGTACTAAACTTATCTTTAGTTACTTGAAATTTTATTCACATTCATTTGTCCAATGGAGCTTAGATCCCTACTAAGTTCACTTGGTGAGTGGATTAGAAACCCATTAGAAATTCTCTAAAAGTAACTAATAATATCTTTTAAAACCATGAAAACTATGGATCTTAGTCACAGCGATTGTTCTAGGATAATTTTCAATAAATTTAGTCTTTAATGGATCCACCTGTATACCCTCACTTAAGATTATATAGCCCAAAAATGAAACTTTATGTAGCTAAAATTCACACTTTGTAATTTTTTGATACAGTTTCTCCTTCCTTAGGGTCCTCAAAGTATTACTAACATGATCTTCATGTTATTCCCATATCTTTGAATATATATAAAATATTTTCAATAAAAACTACCAAAAACTAATCAAGGTAATCTCAAAAGAATATACTCATTAAATCCAAGAAGATATTGGAGGAATTGGTAAGACCAAATAGAATGAATATATTTTCATAGTGTCCATACATTATACGAAATGATGTCTTGCGAATATCCTCATTATTAACCCTCAATTGATGATATCTATAAGTAATTTTAATCTTGGAAAAGTATTGATCTCTATGTAGTTGATCAAACAAGTCATCAATTCAAGGTAGAGGATACTTGTTCTTTATTTTGATCTTTTTCAGTTCCTGATAATAAATATAGATTCTTATTTATCCATATTTATTCTCAAAAAAATTAACAATTGTACCCCAATATGATGCACTTGGTTGAATTAATCCCTTTTCATGATTCTATTTGGATTTTCTTATTCAATTATCGCAACTCAATCAGGTACATGATATATGGAGTCTTTCAAATAGGTGTATTACTAGGTATGAGTTCTATTGATAACTAAACTTCAAATTTATATAGATCACAGAACAATTATTCCATAAAGACATCAATAAACTCCCACACAATAGGCATATCTTTGGTTCTGAGTTTCTCCCCAAACATATGAGGTAAATATCTCTATTGAAATGGAATCAAGACCCATAAAATTGATATAAATTCAATCATAAGTTCATATTTATCTTCACACAGATAGACAATCATAGGTTGATTCAAAAAATCAAACATAACTTCACTTCCTCGAAATATTATGTGGTATTCTTGTAGAGAAATCCAAATCATTCCTAAAATAACATCAAATTCAATCATAGGGAGATTAATAAGATTTGTAGGAAGCACATTCCTAAACACATCAACTAGACAAGAATCATAGACTTGAGATGTGATCTTCATACCATTAGGGGTTTTTATTGATAAATCAATATTTAATCATTCAGGTGGTACTATGATAATATTATAAAATTCTTCATATATAAAAGAGTGGATAGATGCATAATCAAATAAGACATTGGCATTTCAATATTGGATGGTAATTTTCCCTTTCACCACTTCATTGTCATACTACACATCACCAATAGTGATCATATGAGATTTCCATCTATCTCTATGATTAATAGGTTGTTAACATCAATCATTTAAATTAACCTTTGGGTTTGATCAATGGTTTTCATGATCCCTATACTCTTTGAATTTGAAACACTAGAGTGTGGGTAGTTCATTATGTGGATCTTTCTCTCTATTTGAATCATAACTGACTTCTTCCCACCACTTTGATATTCAATTTTCTGATGGTCTACCTTTACACACTTAAAATATTAAACATACCCCTTAAGAAAATTTCCACTGTGTTTTCATTGAGACTTTGAGAATAAGGGAAATATTACATTCTTATATCCATGCCTTTTAGGATTTCCTTTTAATTCAATATTTCTTCTCTTATCAAAACCATGAGATTAATTGGTAACTCTAATCTCTATTTACACCTTGATATAACATCTAAATATTTTTTCATAGTTCTGTAAGTACATTATGGATAGATTCATATATAGAATTGGTTTTAAGCCACTAAAGAATCAATCAAACTTACTTTCAAGTTGGATGATAATACCAGAATTATACCTTAAAAATATCATAAAATATACCTCATAGGTACCAATAGATTCATCATCATTCTACTTTATCTCAAGGAATTAATTATTCATTTTATTATAAATAATTTTGAGGAAAGTAATTATTGAAAAATAATATCTTAAACTCATCCCACTCAATGGATTTAATTTTATTCATTTTCCTCGTATTCTTGATAAGATTCTACCATTGATCTTCTCTTCCTTCTAAATGGTAGATAGAAAAAATGATTTTTTCATGATTTGAACTTTGGTGAACCAATAATATTTTTTCCAAGGTATTGATCTATTACTCAGAAACTAGTGGATCAGTGAGACCACTAAAATAAGGTGGATGTTTCAATATGAAGTGATCAATATAACATTACTCACTTCTTTCCTCGTTTGAAAGTTTAGCACGATACATACATTGAGAAATTTTTTTGAGCATAAAAAATATAGTTTTCATTCCAAATCCCATAAAATTTGATTGTTCAGGAGGAAAATCATTTCATTTTTTGTCATATTCAGCAAAAATAATATTCCTTTGGGTTCTAACCCTTGAATGAAACTAAAAATCATAGTGTGAGCAACAAAAAACATAGTGCGAAATCATATAATCATGAAAAATAATTTATAGGATGTATAAATAAAGATATATTCTTTTAAATCTATGACACATTAGGTTTATCCTATTCCATTCATGATTGTTACCAAGACTTTAGGATGATATCCAATACTTAGACTTATTCCCAGGGTTCTCTCTAATGTTTTCTCATCCTAGTTTCCAAAGGTTAACTAAACCATACTCTGATACCAACTATAACATTCATGACTTATTACTAGTGGGACATAATTGATACCTATTAGATAACTCCATGGGAGGATAAAAAACATATGTGATACTCTTACCACCATCCCTAGTGGAAGCCCATTCTACGTGAAACCCTTAGGAGGAGATCCATGCTTCGCCCAACATTAATACATGGGAGTTCTTGTGGATCATATTCCTTCCTTTCCTCTAATATCTGCAATATCATCCCATACTTTTCATATGTAGATATTACATATTATTATATTAATATTAATTAAATATCATAATAATCAACACCAAAATCATATAGGTTTAGTATATTTGAAAAATAGGACACAAAAACAACAAGTTTTATAAGATTCTCTCATTAATGTCCTCGTAACTAGCACCCATTCTGGGATTATCATTCCTAAAACCTTTCTTAATATCCTAGGGAAATGAAACATAAGAAATGGTGAGCTGAGATGCTCATTAAGGGTAAATAAGGGATATATCAATGATCACATAAGCATAACAGGAGCATAAGGGTATAACAACATGATCTTAACTTTTGAAATTCATACCCTGCATATCATAGATCATAATATTGAGTTATGGAATAAATTTTGAAAGTTCATAATAGATAAATCATAAAGTAATCAAATAACATGAGCCATGATAGTATAACATTGGAATAAAACAATCAATTATGGAATACACATAAGCGAAAATAATAATTTCCTCAGTATTCAAGGATAATTTCTAAGACAATAAGAAACAATAATAATAGTCATGATTCACACTCAATACTATCATAGTGTGTTAGTTTCAATCCCAAAACTACAATAGTATTCATGGTTCACTCCCAAGGCTATCATAGTAGATAAATTCCTTTACAATACTAGGTTTACTCTCTATTCTAGTCCTGTTTATCTCATGAGATGTCCATATGTACCCAATGCATTGGAGGTATATGTAATTCTATGACAACCCATCACATAATTAAAATCATACATATTTTTTCCAAAATATCATAAAAAATAATCATATCAGAACCCATGAAAATAAATTTGTTTTATAAAACATTTCATCATTTCATCATTGCATAACTCGTGGAAAATGAACAGTATTTATAAACATATTGTCATTATAAACCATCCATAGAAATAACAAGGATGGAATAACTGAATTATATCCCTAGTAAAACATAATTATCTTCAAAGGATATTATCATAAATGAAATTTTTCTTTAAAATATCACTCAAATATTTTTGAGGAAAATACACTTTTTAGTTTGAAATCATTTCTTTAAAAATATAAAAATTTCCAAAATATTATGGAAAAAATTTCTTTGAAAGTAATTGTGGAAACTTGTAAATGAATCTTCTAATCATTTAATGGTCTTGATTGTGTAAAATAAAATTCATTCCTTAAAAATTAAAATAAAAACATTCCTTTCACATTTTTGTGAAAATTACAAAAGTACCTTGTTTCGAAAATGACAACAAAACATGGGTATAAATAACTTTTAAAAATCATTGGATAATATTAAGAATATTCTTTAAAAAATTAGAAAACATATAAATGGATGAGAAAGTATTTTCGAATGAAGATAGAAATGAAGTTGGTTTTCTATAAAAACATATTTCCAGTCTCGTAAGTACTTAAGGTAAGGAAAATGAAATTAAAACATGTATTTGTTAAAAATATCCCTAGGATATGAAAATTTATGATTTCATTTTTTGGTATCAGTTATAAATAATCCTGATAAACCATGATATTACAACATAAAATCCTAACCCCATTGGTAAAATTAGAAGAGTAATCGCCATGAAATAAATAAAATTATATAGATATTTAAATCCACTTAAATTTCATAATAAATATCATAAAATACATTCATGGGATGTACCATATAAACGAAACAAGTTGTGAATATGACATGTGTTTCGTAGAAATAAAAGTGAGATGAATATCCCTTACCTTAGGTCCAACATCCTTCGTATATGTTCAAACCTCATTTATAATATATATATGTTTATTAAAAATAAATTACAAAACCCTAATAAAATATATCATACCATACATTATTTACTTATATCCTTTTATCTCTAATTTATTAACAATTATTTATTAAAATCACTGTTTTTTGTGATATCTGCTTCGTTTTTCATATATGTTTTGGCTCAGTAGTTTTGGTAATTGTTATTTGAACAAGGTGACATAATATAAAGATTATTAATAATTAAATAAATAAAATATATATTAAATATATACATATTTATATTCATCCAGAAAATATGAAGATAGAAAAATGAATTACATCGTTCATAGAGACGATCAGTCGTACGTATGCATGAACATTATTTTCATTTTTCAATGGATGCAAAGAAATTTAAATTTTAATTCACATTTATATAATCATTATTATATTGTATATATCATATATATTCATTTTATATATCCTTGTTACCATACATGTAAACTAGAAATGAATACTGATTCACATGGTTTCGTGGTTGCGGTAGTCCACACATACACACAAATGATGTTATCATTTCCCAATTGATTGGAAGTTAAGAAGGTATATGTGATATTATAAATACATAAGAATTATTATTTAAAAAATAATATATAAACATGAAAACCATCATAATAACCATCCATGAATTATGGTGATAGAAAATGAATTGTATCACTACGTAGAGACGGTAAGTCGTGCATACTCACGAGTAATACCTTCAATATCCATTTCATGGAAAGTGGGTGAATAAAAGTGGTTTCATAACCTTAATATTGTTTCGATATATTTATTTTAATTGAATTTATTATTTTTTGAATAATATAATTGATTTATATGAGGTAAAATAAGAATTAAAAATAAAGTGTTCAGTTAAGGATATTACCTCTTCTTTGAAAAAATTCCTTTAAATCTCTTATTAAGGGATGTAGATATGTTCTTTAGGGAAGACCCTAACCTCTTGAATGTGTCTATGATATTGTATAAGATAATTTATTAGTTTTTAGTTGATCTAGAAGTCTCAAAGTGGTGTGAAGAAGAGAAAGGAGGGGTTCCCTCTTATAGTGAGTGTAGGGGCACTCTTGGAATTTGTTAAACAATTAAAATATAATAGAGTAATTATCTTGTCCAAATGCCTCAAAAATTATCATTATTCAAATATAATATAGTATGGGGTTTAAATACTATCTAAAAATAAAAAATTTATAGGTTTAAGTTGTGTTTTAAACCTTATCTTATGGTTTAACCCCATAGTAAACTTATTCTAACATTAATTGTGGTAACGTCTTTTTCACTCTTAAAGGATTATAATTTTACATATAAAGAAAAAATTGGATAATAATTGGAAAATAGAAGATATTTTAGACCATATATTATCCACCTTGTCTAATTTTAATATTTTTATGATTTTTAAATAATTTGATAAACTATTGTTTTGATAGAATATCATTAATGTCAATTTTGACACTATTCATAAAGGACATGAGGAAAAAGTTGGAATTAAAATATAATACTTCAACATAATAATAATATGTAATATTTATCAAAAATATTCATGTAAAATTGTAAATCACTTAAATTATATTACTTTTTATATTTTTAAAATCATTTATTTTATTTTCATATTAATTTAATATTTATTGTATTAGCGTTGCGCAAGCATTTAAGGTGATTATTTAATCCCCAAAAATTATAAATAAATTAATAACCTTAAGATAATTTCATTATAAAAAATTGTATAATTTATATTCATTAACCATTTTATTTTTTCTATACATGAAAACATACTATATATTTAAAAGTAAGAGAGTAACGTTTTATATTTTTCGTTTCTTTAAATATTATATAGCTAATTTTAATGGAAGTGTTTATCTTAAAAAATATATTTAGATATTAAGGTGATAATGGTATAATTAACCTCATAAAATAACAATTAGGATGGGAAATCATGGCTTTATCACTTAGTTTTAGCCTATAGTGACCTGATTTTTTCCTTTGTTGAGGTCATAAATTTTGCCATAGTTATTATTCATATTGACCAAAAATAAAGGGAAATTATTTACCAAATTTAGACCTTATGATTCTAAATATGGAATCAATTTTATCAAATTAAAACCCTATAAGTAGAATAAATTAATTTTAAAGATAATCACGATGAAAACTTCTTTTTGGAATAAATATATTTTTAAGCATAAAACTAGATTTATTATTATCCTATTCTTATAAAACAATTAGATGAATGTTGAAACATTTTATTGAATATATAATATATAAAACTATTAGAATTATTTACCAATAGTTATTAACCTAATTTATTAAGATAAAAATGCATCACATGCATAAAATGATTTTATCAGCAAAAATATCTCTTTTACTTTTAAATGGTTTTTATTCTTATTTCTAATTAATCTATACCGAAATATTTCCTTTATACATATTTAAACATAATTTTTTTAGAATTAAGTTATTTCTATTCATAATATCTAATAAAAATTCTAAGAATACAATGGAACTAGCCTTTTACACATCTTATTACATGATCTTAAGCATAATTATCATTAAAATATAAACCAAGGATCGTAAAGTCTTGTGTCTTTGGAAGATTAGATGCATAATCAGAAAGAATGAAACAAAAATAAAAACATATTTTATTTAATCATAATAATGATCTCCTAAAATCCTTTGATACCTTACATATTCATAGGATAACCTTTGGAATACATGAACAAAGGGATGAAGAAAAAACCCAATAAGGTTATAAACATAATAATAAAGCATAGCACATGAGTTTGAAGGCATAACGTGATAAAATAAAAAGGAATCAATCATGAATAAACATATAAAAGAATAACATATAGAACATGGGATTATATAATCATGGAATCACAGTAATGTGGAAGAAACATAAAACATAACATAAGAATGAATCAAGGATCACTGTACATGTAAGAGCACGAGTCAAGGCTAACCACCAACACCAATGCATATGGAGCATGATTCAAGGTTAACCACTGAGGGTGTTTCACCTAACATCTCATTAGACTAGACATTACCCAATGCATTAGGGCACTATCTAGGTGCACCCATCATAAAATGTTCATCAATATATGTTCCACGTAAAGAATCATATATAAGGAATTAAACATAAACATTAGGATTACCCATGGAAAGAATTGGGTATCATAATCATTTCAAAAGGAATATCTAAAGGGAATATCATAATGGTGTCCAAGAAATAATAGATTTAAATAATACATGAAAATTTATAAGGTAACATAGTTATAGATCAAGATAAGTGATGTCAAAATGAAGTCAAAATCAAAATAGCCTCAGCTTGGTTGGTGAGGGCTTGGAAAGTGCGTCCAAGAGACCTGAGATCAAATCTAGGCAGAGAAATATTTTTGGGTCCTGTAGAAGTACTATAGTAGGTACTATTCGGTACTATAGCAGCCAGAACTATTCATCTGTTTGAGCTTTTGGGCCACTGGTTTGATCCTAGTGTCCTTCAAGGCATTAGGTTCAACCAAGGCCTTCAGGAAAGTTAGGATTTCAGGCCATCTCAAGTCCTTTGGTCCACCTCAAGGCCTTTGTTCCATATCAAGGCCTTCGGGAAACATGATGTTGTGCTTAAATAGACGAGGCAGACTGTACAATGAGCAGGCTCTAGATGAGGATTCATAGCAGGCACTTTCACCATAGTAGAGCTAACAGATTCAGAAGAATGAGAGTGTGTGGAAATATTCATTGGAACCAGCCTTTTCATCCATAGGATGCCTATCCAAATAGCCATGTGAAGGTGGGGAGTTGATCGTGATGTAGACACTAGGGAGGGGTAGTTCCAAGTAGTTATATTCTAGAAGTATTCATTTAAGACATTTGGATAATGTAATGTCATGAATCCTATGTCAATTTTAGGGTTCTCCTTAAACCCTAAAAATGGGTATTATCACAAATTAATAAAAATATAAGGCCTATGGTCCATTCAAAGTAAGTGAAAACATATAAAAAGTGTGTTTAATAAACTTTAAAAATAAAACATTTCATTGTGGTTTAAGGGAAGATATTCAATATTTGTTAAAATGGAAAAAGAATAATTGATTGTATAAAACTAGAAATGAACCAATATAGTGTTTCAAGTTAAAATTAGTGATTTTAGAAAAATAATGATGGCTTAAAACATATTATGGATTGCACTTGAAAATGGGTAAGAAATTAGGAAGTTCTCTTTAATCGGGCTTGCTTATCAGAAATAATAGGGAAGGGAACCTTTTTAAAACATGTATTTACCCATAAAATAAGGATGATATTATCTGAATACATGAGTTAATAACATATACATATAATTTATAATAATTATATAAAAAATAATAATTACATTGGTTTCAATAGAGATAAATCGTAACCCGAATAAAAGGTAAAGGTTCAGAGAGAATCCCTTACCTTATGTCTGAAAGTGTAATGAGATTGATATTAATATCCCTGATAATAAAATTAAATCCACTAATTAGTAAATTAAGAACATTTTATACATGTATTTAATTTATTTTAATTTTATTAAGTTCATTTATGGCCTTTTTAATGAGTTAAAATATACAATTTTATCGCTAAGGAGTGTTCGTTTCCTTGATTTTCATGATCGGTTCATTTGTATATGTGTTTAAAAGATCCTATAGAATGAGAATAGTTGTCTAAAATTGAAATTATATTTTATTAATGAACATAGATCAGTTTATTTTGTCTTATATATCATTTTTTATATGGTATTAGGATGAATCATTAGATAAAACACTAATGATAATCTTTTAGATTAATTAAGTGGTTTCTCGATCTTCACAAAATAATTTTGTTCTATTATTTAATATTATTTATATATAAAAGTTACATAACATTAAATAATCTATAATAAATATATTATAATTTGTTTTAACCATAAAAATGGTTTTAGTACCTTCCATGAAGTTTGTAAGGGAAATTGAGAACTCGTCATCCTTGAATGCGTTAAATTAACACATCACGGACGATGTTTTCATTTTTTTTTACAAAATATGAGAGGGGGAAAATTATGATTGATTATAATATTAACATAATAAAATTATACTATATGTGATATATTTTATTTATCATGCCACTTGGATGAGGTTAGGTGAGGTGATAATAAGAAAATAAAATAAATTAGAGGGAAATTAAAAGAAACGGAAAGAGGTTTTTACCTCTTGAATTCTTCTCCTTGAGAACCTTGTTGAGGCAGTTAAGTTTGTTATTTTATTGAGAAAAAAATATCTTGTATATTAGGGAGATACTTGGTATGATTTTTGGGTTGAATTTGGACATGCTTCAAGGATTTAGAGGTTTGAGGAAAAGTGGTGGTGAGGGGTGGTTTTTTTAGTGGAGGAGAGAGGTGCTATTTTATTATTTCGTTCATTAGTTTATAATTTTGGATTAAGAATATGAATATTGTAGACTATGGTGAGTAAATATAGTAAATAATTAGTGTTATTTAGATCTAATTTCCACTTACAGCATTCATGACTCAAGTATGATCAAAAATTCATTTATTAACCTTATACTGTAAACTAATGTATTTCAATAATCACCAAAACTCAACTATTTTAGAAAAATATGAAAAATTCACCCTACACATTTTTAAATGTGTATAATTGAAAAAATTACTCCATTTTATGGAAATATTTTTTGAAATATTGTCTATTTAATTTTTAATTAAAATTATCATTTACTCAAAAAATACTAATTTTACAATTATAACTAATTTTATGACACTTTGAAAAATCCATTATGGTATCATAAAATTATATTATAATTATAAGAAAATAAAAGAACAATTTATGAATATATTTTATGAAAATAAATTTTCTTTTAAATTATTATATTAATTATAAAATTGTATCCAAACATTTATGTTTTATAAAAATACCAACACTTAATTTGTCATTTTCAAAACATTTAATTACTAATACTATGATATAATTATATCATATTTTGATTTATAATATGGATTAATGTTATTTATACTTTAATAGGTGAGGTTACTATTCTATTGGCTAGTTTACTATTCATAAGAGTCAAGTTACTATTTCATTGGTATAGGTTCCTTGATTTTTATAAATACTTGTTATATCATAAATTATTCATTTAGAATTTTTTATAGTGTTCCATATGTGATTTTATGTGATTTATACAACATAACATAATTATAAGAATGTAATTTTCATTGATAAAAATTTGGGTCGTTACAGTATTCCCCCTTATGAAATTTCACCCTCAAAATTTCATTTTACATATTATGGGTAAAATATGTGAGGGTACTTCTCCTTCATTACTTCCTCAAGTACGCATGCTTCCCCTTTGTACATATGGTTTCGCTATAGTAAATTGAGTAGGTGAGTAGTCATCTTGTGTAGAAATTTATCTCTATGGATCAAGATATTCACTGGATGCTCCTTGTAAGAGAAATCATTTTCCAATTTTACCACCTATGAATTCAATACATGTGAGGGATACAGTATGTACTTTCTAAAGAGGGATACATGGAATGCATCATGTACTTGAGCCATGGTTGGTGGAAGTGAGAGTTAATAGACCACAACTCTAACATGATCAATAATATCAAAGGGTTCGATGTACCTGGGACTTATCATTCTCTTATTTACAAATCACATTATCCTCTTCCATGGAGATATGCAGATGAATACCATATATCCAACCTTAAACTTCAGGTCTCATTGACAATAGTCTGCATAAATCTTTTGACAACTTTGGGTTGTCCAAATATATTACTAAATGGTTTTCACCTTTTCTACCACTTCTTAAACCATTTAAGATCCTAAAATATTACATTCATCAACTTCATCCCAGAATGTTTGTGTTCTACATCTTCTCCCATAAAGGGATTCATATGGATCCATTTGGATACTCGAGTGAAAACTATTATTGTAGGATAACTTGAACAAAGGAAGATGTTGGTCACATACTCCCTTGAAGTCCATAAAACATGCTCTAAACATTTATTACAATGTATTAATATTCTAGTTATATTGGCTATCAATTTGAGGATGATAGGTCGTACTAAATTTCAAGTTTATGTTTAGAAAATGTTGGAGATTTTTTCAGAAGTTGGAGGTGAATTTGGGATCTTGATCGGATACAATAGATTGTGGTACTCCATGAAGCCTTACCACTTCTATAATGTATATCCACATATTTTTATCTAGGTAAAAGTCCTCTCGAGTTGTAATAAAGTGATCTATCTTTGTAAGAAGATTCATAACAACCCATATATCATTGTTTCCTTTGGATGTCTTCATAAGTATCGTGAAAAATTCCATGGTGATGATTTTATCATTTCCATGTTGGTATGTGTAATGGTTTCATCATATAATTATACGTTTTCCTTTCAGCCTTCACTTTCTAACATATCAGGAACTTTGGTTATATTTAGCGATCTTCTTCTTCATATTGTCCCACCAATAGTTTTTTTATAGATCTATCTATATCTTTGTGCTCCCTGGGTGAATAGTGAAGGTTAATCTATGTGCGTAATTTAGAATATATTTCTTTATCTCTAGATTGGATGGTACACATAGTCATGACACAAATATAATGACTTATTCCCCATCCATTGGGAACTCTTAGGATTTCCCATTTATAATATCTTCCACCATTTCTAAATTTCCAAACCATTTCTTTATGCATATTTAATTATCTCCATGAGGGATGGTTGATCAATAATTTTAGAAAGGATCAATTATATTACTTTCTTAATTATTCCCATGTCCATCCTTTAAAGGTCTGATAAAATTTGATCCTTCTCAATTATCATGATTGATAAAGATGAAAGATCCTTTCTACATAGAGCATCATCCAACTTATTTTCTTTACTAGGATGGTAGCTGATTGAGCATTCATAATCCTTGATGAGCTCTAACCATCTTTGTTTCCAAATATTAAGATCATTATGTGTGAATATATATTTGATTATTTTATTAATAGTATACATCCTGCAATTATCTTCATAGATATAATGTCACTGGATTTTCAACTCAAAGATCATAGTTTCCAATTCTAGATAATGTGTGGAATATTTTTTCTCATGAATTTTCAACTTCCTTGAATCATAAGATATCACATTATCATTTTTCTTTATTAAACAACCTAATCCCTTCTTTAAGAATCATTTTACACCAGAAACAGTCCCCCACTTGTTTGTAGTGTGAGCCCTGGAGCAGTGATAAGACCCTTTTTCAACTTTTTAATGTAGTCCTCACATTCACTGGTCCAGAAAAACTTTTCTCTCTTATGAGTCATCTTGGTTAGTGGGTTTGACAATCATGATAAGTTCTTCACAAATATCCTATAATACCCAACTAAACCAAGGAAACTATGGATCTCCATTATCGATGTTGGACTCATCCACTCATTGATTTTTTTTGTCTTGGAAGGGTCCACAGATATCCCTTTGTAAGTAATTACATGCCTTGAGAATGATAATTCCTCCATCCAGAACTCACATTTACTATACTTTTCATATAGTTTCTCCCTTCACAAAGTCTTTAGAACAGTATTCAAATGCTCATCATGTTCCTCCAAGATCTTGGAGTATATTAGAATATCTTCAATAAATACTACCACCAATTTATTGAGATAATCCCTAAATACTCTATTCATTAAATACATAAAAATTGATGGAGCATTAGTGAGTCTGAAGGAAATCACTATGAACTCATAGTTTCTATACCTCATTCAAAATTTAGTCATGGGAATATCTTCCTTCTTCACCTTTAGTTGGTGATATCACAACTGAAGGTCCATCTTAAAGAAATGTTGGGGCCCACATAGTTGATTGAACAAGTCGTCTATCTATGGTAGGTGAAACTTTTTCTTTATCATTATTTTATTGATCTCATAATAATCAATACATATATTAATTGATCCATCCTTCTTGATTAAGAGTATTATTGTGACCCATGGTGAAGCACTCAGGTGTATAAAAACCTTGTCCAGATTCTCCTGTAACTGGTTCTTCAGTTCTTCCCACTCAATGGCGGCCATTATATAAGGTATATTTCCTATAGGTAGAGATCCAAGAATATGTTAAATTGAAAACTAAACCTACAGATTAGGAGTAAGATAAGGAAACTCATTGGGAAACACATTTGTGTAGTCCCTTGCAATGGGCATGTATTCAAGCATGATTCTCTCCTTTGTCTCAATCATTTGAGCTTGATATGCTTTCTCATAAGGTAATTATATCCTCAATTGAGATTATTATTCTGATGGAGATTAATCCTCCTCCTTACACTTGTACAGAATGGTAGGATTCCTTAGGATTTGAAGAGTGATATCCCTTTCCCAATAGTCGATGTAGGATTTTATTAAAGATATCTAATCCATGCCCAAAATAGTATCAAACTCCACTAAAGGAAGTAAAGAATTATTTTCTAGGAGTTTCAATTGAAAAACATTAACTAGGGAGGATTTATATACTTTGGATGACATAATTTCTCCATTTTATGTTCTCATGGATAACTCAACCTCAATATTTGGAGTTGTTTTTCAATAGTTCTACTAAAATTGAATGATATGAAAGAATGTGTATAACTAGAATCAAATAGTACATTCACTAGTATTTAATAAATAACCAACACACATTGCACCACATCATTATTGGGTGCCACCTTAGTAGTAGTGACAGCATATTCCCTTACTTGCTTCCTTTGAGGTTGTTTTTTTTACTCTAATAACCCTTGGCTTAGGGCAGTGGTTTGAATAATTCCCATGTTCCTTACAGTTGAAATACTACGCTACAAGCTAAGTTTTGATCTGAACCTTCCCTTATTCTTCTACATTAGTAGTGTTCTTCATATCCTATTGGCATTTATTATCAAGATTCCTTGTTCTACCACATTTGAAGAATTTCCTAGTTCTCTTTAGACAATTCCTAGGATGATTCTTCCAACAATTTTAAAATGTGGGATATTAGGTTTGTAGGATCGAAATTACGATGTAGATGCTCAATATACAAGAGGGGGGGTGAATTGTACACTTTAAAAATTTCCTTAGACAATGAAAGATATAAGTTTAAAAAAGTTAAACTAAGAAAATTCACAACACCTCTAACATCAATTGGAGAATTGGAACAAGATATGAAGTTATAAACTTCTAGTTCTATGCACTTGCTTAAATCTGGAAAGTGATTCCGAAAAATAGGTTCCCGAAATATGGATCTGGAAATTGAAACTTAACTAAAGTTTACATAATGAGATTCTACCTTAAAGAATATAGAATCTAAATGAATCAGAGTACAAGTGTAAGGAAATATAAGAAGGTTATACTTTCCTTACAATACAAAATGCAGCGAAAAAACTTGTAATAAAAACAAGTAACAAGATATAGATCTTTTAACCCCAAGATAAGGGTATCCAACAACCTTAGATAAAGGTCCTTTTATTTATACTTTCAAGAAAGTCTATCTTACCCACACCTGGGTAAGACCTTGATACGAAGATCGAAGTCCTTGTCTTGCTATCCCCGCAATCCCTCAACTTTAAAGTAGTTGGAACATATGTCTTCCTCAGCAAGGAAGCCCTCAAACTTCAAGGTAGTCAGCACCTCTGTCTTCCTATCCCCAGAAGCCCTGGAATGTAATCACCAACATTCGAAGTCGCACTAAGAAATCTGAACGAGAAGTTCAGTACGCACAAGGCATGAAAAGATTCTCTCTCTAGAAATCACCTTAACAGCGTTTGGTCTCTAGAGTGATCAACTTGTTATTGAGATCCTTCAAATGAGCTCCTATTTATATGCTCGGTTGGAATGGTCAGATCCCTCCTCCAACAGACATATTTTCCTTAAAATTCGGAGGGACCTGTACACATGTCACTAAACCAACATTTTGTTAGAAACAGAATGGACGACATCATTTTATAACAAAATATGTGTAACTGAAAGCACGACATAATTTTTCAATGAAACAAGTGTAATCATAAGAAAAACTAAAATTCGGAGTGTAAGTAAATAAAAGTTTGGAGTCTAACCAAAATGAAATTCAAAGTCTACAATAAAAGGATATTCAGATTCTGTTTTATAGGAATTCGGAACCTGAATTCTGTGGGAATCTGGAGTCTGAATTTCTAAGGAAATTCGGATTCTGGTTTCACTAGAATTCAGAATCTCAACTTACAAGGTTCTAAGTCAAACTAGTAAAAGTTTGAAGTCGAACTAATAAAAGTTCAGAGTCTAACTCATAGAAGTTCGAAGTTGAACTTATAGAAGTTCGGAGTCAAACTAATAAAAGTTCAGAGTCGAACTCATAGAAGTTCGGAGTCGAACTAATAAATGTTCGGAGTTGAACTCATAGAAGATCAGAGTCCAGAATTCAGAGTTGAACCTTGTTAGAGTTTGTATCTAGAATTTGGAGTGGAAATTTATTAGAGTTCGTATCCAGAATTTGGAGTGGAACTTTATTAGAGTTCGTGTCTAGAATTCGGAGTGGAACTTTATGAGTGTTCGTATCCAGAATTCGGAGTGGAACTTTATTAGAGTTCGTATCCAGAATTCGGATCCTAAAACAGAATGCTTCAAACCTTAGAATTATATGATTCCGAGGTTTTGGGTATAAATCCAAATTTTATACTTTAGAAAAATATTGCTATGTGTAAGGAAATCTATGTTAGGGTAAATTTCTATAAAGAAGGAAATTTTTCTTATAGAAGTAAAATATGGATTTGCTTAAGAATAAGGTGTTTGTGATTTTCAAAACAAGAAGGAATGGAAAAGTCATTAGTAAAACCTTATTGACTCAAAAATCTCCCCCTTTTTGGAAAGAACAAACATCCTTACGAAAAGGAATTTAAGGACTTTGAAAAATTTCATTAGACTTTGAAATTAAAACTTATCTCCCTTTGTTTGTGGATGAAAGTGAATACAACTAACTCCCCCTTAGGCATTGAAACTCTAAGGATTGTATTCTGAATTTTTGTAGTCGATATTTCATTATTATGGGAATGAAAAACTTCGTAATGAGAAACTCCCCCTTACTTTAAGGATTTCTTTACATAGAAATTTTTCTTTCTAAACTTTTTCTTTCTCCCCTTTTGAGTAGTTCTTTTTTCTTCTCCCCCTTTGTGGTTTTCAAAAAAAAATTAGGGAATGGAAAATAAAATATTGTACCTGAAACATTAGTATATAACAAGATACAACCAACCAAATCTTCATTAGAGTTGAGAAAAAGAAATTTTTAAAAGGAAAGACAAATACATCAAAAGATCGGAGTGGGTTTATTTGTCTTCCTTTTCCTTTGGGATCAACTTCTTCAACAAGGTTTTGAGCTTATTTAAATCTATTTGGTCTTCCTCAGCTTGCCTCTCCAAGGATTTTATCCTTTCTTCTTGAGTTTTCAACACCTCTGCTTGAGCCTTCATGGATTCTTCCTGCATCTTCAACACCTCATCTTGCTTTTGCATCTTTTCTTGAAACTCAAGCCAGAAAACTTTTTCCCCTTTCCAGTTCTGAGATACTGAGTTGAGCTTCCCATCCATATCCCTTACTTGTTGATTCAGAATATTTTGCTCAGTGGTCATCTCATCCTGAAGATTCTTAATCTTGTTATCCTCGGTGTCAAAGGGATCTTTCACGTCATTCTAAAAATTATCATACACAGCCAAGCCTTCTTCAACTTTATTAGACCACATAGTTATTTTCTTGAAAGAATTTCTATGCACATCATAATTGATAAGAAAAATTTTATGTTCAGCATCAATCTTTATGCACTTATCCATCACCATGGATAAGGATTCTGATTTCTGATTCAAACTATTCTGCATCATCTACCATCTGGAGTCTATGGTTGGAAATATCGGAATGGTGTCAACCAACTTTTTAAGAGATTCAACCACAAAATCATGACCATGTGCTGATGAATCTGAATCTGATAATCTACTTGGAGATTGTTCTTCTACAATTTGCACTAGTTTCCTTTTAGAAGAACCACCAACCTCCTTCTTCCTGAAAATCTCTTTTGTTGGAGTATCCATCAGAACTTGCTTCCCCTTATCAGCTTTTGTAATGGGTTGATCATCAGAAGATTCTTCCTCACTTTCTGATAATTGAACAATCAGGTCTTCATCTGGTTTTTCCTTTTCTACCATTTCTTCAAGGAAATTATTCTCATACGATTCTTTCTCATCATACAAAACATTGTCCTTCTCTTACTCTTGCTTATCTTCATCCTTCCACTTTCTTTCTCAACTGCCTTTCCCAGAGTGGGTAATTTTGTGGATTCAACCTTTTCTTGATAATCTTATACTTTTTTGATCAATTCATCTAGATCATCACTTCCTTCTTCTTCTTCTTCTTCAACAACATCTTCTTCTACTTCTTCACCAGCTTCTTTTTCAACTTCATCAACTACCTCTTTACCCTTGGATTTTTCCGGAGTGACATAGTTTTTTCCTGGAGTCTCTGGTAAAGATGGTTCGGTAAGGAATGTTTCTGAAACCAGAATCTGCTCAGAATCTATTTCAGTTGCTTTAAAATGAGATTGAACAATCTCAGCTTCAGACATCTTTCTCTTCAACTTCTTATCTTTAGCTTCTTTTTCTAACGCATCTGCATCTTTTTCCTTTAAGGCCTTAGCCTCAGCCGGGTCTAATCCGAATTGTGGATGACCTTCTTTTCTCTTCTCTTTTTCTTCCCTCTACTTGGCAGCCACTTCATCTGAGTAAGGTTTTTGTTTCTTCGGCTTGGGAGGTGCGTATTGGGTTTCCTTAAATTTGGGGTTTTTGTCCTCACCAACCACTTCCTTAAGCTTCATCTTCTTAGAAGCTTTCTTCACTGGTTCAGCCTTCTTGACATTTTCCAGAATGGCCTTAGCCTCCCCCTCTGGTAAAGGATAGAATTATTCAGATTCCTTTGAAAAACCCATCTTCATCCTTTTCAAAGTATCAACACTAACAAGTATAATCTTACAATTTTGAACTTTTGACTAACAAGAAACTTTAAAAGTATCTAAGAACCAAACTATCAGCTTTGATAGTAAGGTAGGGTACATAATGATTTGGGCTCTCAAGTTCCCTTCTTTTATATTTTTCACTGTAATCAAAACATGCCTCATCAAATTTATCTTCCTTAGATTTACCAGGAAATCTAGGATGTAGATGTCACTCTTCTTTAGATTATCCTTGTCACCCCTTATTGGTACGAGAAAACCTTTTACCCATAGCTGTAGAATCCAATTATTCGGAGTGAGATGAGCAATATTAGAAGTCTTGGTATCTTTTATTTCAAAACATTTCAAATCATTCACATTGTTGAAGCTTCCTTGCTCATCCGGAAGCTTATGTGAGAAAAACTCAGCTTCCTCTTCGTAGGATAAACCCACCAAGCTTTCAGCCTTGGTGTAAGATAATTTGTAAGTCTCACCATAAGACTTGAAGGAATATAACTCTCTACCATCTTCCTACTGGAAGGAAAAAGAATCGTAAAACACAACAAGTAAATCTGTGTAAACCGGATCCTGTTTCTATGACTTAGACAATCAAACATCTTCCAATCCATTTAGTCTGATATTATTAGATATGAGAGAATCAAACTTGTAGACATCCGGATGCACTAACCTTTCCCTGAAAACTAACCATATTGAAATTGGCTTAGTGGTGGACATGTCTTGAGATGTAGCTTCAACAGACATTCAGAGTGGAGAGTTCTGGAAGATTCGGAACGGCTTTGACAAAGATCGAAATGGTCCTTAAGAAGAGATTTAGGGCTTCGAGACGCAAAATATTTGAAAAATCGATGTGGGACAACTCTTAGGGTCCCCTTTATATAGGCAAAGGAGGTGACCTTTTGTCTTCCAAAAACCATCTAACGGTTGAAAATACTTTTGATCTGATCTGATGATTGAGAACATTCCCGCAAGGAAAACTTGACTCCGATCTTTTGAGGTTTTTAAGAAAAAAACTCTTGAATCCAAAATTTTTTAAAACTCATTGGAAAATACCAGCAAGAAAAATATGACTACGAAAACTTAAGTAAGGAAGTCATACCTTTCAGATTGACTAGAAAGATTGTCCGTGATTGGTAAAGTTCTTCTTGAAAAAAAACACTAAGAAAAACTCACTACGAAAAACATCATTACGAAAGTACATTATAAAAATTATCATTACGAAAAATCCATTACGAAAATTCTCATTACGAAAAATCGGTTACGAAAATCTTCATTATGGAAAATCCATTGCGAAAATTCTCATTACTAAAAATTCATTACGAAAATTCTCAATACGAAAAATTCATTACGAAAATTATCATTACAAAAATTTCAGTTCTGAAAATTTTATTTCCGAGAATTTCCATTCCGAGAATTTTATTTTTTTTTTAAAAACGTGTTATGAGAAAAAATATACAAAAGTTTGAAAAGAAAAACTGACAACGAAAATTTTGATTAAACTAACATGCAAATGTACTCCCCCTATGAGAAGGAGTTTATTACTATAAGGAGAATTGTTCAACAGAAAGTTAATGAAGAAGGATTACCTCATGGTTATCATTCCTAACTTCTGTTTAATGTATTCAAATCTATCAGAGGGTAATGATTTTGTGAAAATATCATCAAGTTGATCTTGCATTCCAATAAACTGAAGAATGATATCTCTTTTAAGTTTGTGATCCCTAAGAAAGTTATGCCTAATATCTATGTGTTTTTCACGAGAGTGATGTGCAGGGTTTTTACTAAGAGCAATGGCACTTGTGTTATCACACAAAATTTGATTCTTTGTAAAACTCAAGCCATAATCTATGAGTGTGTGTTTCATCCATAGCACTTGATCACAACAACTTCCAGATGCTACATATTCAGCTTCGGTAATGGAGAGTGTTATTGGGTGTTTCTTCCTGCAGGACCAAGAAACTAACGAGTCTCCTAAGAAATGAAAAGTTCTGGATGTACTTTTCTTATCCATTATACACACACCAAAGTCAGCATCCGAAAATATTTTTAAAACAAAATCATTTCTAGAAGTATAAAATAATCCTAGATCCATGGTTCCCTTTAAGTAGCGAAAAATTATTTTCACTACCTTTAAGTGAGATTTCTTAGGATTGGATTTATATCTTGCACATAAGCATACCAAAAACATTAAGTATGGATAACTGGCTGTCAAGTATAGTAGGCTTCCTATCATACCTCTAAAATATGTTTGATCTACTAGTTTCCTAGCTTCATCAAGATCTAAAGAGTTTGAGTTACCGATGGGAGTACTTATACTCTTAGTGTTTTCATATCCATACTTTTTAAGAAGATATTTAATATACTTATGTTGAGATATATAGGTACCTTCTGGTTTTTGGGAATTTTGAAAACCAAGGAAAAATGTTAACTCACCCATCATGCTCATTTCAAACTTAGATTTCATTAGACTTGCAAAGGAATCAGTTAAAGATTGCTGAGTTGAACGAAATATGATGTCATCAACATAAATTTGAACAATCAAAACATTTTTCTTATCTTTCTTTATAAAAAGGGTTGGATCTTCATTTCCTTTAACATAGTTATTTTGAAGCAAAAATCTTGTAAGTCTATCATACCAGGCTTGTGGGGCTTGTTTAAGGCCATACAGATCTTTGGTAAGTCTAAAAACATGATCAGGATATTTTGTGTCTTCAAAGCTAGGAGGTTGTTCAAAAAAAACTTCCTCTTGAACATAACCATTAATAAAATCACATTTCACATCCATTTGAAAACGTTTAAAATTGAAGAATGCTGCAAAGGCAAGTAAGATATGAATAGATTCAAGTCTAGCTATTGGAGTATAAGTTTATTCATAGTATATTCCCTCTTGCTGATTATAGACTTTAGCAACTAGTCTAGCTTTATTTTTAACAATGAATCCATTTTCATCACACTTATTTCTGAAGACCCACTTTACTCCAATAACAGAAGTTTCCTTAGGTCTTTCAACCATGGTCCAAACTTTATTCCTTTCGAATTCATTTAGTTCATCTTGCATGGCTTTGATCCAATCATCATCACCTAAAGCTTCATCAGTGCTTTTTTGTTCTAATTGGGAAAGGAATGATAGATGTTATACTTCATTTCTTAAGGGAATTCTAGTCCTTAATATTTGATTCACATTACCAATGATACTATCACTGGGATGATTCTTAAGAAACACCTGATTTGGGTTTTGTGAAACTTGTTCATCAACATAGGGTAGAAAATCTTCTGGGGTAAATGTTTCAAAAGTATCTTCTTGAGAATTTTCCTTATCAGAAGGTTTTTCTATCAAAGGTTGATAATCAGTTTTTGAAAACACATCCGAGGATGTATGATGGGATGGTTTAAAAACAAAAGGTTTAGATTCATCAAATTTTACATGCATTGTTTCTTCAACAGTACAAGTGTTTTTGTTGAAAACTCTATAAGCCTTAGAAGTTTTGGAGTAGCCTAAGAAAATTCCTTCATCAGATTTTGGTGAGAATTTGTAAAGATTATCTTTAGTATTCAGGATTAATACCTTGCAAACAAAAACCTTGAAATAGGAAACTCTTTGTTTTATACCCTTCCATAACTCATTACGAGTTTTATTAAGAAAATGTCTAATAAAAACTTGATTTATAGTATAATAGGCTATACTTAAAGATTCAGCCCAGAAATGTCTAGCTATAGAATATTCACTCAACATGGTTCTAGTTGTTTCTTGAAGAATTCTATTTCTACTTTCAACTACACTATTTTGTTGAGGATTTTTAGGTGCTAAAAAGTTCTGAGTAATATATTTTCTACTACAAAAATTTCAAAATCATAATTTTGGAATTCTTTTCCATGATCACTATGAATAGTTTTAAGTGGAAGGTTTTTCTCTTTTTTAACTTGGAATCTAAAACTTTTGAAATAAGAAAAAGATTTAGACGTCTTTGCTAGAAAATAGACCCATGTAAATCTAGTGTAATCATCAACTAGAACAAACACATAGTATTTGCCTCCAATGCTTCCAGTTTTTGTTGGACCAAAAAGATCCATATGCACCAACTGTAATGCATCAGTTGTTGAGACTTCACTAATCGATTTAAAACTAGATTTATGTTTCTTTCCATATTGAAAAAGATCACAAACTTTATAAGAATCGAATCTAAGATCTGGTAGATCCTTAACTAGTTTCTTCCTAGATAGTTTACATAAGTTTCTAAGGTTGTAGTGACCTAGTCTTCTATTCCATAACCATGAATGATCATCCATTGCACTATGGAAAGGTAAGTCTTGGCTCCTATGGTCTTCTAAGTTTAAGGTGTAAACATTCTCTTGCCTATTGGAAGAAAGAATAAATTCTTCCTTGGAATTGTGTACTAAGCATTTATCATTCCTAAAATTCACAAGGTATCCTTCATCACATAATTGACTTATGCTAATGATGGTGTGCTTAAGACCCTTTACAAACAAAAAGCTTGAAATCAAAGTTTTACCAAGAAGAACAATATTACCTATACCAACAATTTCTCCCTGAGCATTATCTCTGAAAGTTACTTTTCCTCCTTTCGTCTTGATAACCTTTTAAAAATAGCTTTTGTTACCAGTCATGTGCCAGGAAAATCCACTATCCATGTACCATGTATTGTTGTTGGTACTTCATTTACCTTCCTAAAAATAATAAAAGAATTAGACTTTCTGAATCCAAAATTGTTTGGATCCGAGATTTTCAGATAGCAAAATTTTGGGTACCCACATCTTCTTAGAAAAATAATCCTTATGAAATCCTAGAGACTGGGTTTTGTTTAAAGAAAAATTCTTTGTCCAGTGACCACCATATTGACACTTATTACAAAAAGGGTCACTTTGAGGAACAAAATAATTGTTACTAAAAATTGGTTTTGCATGGGTATAACCAAATCCAGACTTGTTTCTTAAAGGTCGTATTTGTGAATACATCTTATCAAAATTTTCTTTTCCATGGGTAAAGTTCAACAAACACTTCCTTAAGGAAAAAATTTCAGACTTGAGTTTTATAACCATGTTTTTATCTTCAAAATCATTAGATTTAGAACTAGAGGTAGGCTCAAAAACACTTTTCTTAGAAATTACTTTTTATAGATCTTTAGAAAGTTTATTCTTCTCGGAATTTACTTCCTCAAGATTTTTGGAAACACTTATAAAATAGGTATTTTTCTTATCAAGATCTTTAGAAAGATCTGATATTTCTTTAGTAAGAATACTATTCCAAGAGTTTTCCTTATCAAGTTATTTATTGAGTTTAGAATTCTCAATCTCAAGTAGTTCAGCGAACCTAGAAACTTCTTCATAGGTGGGTAAAGTATTTTCTTCATCAGAATAGGATTCTTCATCTGAAGAGTTATAATATTTACTGTCATTATAATTTAAAGAAACATTGGTCAAAGATTCAGCATTGTGTACCTTATCCATAAAGAAATGATTGTAAATAGGAAATCTGGCTATAAGACCAAGATTCTTTTGTCCTGAAGATTCATAATCAGAAGATTCTTCTAAAGAGTCACCACCACTGGCACTCCATGTGTCATTGGATTTCAGAACTTTATTAGCTTTGGCTTTATAATACTTCTTCCTATTCCTTTCAGAATGCCTCTCTTTTATTTCTTTCTTTTTGAGTAAAGGACAATCTGGTCTAATATGTCTAGTTCTCTTGCATTCATAACAAGTAACTTCTCTGTCTTTCCTATAATTCCTTTCCTTTTTCTTATACTTGGATTGAAAATTTCTCTGGCCAGCTATCTTGTTCATCCTTCAAGCAATATTTTCTAACTCATTCTCTGAAACATCACTGTCACTAGATTCGGATTGGATAATAACCTTCTTAGACTTGGATCTAGTTACTCTCTCAGGGGTCTTAGCTTTCATATGATTTGATGTTGTAGTAAAAGCAACAGTACCATTCCCATTCTTCTTTTTGATGTTGTCAGCTTCTCTTTTCATTCTTGTTTCATGTTGGAGAAGAGTTCCAAACAGCTCATCTAAGGGGATTTGAGTAACCTTCCTATTCTCGTCAATTGTTGGTGTCTTTGATTCCCACTCATTGGGCATAATATCTATAATCTTATCCACAAGAGCTTTATCATCCAGATCGTTTTCTCCCATAGATTGTACACTGTTCACAATTTTCATAAACCTATGTTGAACTTTGCAAATGGGTTCACCATAAGGAAAATTGAAACCATGATACTCAGCTCTCAACATAGCTCTTCTAGTCTCAATTACATTATACGTACCAAAGTGAGTAACTTCAAGTTTCTTCGATATACAATTAGCTATTTCACATGAATAAATTTGGCTATATATGTTCCTAGTCATTGAACAGAGTAGAGTATTGTGTACCTTATAGTTGAGTTGATAATCATGCTTTTCTTGGTTTGTGAAAACACTTACTTCCTTATCAGGAATTTTATAACCTCCAGTAAGCATAACGAAATTTTCTACTCCAATATTTATAATGAACGTCTTCATTCGATCTCTCCAATACTCATAATCATTACCATCAAAAATTGGTGGTCTTGTAAGGTTTAATTTGTCTATCGAACCAACATTCATACCTTCCATCTATAAGAAAAATTTCTTTCCACACAAACTTGTTAATAACAAAATTTCAGAATGAAGGAAGATATTCCTAAGCAGGAAAAAAATAGAACAATGAAAATTTGAGCTAGAAAAACTTATATGTGAGTATAAGTGTTTCAGAAACCTCCTATGATACCAATTTTAGGATCGAAATTACGATGTAGATGCTCAATATACAAGAGGGGGGTGAATTGTACACTTCAAAATTTTCCTTAGACAAGGAAAGATCTAAGTTTAACAAAGTTAAACTAAGAAAATTCACAACACCTATAACATCAATTGGAGAATTGGAAGAAGATATGAAGTTATAAACTTCTAGTTCTATGCACTTGCTTAAATCTGGAAAGTGATTCCGAAAAACAGGTTTCGGATATATGGATCCAGAAATTGAAACTTAACTAAAGTTTACAGTATGAGATTCTACCTTAAAGTGTATAGAATCAAAATGAATCAGAGTACAAGTGTAAGGAAATATTAGAAGGTTATACTTTCCTTACAAAAAAAATGCAACAGAAACACTTGTAAAAAAACTAGTAATAAGATATAGATCTTTTAACCCAAAGAGAAGGGTATCCAACAACCTTGGATAAAGGTCCCTTGATTTATACTTTCAAGAAATTATGTCTTACCCACACCCGGGTAAGCCCTCGATATGAAGATTAGAGTTTCTGTCTTACTATCCCCGCAATACCTGAACTTCAAGGTAGTTGGAACCTCTATCTTCTTCAGCAAGGAAGCCCTCGAACTTCAAGGTAGTCGACACCTCTGTCTTCCTATCCCCGGAATCCCTTGAATGTAATCACTGACATTCGGAGTCGCACTAAGCAATATGAATGAGCAATTCAGTACGCACAAGGCATGAAAAGCTTATCTCTCTAGAAATCACCTTAACAGTGTGTGGTCTCTAGAGTGATCAACTTGTTACTGAGCTCTTTCAAATGAGCTCCTATTTATAGGCTCGGTTGGAATGGTCGGCTCCCTCCTCCAACGTTCATATTTTCCTTAACATTTGGAGGGACCTGTACACATGTCACTAAACCAACGGTTTGTTAGAAACAGAATGGATGACATCATTTTATAACAAAACATGTGTAACTGAAAGCACGACATTGTTTTTCAATGATACAAGTGTAAGAATAAGCAAAACTAAAATTCAGAGTGTAAGTAAATAAAAGTTTGGAGTCTAACCAAAATGAAATTAGGAGTCTATAATAAAATGATATTCAGATTCTGTTTTATAGGAATTCAGAACCGGAATTCTGTGGGAATCCAGAGTCTGAATTTCTAAGGAAATTCGGATTCTGGTTTCACTAGAATTTAGAATCTGAACTTACAAGGTTCAGAGTCGAACTAGTAAAAGTTTGAAGTCAAACTAATAAAAGTTCGGAGTCGAACTAATAGAAGTTTAGAGTCAAACTAATACAATTTAGAATTTAAACTTATAGAAGTTTGGAGTCGAACTCATAGAAGTTCAGAGTCAAACTAATTAAAGGTCTAAGTATAACTCATAGAAGTTCGAAGTCTAGAATTCAGAGTGAACATTGTTAGAGTTCGTATCCAGAATTCGGAGTGGAACTTTATTCGAGTTCGTATCCAGAATTCGGAGTGGAACTTTATTAGAGTTTGTGTCCAGAATTGGAATTGGAACTTTATTAGAGTTCGTATCCAGAATTTGGAGTGAAGCTTTGTTAGAGTTCATATCCAGAATTCAGATCCTAAAATAGAATGCTTCATACCTTAGCATTATATGATTCTGATGTTTTGGGTATCAATCCAAATTTTATACTTAAGAAAAATATTACTATGTGTAAGGAAATCTATGTTAGGGTAAATTTTCTTAAGGATGGAAATTTTCCTTATAGAATTAAAATATGGATTTGCTTAATAATAAGGTGTTTGTGATTTTCAAAACAAGAAGGAATAGAAAAGTCATAAGGAAAACCTTATTGACTCAACATGGTTTTCTTTCTATTATGGGATTTATCTATTGATTCACCCATATTAAACTCCATTTTCCTCTAATTATCTCTAGGCCCATGAGACCACTGTGAGTCTTCGATTTCCATTTCAACCTTGCGGTAACAATGAATAATATCTCTATATCTTTAAAAGCCTCAAATATATAATTCTTTTTATAGACTCTACTTTAGTATACTAAATAATCAATCCACCTTGAATTCAGTGTTCATGACAAATCCAAGGTTGTATTAGGCTTGTCTTGTGAATTTTTCTTCATATGCCCTGATAGACTCATCTTCCCTTTTCGATAGTCCAAGGAACTCTCTTTCCATCTTGATGTGGAGGGTTTGGGGAAAATATTTATTGAAAAATATTTTCATGAATTCCTCCTAATCCATGGATTCAATTCCATCCTTGGAATTCGTTTTCTGGATCAGTTTCCACCACTGATCAGTTTCCAAATAAAAATGATAGACAGCCATCAGAACTTTCACTTCATCAGAGAACTGGAGGATAGATAATATCTTTTCAAAGGATTTAATCCACTGTTACATGAGGAGGGGATCAAAATATTCACTAAACATGGGATCCATTTGTCGCATAATGGATTTGGATACAACTTTCTATTTTTTAGGAGAATGAGGGTGTTTCACGCCATTTATTTTATCATTCATAACTTTATCTAGTTGAGCAAGTATTTTTCATCATGTTATGAGCAACCATTCCCATCATATTTTTAATTTCATTAGGTAAATAGTCACATATCATATCACATTTTTTGTTGGCAGTAGTTTTCCTATTTCCATCTATTAATTAGAAAAATAAATTACCTTTAGGGGTCTTGAATACTTGGCTAATGAAAATGTAAAAAAGGAAACTTTGAACATAGAAGGATAAACTTGTAAATTAAAAGTATATCCTAACTTTTGATTCCTTATGTTTCAATTTAGGTTATCCATGGTGATAGAATTGTCCCAAGGTTTCTTACTAAAGTGCTCTAGTCTTAATATCTAAAAATAATTATACCATGATATGATTCCAACTATAATTTCCATAGCCTTTTACCCATATTATTACATGATTTTAAGCATAATTATCCTTCAAATACAAACCCAGGATCGTAAATTCTAGTGTCTTTGGAAGATTAGACACATAATTAGAAAGCATGAAACCAAAATAAAAACATCTTTTATTTAATATTTATAATGAGATCCTAAAATCATTTGAGACATTACATCTTCATAGGATAGCCTGTGGAATTAAAGAATAAATGTATGAGCTAAAAATCTCAGTAAGGGAATAAACATAAGAATAAATAAAAGCACATAGGTTAGAAGGAATAACATGATGATATAAAAAGGCATGGAATGTGAATAAACATATGGATGATTAACATATAGAACATGGGTTTATGTAATCATGGAATCATAGTAATGTGGTAGAAATATAAAACATGACATAATCATGATTTAAGGATCACTACACATGAAGGACCACAAGTCAAGACTAACGACCAAGACTGTTTCACATGAAGCACAAGTCAAGGCTAACCACCAAGACCATTGCACATTCTTTCTCATGTGGCTAGATATTACCCAATGAATTGGAGTTCTATCTAGGAAAAATAATCGTAACATGTTCATGAATATGGTCTCCACATAAATAATCATACATAAGTAATCAAACATTAACATATGGGTTACCCATAGAAATAAATGGGTATCATAATAATGTCAAAAGGCATATCAAAAGAGAATATCATAATGGTATCCATGAAAGAACGTATATAAATATTAAATGGAAATTCATAATGTAACATAGGTATAAATTATGATAATTAATTCTAAACTGAAGTGAAAACATGTAAAAATATTGTTTAAGAAACTTTAGAAATAAAATGTTTTAGTGTGGTTTAAGGAAAAATTTTCAAGATTATTTAAAATAGAAAAGGAATAATTGTTTATATAATACAAGAAATAATCCAAGATAGTTTTTCACATTAAAATGATTTATTTTATTAAAATAATGGATACTTAAAAAATATTATTTGTTTCACTTTAAAATGGGTAAGAAATTGGGAAATTTCCTTTAATCAAGCTTTCTTATCGAGAAGAATTGAGAAGTGAACCTTTTAAAAACACATATTTACCTATCAAAGAAGGATGAAATGGTCTGAATATATGAGTTTGGAACATATTAATAGAATTTAAAAGAGGTTTATAAATATAAATAAGAATTACATTGGGGTAAAGAGAGGGAAATCGTAACCCGAATGAAAGATGATGGTTCAGAGAGATTCCCTTAACTTATATCCAAAAGTGTTATGCACTTGATCTTAATTTCCTAGATAATCAAATTAAATCCATTAATTAATTAAATAATAACCCTTTATACATTTATTTTATTTTTTATGAATTTATTAAAATTTTTATGGCTTTTTTTATGCATTATAAGATACAATTTCATCACTCGGGAGTGTCTGTTTCCTTGTCTTTCATGATCGGTTCATTTGTATACATGTATGAAAGATCATATAGAATTTAAATAATTGTCCAGAATTTAAATTATATGTTATTAATTAAGATAAATAAGTTCATTTTGTTTTATATATCATTTTTATGTTGTATGAGGATGAATAATTATATAAAACGTCAATGATAATCTTTTAGATTAATTTGGCAGTTACTCAATCATCACAAACTAGTTTTGTTCTATTACTTAATATTATGTATATATACAAGATTCGTAACATTAAATAAGTTGTAATAAATATATTATAATTTTT
The DNA here is from genome assembly GCA_963277665.1 of Viscum album. Classification (NCBI taxonomy): domain Eukaryota; kingdom Viridiplantae; phylum Streptophyta; class Magnoliopsida; order Santalales; family Viscaceae; genus Viscum; species Viscum album. Next base: position 117,414,319 of record OY728155.1, on the reverse strand, counting down.
TAACCATAAAATTGGTTTTATGACCTTCCTTGAAGGTACTAAAGGAAATTGAATATTTTTCATCCTTGAATGTGATAAATTAAAACAACACGGATGATGTTTTCATTTTTTATAAAAAAAGGGGGAGGGGAAATACATTATGATGGATTATTCAATTAACATTATAACATCCCATTTTATCTAGTCATCCAAGTGGTGATTTTATGTTCTTAGTAAATATTCTAAGTATTGAGTAGTAGGTTGAGAAAGATATGAATATAATACTCACAGTTCTTAACTGGATGATTTGTGTTACTCATTAAATATCATATTTGAAACTCACTTACATAGTTTTTTTGAATGGAATTTTCCTTGTCTTGGTATTTTATGGTTCCTATCATCCCTAATTTCCCTTTGATTATATAATTTACTATCCAATATTCCCACATTTAAGACATTAATCTATTAGTGGTACCTAGAGATGATCTCTATTTCATTTCACCTTGTCAACTAACCTCTACACTTTTCCATGACAATTAGTTTCTTTATTATCTCTTTTTCAACACATAAAATATATCCTAGTGACTTTGAGACATTTTACTTAGTGAATCTTATGAAATTATTGACATGATGGAAATTGAATCTTCTTTCCTTTATCATCTTGATCAACTAAAATTCCATGAGACTTGATGACTATATTCAATGCATGATTTTTATAGGATTTAATTATATTAATTTTTGTATTTAATTGATTATTCATTCTAATTTGTGGGTGATTTAGCTATTTTTTGTTTTATTGAAGGATAAAATTATTATTGGAAAAGGAACAAAAAAAGGTGAATTTTGGAGCTTAAACACACTTTGTGTCATGATCAAAGCAAAGAGGTGGTACAATGGATTTTTTAGGATGATCATGGAGAACTTATGGGGTATAAAACTAAAGAACTGAGGCGAAATAAGTCTTCTAGGTAAGAAAAATGGAATTACACATCGTTTAATCATTACACGATGTATACCAGTGCATGTGGTGAAAATAAGGACACATCATGAAGTGAAATTAAGCATCATGAAAATTTACACTTGGTGTAAATTTCATGCATTGGATTTTAATGCCCAAATTCAAAAAATCATCAACTGTTTACTAAATCTTCAATATGAAACCCTCCCAAACCATTAATTTATGGAATTAATTAATATTGGTGCCCATATAGTGCCTATAAATGGAGAGGAAAACGATCCACTCAAATCATTCATTGTGGGCCTCTACCATTGAGATCAAGGATCATCGCTACAGTGATGCATCAAATAGGATTTTTATCTTCCAACCCCCTCATGACTATCATGAGGGAGTAGACCTTGACCAAATAAATTGTAATTGTGGGTGATTGATTATAATAAGGTATTTCATTTTTTTAAGGAAATTAATTTGGGTCTCCTGTTGTAACCCTAATTTCTCAAATCTCTTTTTCATTTTATCATTCATGAACATTGTGTGATCGATGAGGGAGGGCCATTTTCAATGCATTGGATATTGAATGATTCACACCATGAACATTGGGTTTATTTTTTTCTATGTTTAAATATGCTTAAAAGTTACCAATTTACTGAATACCCAAAGTAACATGACCATTATGAAAAGGGGACTTCACTAATTTTTGGGTTTTCTACCCTGACCATTGGATTCAACTAACTCGATTCTGACACCTATGATTTTTTTCCAATTATTTTATACCCTAGTCAATAATGAACCCATATTTTCAATATCTAAGCATGTTTTTTTATTTTAATAAAAGCAAATCATCCATAATATTTTATTTCAATCATCTTGTTTATATTTCATTCATAAATTAGTTTAGTTTTATTTTATTTAATTAATATTTTCCCCAACCCTATCTCAGTGGGTTCAACCTCAAACTTTCATATCCAATACTACCTTGTAATTTAGTGGTTTTTTTGTTTTGTGTTTATAAATTTATAAATTTGGTAACCCTATGGGAATTAACAATGACCATAGGTCTATCAAGACTTTATCCTTATCTTATTTGGTGTGTTTATAAACTAAACTATGTTCATGTTGGTAATCATAATTTTTAATAGCGGGTTAGGTATAAACATAATATTTATCACTCCAACTCTTATCTCCTTAGGTTTCTCATTGATACAATCTCTACAAATTCAACATCAAAATGTCTTACTTTAGGAAATTATTATATTATCATCTAATTCAACCTAAATAACTCTAGGTTTAATCTAGGTTTTCTTTGGTTGGGGTCTCTCATATTTATTAATCTAGTTCATTAAAATAATAAATCCATCATATGGAATGAAAAGAGAATATTATTAAACAAATCATATTCCTCAAGATTTTCTAGCCTAGTGTGTATCCCTAGTCCCATACCTCATACAGTAGAGTGAATATTGAGTTAATACTCAACCAAACTTCTTCATGTTGATTACCACTACAAGAATCTATGCCAAAAGACATCTATTTTCTAGTATCTATATAGGGATATAATTACTACGAGAATGAAACAATATATACCTTACTAACACTTCAAGATGTTATCCTATACTTAAACATATCTATTAGACTTATCCTTACGATTTCCAATAAATTTATCTCATCCTAATCCCCAAAATAACAACACTAATCCTCAAAAATAACACAACTCTGATCTAATGAAATTTGAAGCTCCCCAAACCCACACTCTAAAGTCTAGTGCTGAAAAATGATTTCTTAAAACATGAGATTTAATAAAAAGTGAGATGAACCTATCTTTATTTAACAACATTTCTATAATTTAAACACTACATCTCACATATAATCACACAATCCTCATAAAGTAAAGTTTAGTTTCTATGAGGATCATCTACATAGGAAACATATTTTACAATACTTGTGATATTTTCTCTATATTCAAACTCTACAATATCCACTTATAGACATCTCCTAGGTTATAATCATCTTTATAACATAGGTAAAGAAAACATAATAAAGTGCTGAGCTCTCACACTTATAAATGGTAAACATAAGCGATAATAATCAAAGATCATAAGTGTGTATAAGATAATCATTTGGGTACAATAATGATACATAATAAAGTTATACCCAACAATTTTAGATCATATATCATATCATAAGTAATGCATAATATAAGAAAATTTCATGGGATTTTCAAATATCAAAGAATCCCAACAATATAACTTGGCATTGAAGAAAAAACCAATAATCCTAAATCATGAGATCATATCATAAAAGTGTGAAATATCATAGAAAAGAGGAATAACTTTGAAATGTAACAAAATCTAGAAAGAAAATAAACATAGAAAGGTGGAAAAATAATAATAAAAAGAAAACCTTGTGAGAAAAATAATTATTCCCACAGCTATATAACCAAACTCATTATGACCACACCAAAACATTTAAGCAAAATCATTATACCCACGCCTATGTGAACAAACCCATTATGTCAACATATTTGTATCTAATGTCATATAAATTTAAACCAATGAATTTTATGGATTCAATAGACCTAAATTATCTCAAGTCTTTATCGAACACAACCCATCTTAAGGATTTATCAAATTCAAACTATCTTGGGGCTTTATAGGACCCAAACTCTCTCAAGGATTTATCATGCCCAAATTCATATTAGGGTATTATCAAACACAAACATTAATAGAAAAATATTGGACCCAAACCATCTCATGAATTTATCTGACCCAAATTATCTCAAGGATTTATCAAAACCAAAACCATCAAAAGGATTTATCATACCAAAACAATCTAAAAGATTTATCGAACCCAAACCATCTCAAAGATTTATTAGACCAGTCATAGGGTATTATCGAACCCAACCCATCTCATAATGATAATCCATAAAAAAATTTATACACACAATATCCATCCAATATCATAACATAATTAACCCATGGACATAAAATGAATTTTATATCATTTTCAAAGGGTCTCGCATAACGTGAAATCAAAATCATATCAGTTATTACCAAAATTTAAATCACCTAAAAGTTGTTTTTCATAAGTTAATTTAGAAGTAATTCATAAAATATAACTCCTTAGTAGTTATATATTTTGGGGGTTAAAGAGTAAAATTTAAGTGAAAATATTATCAGATAAATCACTTTGAAAAAAAAAAGAAATAACACTTTTCAAAATGGTTTAAAACTCCTTAAATATTATTATTGAAATGAAATTATTTTAAATTGATAATTTTTTTATAAAATACCCGTTAAAAGAGAATATTTTTTAGAAAAAAAATAAAATAAATAAATAGGTTTTCTAAATATTTCATTGAGAAGACATAAAAATATTGAGGACTTCTTTCTTAAAAACACAATTCTTTGAAAATTTATTTTTAAAATGAATAATTACAATTAAAATAAAACTTTTACTTTTTAAGAATGTTTCCTTTTCATTTAAAAATCATCAAGAGTTAAAATAATTTGGATGTAATATCTAGAAGGCCTTAAAATTTTATTTTTATTTTTAGATAAATCCCTTTTTAAACAAACTGAGAGGGAACCCATACATAACTCGAAGGCCCATAGGAAGAAATCCTATAAAACATGGACCAGAGGCCCATCGTAATAAGAAGTTAATAATATATCGAACCCTAAATACACTTGAATAACCCCTCCCCATTTCCTATAGAGTTTTGGATTAGATTCTTCAATTGGTGTTTCAATTGACTTGTGGTTCCCTTATGATAATGCACAGGCCAATGGCATGTATTTCATACCCCACATTTTTTCATAGACCAAGTTAGATCCAATTGGTGACTTCTCCTACTCTTATCCATCAAAAGGGGTTGCTTTATCAAGACAGGGAAAATTATACTTTGTAGCTTAAATGGCCCTATGTCCCAAAGGATTGAATATTTTTTTCACATAATCCCTATAGAATGAAGGCCAAATAATCATCTGAAGGCCTGAATTTTTATCCCAATGGCCTAAATATGTTTAACAGTACAGATTGTATAGTAAATTTTTTAGTACCACTAAAAATTATCCCCTATTTGGTTATGAATATGTGTCTTTTAGATACAGGATTATAGGGTTTACCACTCAAGTTCCACCCCACCTGTAGTTAAAATCATTTGGAAAACCATTTTAAAACATGGAATGGATGGTTCATAAAGAATAATTCTCATGCAGTGTGAGAAACCATAAAATATTTTTCAGAAATTGTTTTTACCATACTCATAAAATAATAAGTTATGAGCCACGTTCAAAATTCATTTTACCTGGAGAGGAACAGAAGGAACTATGAAATAAAATATAAGGGTGGATGAAACCAATTTTGTAAGGAAAATGTTCCAGAAGGATAATTATAAGTCATCAAAGGGATTTCAGTTAACGAAGACCCTTACAAGATCCGTATCTACTGAATCGAAGGACATTTAAATAAAAAACATGATATTGATCCTCAAACCCTATAGATTACATAATATGGAAAAACAAATTAAATTTTCATTAATCATGCCATACCAAATATATCATGGTTCATAATAAGTATATGTATCAAGACATTAAATTTGATACAAAGAACCCCTTATCTTGTACTCCCACTTACTTGAACATGATCTAACATCATATATAATAAACACAAATATCTTAATCACTTATTACATAACCTTATTCATATCTATCACCTTACATAAATTTCATTTATAATTATTATATACATGTATATTAGTACTTTATTATCTATTTTCAATATTTTGTTTGAGTAATCTTGCTCATTTTGAACTATTTTTGTTGGGGGGAAATCCCTTAAAGATAATTTGCAGTGTTTTGGGGTTAATCATGTTAGTTGAAAAAGTAGGTTGGCAAGGTCAGTTCTGGAGTTCTAGTGTGATTTCTGACTAGGTATGTTGAAAAATATTCAAGATAGAGGTATGGAATCACAAGATGTTGAATATAATTTTGTGTGTGAAAAGTGTATTCATTTCTTAATATTTGAAAAAATTGGGGTTTAAATTTTGGAAGAAGGAAATAGGTGTTTTTAGTGAAGGAATGATTTTTACATAAAAGTAAAAGTTGCACAAAAGAGTGAATGTTTTTGGAAATTTTTCAAGAAAGTGGTGATTTGGGGTTGTCGCATCAAAATACGAAAACTTCTAGTGTTTTATACAAGTTTTGAACCTTTTTGAAAGATAGATTTGTGTATCACAAAGAGAGTTTCTCGAGCCAATGAAATATATATGAATTTTCGCTAAAGTGGTGAGTTGTCCTCTAAATGTGACATGAAATATTTGAAGTTCAGAACACAAGTAAAGTTGTGAACATAGATTAAGGGGTTCAAGGTAGTTTCACAATGGTTCAATTGTGTCTATAAATAGGTGTCTACCCCCCCCCCCCCAATTTCAGCAACTCAACTCTTGGATAATTTCAAGACTCTTAATCATGTAAGAGTTTCATGAATCTATTTCTTTCATGGATAAATGAATCAAATATTTTTTCCAAATAGAAAAGGGAATTATTTCTATAATTCCAAGTGAGTTCTGTGACAATCCAATTTTTTTATGAATGTGGAGAGTTTCACAACAAATTTAATAGTTTCATAAAAGTTAAATCTTTATGAAAAAACAAAAAAGTTGGGAAAAATTGGTATAGTTTCATACAAGTCGTGAAAAGATTTTTGAAATCCAAAGTTTTGTGAACCTTTAAGTATTTCCCCATGATGTATACGGTAAATAGATATTCATCAAGTGCATGAAATTAGAGATTCATGATTCACCACATGATGTGTAAACAATATTAATTCAATTGATCAAAATAATAATCTTATGAAGGAGTAGTGAGAACACTTCAGTTGATATAAAATCAAGCTTTCAAATTTTGATTGGTTATAAACCAGAAGGGATAGTGAGTCCTCCTAGAACCTTATAATAGAAATGTAATTTAGTGGATTTATACATCATCACATTACTATTATATTGTCCTTGGACATATCCCAGTGAGGTTGAACCAAGTAAAAAATTTGTGACTTGTTCATTTTTTGTTATTCATTTATTATTTGCTACAAGAAGAAGAAATAATAAAGTTTTTCTTAATGAGGAAACAATATCCAAAAGAAAAATTTGTTTTAATAATTCATCCTTTGATTCACACCCCCCCCCCCCCCCTCAGGGTATTTAATCTAGTTTGTATAATAATTGGTATCAAAGGTAAAGGTTAAAATCATTGTTTTTCTCTTAATTGTTTCAATGGAGGTTATTAATCAAAATGGGATTCCAATATTTGATGGAAAAAGTTTTAATTATGGAAGAGTCGGATGAATAACTACTTTCTATCATTATATATGAATTTATTTAGAACTATGATGTATGTTATTTATTCTAGTATTGATAGTGGAGTTTTATTATAAGTATACATGAATTGGATGCTGATACCAAAGGAATCAATGCCTTAGGAGGATATTTATCTAACACAATCTATATGAATTTCATTTCATGTAATTCAATGCATTCCATGTATGAAAAATTTCTAAACATCAATAAAGTTGCTTCAAAAGTTAGAGAAGAAAAATTAAAAGTTATGTGGAATAAGTATGAGGATGTAATAATGCACCCCAGTGAGTCTGTAGATGCTTTATTTGATAGAGTGAATGTTGTTGTTGAAGACATGTGTGGTCTCATATAAATCTTTAAAGATTAAAAGATAATCCAACATATATCATCAATACTTCTACCTCGGTTCAATATAAAAATATCTATAGTGTAAGATAAAGCTCCAAATGATCTGATATTAGATATCCTACATAGTACACTTATTGCATACAAGATGATAAATTAAGATAGTGAGTACATGGGGATAATAAAATCAAAAGATGTGGAATTCACGTACATGAATAAGTTCAATATAGTGGATGACCAAGAATAATAAAAGGTGGATGATTTCATTTCACTCCTTTCCACAAACCTACAAAGATTAAAAGGAATGTTCAAATGGAAACTTACACTCACATGCTTTTGATGTTCAATGTTTAAACATCTTGCTGAAAGGAGCCCCAAGAAGATTCATGATTATGATTAGGATGAAGGTGAAATTTCCATTAATAAGTCCTCAGTCTATATGAAAGGTAATAAAAATTTTAAGATAACATTCTACAAAAATAAGAATCTGCTTTCACAAGAAAATGACAACTTAGAATAATCTAAGGTTGAAGGGATGGATAACTGCAAGGATCATGGAGAAAATGATATACTGGTAGTTTTAGGTAATTCCTAGAGAAGGGAAGAAAATTACAATGATTAAGTATACGTCAAAGGAATAGTTAACCTCTATATAGGATTAGAAGCCTCTCTTGAGGACTTAGAAGTTTGGAGATCCAAAACAAAGAAACAAAATAGAGTTATTCATGATGAAAAATTCTATATATAGTAGCAGGAAGAAGTCAAGTATAAGATAAAGGCTAAAATTAAATATATCATATCTAAAACCCCAGTGAACTCATAGAAATTCATTGAGTACAACATCAAAGTTGAATAACAGTCTATAGTTAAAGCGGAATTTTTCATCCAATGATGAAAGCTAAAATATCAGTAGAAACTATTAACTCCAAGTAGGATATTGGGAAGGAAGGTGGAACAGGTTACTGAAAATGGGGAATTATAGTACAAATATCCAGCATAACAATTTAAAAAAATTAGTAGAAGAAAACAACACATTATAATGACACAGGTAGTATGGAGATTGATTTCAAACAAAAATAAGCAATGGTTGATGTGAGACCATAAGCACCCACTCTGAGGTTAAAAATTGATTTGGGAATGAATCAGAATTAGAAGATTCAAATTTCCCAAGGGAGGACCAGTGGTGTAGAAATAATGTGTAGAAATACACTGCATATTAGGTTTCATTATTTGGGAAATATGAGATACTCTCAAAATGTATGTTCCTTAAACAATAGGTATCGACGAGTGCAATATAAACAGAGGTATCCAAAAAGAGTTTAGTATCCATGAATTCTTTTGATGGGAACTATTTTAGGAGTATAGGATTCAGACACATGGACATATATTATTCATCAATAATGTAGATGAATATTTTGAAGCATTCCCAAAGTGTTCGTAAGAATCGTCTTAAAGAATAATTGAATGAGTTGAAAAAATAAAATCGATATGTAGCATAATAAGATGAATCAGACCCATCATACTCTGAGGAATACCAAAAATATCATTCAATTGTATGTATAAAGTAAATACATGGATCAAAAGGAATATATCTGAGAAAGAAGTGGTTGCAGAGATTTCCCATAAAGCATTAGATTATACTACTGTATAGATCCTTAATAGTGGATGCACATCCCATATCATGGGAAATAAGGATCTTGTTATAGGAATCAAATATGATAAGGAAAGAGGTTTAAAATTTATAAATTATGAATGCTTGAAGATTATTTCCTTATAGAAATCTAGGTTTGGGGAAAAAGATATGACATGTGATGATATCTTGGTTGTCAAAGGTCTCAGTCACAACCTGTTAAGTGTTAGCCAATTGTGCGACTCAGAGCATGCTATAAGATTTACTATGAACTTGTGTATCATCAATGGAAAAGATAGTGAAATTTTTTCATAGGTAAATTACATAAAGGGGAATCTTTACCCTTTTGTGGATAAGAAGATATTACATTTCTATCTAGATAGAAAGAAAATAGGTTGTGTGACATTATTGTCATAGGGAGGTACAAAATTTTATTTACTTTTACTAATGCAACATAGTGGATGACCAGGTTTGTCTCACTTAAGGAGTATCATAGTCAATTCAATCCCTTAATTCTAATTCACCTAATATAATTATTTTTTAAATTTTATTTATTTAATGAAAAAATGATTTTTTTAGTGGTTTTAGGTTTTGGAAATCAAATTCAATAAAATAATTAATGCAAAATACATGCACATGTAAAAAAAATTGAAAATTGGAAAAAAAAAGTCCTTGTTATAGAGTTGGATACATGGGTTCCTTCGTTATCTATTTTTTGTTTAAATTAAATTTTAAAATCTTATTACATCATAAATGGATTTGTAATACCAACCTTGAGTTGGAATTTTTCATGCTAAGGAAACTACTTCGGCATAATAAAAGTTCACCTCTATTAGTAGAAATTAGAAATGTATTTGTGATTCATGTGGTGGTATACGTTCTCTACACCTGAGCATTTCACTCTTATCCACCAAAAAAAGAATCATAGAATTAAAATTTTAAATCACCATAGTTAAGAATTCTAGGAAACCTCCCCCAGGACCAAGCCTTGGGTTGGTCACTTTCCAATAAAAAATTAAAAGAGATCACAAAAGAATATGGGGAGAGAGAAGGAAATAGAAATTTAGATATATATATATATATATATATGTATAAGAAGAAAGGTAATTCTTCAACTAAAATAATATGAATCCATAACATGGGAAAATAAAACCAAAATAAAATAAATTAAAAACAATAAAAACCTAACACAGTGGTATCCCTACAGTACTACAAAACGATGGATCCTCAGGAATTGATCTATTCTCCTCTAACATGGCCTTGTGTTTATTGTCATTCCAAGTGATCGATCTACCATAAATGTAGTCAAAATGGGTATTTTTGGACCCTAATATTTAAAAGTTCATTCAAACTTATTTACATCAAATACTGCATATTTTTTGTTCATCAAGGAATTTCACAACGTGAATAGTATTCATGATGTATAATGTTTAGGGGATGAAATTTTTCATAGGATATTTCATGATTTAAATTCTTCTATGGGTTTCATGTCGTGAATGAAATTCATGAGGTGTAATGTTTCTTTCTAGCTGTTTCACCTGGTTTTAGCCTAGTTATTAAATTTTGAGCTATGGAATTCATTATTCACATAAAATTTAGCATGGCCATCATGTACATCGTCAAATCATTATCTCTTAGATTATTTTCAATATATTCTATTCTAGCTTCCATTTTCAATATTCTGGTGTCATGTTATGTTGCTTTACATCATGGCATAAAGTTCTATTAATATGCACAATGCATTCTTTTTGTTTTTTCTTCAAAAAACTATGGTATCCTTCCATAAATAAGAAAGAAAGATATTATCACTAATAATAAATTAATTTATATAAATATTATGTTTTATAATCAAATAATAATTAAAATTATGAATCTTTCATTGATGAATAAAGAACTTGGAAATCTATGTTAACTATCTCTAGAAGATCCGGTGAAATGTGACACAACTTGTGATCTCCATAAGCAAACTTGTGAACATACTCACAAGTTTGATTCTTTCCAACAAGGAAATATTATCACAAATATATATAAGGACAAATAATAGAAGTCAACTAGAGTGCTTAAATTGGTACATGTTGATATTTGTGGACCTATCTCCCAAATATCCATTAATGGTAAAAGGTATTATCTTATTTTCATTGATGATTTCAGTAGGATGGAATAGATATTTATCATTTCCCACAAGTCTAAGGTGTATATGTGTCTAACATAATATCATAGTAAAGATAAATGAATTCTTGGGAAAAAAATTAAGTGTTAAACTAACAATGGTACCAAATTTACAAACATCCATGTGGAATATTATCTCGAGAAACATGGAATAAGAAACCAATATCCAATAGTGATAACTCCTTAGAAAGATGGAGTAGTTGAGAGGATAAATTGGATCATAAAAATTATGGATAAAATAATTCATATTAAAAAATAACCTACTATATAAATTATGGAAGGAAGAAATCTTGACATCATTCTATATATCCAAAAAACCTTTTTTGTGTCCAAAATAAGAAAAGACTCCTTACAAGCTATGTTGACAAAAGAGTAAAACATTGAAATACTTTTGAATATTTAGAAGTAATTGTTTTATTTTGAATAAGGAGAAACACATGAACTTTTAATCTCATGGAGATGATGGAATATTCCTTAGATACTTAGGAAAAATAAAATCATATAAACTCTTCAACAAGAGGTTGTAAATAGTGGTTGAAAACAATGATGTCACTCCTATAGTAAATGAATAGAATTTTTAATAACATAGTGAAGAGTTTCCTAATGATAGTGATAGAGAGGAAAGAAAATCAGGGCTATTATAAGTATAAAATTATGATTCAGAAAAAGATAATGATTATGATAAGGATGAAGTCAAATCTATATCTGTGTAGAATTCGAAGAGTCGAGCTGAAATTGATAGGAAAAACATCATCAGTGATTATCCATTACCAGTTCAAACACGGAGGCTGAAATCCTTATAGAATATAACATTCCTATCTTAGATAGAGTCTAAATGTTTTGAAGTAGTAGCTGGAGATGAAAATCGGGTTCTAGATATGAACTAAGAGCTTGATCAAACTTAGAAGAATCAGACATGGCATATTTTTTAGAGTCCAGTGGATATGAATTCCATCAGGACTAAATTGGACTTTTAGAATAAACTAAATGAATATGTCATGGTAATTTGAAAAAAAAAATCATAAATATTGTGCAAGGTATAGTCTCATATTGATGGAATTGGTGTTGAGAAGACATTTTCACATGTTTCAATACTATAAAATATTCACCTATTCTTAGCCATTATAGTGAAATAAAAGTTCAAAGTTTTCCAGATGGATTTCAAGTTAGTATTTTAAAATTGGGTTATAGAAGAAGATGTTTACATCGAACTTCTAGATGGTTTTATTTTCCATGAAGATAAGAAAAAAAATCAATTGAATAAGGTTCTATATGGGTTAAAGTAGGCATTGAGAGCATGGTATTCAAGACTGGATCATTATTTAAAGAAGATCAATTTTTAGTGTGGTGGATTGTATTATAATATTTATTTCAATAGTGAGAGGGATCGAAGGATGATGGTACTGATGTATGTCAATGAAATAATCTTTTTTGGACTAGATGAATCTTGGTGATAATAGTTCACAGAATTCATAAAAATTCAGTTCAAAATGTTAATTATTTGTGAATTGACATTTTTCCTTGGTTTACATGTGACACATGGAAGGAATGACACATTCATTTCTCAATAAAAATATATAAATGTGGTTCTGATAAGATTTGTAATGGATAATTCCAAGGATATGATGAATTCAATTGCTACTTGGATGAAACTTTCATGAGATGATAAAGGGAAAGTGGTTAATGTCATCGAATACAGAAATACCATTTGAAATCTATTGTACTTGACTATTACATAAACTAATACTATTTTTTTCATATTCCAAGAAATGAAATATAATAACAATATCAAAGAAATAAACTTAATTATTTTGAACATAATACTTTGATATATCAAGGGAATTGTGTATTTCAGTTTTCTATACAATAAAAAATATCATAAAAAGTTATTGGGTGATATAGATACAATTTAGACTGGTTCTAAAGATGATAGAAAATCAACATTGGGTGGTGTATTTTATCTTGGAATATTGTGTATTTCTTGGATAAGTAAGAAACAAGATTTCATATCATTGAGAATCGTAGAATATGGATATATTATGGCTATTCAATATTCTATGAAGTTATTATAGAAAAAGTAGTAGATTGAAGAAATGGAATTTTTAGTGAAGTGTCACATCAGAATCCATTGTGATAAGTCAAGTCCTAAAGGTATTAGAAAAAATATATTCTGTCACTCGTGTATAAATCGAATTGAAATCAAGTATCATTTTATCAATGAAAAGGTGGTGTATGGGATTTTTAAGTTGGAGTATATTCCTAAAAACTATAGTTTGCAGATATTATAATGATGGCCTTACCTAATGAAGTGCTTGAACATCATCGACTGACTTTTGGAGTTCAGTTGACTCCCCACACTTGAATAATTTTTGATATAGAACCCCCTCTACCTAGGGTATGGTATGTTTTTTCCTATATTAATATGTGTTCTATTATGTTGCAGAACATAATTAATTGACTGGGTTATTTGAAAAATAGAGAGAAAATTACTTGATCAATAATGGGGAGAAACTGGTAGGGGAGAAATGAAGAAAGAGGGAGTTTTAAATTTGATGATTCTGGAGTAGTTATTTTAATGAAGATAAAACATGAGGTAAGTTTGTTATGCTAGAATTTTACAATATGTGGATGCATAATAGTGTATTATTGAGTTCCATATACTGTGTTACAATTTTTATCAAGAAAATTTCATTAAGTGGAATCAATAATGAAGTGATTTCTTAGTGAACTTTTCATGCAAATATTTTTTTCTCACACTAAGAATGAATCATTTGAGCTTAGAGTGTGTGTTGATTAATCTTTGATTGTTATCTTAATTCACAAGAAGTGAATTCTGATAGTATATAGAAGAGAACAATGTGTTTTCAACACATTGGAAATATAATATTTAAATTATTATCAAAAGGTATAGAGTTTGAAACAAACCCAAAGGAGGATATTGTTGGGAAAAATCCCACAAGGTGAGTTTGCAATGTTCTGGGGTTTATTTTATTTGTTGAAAAAGAAAGTTGACAATGTTTGTTATGGAGGTCCAATGAGATTATTGACTAGGTATGATGAAAAATATCCAAGGAATAATTATAGATGCATTGGAAGTGATAAATAATGTTTTTTGTACAAGGTGGAATTATTTACTAGTGTTTGAAAAAAAATGGGGTCCAAAATTTAGAGGAAGGAAAAAGGTGATTTTACGAAAGGAAGGATTTTCACATAAATGTAAAATCTACAATAAAGGGTGAAGGTGCTTTAAAAAATTTCATGCAACTTAAGATTCAAGTTCTTCACATAAAATATGGAAAATTATATTGTATTCCCACAAGTTCTGAAACTTTGTGAAAGTTGGAGTTGCGCGACATAGGGATAATTATGTGAGCCAAAGAAATATAGATATAGTTTCATAAAAGTGTTTTGTTTTTTATATATAATGTTAAATTATTGATATTTAGTGCATAGGGAAATTTTTTCACACATTAAAAGGTGTGAAAGGTAGTTGTGTAAAGGGTCAACCACATCTATAAATAGGCAGCCACCCCCCCCCCCCCCATAAGGATTTTCCCAGAATTTCTATGGAAAATAGGTATTCATCAAGTGGATAACATTAGAGCTTCATGATGCACCAAATGAGGTGTAAACTATATTTATTAAGGGGTTTAAAAGTGGAATATTTTGAAGGATTAGTGGGAAAACTTTAGTTGAGATATTAGTGAGATTTCAAATTGTGATTTTTTGTAAACTAGGAGAGGCACTGGGTCTTCTATGAACATTGTAAAAGTAGTGAACTTTAGTGAATTTGGTACATGAGAACATTATTATTGTATGCTCCTTGGACGTAGCCTAGTGAGGGTGAACCAAGTAAAATTGTTGTGTAATCCTCATGTTCTAATCTTAATTTATTCCATACAATGAGAAGGATAGAGAATAGATTTTTTATTTCAATGAGACCAGATCTAGAAGGGATAATTGTTTTAATCTATCATACCCTAATCCACCCCCACCCCCACCCCCTATCAAGGTATTTAACCTAGTTGGGATAATAATTTTCTTAATAGAAGTTTAATTCTTTATTATTATCCCAATGTTAATCATTATTAGATTATTTAAGTTAGAATAATCATGGTTTTTCAAATATTCCTTAAGTTCCATTTCAGTAGGTGAAAGACATGGATATGGTTTGTGAAAAAGGAAATTGAGATAAACTAGTTTAAGCGTATTTAATGATCAAAAGGTGATATATTATTATATATATCAAATATTAATAACACATTTATATAATAATTGAAACATATTAAGTAAATTATTAATATAATATATTATAATTATATAACATTCCTTAATCATTCATGGTTTTAACATTATAACATCATTCACATAGGTGGTAAAAATTAACCCAAACAAGAATGTGTTATAATGATTTTTTGACTAAGGACATGTTTTATTGCAATGTTAATATAGATTTTATAATATATTTTATAAATATTATTTAGCTTCATTAAATTCATTCTTATAACTATCCATGTATGTTGGTGATGATAAATGAAATTTGTCATTCGTAGAGGCGGTAGCCCGCACATATGCACAATTAATGATTTAATTTCTCAATGAATGGGATTAAATGAAGGTATATGATAAATTATAATTTCAAAATTTTAATTGTGATATATTCAACCTATTAAAACCTCAAATATATCTTTTTTACAAACCATGAGTGGTGATGATGTATAATGAACTACATCACTATGTGGTGATGGTAGCCCATACAAACGAATGATCGATGTTGTTTTTTATTAAAGGATTTCAAGGCTTGAATAATGGATGATAAATTAATATAATAATATACCTATATGATAATAATATTTTTTTCATTATAATAGGTTGTATAGATGAATTTTATAAGGGGAATATTAAGAAGAAAATACTAAGGAGTAAGAAATACTCACATTGAGAACTTGTGATTTCGCTTGGAAATATCCTTGTAAATGGAGGCCTTATACTACCAAATTGAGACTAGAGTATTATGAAATTGAGATATAATTATTGGATGATATAATTTTCATATTCTCAAGATAAAATTATAAGAAATAGTTTTAACAAGAATTATTGTAAGTGTTTCCCTTTTATAAGTGATGATAACATTAATTTTGGGAGTTCCCATTACTTTTCAATAATGAAATGTTACTATTCTCAAGGATAAATGGTTCCAAAAGTGGAAAAAAAGAAGTGTATATTTATATTGAGCCTATTATCATCTCAAAAAATAATTTTTTATACATCATGGAGTGATTTAATGTTTTTTCTTTTTTACTTTTTTATCTTTTACGCTAATGTACTTTTATAATGGGAATAAATTTTTAACCATGGTGTTTAATTTTCATGATCAAAATTAAAAATTAAACTATTATATAATTTAAAAACTATGATTTAAAATTCTAAAATAAGTTTATTAAATAAAATTTATAAGGTTTATAATAGTTAATTTTAGAATAAATGCACATAACACGTAAAAATAGTTTTTTTAAAGTCTTTTTATGCATAAAACTTATGTGTGATTTAATATAATAAACATTATTAAATTCCATGAAATTAATTATTTTATTATAAAAACTTTATTTAAAAGCAATAAAAAGCATAATTTTAACATAAAAAAATTTAATTAAAAGAAAATACTGAAATATTTTTTAAAATTGGAATAAAATGTTACATATGTTTTATAAAAGTAAACATAGGTTTTACAAGTTCAAAATAATATTTTAAAATACATTTTTTACTTCATGAAGAAATTTTAATCAATTAAGTGGTCTTATAAAGTTCTAGTTCATGATCTTATATTGATAAATTCATAAAATTTCTAATTTGGGTAAAAACATTATTTTCACTATTTACTTAAAAATCACTTATTTTAGAAAAATACCAAAAAATTACCATAAGATAATATTGAAATGATTAAGCCAAAAAAGAAGTTAATTATTTCAAATTAAAAATTTAAAATTTATAAATTTAACTTTTTAACAAAAATACAATATCTGAAGGAAAACTACTTTTATTGAAAAATAACATTTTAAAAATTTAAGTGTTCTTGATCGCATTTTATAACATTTATAATTTATTATAATATTTTTTTTAATTATAAGTTTTATTAATATTATTAATATAATATGTCACGAATCATTTTAGTGATTTTTTGCATGTGAACCAATCTATCAATATAATTTTTATTTAAAGGAAAATATATATTCGGAAATCTCGGGGTGTTATAGATATGGAATACACTAGAAAAGAATTTGAATCCTATATTTTAAAGTATGGTATTAGATATTATTATATCACCCCTTAAATAGGTAATAAAAATGGGGTTCCTGGAAGAATAAATAGAAGCCTATTTGAAATGGGGAGAACATTTCTTATTGAATTTGAAATATCAAAGTTTTTTTTGATGGAAGCATTGTTCATTGTTGTGCACATTAAAAATTGATTCTTTTTGAGGTCACACTCAAATTGGAATTCACATTAAATTTTTTTTAAAAAAAATACTAAATTTATTTAATTAAGAGTCTTTGAAAACCTCTACATAATTAAAATAAAAGAATCATACTGTATAAATTTAAATGAAAGGGTTGAGGATGTTGCTTTTCTTGGATACCTATATAATGAAAATCACTAAAGATGTTGGAATAAAATACTTCACAAGGTGATTTATTATTATGATGTAAAAATAATTGTAAACCAACACAAATAATGCTCCAAATTTTGAATTTTACTAATGAAATTGATTCATATAACAAGCATACTTATGAGATGAATAGTGGAAAATAGTTTGTAACTGAACTAAGAGTGGAAGATGATGAATCTAACTAAACCAGTGATGAGGAAAAAGGTTTTTAAAGTAACAAAATGAAATTATCTTATATTTAATAGGCATATGGAAGAAGAAAATATTATTGGTGATCAAACTGCTCTTGTTCAAACTTAAAGAAAGTTAGGATTTGATGAACCAACAGTTAAACAAACTTATAGAAGGATAACATTTGATAATCAGGCTTAAATTATTTCTCATATTGAGCCAAAATCAGTGTAAAAAAGTAGTTAAACGTGATTAATGGATTTAATTAATGAATGGGAAACTTGATCAAATTGAGAAAATTTCTATATAAGACCTTGTTCCAAGACCATTTGACAAAAGTTTCGTTGGAAACAAGTGAGTATTCATAAACAAGTTAAATGGTAAAGGATTGGTGATATGTAAAAAGTATAGTACTGTTTTCAAGGGTTATTCCCATATTTAAGGAGTTTATTTTGAATAGAATATTTCACTTTTTTCAAGGTTGGAAGTAATCAGTGTAATTACCCTTCGTTTTATGGATTAATACTTTGAATATTTCAATGTATATATCTGGATTTATCCTTAGAGTCAGTGTATAGTTTGAATGTCTCAAGACCCCAAAATTAATATATATATATATATATATATATATTAATGTACATGCACACATAGTTTCAGTATAAATGTATGTCTTACTGTTTGAGATATTGGATAAGAAATCTGAGATATTTGATGAATCTAAAATTTGTTGTGTACCCTATGAACAAACTAAGTTTATTTGGTATCATACATTCTGTGAGAGGTGAAAATTGGGGAGTGTGTTTAATAAAATAAATAAATAATTTATTTATTTTAATTAAATAACCTAACGTAACCCCCTCTATAAATACCTCGCCATGGAAAATATTCAGGTTTATCTGCATAACCTTGAAAGATTAGAGATAAGGTGGGAATTGTTATTTATTGGAATATCGGGATTGAAGAATAGCGATGATCAAATCATGGTGGATCGAGAGGCAAGCAGCAAACACAGCTGACCTTCTTCATCACTAGTTAACATGCTCTTCACTAATGATTTATACTTAATTAAGGTAGGTCATGTTATTTATAGATTTCCTCCCTGATTGGTTTTATAAAACATGGATTCTTTATCTACTTTGATTTCCCGCATTCTTCATTCTTGCATGATCCTGTTTTGATAAATTGAATTTTTGTTTTCGATTTATTTTTTTCCCATGATATTACCCCATATTGTTTCTCTTATTGATCATTGGTTGGGGTCACATTGGCCATCGACTCTCATTACCCTTGTTCCTATGATTCCCCCTATTATTCTGCATGTTCTTTGTCGTTAGCATGTGGGGTTGTGGTTTAACATTGTAGGGGTAGTTTTAGGGATGATTGAACCCTCATATTTAGGTTGTTTTCATAAAATAGGGAAGGATTAGTGATATGGGGATTAATCGTGATGGTATCATGATTTATAAGCGATTTTTATGAGTTTTGGGATCTCGAACAGTGTAATATGCAAGACGGACTCCCATATAGGTGATCAGATTAAGATTTTTGTCCATCGAAGGCCATGAATCGATGGTCGGATATGTTACCATTTAGTTTTGGAAGCTATGGTTTTGGGTGAGATAAATATCACACAACATGTATGTCAATATAAACTTCATGTGACCCTATTCTGGCGACTCAGCATGTACTCCAATAGTACATGGGTGTGGAAATATCTAGGAAAACGAGCATGTCTAGAGTACATAGGCATAACCATGTATTCAGACATAGGAAGGATACTCAAACATGAACATGTACACAAAAATGGTCCAATGTACATGAGCACAGTATAAGAGAATAAAAAATCACTAGGTGGCTAAGATATTTCATTTAAAACTAGTACACACCATGTTTTGTGACATGGATTTCGAATCCATGTTCATGGTAGAAAATGCTCAAGTGATGAGGTGTGGTAATACACTATGTAACCCCATGTACATGCCATGTAATTCACCCAGTAACTTCTACCTTATGTGTCTTTTTATTTAGGGATCGGATTTTGGACCATGAGTAGCAAATCCTAAGTGTTTTTAACATAGAATGTGATGGTATCTTTTATTATATAATATCATATATGATATGTGGTGTTCTAATAATGATGTTTCTTTAAGTGACACTTGATGATGGGAGTGATTATGGAAGGATAATCAATGTGATTCTAAGGCTGGTACTCCCCTATCACACCAAGTCATAGATCCCTCATACTCTTTATTTTAGTTGACTCAGTACTCACCCATTATATAGAAGGGTGCAGGTCTGATATCTACAGAGTGTTAATCACCCATCATAGAACTCCAATAGGGATTGGGTCCTCTACTGGGGATGTGGATCCCTTATGTGTGTAGCATAGCAGTGAGGTAGAGGACCCTTCACATAGATTATTACGAGTTTGTGTATTATGATGGGAATCAGAGATAAAATTTTGGACCTTCAAGCAGACTCATTATACTTAGATAGGCTATAGAGATGGGGATCCACTTTATCTCTTATTTTGTTTTCTTTATGATCATTTATATATATATATATATATATCTGGGGTGTTCATTTACCTCTTGATTTGGGTTGAGCTGGCCCTCTTTTGTTGTATATATCTATTTCTCTTTTTTTGGTTTTTGTGGTGTCCTACTAGGCATTTATACAGTCACCCCTACATGGGATTTTCCAGCATATGTCATGTCTTATGAGGATGAAAGGAAGATCAGTAGTTACATCGGTGGCGCTTAGTGATGTTTGGGTATAATGACTGCATATGGTGGTTGGACTTGGAGATTAGAATTCGAGATCTCTTTAGTTTTCCTTTATTCTAGTTTTTGTCAGGTAGTGTCTCCATTTCTAGATAGGCATGTATTTTTTCCCTTTTATTGGTTTATACTATCGTACTCTAATGTATTCCATAGAGGTTATTGAATTCATGGTTATACTGGTGGTCTTTTTTTATTATTCCTCTCCACTTCCCCATAGAGATGGTTGTGTGGGGGGGGTGTGTGGGTGTGTGTGTGTGTGTAGGTACATTAGGCCAGGGCATCCCATTTTTGTATATACCTTCTCAATGATTTTTTCTAACCACTACACTATTGGAGACAGGTTTGGGGTTTTCACACTCAAGCTTCCACTGACCAGGAGGGCCCCAGTGGGTTGGGTCATGGAACAGTGGTTTCAAAGAAGGTTTTCATCAATTCGGTATTAGAGTGGGACCCATGATGAGAATTGGTTGGGAACATAGGGATATGGTGTCCAAGTGTATTGAGTTCGGATTTTAGGGTAGGGAATCAAGTGTTGTTACGATGGATAATATACTCATTCACCATGACTCTAGATACCTACTTTTTGACTTGTCATATTAAGACATCAGTTGCAGGGAATAACTAGTATATGCATCATATAGGATTGATTCCTTTGACTATTCTTCTCAAGTAATCTCCCCATATACACACTCATATAATTTTAGTTTGTCCTGATCACTTTTAGGATTCTACCATGAGGATATGCATCTAGGTGACTCATACAGTTTCATAATGATAATTCATCTAATGATAAGGCCTCACTTTAGGGGACATCACATGATGTGTTTCCTACAAGTGGTTCCAGAGAAGCTCCTCACCTATCAAGAAGAGGAAACTCCCAGTAGGGAAAGATAATGATGCATTTAGTCTTATCATGATATGTGACTTCCAAAATTAGAGATCGTTGAGGTTCTGTGGAGATCCAAAAACGTAGGCAGTAGTGGACTGGAATGAGTTGGTGGACTGAGTCTTCATACTTTCTTAGACCCAAACCAATCAAATGGTTATTATTACATACATCACTCTTCATGGGGAAGCAAGGAGTTGGTGGAGTATTGTAACACCCCAACCCTAGCTACCCAAATTCGGTGCATTATTAAAAAACATTGGCATGATCACAAAAGATCAAGTCTTGAAATACTGATTAGTTTAGTATCCTTGGAAGTACTGGATACATTCATAAGGTTTACATTACATCGTAAAATGGAAAACTACTACAACATTTTTTCCATAAAAAACACTGAGATCCCATAGAATATCCCTACAGGTCAGTCATAATATACTTCTTCGCATCCTGGGAAAAATAAAACATAGAAAGGGGTGAGCTCCGATGCTCAGTAAGGATAATAGTGTAGTAGAAGCTTTCATAAATAAGAATAAACATTTAATGCAATGTCTAAAACTAAAACAAAATACTTTTTAACATGAACTTATTCATAATATGGAAAAGATAAAATCAAATAATTCCATTTACTTATTCGCATGGATATTCTACTAGTCGAATAATCACATGGAATATCAATAGCCACTTTCATAATGATGGAATGCATAATGCCAGACTTTCATAACCACATAGTCAAGGCCTTGTGCCAATACTACAAATAAGATTTTGTCAAGGCCTTCTGCCAAGAGACTAGTTTGTCTCATGAGACCTACCGATGCATCGAGGAGCTATAGTGGGTTCCACCCATCACATACTAAGTCCAATGCATTCCTCATATGAAAATGTTTAAACATTACATAAACATTCGTATTAAAACTAGAATACGAATTGTCAACACTTTATCCATTAACCATGAATGGTATAAAAATAACACATCCATAGTCAAACATGTCACAAAACCTTCAATACAATATGGAAGTTTTGTATCATAATAAATCAACTTCAAATAAGCTTAAAATCCATCAAAGGATGTTGACATAGATGAAATCAAAACTATTTGAGATAAATATCTCTTTTTTGAAATTATTTAGAAGTCACATAATTATAAATAAAACATTTATTTTGAAAATATTCTTATAAGATTTTAAGGGAATATTCGACGATTTAATAATGGCATAAAATAGCCGCACCCGCTGTATAAGTTAACAAAAGACATTCTTACCTTAATTTTGTCAAAAATGTTAAAAAGGACCTTGTTTGGAAAACGACAGAAATATTCCTTTATAAACATCATATAAAAATTCAAACAAGGATATAAATGACTTTACCCCATAGTCTATAAAATAGTAATAATGTTTTTAAATACATTTTTAAGAAACATGGATGTGGATGATAAAGAGGTCCCATTAGATAATTACGTATAAACAACCTAGGATAATGAAGAGATTGTAGGATTAACGCTTACCTTGTACTTTTCGTTGGTCGAGGGTAGGATAAACTCCTGTATAATGGTGAAATAATTGTTATTTAATTATACTAGAATCATATACATTAATATTATATCATAGATGATCTTTTAACATTTCATTGTTAATAATATCTTATTATTATCGTCATTTCGGGTGTTAACTGATTCGTTTTCCTTTATATGTTTTGTTATGTAAGTAATGTTTTTTATGGGTAGGATATATCTTATTCATATTCAGAATTATATTAAGTCCTTAAAAATTATTTTTAATTATCTAATGAAAATTATAATTGAATGGATTATGATGGGGATTGAATCTCATCGCGTTCGTGGAGACGGCAATCCGTACGTATGCACGAGCGACAATATCATTATTTTGATATTAAAATAATATATAATTGGATGTTATATCATATATACAGAATAATTATCATGTTATATTTATTATTTACATCAATTATACATCATTATTATACCCATACAAATAATAATGTATTGAATAAGAACTACACCACGGCATGGAGACGGTAAGCTGTACGTACAAACGTATGGTGACATGTCATTCAAATTATGGATATACTAATGAATATGGTTGTACCATGTTTATAATAACATCATAGTATATATAATATACTGGACTTATTATTTTAAAATGGAAACAACAAAGAAAGAGGAAGTGGAAGAAGAAAGGAACTTGAAAGAGGTGATGAAATATTTACCTCTTCTTCGGGTTCTTCCTTTTGATTTGATCAAAAGGGCTCATTAGGTTGGATTTATGACTAAAGTAAGGCCTCTAGGGTGAAGTTAAGATATTTTAGAGGGTATTGGGGCAGGTTTTGTCCGAGTCAAATGGCTTTGAAGGTGTGAATTAGATAAAAGGGGGAGTTCCCATTTATACGAGTGGTGAGGGGCACCTTAGGAAAAGCTAGAAATATTATTTTATAATAAATTCATTTTTGGTTTATAATGGATCCAAAATAGATTATTTAATGTATAAGGTGGGGATGGGTCAAAACCACTCAACCAATATGTTTTATACAGGTTAGGGTCACTATATTAACTTTATCTTTTAGGTTTAACTCTTAGTTAAATAGTTTGACATTTACCATGTCTCTTTGTATTTGTATATTATATGGTTAATAAACTTACTATATACTTCCAAGAGAACCCCAAGTGTTAATTAATGATAAACCTATAATTATATAAGTTATTTGGTAGAACCTTATATATTTCATAATAGAATATCAATTAATAATATAATATTTTAAAAAAAACTCTTTTATGTAAATTTTGACACTATTTAACAATTGATTTTTGTTAAAGTACTAAAAAATTTATTAATTAGAAATTAATTCATTTAATAAATATTAACATGTCATATTAACCTATAAAATTCGTGGATGCCATCAAAACTTTCAAATTATATTTATTTTAACATTTATAATAACATTTATTTGATTCTTTCATTAAGGAAAATACTGCATCATCATTGTGTCATATATAAATTTAATTATTCAATGTCTAAAAATTATAAATAAAATTTAATTATGTAGGAAATAGTTTTATATTTCTAATGAATATTTATAGTCAAAGATATAACATGTATAACCCTTTGTAAGAATTGTTTTACTAAAAGATATATGCTAATGTCATTTTTGTATTTACTTTAACTTAATTAATATAAAGTGTCATTATCACTTACAAGTGGCTCCATGGGGTCCCAAAATCGACCCAAAGATACCCATGGTCATAAATGTATCATCCAATAGGTTTAAGACACGTTTTAGGATAATTTAATATTATTTTTTACCCTTATTTACCAGATTTACCCTTTAACCAGGGTAAATAAAATATTTTTTGATGTAATTATTCAAAATGTTTTAAAATAAAAGTTACTTATTTACATAATTTAGAACTCCTGATTCTAAATATGGAATCCATTTTTCTAAATTCAAAACACAAAAGTGGCAGAGATTAATTTAAAATTAAATCCCGTTGTCAAAACAAAAAGCGTGTTTTTAAGAAATAATAACTATCAAAAGATTGACACCTGCTTATGTCCAGTTTAAATGTGAAATTACGTCCAATAACCAACATTGTATTAAATAGTAAAAATATAATCTAATTATACTTTAAAACCAATCAATAGTATAATTTATCACTATAAATTATTTTGATTAAAAAAGTTGTTTTTAATTAAAATTTAGTATTTTTCACTATTCATCAAAAAATGAATGTTTTCAGAAAAATTCCAAAAATTCATTCTAAGATAATTTTGATACTCCAAATCCAAAAATTAAGTCCATTTTGAAAGATAAAATTTATAAAATTTCAAAAAGTGGGTATTACTATTCATAACGGCTAGTTTGATTGGTTGTGGTGTGTTAGAACTCGAAGTTGTATACAACACACGCTACTGTATTATTTAAAGAGAAGCGTACTGTAGAAGCTTTGGGTATTATATTCTCCCCTCCTTAAAATAATTTTGTCCTTGAAATTTCTAGAATATTACTGCATAAAAATACTCGGGTGGTTCTTCATCATAAGTTCATCGGGTTCCCATGTTGCATCTTCCATCTTACGGTTTCTCCATAGAAATTTTACTAGACGAGTCATCCGGTTTCTCAGCACTTGTTCTTTTGTATCAAGAATCATGACAGGCTCTTCGAAATAAGATAGATCGGGTTCCAGTTCTAATTCCTCATAGGTGAGTACATGTGTTGGGTCAGGCATGTATTTTCTCAATAGTGATACGTGGAACACATCGTGAACTTTGGAGAGACTTGGCGGCATTGCCAAACGGTAAGCTACAGCCCCAATTCATTCTAGAATTTCGAAAGGTCTGATGTACCTGGGACTCAATTTACCCTTCTTACTGAAACGTATAACACCCTTCCATGGAGATACCTTCAAGAAAACATGATCTCCTAACTGAAATTTCAAATCCTTCCTTCAGTTATCAGTATAGATCTTCTACCTACTTTGAGCTGCTTTAATGTGTGTTTGGATTACCTTCACCTTTTCCATCATTTCATCAACAATCTCTGGGCTTACAAGTTTTCTTTCACCGAAATCATCCCAACAAGTTGGTGTGTGACATCTCTTTTTGTATAATGCTTCATATGGTGCCATCTGAATACTTGAATGGAAGATATTGTTATGGGAAAATTCTACCATAGGTAAATATTGATCCCACATACCTTGAAAGTCAAGTGAGCATGATCTAAACATGTCTTCTAAGGTTTGAATAGTCTATTATAATTGTCCATCAGTTTGGGGGTGGTAAGCAGTGCTCAAACAAAGCTCAGTATCCAGGGCTTTCTGAAGACTTTTCCAGAATCTTGATGTAAAACGTGGATCACGATCAGAATCAATCGATAGGGGTACTCCATGAAGTCTCACAACTTCATTAATATATATTCTTGCTAGACGTTCAAGTGGTAAATATTCCCTTATAGCAAGAAAATTTACTGACTAGGTAAGATGATCAATAATGACCCATATTTCATCCTTCCTTCTAGGAGTATTTGGTAGTCCCATGAAAAATTCCATCGTAATATTATCCCATTTCCCCTTCGGTATGGGAAGAGGTTGCATGACTCGTCCAGGTTGTTGCTTTCCAGCTTTCACTTGTTGACAAACCATACATCTTGACACAAAATCAGCAATCTCCCTCTTCATGTTGTCCCACCAAAAATGATCCTTCAAATCTCTATACATTTTGATGCTCCTAGGGTGTATAGTAAAATTGGAACTATGAGCATCATCCAACAATTCTATTTTTAGATCAGGTATATTAGGAACACAAAGTATCTTCCCAAATTTCAAAATTCCATCTTTGTACACAAAGTCACACAATCTCCCATTATTCACAGCTTTAATCCTCTTTCTAAACTCTTCATCATCGGTCTGAGAACTTTTTATCCTTTCTAGTAAAGATGGTTTGGAAACCATTTGAAAAGGTATTGATGTTTTTTCTTCCATGGTGATTCCCATATCCATCTTTACTAGATCCATGAAAATAGGATCCCTTTCAACTCTCATCTTGTTCAAAACTCAATGATCCTTTCTACTCAAAGCATCTTCCACCTTATTTGCCTTCCCCGGGTGGTAGTGTATAGTGCAATAATAATCCTTGAGTAGTTCAAGTCATCTCCTTTACCTCATGTTGAGTTCTTTCTGTGAGAAAATATACTTCAACCTCTTGTGATCAGTATAAATCTCACATTTTTCACCATAGAGATAGTGTCTCCAAATCTTCAATGCAAAGATTACAGCTGATAACTCAAGATCATGAGTAGGATAGTTTTTATCATGAATTTTCATCTGTCTTGATGCATAGTCAATAACCCTATCATTCTGCATAAGGACACAACCAAGTCCTTTCTTTGATGCATCACTATAAATAATGAACCCATCATTCCCCGATGGTAGAGTCAATATAAGAGAATTGACTAATATTCTATTTAGTTCTGCAAAAAATTCTTCACACTCTTTTGTCCAAACAAATTTAACCCCTTTACGTGTGATATTTGTTAATGGGTTAGCCAACTGGGAAAAATTCTGGACGAAACGCCAATAATAACCTACTAAACCAATAAAACTGTGTACCTCAGTTATACTTGTTGGTGTTGTCCATTCTTGGATTGCCTTGGTTTTTGAATGATCAATGGAGATTCCATCCTTAGAGAAAATATGGCCAAGAAAATAAATCTCCTGAATCCAGAATTCACACTTTCTTAACTTCCCATATAATTCATGTCTTCTAAGAGTCTTCAGGATAATGTGCAAGTAATTTTCATGATCTTCATGGATTTTGGAGTATACTAAGATATCATCAATAAATACCACTAAATATTCATCAAGATATTCCTTGAAAACTCTATTCATTAGATCCATGAAGACAGAGGGTGCATTAGTCAATCCAAAAGGCATTACTGTAAACTCGTAATGCCTGTACCTGGTTCAAAATGCTGTCTTCGGAATTTCTTCCTTATTCACACACAACTGATGGTATTCAGATTGAATTTCAATCATTGAAAAGTATTGAGCTCCATCCAGTTGGTCAAATAAATCATCAATGTGAGGTAGTGGATACTTTTTCATTGTTGTTATAGCATTGATCTCCCTGTAGTCAATGCACAACCTCATAGATCCATCTTTCTTCTTAACAAAAAGGAAAGGGGTTCCCCATGGTGAAACACTAGGGTGAATAAATAACTTATTACTCAATTCCTCTAGTTGTTTATTTAGTTACACTAATTCTACAATGGAAATTCTATAAGGGGTATTCGATATGGGCCTTGAACCAAGAATTAAGTCAATGGAAAACTCAATTTCTCATTCTATAGGATGTCCAGGTAAATCTTCTGGAAACACATCAACATATTCTTTCACAATAGGTTTATCCTCTATTTGAACATTCCTTTCCTCAGCCATAGTTATTTCATTTTCTTCCTCCCCAATAATTTAATTTAGTTGAGCTACTGGGGGTGGATCTAGATAATAATTAGGTGGTGACAATTCTGCTCTAAATATAAGGTGTTCTTTATCATCATCATCAAAAATCGTTACCTCCTTCTTCTTACAATAAATATTCGCATCATGGTCTGAAAGCCAATCCATACCAAGGATTATAACAAATTAAATCAAACTTATGATGATGAGATCAGTAGATAAAGAACATTTATATGCTCTAATGGGAACAGATTTAAAAAACTTCATTGCGATGATACTCCCCTTAAGAGTTTTGACTGAAAACTCCCTTGTTAAATCAAATTGGAAATATCTAATTTTCTTAGCAAACTAGGAAGATATGAAACAATGCGATAATCCAGAATCAAATAAATCATTTTCTATACTTGAGGAAACCATTAAATTACCTGTCACCACATCTTTCAGAGCTTCTACCTCAACAGTAGTGATAGCATAAGCTTGGCCTTGATCCCTTGGCCTTTTTTGAGGTAAGTTCCCCTGACACTTAGGATATTCATTTGCATAATTTCCATCTCCCTACAATTGTAGCATTGAACATCGGTATCTTCTTTCTTCCCCTTACAATCATGAACTTGGTGGCCTTTTTCACCACACGTGTAACAGACTCCCATTCCCTTCAAGAAAGTACTAGGGTGTTTCTTCCAACATTTACTGCCTGATGGATATTCAAAATTTCCCTTCTTCCCCTTATTTCCATTCCCAGAGTGATCAGAAGATCTCTTCTTCTCTTTCTTTTCTTTAAAGTCATAAGACTTAGAGAATTATTTTTCTGTCTTGATAGCACATGAGACAATATCTTCGTATGAAGAGAAGTATTGTGAGACTAATTCTCGATGGAGAAACGGTTTTAACCCATTAAAGAAATGATCAATCTTACTTCTTAGGTTATGTTTATAATATGCAGTATGCCTTGCTAACCTTGTAAAGTTAGCTTCATACTTTGCGACATTTTCATCCTCCTTTTGTCTCAGACTCAGAAATTGCCTTTCCATATATGATCGATGGTCACGAGGAAAGTATTTTTCTAAGAAAATATCTTTATACTCCCTCCATTATATATTTGATACTTTATAATCTTCCGTTGTATTTTGAATCAATGACCACCATTGATCAGCATCTCCAGTGAGGTGGTAAACTGCCATGATAACTTTTTCCCTTTCACTACTCCCCAAGGCATAGAATATTTTCTCTAAGGAATTTATCCATTTCTTAGATACTAATGGATTTATACTCCCATTGAACGTTGGTGGTTGTTTTCTCATCAATCGATGTGACATTGATCCTCTAAAATGTGGATCAGGGTGCTCTATACAGGTGAGGTTATTATTCATAACCTGAGTGAGTTGTCCCAGTATGGTGATAAGCTGATCAGCACCAGTTATATCACCAGCTCCACTATAATTATCTTGAGAAGGAGGGAAATCCTTACATGGAGTTTCTGCATTGATACGGTTTCCATTCCTTCCATTAGGTGCCATTTCTAAACAATGGCATAAACTAGATTAATTTATGAATTGAAATACAAAATTCCAAACTTCTAAAACACTTAACATAAATTGAAAAGTTTATGGATATGATCCATAATCATAAAAAATGTTTTATTTGAGGAAGTATATACTCATAAACCCTTCATAATGGTTTTTAATGAAAATGATAATTATCCTAAGCATATCCCCCGGGAGTGTCATAACCAAGAGTGCAGCAAGGCCGGTTGTCGTGCACCAATTCTCGTTCGATTCTAGCTCAAAGTGGTGTTTTTGGGTTTTACCCCTAGGTACATCTGTGTCAGAGCCGCCTCTACCTACTCGTATCCAGACAGGGATGTATTTCTTGGAAAACTCACAAAATCTCTACAATACCAAAATTTTTGGAATTTCTTCTATACTAATCCTTAAAATCTATCTTAGGGTAATGTGCTCTAATCAGACTTTAGCTAAATTTAGATTCCAAGGTTTGTACTAAACATCCTCTGATACCAACTGTAACGCCCCAACCCTAGCTACCCAGAGTCGGTGCATTATTACATAACATTGGCATGATCACAAAATATCATGTCTCAAAAGACCGATTAGTTTAGTAGCTTTTGAAGTATTGGATACATTCATAAGGTTTACATTACATCATAAAATGGAAAACTAAAACAACATTGTTTCCATATACAACACTGAGATCCCATATAATATCCCTATAGATCAGTCATAATATACTTTTTCGCATCCTGGGAAAAATAAAACATAGAAATGGGTGAGCTCAGATGCTCAGTAAGGATAACAATATAGCATAAGCTTTCATAAATAAGCATAAAAATTTAAGACATGTATAAAACTAAAACAAAAGCCTTTTAAACAAGAACTTTAGCATAACATGGAAAAGATAAAATAAAATAATTCCATTTACTTATTCACATGGATATTCTACTAGTTGAATAATCACCTGCAGTATCAATAGCCACTTTTATAATGATGGAATGCATAATTCCAGACTTTCATAACCACATAGTCAAGGCCTTGTGCCAAGACTACAAATAATATTTTTTCAAGGCCTTGTGTCAAGACACTAGTTTGTCTCATGGGACCTACCGATGCATCGAGGAGCTATAGCGGGCTCCACCTGTCACATACTAAGTCCAATGCATTCCTCATATGAAAAAGTTTCAACATAACATAAACATTCGTATTAAAAATGGCATACGAAATGTCAATACTTTATCTATAAACCATGAATGGTATAAAAATAACACATCCATAGTCAAACATATCACAAAACCTTCAATACAATATGGAAGTTTTGTATCATAATAAATCAACATCAAATAATCTTAAAATCCATCAAAGGATGTTGACATAGATGAAATCAAAACTATTTGAGAGAAATATCTCTTTTTTGAAATCTTTTAAAAGTCACATAATTATAAAGAAAACATTTATTTTGAAAATATTCTTATAATCTTTTAAGGTAGGATTATATGATTTTATAATGGTGGAAAATATCCACACCCACCATATAAGTTAAAAAAAGACATTCTTGCCTTAATTTTGTCGAAAAGGTTAAAAATGACCTTGTTTGGAAAACAACAGAAATATACCTTTATAAAAATCTTATAAAAAGTCCAACAAGGGTATAAATGACTTTAACCCATAGTATATAAAATAGTAAGAATGTTTTCAAATACATTTTTAAGAAACATGGATGTGGATGATAAAGAGGTCCTAGTAGATAATTATGTATAAACAACCTTGGATAATAAAGAGATTGTAGAATTAACGCTTACCTTGTCATTTTCCTTGGTCGAGGGTAGGTTAACCTCCTATATAATGGTGAAATAATTGTTATTAAATTATACTAGAATCATATACATTAATATGATATCATATATTATCTTTTAACATTTCATTGTTAACAATATCTTAGTATTATCGTCGTTTCAAGTGTTAACTAGTTCGTTTTCCTTTATATGTTTTTTTACATAAGTAATGTTTGTTATGGATAAGATGTATCTTATTAATATTCAGAATTATATTAAGTATTTAAACATTATTATTAATTATCTAACAAAAATTAGTCTTGAATGGATTACAATGGGAATGAATCTCATCGCGTTCGTGGAGAGGGTAATCCGTACGAACGCACGAGCGACAATATCATTATTTTGATATTAAAATAATATATAATTGGATGTTATATCATATATAAATAATCATTATCATGTAATATTTATTATTTACATCAATTATAAATCATTATTATACCCATCTAAATAATAATGTATTGAATAATAACTACACCATGACGTGGAGATGGTAAACCGTACGTACGCACGTATGGTGACATGTCATTCAAAGGATGGATAGAATAATGAATATGGTTGTACCATATTTATAATAACATCATAGTATATATAATATACTGGATTTATTATTTTAAAATGGAAAAAACAAATAATGAGGAAGTGGAAGAAAAAAGGAACTTGAAAGAGGTGATGAAATATTTACCTCTTCTTCGGGTTCTTCCTTTTGATTTGATCAAAAGGGCTCCTTATGGTGGCTTTTTGACTAAAGGAAGGACTCTAGGATTAAGGGAGGACAGTTTCTATGGTATGTGGGTAGGGGTGGGACGATCCAAATGGCTTTGAAGGTGTGAATTAGAGAGAAGTGGGGTGCCCTTTTATAAGAGGGGTTAGGGGAACCATAGGAAAAGTGAGAAATATTATTTCATAATAAAATAATTTTCGGTTTAAAATGGATCTAAAATTGATTATTTAAAGTATAAGGTAGGGATGGGTCGAAAACCACTCAACTAATATGTTTTAGACAGTTTAGGGTCACTATATTAACTTTATCTTTTAGGTTTAACTCTTAGTTAAATAGTTTGACATTTACCTTGTATCTTTGTATTTTTATATTATATGGTTAATAAACTTACTATATACTTTCAAGATAACCCCAAGTGGTTCATTACTGATACACTTATCATTATATAAGTCCTTTTTCCAAACCTTAGATTTTTAGGAATATAATATCAATTAATAATATAATATTTGTTTTAAAAACTCTTTTATGTCAATTTTGACACTATTTAATAATTGATTTTTGTTAAACTTCTAAAAACTTTATTAATTAGAAATAAATTCATTTAATCAATAATAAAATTTCATATTAATCTATAAAATTCTATTATGTCATCAAAACTTTCAAATTATATTTATTTTAACATTTATAATACCATTTATTTGATTCTTTCATTAATAAGGAAAATACTGCATCATCATTATATCATAAATAAATTTAATTATTCAATGTCTGAAAATTTTAAATAAAATATCATTATGTAGAAAATCCTTTTATATTTATAATTAATATTTATAGTTGAAGAGATAACATGTATAACCTTATGTAAGAATTTTTTTACTAAAATATATATGCTTATGTCATTTTTGTATTTACTTTAACTTAATTAATATAAAGCGTCATTTTCACTTACAAGTGGCTCCATGGGGTCCCAAAATAGACCCAAAGATACCCATGGTCAGACATGTATCATCCAATAGGTTTAGGACACGTGTTAGGGTAATTTAATATTATTGTAATATTATTTTTTACCCTTATTTACCGGATTTACCCTTTAACCATGATAAATAAAATATTTACCGATGTAATTATTCAAAATGTATAAAAATAAAAGTTACCTATTTACACAATTTGGACCTCCTGATTTTAAATATGGAATTAATTTTTCTAAATTCAAAACACAGAAGTTTCAGAAATTAATTTAAAATTAATTCTCGTTGTCAAAACAAAAAGCGTGTTTTTATGAAATAATAACTATCAAAAGATTGACACTTGCTTATATCCAGTTTAAATGTGAAATTATTTCCAATGACCAACATTGGATTAAATGGAAAAAATATAATCTAATTATACTTTAAAACCACTCAATAGTATAATTTATCACTATAAATTATTTTGATTAAAAAAGTTGTTTTTAATTAAAATTTAGTATTTTTCACTATTTATCAAAAACTGAATGTTTTCAGAAAAATACCAGAACTTTAATCTAAGATAACTTCGATACTATGAATCCAAAAATTATGTCCATTTTGAAATATAAAATTTATAAAATTTCAAAAAGTTGGTATTACTATTCATAATGGCTAGTTTGATTGGTTGTGGTGTGTTAGAACTCAAAGTTGCGTACAACACATGCTACTGAATTATTCAAAGAGAAGCATACCATGGAAGCTTGGGTTGTTACAAGTATGGTGATATAGACCCATGATTAGATTATTTTCTCATGGTCATACTTTAATCAGTAGTTTTATGATTAGTATTACCCCTCATGCTTATAATTTGTACAGAATTAAGAGATTCTTGTGCTGAAGTAGGGTGACTTGATAGTTGTTGAGTACCCTTAGATGTTCACTGCCCTCACACATTACTCCATAAATATTATGTGATATGGTTTCTTTTGGGAACCAAAGTTTTATTAGGTTATTAATTGAGACATTTATCCAACGTGGTCTCTTTATGCCTTCTGACCTAGAATGGAGTGTTATAGTGGGATCCAGGGATTGAGAGCATCCTAAAAGAAGGACTCCCATTGGTTTGAGTCAGTGGTGGAAATCATGTGGATGAAAAGTCTACAACAACTAGAAAGCGTTAAACCTAGAGTTATCGGTGGAGGAGGCATTCTCATTCTTATACTCAAACATATGGATCTACAGTTCATGGATCGTGTAAAGGATCCAGCCAGCTAGGTGAGGGTTGAAGTTATACATTTCAAGAGAGGGGTCACATGGCATGTGATTTCCCGACCCATAATACTGAGTAGGACAATTGGACATTATATAGACCACCATGACATAGACAATTTCATAATCTGGGATCTTCTGGGCATAGTTTGGGTGGCCCCTAGGAAGGTGGTGCTGACAGATGAGCAAGTGGAGATCTAAAGGGATGAGATATTGGTAGAGATAAATTATATAAGATGCTTCTAACACCACCAACAGGTATCCCACACTAGGACCATATATCTAGTGGTTGATTTCATGGTAAGATACAAGGTATGGAGGGATATGACCAAGCTACACAAGAGATTATTTGAATTAGGATCTATGTCTTTTCTACACATTCTCTAATAATATTAGACATAGGCATGAGTCTTTCTTTTATCTCCCTATGCCTTATATAGGATATGGAGATTCCAATTAAGACTATATCCAAGTAGTTATGTATAAAGGTTCCTAAAGGGAGTCATTCTTTGATATCTCATATCTATAAACAGTGTGAGCTAGTGTTTGGTGGAGAGAGTTTCTCGTGTGACCTATTAGTCGACACAATGAAACCTTACAATAACATATTTGTATTGGAATGTTTTTCCATAGTTCTATCCTAGATTTATTATTATGACATTTTTGTTAGATTCCCAAAGATATATGGGTATAGTTTCTTCTTTTCAAATGAGAAAGATCTCATGTATGAGGGCCTTGTGAGCAAGAAACCGCAAACCATCACCCATCAGTTGGAGAGTTTATCGCTTGGTGTAGTAGGAACTTTAGGCATATAGATTCATTTTTTAGTGGAGGAATTTTTGTATTTATTCCTTAAGTATATTCTGGGAATACCTCTATGTAATCCTCCCTTTTTATTACATTACTTTTCATTGCATTGTAACAGCAAATCATCTTTTAATGTTTAGTTTCTTCGAAAAAGGATACATAATACATGAAAACTTAAAACATTCTTATAATACACATGAAAGGATTATTCAAAGTTTTATACTAAGTCTATTTATTGAATCTCATAACCTGGGGTCATACCTAAAAGGAATGGGTGATCATAATTCTTAGTAAATAAAAGAAAGGGAAAAAGTTTGCAAGTGATCTTAAGGAATATCAATATGAACATGATGAATATCATTATGGAATGTGAAATAGAACATGATTCATATCATAATAAGAAGTAAATTAATCATAACATTAAATTGTGGATACAAAATTTAAATTAGACATTCATAATCATATCACCAAGATTCATCACTGATGTATTATAAACAATTACCAAGGTTATTCACCGAGGTATTGTAAAGCATGTCA
Organism: Viscum album; assembly: GCA_963277665.1. Lineage (NCBI taxonomy): Eukaryota > Viridiplantae > Streptophyta > Magnoliopsida > Santalales > Viscaceae > Viscum > Viscum album. The sequence goes on along the minus strand of OY728155.1, from coordinate 117,377,785 downwards.
TCTCTAGAGATTAAATTATTTACCCAATGCATTGGAGTAATATCAGGGTACACCCTTTATATGTATTAATTAATGTGACACACATATATTATGATAAAACATTTCATATATAACCCATGGAAAATAAAATAAATGGGTTTCATTTGAAAAAATATATCGTTTTAAAAGTTCTTAAAGACAATATCATTATGTCATTTTTAACCCACGGAAAGGGAATGTGGGTTTCATGTATGTTAATAACAAAATAAAATAAATAATTTTTACTTCTATTTGAATTAACCTTGAAAATAAATATTATTTAGTATTCACAAAAATAAAATAAAATATAATTTCCTAAGGATAAATGAGAAATTTTGAGAAGTAAATCTGGCACCATAACAAGTAAAAAACATGGTTTTAGAAAATGGTAAAATGCAAGGGAAAAAGGGTATCCCACTCATAAAATATTCTTATTATATTAAATAGATAAAATAAATTGGAAAAAATAAATTATCTTGGAAGTTGGAAAACAAACCACATAAAGAGGGAACTAGACTGGAAAAGAGAAGTTGATATTTCCCTCACCTTGGGGAGTTGTTTCTAAAACATGAGGATTGGGACCTTGGGGGATTTAGGATACATTGTGAGGAATAATTGGAAGTTAAAAGTGCCAAATTCATTGAGGATATATTGGTAGTTAATGTAAATGGATAAATGGGTAGGTATTTATAGAAGATGTGGAAATTTTGTTTATTAATTTCCAAATAAAGGCGTTGGAAACCTAGTTTGTGGAAAATGAAAAACCATGGGATTAACCACATTATTTTCACATGGTTTTGGAAACTTGGGTCATATTTTATGTTATTTTAATCCATAATATTTATCATTATTTTATTATACTTATTTTGACATGGAAAATTAATGTTTCCACAAAAATAATGTTTTTAATGTTAAAGTTTCCATTTTAGACTTTGAAAAGTAAATTATAGGATTGGAAATTGATTAAAATGTATTAAAATAGTTTATATTGATAAAATAATATATTTTAGGTCATTTATTGTGGTTAATTATTTAATACATCAATATGAAATAATTATGAATTCATTAAACATACTAAAAACTCAAACTGTATTTTTACTATTCAGGGAAAAATAAAGTATTTTAGAACATTCTCATAAATTCATCCTAAGATAATTTTGGTATGAAGATTTAAAAAAATGATATTTATTTTGTCATAATAATTATCTAAATATTATAATTATAAATTTTAAATATAAAAATCCTCAGTTATTAAAAATAACAGCAGATTGAAAATGCATAGTAAAATTTCTCACACATGAAAAAAAATCATTTATATTTAAATAAGACTATTTTTATAATACTATTTAATTAAAATAAATATTATTCATAATATATTAGTTTATTGTAAATATTTATATCTTTTTTTAAAAGTGAAATTTATGTCTGAAAAAATAAATTTATCAAATTTCATATCAATTTTATCAAGAAAAACTATTCTTAAAGAAGAATTGATGGAATGAAAATTTTATTTATAAAATGGAATTACAATTTAAGTAACTAGGGCCTCAAAACATAACCCCTTATAACACTCACATGCGATCTAAGGTTATAGTGTGCGATGATGATAGATTCATGAGGAGGCTCAGCTAACATCGCCCGAGTGGTAATTTATACTAACTTGAACTTCTCCTGTATACGATTTCATTCTAACTTCACTTGTTAAAGCTTGTCTTGGGATTGGTCAAGTATGAACCCCAGTGATTCTACCTCCCTCCCAAGATCTGGAAAATGGGATTTATATGACACAACTCTTCTGGTTGAGGATATTTTTTCTCCTTTCTACATTAATTACTCTTTATCATTACCACTTACAAATTATAATGTAAAAATTATTACCAAGAGTATAGTTTTCAATGGTCATATTGACCAATGGTCATATTGACCAATGGTCATATTTGACCAACAGTCAAATCCCAATGGTCACATTTCCCTTTATACTCACTTAATTATTAAAGATATATGGTTTTGTTGTGTATGGTATAATATAACACACATTTTATCAAGAAATAAATATTATTTTAAAAAGTTATGGTGGTTACATTATTCCCACCTTATGAAATTTCATCCCCGAAATTTCAACTCTTTCACTCATTTGAGAAAAGGTGTGGTTACTTCTGTCTAATTTCCTCCTCTAGTTCCCACATTTCTTTTTCATATATATGGTTCCTATAAAAATGTTTTATGAGGTGGGTAGTCTTAATGAATAGAATATTGACTCTATGATCTAAGATCTCCACGGGTTGCTCCTCATAAGAGAGGCCATGTTCCAATTGTACAACCTAAGGATTCAGTACATGTGAGTGATTAGGTATTTACTTCCTCAATAAAGATTCATGGAATACATCATGAAATTTTTCTAGATTTTGTAGATGTTCAAGATGATAGACCAATTCTCCTATGTGATCAAGGATTTCATAGGTGCCATTGTACCTGGGGCTAAGCTTACCTTTCTTCATAAACCTCATGAATCTCTTATATGGTGATATTTAAAGGAAAACAATTCCCCCAACATCAAACTCAAAGTCCCTTTGATGATTTTCATCATAGATCTTTTTCCAACTACGAACAAACTTAATGTGTGGTTGGATGGCATGAACATCTTTTGTCATATCTTGCATAATATCATGCCCTTAAAGCATTCTCTCACCAACTTTATCCCAACAAGTAAGATTTCTACATTTCTCCCCATATAAACCTTTATAGGGTTCCATTTGAATACTCGAATGGAATCTATTGTTGTATGAGAACTCAACTGATGGGAGATATTGATCCCATCCACCTTTAAATTCAATTGATCACATTCTCAACATGTCCTCGAGTGTCTTAATAGTCCTTTTATATTTTCCATCATGTTGGTGGTGATAGACCATACTAAAATTCAATTTAGTATTTAGATAATGTTAAATACTTCTCCATAATTTTGATTTGAACCTATAATCACAATAAAAAATGATAGAAAGTGGTACCCCATGGAACCTCGCCACTTTACATAAATCTTGGAAAGTTGGTCAAGAGAGAAATCTTCCCGAATAGCAATGAAATGGGTAGTCTTGGTGAGACAATCCACTATAACCCATTTTTCATTATTTTTTTGGATATTATTAGGACACTAGTGATAGAGTCCATAGTAATATTATCAAACTTCCATGTTGGTGTGGGAAGTGGTTGTCACGCCCATTTAGGAATTTGTCTCTATTCCTTAATTTTTTGACACACTAAGCTCCTTTTATTGTAGTCGAAAATTTCCCTTTTAATTTTATCCAACCAATAATGATCACAAAGGTACATATATATTTTAGTGATTCTAGTATTTATAGATAATGTAGAGTTATGATATTTTTCAATCAAATCCTTCTTTATTTCCAGAATATATGGAACACATGGTCTTGTAAAAAAATTTGTACATCTTATTGAACAATATAGAACTCTAGAAGCTTCCCATTATTCATATCCTCTATCTTATTCTATAATAAAGGATATTATTTTTTAGATTTATTGATATTCTCTAGTAATGATTGTTGATAAATAATTTGGGATAGGGTTTATGATGTCCCTTCTCTTATGATTCCCATGTCCAACCTTAATTGTTCCTTGATCAAATGATCTCCACGAATCATAGAAATTTCCAAAACAAAAAGTTCTTTCCAAATTAATGCATTATCAACTTTAATTTATCTTCTGGGTTAATAAGGGATTGAACATTCATAGTCTTTAAGAAGTTCCAACCTTCTCCTCTGTCTCTTGTTCAATTACTTTTGCATGAAAATAGACTTCAAACATTGATGGTATATGTATATATCACATTTCTCCCCATAAAGATAGTACCTATATATCTTTAGATAAAAAATAACTATAGCTAGCTCCAGGTCATGCATAGGGTAATTCTACTCATGAGGCTTCAACTATCGAGATGCATAAGCAATCACCATGTCATTTTTTATGAGGAATCCCCCAATCCCTTTCAAATATGCATCACTAAAAATAATGAATCCTTATCTTATAGAGGGTGGAGTTAACATAGATGCAGTAACTAATCTCTTCTTCAGCTCTTGGAAATTTTATTCACACTTCTTTGTCCAGGTGAACTTGGCCCCTTTTTTAGTTAACTTGGGTGGTGAATTGGAATGTCTGGAAATTTTTTTCATAAACCTCCTATAATATATTCATAAACTAAGGAAAATATAAATCTCAGTTACTTTTGTATTATGAGGCTACTCCTCCACAACCTTTGTCTTGGAAGGATCAACAGAGATTCCTTCATTGGTTACAATTTTCCCTAATAAATAAAATGTTTTAATCAAAAATCACACTTGATGAACTTTCCAAATAGCATCTCCTTCCTTAGAGTTTTCAATATAACCTTTAGATGATCCTAAAGCTCCTTGTTAATTTTTTAATATAAAAAAATACCATCAATAAAAACTACCACAAATTTATCAAGGTAGTACTTAAATACTATATTCATCAAATCCATAAATATAAAAGGTGCATTAGTCAAGTCGAATGGCATAACAACAAACACATAAATCCCATATCATGATCGAAAGGTGGTTTCTGAAATATTATCTTTATTCACCCTCAATTGATTATTACCATATTGAAGATCAATCTTGGAGAATAATTGAGACCCATGAAGATGGTCAAATAAATCATCAATCTTTGGGAGGGGGTACTTTTTCTTCACTGTGACCTCATTAGGTTTTCCAGAATCAATGAATAGACACATTGATCCATCCTTAATCTTCAAAAATAGAACATCTTCTCCCCAATGAGATTCACTTGGTCAGATAAACCCCTTTTCCAAAAGATCTTGGATTTGTTTCTTTAATTCATCCAACTCCACATTTTCCATTTTACACGAGTTCAATGATATCGGCTTGGATCTTGGCATTAGTTCAATGAAGAACTCTACCTGTCTTTATGGGGGAGGTCTAGGTAACTCCTCAATAAATGAATCAATGTAAACATGTACAATGGGGGAATTTTCTATTAATATACTTTCATTTCTTTCCCCATATTCACCAATCATTTACATAAAGAAGGATATGAGAGGTGCTTCTAAATAACCCTCAGGTCGAGATATCCTCCTTTGAAAAAATATTATACATTGTCCATTCAAGAATACTAAGATTTCCTTAATTTTCAATTGATCTTAATATTATACTTTGAGATTAATTTCGTCCCTAGTATAGTGTCAAATTTCATCATGGGAATGACTAATATATTTTCGATGATATTGTGCTCTCCAAAGTGAATACTAGAGTTTCTATACACAGTTAATGCTTGGATAATCCCACTATGAGTCTAGAATTGTAATTATACTTTTAGAAGTTTAGTTATTGATTCTATCTTATTTGAAAACATATAGGAAACAAAGGAATGCATAAAACCTAAATCAAACAAAGAAATTGTTAAATTTATGAGAACAAAAAGAGTACATGCTCCCACATCATTTAGAGCTTTAACATTAGCCATTGTGATAGAGATATCCCAACCTTTATTTCTTATCATATGATAAGGTTGATGGTGATTCCTCTACATTATCATATGATTTATATAATTATTGGAAAAATGATGAAGTTTTCCACACTTGAAGCACTGGACTTCAAGCTGGGCCTACACCATCTTCCCTTTGTTGTTACTATTTAGAAGTTTAGACTTAACCACACTATGACAATTTTGAATAACTTATCCATATCTTCTACACTTGTAACATTCCTTGCTCCTAAGCAAAAAATTCCCCAAATGATTCTTCCCACATTTTTTCATGTGGGAAGTTACACTTGCTTTCATGCTCTTCTGTGATCAAATTTACTCTCAAAGATTAGCTCTATTGATCTCTTATTTTTCATTAAATATATAGGACCATTGAGTCTCTCCAAAATCCAATTCAACCTTCATAACACTCTGCAATATCTCCTTATAGTTTTCATAGCCTCGATTTTCTAGATTCTTCCATAGATGGGATCTTTTTACACTAAGGAATCAATCAAACTTTCCATTAAGATCCATTACCAATATAGAGGTGTAACAAAAAAGTATTGTAAATTTCATCTCATAGCATTCCATGTATTCATTTTTCTTCTGATTGAGCTCCAGGAATTCCTTATCCATTTTCGTTTGCATTGAATGGGGGAAATATTTTTTGAAAAAGATTCCCCTAAACTCTTCCCACTCCATAGCATCAATCTCCCTTCTTGTCTTTATGTTTTTAATTAGTTTCCACCATTGATCAGTTTCTCACTCTAAGTGGTACATGAATAGGGTGACTTTCCCTTGTTCTAAACGACGGATTACACAAAATATCTTTTTTATAGAGATTATCCATTATTCTGTAATAAATGGGTTAGTAGATCCACTAAAAGAAGGTGGTCATTGACTCGTAAAGGACTCAATGAAAATTTTTTCCCTTCAAGGTGAATTCAGTCTCTCAGCTTGATTTAATTTATTTCTCATAACCTGAGTCAGTTGATTTATCATTCTCATGAAGTTTTCCATTCCATATTCCATCGGAGGGCCATCAGCGCATAGTTAGTTGCACTCACTGTTTGTGTGGTTCCTCCTATTTCCTACCATTTTCAAAGAAAATAAAATCTTAGTAAGAAACATGTTTCTTTAAATAGTATTATAATTCTAAAGGAATTTTTAGTTATTAAAACACCATGCTTAAATTTTTTTAATCATTAAAAACAAATACATTTTCTAAAAATTCTTCATAATAGATCATGAAACGCTTGTGATTAACCAAACATATCCCTCGGGAGTGTCAAACAAAGAGTGTAGAAAGGCCATTTTTTTACCAATTCTCATTCAATTATAGTTCAATGCTGTGTTTTCAGGTTTTACCCCTAGATACATTTGTGCTAGACTGGGATTTATTTTCTCTGAAACCACTTACTTAATACTTCACCAAAAAACCAGGATGTATTCATATATTTTAACCTTTCACAAGGGTTCTTCCTAAATTTTTCAAATCCTAATTAAAAATAAATAAATAATCCATTAATACCAACTATGGAATCTTTCCTTTTTATTATGTAACATTTCATTACTTTGTAAAAATAGAGGATCTTTTAAAGTTTATTTTATTAGGAAAATGGTAAATAATACATAAAAACTTAAAACATTATTCTAATACACTTGAAAAGATTATTAAAATATTCATACTAAGTAAATTTACTGCATCTCATAACCCGAGGATATACATCAAAGGAAAAGGCGAGCATAAGGCCTAATAGGGGAAAATAACAGAAATAGATTACAAATGATCTTAATGGATATCAATAAGAACATGAGGAATATCATTAGGTAATGTGAAAGGTAATATGAGTAATATTATAATAAAAAGTACATTGATTATGAAATTTAAATCTGCCTAAAAATTTTAGATGATATATTCATAAGTATATCAGTAAGGTTTGTCACTGAGGTGTCATAAAAAATTACCAAGGGATCATAAAACATGTCATCTCTAGAAATTAAATTATTTACCCAATTAATTATAGAATTTTCATGTACCACCCTTTATATATATTAATTAATCTGGTCCATATATTTGATAATAAAACATTTCATAAATAAACCATGGAAAATAAAAGAAATAGGTTTCATAATAAAAAACATGGTGTTTTAAAATGTTCTTGAAGACAAGATCATTATGTCATTTTAACCCAAGGAAAGAGAATGAGAGTTTCATATATGTTAATACCTAAATAAATAAAATCATTTTTATATTTAGTTTAATACCCCTATAAAATAAAGAGGTTCTGGTTTTCACAAAAATAAAATATAATATAATTTATTGAGGAGAAATGATAAATTTTGTGAAGTAAATCTGGCAGCATAACAAATAAAAATCATGGTTTTAGTAAAGGGTAAAATGAGAGGGAAAGGGGAATAACACTGATAAAATAATATTATTACATTAAAGGGATAAAATAAATTATAAAAAAATTACTTATTTTGTAAATTGGAATACATAACAAATAATGAGGTGACTTGAATGGAAAATAGAATTGGATATTTACCTTACCTTGAAGAGTTGTTTCTAAAACATGAGGATTGGGACCTTGGAGATTGAGAAAACCATGGGAGGACTCTTTGGGGGGTTAAAATAAAAGATATATGTGGATTATAGATTATTATTGGAAGTAAATAGAGAAATGGGTGGGTATTTATAGAAAAAATGGAGTATTTGTTTATTAATTTCCAAATATTAGCCTTAGAAACCAAGGTTGTGAAATGAAAAACCATGTGATTTAAAATGGTATTTTCCCATGGTTTTGGGCATTTGGGTCATATTTTATTTTATTTGAATCCAAAAGAGTCGATAATAATTTTATATTACTTATTTGTTCATGGAAATGTAAAGTTTCCAGAAAAATAATGTTTTTAATGTTAAAGTTTCCATTTTAGACTTTGAAAAGTAAATTATAGGCTTCTAAATTGATTATAATATATTAAAATACTTGATATTAATAAAATAAAATATATTAGGTTGCTTATTTTGGTTAATTATTTATTACTTCATTGTGACATAATTATGAAGACGTTAAACATACCAAAAAAACTCAAACTATATTTTTACTATTCATGAAAAAATAATGTATTTTATAAAAATATCATAAATTCACCCTAACCTAATTTTGGCTTGATGATTTCAAAAATGATATTTATTTTAACAAAATAATTCTCTAAATATGATAATTATAACTTTTAAATATAAAAATCTTTATTTATTAAAAATAATAATGGATTGAAAATGCATAGTATAATTTCCCACACTTGAAATAAATTATTATCATTTATATTTAATAAGAGTATTTTTATCATAATATTTCATTAAAATAAGTATTATTTATAATATATTATTTTATTATAAATATTTTTATCTTTTTTGGAAAGAATAATTTTTTTCTAAAAAATCAATTTATCAAATTCCATCTCAATTTTATTATACAAACAATTGTTAAAACAAAATTGATGGAATAAAAACATTATTTCTACAATGTAATTACAATTTAAGAAGGTATGTTATCAACACATAACCCCTTATAACACCTGCATACAACCTAAGGGTGAGGTGTGCGATGATGATATATTTAATGGGAGGCTCAGCTAACATCACTCAAGTGGTAATTTCCACAAACTTGAACTTCTCCCATATGTTATTTCATTCTAGCTTCAATTGTTAAAGCTCAACTTGGGATTATTAAAGATCAAACCCCAGTGATTCTACCTACCTCCCAAGCTCATATTAATGGTATCCTTACGGCATGAATCTACTAGTTGAGGCTATTGTTTCTCTTTTATACATTAATTATTATTTATCATTTCTCCTTACAAATTATAATGTAAAAATTATTAAAAATAATATAGTTTCCAATGGTCATATTTAATGATGGTCATATTTGACCAATGGTCAAAAATGATCGAATTATAATGGCCACATTTTCATTTATACTCACTTCATTATTACAGAGATATGGTTTTGTTGTGTATTGTATAACTTAACATACATTTTATCAGGAAACAAATATCATTTTAAAAAGTTCATTTTATTACAACCTCTATAGAGGGAGATGGAATTTTTCATTTAATTTAACCCTAGAACCACACTAATATCATATTTTCATATTGGATGGCCCCTATAGAGCTTCAATTTCTAAGGGTGTAGTTGGAGGAACTTCATGAAAAGGATTTTGTCAAACCCGTTGTGTCCACCTGGGAAGCTCCATATTTTTCCCTAAAAATGGTAGATGGTAGATTGAGGCCATTTATTTATTATCATCACCTAATCTAGGTAATAATAAAGAAAAATTTCCCATTTTAGATGATTTGTGACCTCTTCAACAATTTGAGTGGTGTGAGTTGGTTCTCAAAGATAGATCTCAGGTTTGATTACCACCAGTTGAGGGTTTGTGAGGATGGTCCTTCAAAGATGAAATTATAATGTCGCAATAGAAAATATGAGTTCCCATGGATTCCTTTTGGTGTAAATAATTTCCCCATTGTGTTTATAGATCTTATGAATCAGATATTACATCCATACTTGGACCAATTTTTTGTTGTCTTCATTGATGACATACTCATTAAATTTTCATCATAAGAGGAGCATTTAGATCATTTGAGGATGTTCTTCAACTTATTTCAGAAGAAACAACTTTATGGTAAGCTCTCAAAGATTCAATTTTTGATTTGTGAGGTTCAATTTTTGGTTCATGTCATCTCTGAGCATGTTTTATCTATAACCCCAATGAATATTTAGAAAATGTTTTCTTGAGATCCACCCAAGTGAGTTTGAGAGGTGAAAAGTTTTTTATCTTTGTGAGGTGCTACATTATGTTTATGGTAGAATTTTCTAGGATTGCAGCACCTTTTACCACCCTAATATAGAAAGTTAAGTTGTTTATCTAGACAGAGAAGTGTTAGATAGCCTTTGAGAATCTGAGGTTGAGGCTGACCAGTGCTCCTATGTTGAGACTACTGTAGGAGGGTACTGATTATGTAGTTTTTTACAATTCCTCTATAGCTAGACTTGATTGTGTGTTGATGTAGAGGATATTAGTGATCATGTTTGGGTTGAGTCATTTGATACCCCATGAGAATAACTACATGACTCATGACCTTGATTTGGTAGTTGTATTCTTCACTCTAAATATCTGGAGGCGCTATATTTTGGGTGAGCATTTTTTTGTTTACTCAAACCACCATAGTCTCTTGTATATTTTCACTCATATGGATCTTAACCAAATATAGAGGATTTAGTTAGACCTCCTATAGGAATATGACTTTTAGATATTCTATACTATTTTGAAGGTAAGTATATTGAAATATTACCTTACCTAGAAGTCTCATTTGTTCTTGGTGGAGGAGGCATCTGAGAAATTGGCTTCGTTGTAGATAACCCTGATGGAGGAGAGGGGTATAGTTTTTATTCAGTTTATGTGGTTGAATACTCCACTTATTTATCATGTGAGAGAGGATTTGTTGGGATACATAAACTATGACGTTCTATATGACCACATATCCTTAGGAGATTCACCATATGGATATTCTAAAGGATGGGATCTTATCATCTTTTACCAGGGAGGAACAGTAGTCTAAGTCACATTGCATAAGGAGGTGATGATGTATTTTAAAACTTCCTCCTTGATTATACATTATGGTGTTGAAAATGTGTACGAGGACTTTTAGTGGTAATTTTGGTGGGCTGGCATAAAGCGAATCATTACTGAGTTCATCTATCAGTGTTTTACATGTCAGTAGGTAAAGGTTGAGCACCGGGTTCCAAAAGGTTTTACATAGTCTCTTGGTATCTCATAGTGGAAATGGGGTGGAATATTCTTGGGATTTTATATAGTACTTTTTTTAAATAGAGATAGTCCATGATTCTATTTGGGTGAGTTTTCACCGAATTACCAAGTTTATGCACTTCCTTTCCATCTAAGAGTAGAGTTTGGTTTATAGTTTATGGCAGTTGTATATGCAAGTTATTTTCCAGCTCTATAGGGTAACCTCAATGATTATCACAATCCATGATGCTCGGTTCACATTAGGGTTTCTTAGTGCCCTGTAGGAGTATTTTGGGACCCAGTTGTGGATGAGTACAATATTTCACCCCTGGAAGGATGGCCAGACAGAGCAGACTATCTAGGAGTTGAAGGATATATTGAGGTTTGTGTGTTAGACTTAGGTTAGAGTTAGAAGGATCACTTTCCAATAGTATAGTTTTATTTTAATAACATGTATCACTCTACTATCAACATGGAACCTTTTAAGGCCCTGTACGGGAGACCCTATAGGTCACCCTTATACTAGACTAAGATTGGTGAAATATCTCTTATTGTGCCAATAATGGTGAAGGAGACAACAAAGAAGGTTTAGGTGATCCATGAGTATATGAGGATTTCCTATATTAGAAAAAATTATTATGAAGATGAACATAATAGGCCCTTGTAGTTTTATCAGAGAGACTATATTTTCTCAAGAGTCTCCTCGTGAAGAGGATTGCAAAAGTTTGGACAGAAAGGCAAGCTATCCTTGAGGTTTATTGGGTTCTTCAAGATCATATGGATAGTTAGTGAGGTTTCTTACCACCTAGATTTTCTCCTATAGTTGGAACTAGTGAATGAAATCTTCCATGTATCACATTTGAGAATATATGTTCATAATCCTACACATGTTCTTGATTGAGGTGAGTTAGAAATCAAGGTTATAACCACCTTTGCAGAGTTTCTGATGATGATTGAGTATGTACAGGTTAGGATCCTACATTAATGGACCATTCATTGGGTTCGTGTTCTTTAGAAGTATGAGATAATACAAAAGAGATCCTGGTAGAATGATAATTGTATGTAGAATCAGTATCCATGCATTTTTGTTTAGTTTGTTCTTTTAGTGTGAAATTTTTTGAAGTATAGGAGAATGTAACAAATCTTTTTTTTATGGATTAGTATTTAGAATATTCCTTTATATATATATAAATTTATCCTAGATGTCAATGTGGTGTTTGGGTGTCTCGGGACCCCTAAATTAATTTATAAAAAATATTAATATATTTTAATGCACATGCATGCATCATTTTAGTATAAATGGATTTCCATTTTTTGGGACCTCATATGAGAAATCTAATACCACTATTGCTTATAGAATGTAGGGTTAACCCTAGGTGTGACCTAAGGTTAGTAGGCATCAAACATTATGTGGGAGGTGACCGTTGGTGTGTGCATTTAATAAAATAACCTAACCTAATTCCCCCTATATAAATACCCTATTATAGGAAATATTTAGGGTTAGTTGCATAACCCTATGAGATTATAGAGGAGAAGGTAATCATTCTTCATTGGTGGATTGAGGTTGAATAACGATGATGATCGGATTGAAGTGGATTGAGAGTTAGGGATCGAACACATCAAACCTTCTTCATCACTAGAGAATGCACTCTTCACCAACGATCAATCCTTAATTGGGGTAGGGAATGTAATCTATGGATTTTATCTTTGTTCTATTTGATCAAATATAGATTCTTTATCTAATTTTATTTCTAGTGTTTTTTGTTCTCACATGAGTCTATTTTAAAAAATTGAATTATTCATTTCAATTTCTTTTGTTATTCCATGTTATCACCCCATGTTTCCACAGTTAGTGATCATTATCAAGAATCACATCATTGAAATATTTTAATCACCATTATTTGTGTGTTTTTTCTTCATTATTCTTTTTTTTATTCACAGTCTTTTTATGGGGTTGTGGTTCGACATTGTTGGGGTCAGTTTGAGTGTGATCGAACTGCTAGATTTGTATTGTTTGTGCAAATAATGGAAGGATCACTACTAAAAATAATCCATTAAACAACACTTAATTTGGAAATTTTCAACGTAAAAAAGAACTAAAAATGGAACATTATTAAAATCCATAGTCTTTTATCAATACTAGAAAATATAGTGATAAATAATCCCTTTATCAGTGCTTTTAATGGTGCTAATAAAAGATCCACTTATTAGAGTTTTAAATAATGTTGATAAAGGATCCCTTTATCAATTATTTTAGTTGCATTGATAAAGGGGCATACTATTACACTATGATATTAAACATATAGCACACTACAACAACAAAAATGGGAAATAAAGCTTTTAGAAAAAATATTTAATATAAATAATATTTATAATACAAATAAAAGAAAAAAATTCTATATTATAGGCATTTAAAATATTGGTTTTTACAATTACATGAGTAAGTAAAAATTATCACAGATATTCAAAAACATCAATGTTCTTTTGTATTTGGACCTAAACCCCCAGTCATGATATTTCCAAAGACCCACTCTAACTCGATCAAAATAATGCACCTACATGAGAAAAAAAATAGTATGTTTGTAATACTATAAATAAATAAATTAAACATAAAATGATAATTTTAAATTAAAAATATAAGCTTTGAGTCTTATCAGGTACACTATATATTAGATTAAGTTTCAGATAATTCTTACAAGTTACAACAATTAATTGTTTCTCAAACGTTGGTACTATTTAATTGGATCTCATTTGTGGTGATAAAAAAACTCACTATGGATGAGAGACAATTCAATAGTTTTGATTTTTGAGAATAAGCCTTAAAATGTCACACTATTTTTTGTTCATCTCCAAGAATTGTCTATATTAAAATTAACAAAATAATTATAAGATAAAAATTATAATGAAAATAGTTAATTAATATCAGACAAAATTATCATAAAATAATCTAAGCTTGTTTTTCTGGTTTTGGTGATGTTATGCATGTTTTAAACTAAAATAGAACTTATATATTGAAAAGACACACTTTGAGTCATACCAACCACATCATGTGTCATTTTGATATGCAAACAATTTCTAAATTTCATAAATGAATTATAGATCAGCCTAAAATATGAAGAGAATATGAGCATGGTTGCTCAGTTTTCAATGATTGGCGCACATTTTTAACTAAATTATCAATTTTAAAATGATAATGGACACTTGGGTCATAATGGGCACACCATGTATCATATTGAGGTGATTCTAATTACTACACATCACAGATGACTTATAGATCATTCTCCTAAAGTATCAAAACAGTCAGAATGTGTTTTCTATGTTTTGGGTATTTGATAATAATTTTCAACTAAAATGTAAATCTTAAATTAAAACACACAATTTGAGTAATGCTGGTCATTCCATGTATCAAATTGGATTTCATCTAATTACTACACATCAAAAATGATATATGGATTATTTTCCTAAAGTATCAAAACAATGTGAATGTATTTTATCAGTTTTGAGTATGTCACTTGTTTTTTTACAAAAATGTCATTTTAAACTAAAAACATGCCATTGGATTTATATCAGTCACAATGTCTGTTGGTTTTATGTGAGATTGATTTATACACAACATAAATGACTTATAAATCATTTTCCTAAATTATAAAGACAATCTGAGTGTCATTGATTAGTTTTCAGTGAGTGACACGCATTTTGAACTAGATTGTTGACTTTAAACTCATAACAATAAAATTATGTCATATTGGGAACATTGTGTATCAGATTGAGGTGTGAAAAATTCCTACCTATCATAAATGACTTGTGGATCATTTTTCTATAGTATCAAAACAATCATAATTTATTTGATTGTATTTGAGTATGTGATGCGCGTTTTCAGCTAAAATGTAAATTTTCAATTAAAATCATACAATTTGAGTAATACCAGTCACACTGTATATTGGATTTTGGTGAAGATGATTTCTACATATCAAAAATGATCTATAAATCATTATCCTAAATTATCAAAATATTTTGAATGTGTTCTATCATTTTTTATTATGTCACTTCTTTTATTTACTAAAATGTCATTTTAAACTAAAAACATGCACTTTGATTCATATTGGTCACATAGGGTGTCGGTTTGACATGAGACCGATTCTTACATATCACAAATGACTTATGAATCATTTATCTAAATTAAGAAGATAATTTAAGCAAGTTTTCTTGGTTTTAGTGAGTGAAAAACTTTTTGAAATAAAATCTCAATTTTAAACAAATAATGGAAACTTTGAGTCATATCAGGAACACCATGTATAATAATAAGTTACGGATAATTCCTACACATAAAAAAATGACTTATGTATAATTTTTATAAAGTATCAAAACAATCCAATTTTTTTCTCAATTTTGATTATGTCATTTGCATTTTTTTTATTGGATGTTGAGTTGTGAAATGATTACTTAATGGTTGAATTAATTAATGTACTTTATATGGTAAGTTAATTGTTGAATTAATTAACCAAAGGGTTGTGATTAAATAATTTGTGAATTAATTAATGGTATAGATATGTTTAATTAAATTTTGAATTAATTTAAGGGTTTTATATGATTAATTAATTGTGAATTAATTAATGGAATGATTAGTGAAATGGATATTGGTTCTGATTATGTTGGCATGGTGTAGCATATGGTATAATTGAGGTGTGATGAAGGGATTAATTGGGAAGACTGAGAGAGCTTATGTTATTGTCTTCTGGGGGACTATGTGAGCCTTAGAAGAAGAATACTGCACGAGCTTCTGTTTGTTTTCCAATGGACTGTGTAAGCCTTCGAAGAAGATGATTTTGAGAGATTCTATTTGTTTTTTGAAGGATCGTGTGATCCTTATAGGGAAAATACTGAGAGATATTTCCTATTCTTCCTAGGAAGCATTTATGCTTTGTTTTTTATTACTCACTTCAGACCCTTGAGGTTAGGACCCATAGTGCACATTACTTATGCATATATTATTTAGATGATTTATGTATTTGATAAATACCATATGAATTATGATAATGAATGGTAACATGGATATTCAGATTTTTTATATCCCTTGGGAATGGTTCAAACTCTGGTGAGGGTTGAATTAGGTATTGTGGATCAGGTTTCCATGGGAACCTGAGAGAAAATGTGGTTAAATAAAGAGTAACTTAATAAATTTAAAATGATTACCTTATTGCTTTATTTATTCTTTATAAAAATACATACACTATTATTAAATATATTTGTTTTAGACATCGTTGTTGGTGGCCTACTGAGTTGTACTCAGACCATACTCGAGTTTCCTTATCGGTACCCAAATAGACTTTATTATTACTGGACAGGTTAAGGGCAATGGACCTTGATTAGATTGATGATTGGGAATGGAGCATGGATGTGGGAAATAGACATGGTTTGAGAACCACTTGGGTGTCATTATTTTCATTACTTTTAGTTTCATTTTAGACACTTTGGCACTTACTTTGTCATAGCATGTTTCCCTTTCAGTTGAGTACTGTATTTTCAGTTTTGTTTATCTTGTGACAATGGTACTGTTTATGATTATATATGATTATGATATTTCTTATTTACTTAATCTAGTGTTTTTCTCTAATAAAATAGGGTATAGTCTCCCCATGACTGACTTACCAAACCCTTATTATTTGTTATCAGCCTCTAACGTATAGGGAGGAGTACCTAAGGTCATGTGGCAGTCCGGCTCGGGGCATCGGTGTGTGTAACCTGGGTCGGGATGTTACAATATGTAATACCATAACTCGCTTCATACCTTTTTTGTCAATTGTTATAGGTTTTTCATTTGAAATTTTTTTCATGGAAATACCTCAGGTATATTTATAAGATTAAACTACCATGCTATAAAAGTTCCAATAGCATTATTGACCATTGTAATATTCAAATCATCATGTGGAACAGGAAACTCAGCACTAGGATCTTGAGCTACTTCAATACCCACTATCATGTGATCTTTTGTGAGTTCTATATTGTATAGATTGTCTCCTAAGATATTATACACCATATTACTCACAATAATGTAGTGCATGGGTATTGATAGATAGAAATCACATACAACTTTACCCTATAGAATTTTAGTAAAATAAAGTTTTTAGAAGTTTTTTTATTCATATTTAGGATAAATAGTAATGAAAAAATAGATTAACTCATGTAAAGTATGTGGTTGAGGGTAATGACTATACTCAAAGCTAGTTATTTCATTTGTTTATTCATGTGTTTATATTTGTTCCACTGCCAGTTCACTTTGATCTTTCCATATATACTGGTTTACTAAACCATAATAGAAAATAATATCTTGCATATAATCTATTTTTACCTAAAATCCTTTCATATTATGATATGTATATTCTTGTGGTTTTGTCTTCTTAAAATGTGTTCAAGAAGACACACCAAGACCTACACCTTTAACGGGGCCACGTTGTTCTGGTTGCTTCAAATCTATTGAATATAGTTTTTCATCCACTACGGTCACTTTCAATTATTGTGTCAAAACCTTATAAAAACATTTGAACATAAATAGATATTTTTATGTAAAATTTTTTTAAATCATAATGTATTAATATTTTTCCATACTTACAGATGTTTTCTATACTGAATTTTTTTTCATCAACTCTTTTACCCTCTTTATTTATTCGGGCCTCCTTCCCTGGCACATGAAATGGGATGGAAGTGGCTTCAAATTTTGATTCATCAATATGAATATAAAAAAGGAACATATATTGTTCCACATCACATAAAAATGTTATTTTTTATTTATAATACATACCAATTTCTTCTCTAGTGAATCAAACCACATCCTTGCTCTTAGATAGGGGTACATTGGTTTTGATGCATGTTGTTTATTTTTAGCACTCCTTTTCTTTTTTATTAATTAAAAAATATGAATCAAATTAGATTAAATAAATAATATAAATTATATAATATTGGCTAAAATTCACCTGAAATGATTTCTCATTGTAACAATTGATGAAAGAATTTCATGTTTCCTACTTTATAATGTGTACATAAGTAACTGGTGGTTGGGAATTTATTTTCCCCTCATTATCCCTAAGATAAAACATGGTAAAAAGATTATGGAAGCCTCTATGGGATTTTCCAATGACCATTAAGACATATTTCTTGTGTAAATAATCTAAAATAAATGAAATCTATAAGGAATAATGAAAATTAAATCAATGTTTCATTATAGAATTTTTCATTAAAATTGAGAAATTATATCGTTACATTGCCTTTATTTCTTCACAAAGGGTTTCATTTATTATAGGTTGGAAATCATGTAATGAATCTATATAAATTAGTAAATTAATTCTCATTGTGACCCCAAATTAACTAATGAACATTGACTTGTTGGGGTCAACAAGTTTTTCATGTCGATTCCATCCAACCTCAAATTTTATACCCTTACTTCTTACCTCAATAATTTTATTCAATATTGTGTTGCTATGTTATAATTATTTTTTTAATAAACATGGTGTTGATCCCCTAATAATTATATAGTTTCAATATCAACCACCTATTCTTCCCTGATATTGGTAACATCATATTGTGAAGAAGTTATTGTCTATATGAGTAGTCAAACATTTACTTTATATTATATAAATATAGTATAGAACACATAATATTATGAGAAAAATCATAATATATTAAAATAAATTTAACATGATCATTGAAATCTCTTTTTTTTTATTTAAAGGATGAAGGTATTTGGATTCTCTGTCTATAATATAAATCTCCTCATTGTGGTTCCCTCTAACGTTCAAGATATTGCCTACACTAGGACCGCTATGAAATGATTGTGATCTCCCAATGAAAGGATCATCCTTTAATGAATTTTCATCTCACCATACAGTTGTTTTATTCACCAATAGAATAATTAACCAATTCTTGTTTATAATATTTGAGACATAAAATGCATGCACCGCTTGTGATTCCATTATGAATATATCATCCTTTTCCCCTTCCACACTGAAATTCACCTTCATGAAGCACATTTCATCAACTTTCATTATATTCGTATCTTCAAACCATTTTCAATGGAAAATCAGCACTTGAAATGTTGTATAATACAACTCATATATCTATTTGATAATTCCTAAATATTACATATTCATATAAATTGGATTTTTATCCTTATAACTAGATATGTTCATCGCTTCCACCAAAATCGTAACTCCATGGGTTTTCATTATATTGTGGTCATCATGTTCTTTTGTATGGAATGTATAACCATTAATTAAAAACTAGTGTAAGACATAATATTTTCATTTTCTCCCTTGGCTATCTATCAAAGTCATTTGGTGATTGAATTAAAATTTTCAGAAAACTACTCATAAATATGATCTCAGAACCATCCTATAAACTATTTATTATGTTTATTTGATATCCAGACTTTATGCCTTAATAGATTCAAATGTATACGAATTTCTTTGTGGGATTCAATTCATGGATCAATATATTCTCTATTTTGTAAAATATAAAGGTGGTATTACTCCAACTCTGTGATGGTAATTGTAACAATATATCTTCTAAAAATTCCTTTTCCCATATGGCGTCCTCTATGATGAGACTTTGGGAGACTGATGTTGTCAACATTTGATAGGTAACCGATATATAATTCAACATATTCTTTAACAATGTATCATTCTATAATAAAACCTTCTATTAGGCTTCAATTCATAGTATACCCTTTCAAAATATTCATATACAATTTAATGGGGTGCATCTATCTATGATGGATAGGTCCACAAAGTTGAACATCTTTAACCAAGTGAACCATTAGGTGGACCATTATATCAAAGAATAATAGTGGTAATAACATCTCTATTTCACATAAAATGACTACAACCTCCTTATTCATGATTGGAAACTTCATCAAGTCTATAACATTACTGTATATGGATTTGAAAAATATGCAGAGCTTGGTTAATGTATATCATACATTTTTAGGTAGAATGAAACGTAAAGTGACGGGCATAAAATATTGTATCAAAACATGGAATTAATGTGATCTTAGTCCCTATAACTTCAAACTATTAATTAACACAAAAATTATTTGTATTTGATGAATTCCCTTGTGGAACTTTCTCACAATTAAGGTAAATGAAAAATATCACTTTTTCTTATTTGGATAGAGTGTGAGCTATTGGAGGAAAAAAATACCAACTTTTACCCTTCATCAGTGCAAACTCTTCCCTTATCCCCATGTAATCGTGTCCAGACTATCCTAGATTTAATATTTTGTTTTTCAAGTAACATTTAGTAATATTTCAATAACACTATTAAATACATTTTTGTACATACACGACATTAAGAAATGTATGATGTAAAAAAATTTATAGAATGGTAATTCAAAGAAAATTCATCTCTTTTTCTAACCTAATTTTTTAAGGTTTTTAGAAAATGGATTACCAAAAATAGTGTCAATATATTTTACTTTATCAAATATTTGATCACCCATTAGTGGATAAGGTGTTGTACCTTTTTTGTTATTCGCATCAAACATTGTCATCCAGGATCGGTATTTATGTTATTGAGGTAAAAATTTACAATTTCCTAAAAACACATTCTTCGAGGAATGTTTCAACCAAACTGAATGTGTGTATTCTTCACAAATAGGATACCCCATCATTACTTTAATGTTATAGCCTAAAAATTTTCCAAAAGTAGGAAATTTATTTATTGTCTCATAAAATATGACCCTCAATGTGAATTCTTCACTTCTATGAGTATTATACATTATAACACATGTATCCCACATAAATTTCATATTTTTAACAATGAATCCAAATATAAATCAATATCATTATTGGGTTGTTTTGGTCTATATATAAGCACAGAGAACATAATGTTTTTTACTTTATGCATGACCATGGTGGCAAGTTATAATTTAACAACATAACTGGTCATGTATTGTGAGTGTTAATATATACACCAAAGGGATTTATTCAATCTATAGATTATGTGATATGGAAGTTTCTATGCGAATTCCCAAATTTAGGATAATCGTAATCAATTTTACTCCATTGAAGAGAGTTTGATGGATGATGTAGTTTCCCATCTCTAATTCTTAAATCTTCAGGTCATGTTAATTATCTTTTGGTTTCCTAACATTCATATAGTCTTCTAAACCATTAAATGATAGTAAAGTACTATAAAACTTTTGAAGGACTTGATTTATCTTTATTTTATCGATCTGCGCCACACTTAGAGAATTTTTTATGTGATTTATGGTCCTTGTGAAAAAATATTCAATCATTTGTACAAGAATGTATTTTTTTATAGATTATTACCATTTAATGTAGAATTTGTGTAGAGTCATATGTTCGACAAGGAAGTTCATTTTCTTCTGGTTTTATATCATTCAGGAGACCAAGTAGTTTTGTAAAGATGGTGTCGCTTGATCTGCTGCCAGCTTTCAAATTATATAACTTCAATATATCTAACATTTTTGTGTATTTAGTACAACCGATATAAAATGGTATATTAGTACAAATATTAAACTTCTCAAACTACTTTTTACAAACATGAAGGTCATTTTCAATTTTCAGTTTCATTTATTACATATGATCTCTATCATTATTTACACTAGTATTCATATCAAATTATCCATAAACCATAATGTCATCCCAATATGTGTTCACATATAGTTTTTCCCCATGTCTAGTCAAACATTTAAATCTCTGATCTATTCAGTGAAAAAACAAATGTTCTTCTAACTCTTCCGGGCTAATTGTTCTTGAATAACAATAATGTTAACATAGAAAAAGGATTTGAGAAGGGTCGTATGTATACTTTATTGAAAACTTGATAAACTATTTAACTACATATTCATATAATTTTTTCATACAATTATCATGAATCAATTTTTGATTTATATTCATACTATTAGGTTCATAAAATATTCATTTTTTCTAAAAAACAAATAAATACACATAAGATATTCATAATCAACGGATAAAGTTATAGAAAAATTTAATTAGGGTAACTCAACATTTGAATGTTATCGGTTATGATTCATAAAAAGTTGTCATTTCACACAGGGTTAACATCAAAAGAAACAACTTGGGGTAAACATGTGGCTATTGGTCCAGGTTCTCGATTTGATGTTGTGTGGGGAAAATGTGGTAATAAATATGTTGGTTAAAAAATTATTTATTTGCTGATAACATACTTCCCTTGGAAATTATTCTTCTTTCTTGACATTTAATTGTGACCTATATTTCTAATTTTTTGTAAAAATATATTTTCTCGGAACATATAAGGTCATGTAATCATCAGATTTTGACCCAGGGTCAATGAGCTTGGAATTTCATGAACAAATGGATGAAATTGTTATTAATGATAGAAGGGATGTTGGATTCCTTATTAATATCTTGTCTATATATTATTCTAGACCATGTATTATAGGAATACCAGCAAATATATTTATACAATAACCCACCGATGAACCCCGAGTTAAAAAATATTATATTTATCAATCATAAATTAATTTAACATATCCAATAATATCAAAAACTTATATTCAATTCCCTTAAAAACTCCACAAATACTTTCCATTAATAAATATTCCAAAAAAATTATTTAGCAAGTATTTTACATAATTTAGATGCAAAACATTCTAATTCTACCTATAAAAATAACATGGATCACTATAAGTTATATCCGACATCTAGTAGTCAAAACCTTCACAGGTATATCCAAAAGTGTATAATATTTTTTAATAAAATCCATACCACAGGTATAGTAGGGGAGATTATAATAAACTTTATAAAATTATTCCATTATATTCAAATATTGTATGTGTCCTAGATAAATGTGTTTTAAATTAGAACTTTTTATGGGTGACACTAAAACCATTCCTAATGATACACAATAGATAAAAATAATAATAATATTGTGTACATTGATTCTATATTCAAAAGAATTATATTTTATATAAAAAACATGCATATTCTATTTAAGTTAAAATTAAAGGAATATAAATTAAAAATATATAATTCCACAAAACAAAATAATTCATAACATGTGAATATAAAATTAATTCATATAATATTTTTAATGATATTAAAAAATTAAAAAAATCACTAAAAAATAAATAAGAATACCCCCTTTATTAATGAATCTTGAAATTAATTTTCCACCAATATCAAAAGGAAATTTATTCCATAATGAAACCATATTTCATTATATTTTAGTTTCCTGAAAACAAAATGATATTGAAAGATGATACTCTAATGGTCACTAAAAATAAAATAGGTAATGATGTGTCTTAAAAAGACATTTGGTTTTTAATACATGGAAGTATGAGGGATAATTGGAGGAAAATAGGAAACATTTTATGATTTTAATTCATGGGAGAAGGAGGGATACTTGAAACTTAGAGTCGATTACCATCTATGCACCCCAAAAACAATGATTACTTATCATTTACAGTCACCGCCTTACATGATAATTGGGAATTGTTTTTTCAATGCATATCTAGGAGCTCCATGAAATCATATTGATAAATAATGATTAAAGATTGAAAATGAATGTGAAAATGAGGGAGATAGTGAACCAGCAATGGATCAGGGAAAGAGAGATTGGTTGGAGAATCATCAAGGTAGATTGAGGACAAATAAGATTTTGTTTACGTGTGCTATTCAAACCATTTGGGAAAATTAAAAACAAATAGATATGTTTGAGGGTGAGAAACAAATCATAAGAGATAACATACCTTTATTTTAATATATAATTATAGTTTCAAGAAAACAAAATTAACTAAACTTTAAACTAATAAAAATATAAGGAAACTCATTTATTTACAAGAAAACCTTTGAAACCAAGGAAACAAATAAATTTTCATCTTCAAAATCCTTAAAACCTTTTTATTCCAAATAAAACTTCCCAAACAAGAAATGTAATAATAAATTTAATTTATAAACTCTTAGAAAACCATTCAAATATTTCATACTATAAAACATTTTATATATATATATATATATGAAAATAATAATTAGTTTAATATTTGAAAATGAGACTTTATTCAATAATAATTACTTTGGCTCACTTTTAAAATACAATTTATAATTGAACTCAAGAAACAACCAAATTCAACTCTATCTTTAAAATATTTCATTGCATAATAGGAATCATTTAATTAAGAATTTAAGTAGCATTTATACTAAAAAGTAATAGTTTTCTAAAAATCCCTTTTTAGATACCAATTGAACCCTCCCTTATCACATTTAAAAATAATAAAACACTAAAATATAAATTTTTTAATTCATATAAAATTTCAAAACATTAAGTATATCCTAAAAAATTCATAATAAAGTTAAATTAAATTATTTAATATCATAAATTTTCAAATGAATCATTACAATTTCTTATTTTATTTTAAATATTGATAATCTCATTCTTTAAATTTTTTGGAAAAAATATTCATCTAGAAGTTTAAATTTTAAATTTTAAAAACGATTATTATAAGATAATTCATTAAATATATTCATATAGATAAATATTCTATATATTCATTAATAAATCAATCAATCACCTTGCATATCATCGAATAAATAAATAAAAGATATAAAAAATCATCAATAAATTTTTCAATAAATCAGATTATCAATGATAATCATCGAGGAAAATAATAAATAATAAAAATAAGTTCTCCAACTCAAACACAATAAACAGCAAGAAAATTTTGAGTTTTAAGTACACTTTTGATCAGTTTTTCTAATGTTTTTGGTCTTTATAATTTTTCTATTTTTTAAAATTCTGACATAATACTTCGATGCAATCCATAACAATGAAAGAAAGATTTTGATCATTTCATTGGACAATAAAAATTATTTAGTGCCTATAATAAACTAGTAAAGCAATGGTAAGGTCATATCCCATGATGAAGGGTGGATGTGCTTTTGGATTTTCAAAAATATAAACTAAACAAAACAATAATGAAGGTGCACGAAAAAAGTGATGGGAAACATGAGAAAGCAACCAGTGAAAGAAAACAATGGATCATAGTTAAAAATTGATGAGTCAGGGAAGACCAAATTGAAACTATGATGAAGTGTTGTTGGTATCACCTCATAATCATTTGAATAACTAACATTTATTCTACTATATTTTATTAAACAATTATTTATCAACCATCATTTAACACATGGATTCTTCTTTCATGGAGAATATTAAGGTTCAACCTTTTCTATATAAATTACTTCAACTAAATCATCTCAGGTAAAAGTATTAATTTATCATCACTTATCAGGTACATGAAATAGTGGAGAAGAAATTCTTGGGAAATATTTAAAAAAGATAATATGGTGGAAATAATTCGCACTATCATTCTCCCAATAATCATTATATCACTCTGTTGATTTTTTGACAATGATGAATTTATTAATCATCCCACAACCTCATTGTCCAAATCAGTGACTTTAAAACTATAGACGATTTATACTGTGGAAACCCAGGTCATCCGAATAGAGTCCCATGATCTAGTGTACCTAAAGATATAAAGGCTATGTGCCCTACTCACCGTACTGTGTCAAACCTCACACATACTTAAATAAGAAAGGGGAAAATGACAAAACAAAGGACATAAGAATTTAACATTCTTCATATTGGGGAGGAGAAAAAAATAACCTACTTTAGATTTGAGATTTGATTCATCTGAGAGAATATCATAGGGGAGTGGTGGTAAATATGAACTTCTATGAGAGCTTGAATAGCGTGACGAAATCGGTTCAGTTAGGGTTCTTTTTAAAAAGTCATGGAGGGTTTTATCAGTGCTTCAAAAAAATCATTGATAAAGAGGGGTTTTATTAACGCTAAATTAATAAGCACTAATAAAAGTCCTCTTTATCAGTACTAAACAAATGTTGATAAAGAGGTATTTTATCAGTGCTTGTTTAGTACTGATAAAGATTTATAATTTTAATTATAAATAAATATATTTATAAATATGTGTATATAATTATAAATATATCTACATTGTTATATATATTTAAATAATTATATATATATAAATAATAAATATATATAAATACAAATATAAATATATTAAATATATTAATTATTTAAATATATTTATTATAATTTTATAATTATTTAAATATATAATCATTATTTATAATCATATAAATACTTTTAAAATTTATTTATTTATTTATTTATAATTATAAATATATAATTTTATAAATATAGTAATTATACATTTATAAATATTATTATAAATAATTATATTTTTAATTATATTTTTAATTATATTTATAATTATTTATTTATAATTATAAATATAATAATATATTTATATATATTTATATATATTTATATCATTATATATATTTATATATTTATTTATTTAATAAATATATATATAAATATAAATGTAAATTTAGTAAATATATTCATTAGTTAAATGTATTTATTATAATTTTAAAATTATTTAAATATATAATTTTTATTTATAATAATAAAAAAACTTTTTAAAAAAATAAATATTTATTTATTTATAATTATCAATATATACTTTTATAAATATTGTAAATACACATTTATAAATATATTTATTTGTAAATATTTATTTACAAATATATTTTTAACATTATTAATGAATATATAATCATAAATTCATTAATGTTAAAAATGAGTGAAATCAAATAATTAAAAATGATTAGACTTTAAAAATATTGAAAAATTGATATGTTTTATTAATTAAACAAATTATTAAAAAAAATATATTGATATATATTTAAATAAAGATGAATACATATTGAAATTATTAAAGCATAGTAAATAAATATAAGAAAATGATTAAATTCTAAAAAAATAATAAATAATAAAAATAAATAAATAATATTAAAAATAAATAAATATGTTTTAACGATTAAAAACATAATATATTAAATATATTATGTTAATAAATGAAATTCTAAAATGAATATTAAAATTTGAATAAATTACATAAATGTTAGGTTTGTGTGTCTATATATAAGATTTCATTAATTACGTAAACATTTATGTGTGTGAAGTTAATGTGTATATTTATACAAGTTTTATATATGTTAAATTGAACAATGACATTATATAATATATAGTAATTATTAATGATATCAATAATAATAATAATAATGAATAAATTTAAAAAAATGAATAAATCTTATTAATTTTATAGATAATTTAAAAAATTAAAAATTATATGTTAATGTGGAAATGAATACATATTAATTATATAAACTAAAATCATATTAAAAGCATTAAATGTTAATGAATAAACATGTATAAATATATATGGAAATGGATAAAATTATAAACATATTGAATAATAAAAAATTGAAAATGAATAAATTACAACAATATTAAAAAACAATTAATATTATAAATGAATAAATAATATTAAAAATGAATAAATTTGAAAAATATTATATATGGAATAAAAATATAATAAATGATAAAATTTACTAATTAGAAACATAATTTATATTAAATATATTATGATAAAAATATATTTATAAAATGAATATTAAAATTGAATAAATTACAGAAATATTATGTGTGTGTTGTGTATAAAAATGCATTAATTACATATATGTATGTGTGAAATTAATGTAACACACTTCTAATATATGTTAAATTGAAAAATCAAATGTCATTCAATTAAATGTCCATTACTCAATATTATTAGTCAATATTTTTCATTAATATTAATTTTTAATTATAAACCATTTTTCACTAAATATATGTCTTAATAAATGTAAGAAAAAATATTTTGTATTATATAAATCATATTTAAGGAAATATTATATATATTGATATATATATATAGAGAGATATATATATAAATATATATGTGAATATATTTCTACTTTAAAAATGTTGAATATATTAATGAATAATTATGTATAAAAACCATTAAAAAAATAAGACATTAATATGTTTTTAATTATTACATTTTATTCATTTTCTATATTTATAATTAATATATATAATTTATTTCTATTTATAATTAATATATATATATATATATATATTAAACTTATTCATTTTTATTAATAATTATTTCATTAATAATTTTTTAAATAATTTTGTATTTTATTTATTTTTTAATTCATTGATTAATTATTACAATTTAGTAATTTTATATATCTATATTTAATATATATTATTTATTAATATTCATAATATATATATATATTAAATTTATTCATTTTTATTGATAATTATTTAAGTAATAAAAATTTTAATTTTTTTTTATTTACTCATTTTTAATTTTTATTTGTTTAATTATTTCAATTTATTCATTTTATATATCACTATTTAATATATACTATTTATTAATATTTGAAATTTATATATATATTAATGTTATTAATAAAATTTTAAATTTTTTAAAAAAAATTATTTGTTTGATTATTTCAATTTTTAAATTTTTTTAATACTTGTAATTTTTTCATTGGTATATATAAAAAATGGAGGACATGGCTTGCATGGGAACGTGGATCGGGCCGTTTATAGGCCTGGATGGTGGGGCAGGTGGGCCGAGTCATGTAGGACCCAGTCATGTGTATGCGGGTGAGCTAAAGCCCGTAGGAAGTATAGCATAGGCAAAGGACTAAGTGGTCCCAGGCAGGTCTGGGCTAGTCCGTGGGCCCATATGGGTGTTTAGAGAGTATATGTGGGAGCCCATACTTGCAATAGGATTTTGAGATTATATTGTGGTGGGATCTTATATAAAGAAGCAGTCAAACATCTGTTATTTAGATGTGGGACTCACACGTGTGATCGAGACCTTTATCGGTGCTAGAAAATGCACTGAAAAAGGTTACCCTTTATCAGCACTAAACTAAATCACTGATAAAAGTATCCTTTATCAGAACTTTTCTCTAGCGTTGATAAAGTATAACATTGTATATTACGCATTTTGTATTAGTGGATTGGTGATTTGGGGACGGATTGTGATTTGTGGGCAATGACTATGGGTTTCGGTACCCTGAACAGTTGAGAACGCACAATGGACTCTAGAGCAGGGGATTGGATTTCAATTTCTGGCCATCAGAGGTCAAGTATCGATGTTCAGATACTTAAATTTTCAGTTTCGAGTGGTCAAACGATGACAATTGTGGAAGGATCGATGGATCGGAAAACTGCAAGAAGAATAGGTTTTACTGCCTGTGAAAAACCTTACTATAAATGTGGCATCCCACCTTTTTAATACATAACTTTTCATTATATTTTACATACAGAGGATCTTTAAAGTCTAGTGTCTTGGAAATCAGGAACAATAAAACTTGAATACAACATAAAACATTATTCTAATCCACTTTTAAGGCGTCATTATAAGACCATCCTAAGTATAACTACTACCTTTCATATCCCGGAGACATACATCAAAGGAAAGGGTGAGTAGAAGGCCCATTAAGGGTAAACAAGGGAATCAGTGTACTTGTGAAATCAATAAGAACTTGAATAACAACATAAAGATATGAGAAATGGAAGTATAGAAATATCATAATGAAAAGAACTTGAAACATAACTTGAATATGTGGCTACAACATTTTATTTAAACATTCAGGAACATATCACCAAGGTCCATCCCCAAGGTGTCATAAAAATTACCAAGGTTATTCACCAAGGTATCATGAAACTTGTCATCTCTAGAGATCAAATATTTACCCAATGCATTGGAGTACTATCAGGGTGCACCCTTAATATGTCTTTACTTACATGTGATCCAGATATATCATAATCAAACATTTCATATATAACCCAAATAGAATCAAAGAAATGGGTTTCATGTCAAAATCGTGACGTTTAAAAAGAGATTAAAAATAAAATCATTTTGTCATTTGTAACCCATGGAAAGGGGGTGAGGGTTATATGTATGTAAATTACAGAATCAAATATCTCATATTTATATATTTATGAACACCCATGGGAACTAAATAAGTCTGGGTATTTATATAAATAAAGAATAAAATTTCTTGAGAGAAAGAGATAGGAATTTTGAGATTAAATTTCTGCAGCATAACGGCAATATAACATGGTTTTAGAAAACATTGAAAAGATATGGTACAAGGGTCACCCACTCATAAATAATTCGTAATATATTATGGGTAATAAATAAGATCATGTTATGGGTATTTTAATGACCTACCACATGACATGGAAACATGAAAGAAAAGAGAAGATGTTCTTTCTTTTACGAGAAATCCGGCTGCCTAACGGCATCACATAAAAATTCAGAAAACAAATTGATGAGAGAATAAAGGGTCTCTCATAATTTGGAAATTAAATGGGAATTAATAAGAACATATAATAACATACCCTCAACATAATGAGATGGAAAATATAAGATACAACATAAAGGAAGTCATGACTTAAAAGAGGAGGGTGAAAGAATCTCTTACCTTGAAGAGTAACTTCGAAAGCTTGAAGGTCAGAACCTTGGGAGGCTTGAGGGAACCTTGGGAGGAATACTTGGGAGGTAAGGAGACCAGAACTTCGTTGATAAGGATTTCGAAATGAAAATAATGACAGAAAGGCTTGGTATTTATAGGATAAGTGAGGGGACAACTCATTAATGACCAAGGGACACCTCATCGGTGGTATTGGAAAAACCAGGGGCTTTCCCATGGTATTTACCCCTGGTATTGGCCACTTGGGACACCTCATACCTTATATTACTATTCATAAGTCGACTAGAATGATTACATAATTATTATATCCTTAATGATGTCATTAAACACCCGAAATTAAAAACTGTATTTTCACTATTCACCGAAAATTCATTTTTACTGAAAAATCACCAAAAATCACCTTAACCTAATATAGATGATCTAAATTAAAAAATGAACTCCATTTTATAAAAATATTTTTCTAAATAGTTTTTAATTTAATTTTTAATTAAAAAACACTATTCACCCGAAAAAACTAATACTTGACTAATAATTTCTGAAATAGTTATTTACATATTTTATTGAATCACATTACTTAATCAAGATGGATAAATTATATTAATACTTTATTTAAGTGATATTACTAATCCTTTTGGTCATAATACTAATCCTAAGTGTAAAATCACTATTCATAATTTACTATTCACAAAAATTTATGTTGAACTTATTAGATTCTAAATTTCTTACTGAACACATTTCTAGAAGACCAGTTTTTGAAAATAATTACATTTCATTAATTATTTATGGTTTACATAAATATTTTAAAATATCCCCTTTTTTCCAAAATTCATCAATATACATCCTATATTTATTCGAACATATGAAAAAAAAACACAAACTTAACCATAAGAAGAAATCACAATTTTATTTATCTCAAAGGATTACACAAAGTAGCCATGGTCTCGTTACATAGCCCCTTATAACCCCAGGATAGGACCTAAGTGTAAGGTTTTCTAAGGTAAGAGAATACGAGGGTGGCTCAGCCAACATTGCCCGAGTAGTGATTTCTATAAGCTTGAACTTCTCCTGAAGGTGATTACACTCCAGCTTCACACGATGAAGTTTGGCTTGGGTTTGGTCTAGAGCAAAGCTCATTGGTTCTATCTGCTTCCCAAGTTTCATCATATGGGCTTCGATCGGCCCGAGACTACTGGATGTGGCCATAGAATCTTGTTTCTGTATTAATTAACCAAGATCACTTGTATATAGAGTCAACAATCACAACATTTAGTTTCCAACGGTCATATTGACCAGTGGTCATATAACAGTCGAATCCCAATGGTCTCATTTTAATTATACTCACATCATTAATTAAAGAATATAGTTTTTTCGAGTATAAACTAAAATAACACACAAAATTAGGAAACAAAAATTCATTCAAAATTTCGGGTCGTTACATTATTCCCCCTTTAAGAAATTTTGTCCTGAAATTTTAACTCATATCCTTAGAAAAGAAAAGTTGTGGGTACTTCTTCCTCATAGACTCCTCTTCTTCCCACGTGGATTCTCTATATTTGTGGTTTCTCCACAACACCTTAGCAAGGTGGGTAGTCTTGTTGCGTAGAACCTTGTCTCTATGATCCAAGATCTCCACTGACTGCTCCTCATAAGAGAGGTCATGTTCCAGTTGTACCACCTCAAGGTTTAGTACATGTGAAGGGTCAGGTATTTACTTCCTCTAGAAGGATATGTGGAAGACATCATAAACTTGTGCTAGATTTGGAGGAAGTGCAAGCCGATAGGCCACTGCTCCCACATGATCAAGGATTTCCTAGGGGACAATGTACGTAGGGATGAGCTTCCCTTTCTTCCCAAACCTCATGACTCTCTTCCAAGGTGAAATTCGAAGAAAGACCTTGTCACCAACATCAAACTCCAAGTCCCTTCAACGGTTGTTGTCATAGCACTTTTTCCGACTCTGAACAGCCTTAATGTATTGCTAGATGGCAAGGACTTTTTCTATCATCTCTTGCACAAGATCAGGCCTAAGAATCTTTCTCTCACCAGCTTCATCCCAACAAGTAAGAGTTCTACGTCGCTTCCTATATAGAGCTTCATAGGGTGCCATTTGAATGCTCGACTGGAAGGTGTTGTTGTAAGATAACTCAACTAAAGGGATATGTTGATCCCATCCACCCTTAAATTCCATTGAGCATGTTCTCAGCATGTCCTCGAGTGTTTGAATAGTCCTTTCTGATTGGACATCAGTTTGGGGGTGATAGGCCATACTGAAATTCAATTCAGTGCTTAGAGCTTATTGAAGACTTCTCCCAAATTTTGATGTGAACCTTGGATCATGATCAGATACGATAGAAAGTGGAACTCCATGCAGCCTTACCACTTCCTTCACATAAATCCTGGAAAGTTGATCAAGAGAGAAATATTCCCGGATAGAGATAAAATGGGTAGTCTTGGTGAGATGGTCCACAATAACCCATATTGCATTGTTTCCTTTGGGAGTTCTCAGAAGACCAGTGATGAAGTCCATAGTGATATTGTCCCACTTCCATGCTGGTATGGGTAGTGGTTTCAATACCCCTTTAGGAAGTTGTCGCTCTTCCTTCACTTGCTAACATACTAGACACCTTGAAGTGTAGTCAGCAATATCCCTTTTCATATTATCCCACCAATAATGATAATGAAGGTCCCTATACATTTTTTTGCTTCTAGAATGTATAGAGAAAGTAGATCTATGAGATTCATCCATCAGCTCCTTCTTTATTTCCAGAATAGATGGAACACATAGTCTTGTTTGAAATCTCAGTACACCTTCTTGATCAATATTGAACTCAGGAATCTTTCCATCCTTTACAGCCTCAAACTTCTCTTGTAACAAAGGATCTTCTTTCTAATCCTTCTTTATCTTCTCTAGTTATTACGGTTGAGAAATAATTTGGGTTAGGGTTGATGATGTCCCTTTCCTTATAATTCCCATGTCCAGCTTTACTAGGTCATTGATCAAAGGATCTTTTTGAATCCTCGTCATGGAAAGAACAACTGGGTCTTTCCTACTTAATGCATCAGCAACTTTGTTTGCTCTTATAGGGTGATAATGAATAGAACAATCATAGTCTTTAAGAAGTTCCAACAATATCCTTTGTCTCATGTTTAATTCCTTTTGGGTGAAAATATACTTAAAACTTTGATGGTCTGTGTATATATCACATTTCTCCCCATAAAGATAGTGCCTCTATATCTTTAGAGAAAACACAAATGCAGCCAGCTCCAGATCATGCATAGGATAATTCTGCTCCTGAATCTTCAACTGTCGAGATGCATAAGCAATGACCTTTTCATTTTTCATGAGGATGCATCCAAGCCCTTTCAGAGATGAATCACTAAAAATAACGAATCCTTCTCCACTTGAGGGAAGAGTTAACACCGGTGCAGTAACCAATCTCTTCTTCAGCTCTGGGAAACTTTCCTCACACTCTTTTCTCCAGATGAACTTGACCCCCTTTCGAGTTAACTTGGTTAATGGATTATAAAGTCATGAAAATTGTTTCACAAACCTCCTATAATATCCTGATAATCCAATAAAACTAAGAATATCAGTTATTATTGTAGGTTGAGGCCACTCCTCTACAACTTTTGTCTTTGCAGGGTCAACTATGATTCCTTCATTGGTTACAATATTCCCTAATAAAGCAACTTGTTGTTACCAGAAATCACATTTACTAAACTTTTCAAAAAGCCTCTCCTTTTGTAGAGTTTGAAAAATAAACCTTAGATGATCTTCATGTTTCTCGCGACTTTTGGAATATATCATAATATCATCAATAAAAACTACCACAATGTTATCAAGGTAGTCCTTAAAGACTCTATTTATCAAATCCATAAAAATAGTAGGTGTATTAGCTAGTCTTAAGGGAATAACAACAAACTCATAATGCCCATATCTTGATCGAAAGGCAGTTTTTGGAATATCTTCTTTATTAACCCTAAATTGATGATAACCAGATCGAAGATCAATCTTAGAGAAGAATTGATCCCCATGTAGTTGGTCAAATAAGTCATCAATTCTTGGAAGAGGGTATTAGTTCTTCACTGTGATCCCATTCAGTTCTCTATAATCAATGTATAGCCGCATCGATCCATCCTGCTTCACAAAGAGAATAGGTGCCCCCCAAGGAGACACACTTGGTCAGATAAACCCCTTCTCCAAAAGATCGTGGAGTTGTTTATTTAATTCCTCTAGCTCCACATTTTCCATCCTATACGGGGTCTTTGATATCGGATGAGATCCAGGTATGAGTTCGATGGATAACTCTACCTCTATTTTTGGGGGAGGTCCAGGCAACTCCTCTAGAAATACATCAACGTATTCCTGGATGATGGGGACATTTTCTATTATCAAACTCTCATCTCCTTCTTCTTCTTCACCGATCAACTCCATAAAGAAGGATATAGGGGGTTCTTTTAGACAAATATGAGGTTGAGATATCTCTACCTGGAATATAACTTTAGGTTTTCCATTCAAGACTACTGATATTTCCTTGCTTGTGCAATTGATCTTAGCATTATACATTGAGAGACAGTCCATCCCTAGTATAATGTCGAATTCCAGCATGGGAATGACTACTAGATTTGTGATAATATTGTGCTCACTAAAGTAAATACTATAGTATATAAACACTAAAGATTCTTGGATAGTCCCACCATGAGTCTTGACTGACAACTCTACTTTTAGAAACTCGGGGGGGTTGATTTTAAATTCCTTGCAAACTTAGATAAAATAAAGGAATACGTAGAACCAGAATTAAACAATGTACTTGCTAGCTTTGAGAGGACAACAAGAGTACCTACTACCACATCATTTGGAGAATCGTCTTCAGCTGTCGTGATAGAAAAAGTACGGCCTTGATCCCTTGGCCTTTGCTGAGGCTGATGCTGGTTCCCTACCACTGCCCTCGGATTTGGATAGTGATTGGAAAAGTTCCCATGTTGTCCACACTTGAAGCACTAGACATCAGGTAGGGCCTTCACTATCTTCCCATGTTCGTTTGTGTTTATAATTTGAGGTTTCACCTCGCCATGACAATTCCCCTCAATGCGGCCATCTCTTCCACACTTGTAGTACTTCCCACTCACGAGCAGGCAGTTCCCCAAATGCTTATTCCCACATTTGTTACACGTGGGGATTTGCACTTGTTTTCATCCTCTTCCCTGATCAAAATTCTTCCCTAAGATGGGCTCCATTTATCTCTTCTTGTTATTGGATTTATGAGACCACTGCGTCTCACCAAACTCTAGCTCGACTTTCATCGCACTCCGCACGATCTCCTCATAGCTATCATAATCTCGGTTGGCTAGATTATTTCACAGATGAGGTCTCAGTTCACCAAAGAATCTATCAACCTTAATGTTTGGATCCATGACAAAGCTAGAGGTATAACGTGAAATCCTTGTGAAGTTCATCTCGTAGCTTCCCACAGATTCACTCTCCTTCTGCTTCAGCTCGAGAAACTCCTTCTCCATTCTTGTTTTCATGGAATGAGGGAAATAATTACTGAAAATGATCCCTCTGAACTCTTTCCACTCCATAACTTCAACTTCCACTCTTTGCCTCGTGTTTTTGATCAGTTCCCACCACTTATCATCTTCTCCCTCTAAGTAATAGATAGCCAGGGTGACCTTCTCTTGCTCAGAACAATGTAGCATAGAAAAGATCTTCTCTATAGAGCTGATCCATTGCTCAGCAATCAATGGGTCAGTCGATTCACTGAAGGTTGGTGGAAATTGGCGCATAAAGGACTCAACAGAATATAGTTCCCTTCATGGTGAGATCGGAATCTCAGCTTGATTCAATTTATTACTCATAACTTGAGTGAGTTGGTTCATCATTCGCATGAATTTTTCCATTCTGGCTTCCATTGGAGGGCCGTCAGGGCATGGTTCATTGCAGTCACCAATTGCACGGTTCCTCCTATTGCCCTCCATTTTCTAAAAGAATAAAATCTTAGTGAAAACTTGTTTCATTTACGAATCTTTTAACTATAAATAATTCTACGTCTTAAAACTTCATGCTTAAACAATTATATTTCTCTATAATTCCTTCATAATTATTCATAAAAAGCTTGTGATTAACCAAACATATCCCCCAGGAGTGTCGTAACCAATAGTACAGCAATGCCCGTTGTCATGTACCAGTTCCCATTTGAGTCTAGCTCAAAGCGGTGTTTTCGGGTTTTACCCCTATGTACATCTGTGCCAAAGTCGCCTCTACCTACTCGTATCCAGACAGGGATGTATTTGTTTGATAAACCACTTACTCAATACTCACCAAAATACCGGGAATTTTTCCCTATATTTAAAATTTTATATAGGGTTATTCCTAAAGTTTTTATAGCCTAATTTCCATAAATAACTAAACTATCCTTTGATACCAACTGTGGCATCCCACCTTTTTAATACATAACTTTTCATTACAGTTTACATACAGAGGATCTTTAAAGTCTAGTGTCTTAGAAATCAGGAAAAATAAAACTTGAATACAACATATAACATTCTTCTAATCCACTTGTAAGGCTTCATCATAAGATCATCCTAAGTACAGTTACTTCCTTTCATATCCTGGAGACATACATTAAAGGAAAGGGTGAGCATAAGGCCCAGTAAGGGTAAACAAGGGAATCAGTGTACTTGTGAAATCAATAAGAACTTGAATAACAACATAAAGATATGAGAAATGGAAGTATAGGCATATCATAATGAAAATAACTTTAAACATAACTTTAATATGTGGCTACAACATTTCATTTATACATTCGTGAACATATCACCAAGGTCCATCCCTAAGGTTTCATAAAAATTACCAAGGTTATTCACCAAGGTATCGTGAAACTTCTCATCTCTAGAGATTAAATCTTTACCCAATGCATTGGAGTGATATCAGGGTGCACCCTTAATATGCCTTTACATACATGTGATACAAATATATCATAATCAAACATTTCATAAATAACCCAAATAGAATCAAAGAAATGGGTTTTTTGTTAAAATCGTGACGTTTAAAAAGAGCTTAAAAATAAGATCATTTTGTCATCTGTAACCCATGGAAAGGGAGTGAGGGTTATATATATGTAAATTTCAGAATCAAATATATCATATTTATATATTTATGAACACCCATGGGAACTAAATAAGTATGGGTATTCATATAAATAAACAATATAATTTCTTGATAGAAATAGATAAGAATTTTGAGACGAAATACTTGCAGCATAACGGCTATATAACATGGTTTTATAAAACATTGAAAAGAGAGGGTAAAAGGGTAAAACACTCATAAATAATTCATAATACAGTATGGGTACTGAATAAGATCATGGTATGGGTATTTGAATGACATACCACATGACAAGGAAACATGAAAGAAAAGATTAGATGCGATTTCTTTTACGAAAAATTTGGCAGCCTAACGGCGTCACATAAAAATTCAGAAAACAAATTGATGAGAGAATAAAGGGTATCTCATAATTTTGACATGAAATGGGCAGTAATAAGAACATATAAGAACATACCCTCAACATAATGAGATGGAAAATATAAGACACAACATAAAGGAATTCATGACTTAAAAGAGGAGGGTGAAGGAATCCCTTACCTTGAAGAGTAACTTTGAATGCTTGAAGGTTGGGACCTTGGGAGGCTTGAGGGGACCTTGGGATGACTCCTTGGGTGGTAAGGAGACCATAAATTTGTTTATAAGGATTTATAAATGAAAATAATGAGGGAAAGGCTTGGTATTTATAGGAGAAGTGAGGGGACAAGTCATTAATGGCCAAGGGACACCTCATCGGTGGTATTGGAAAAACCATGGGCTTGCCCATGGTATTTGAACATGTTATTGGCCACTTGTTACACCTCATACCTTATATTACTATTCATAATATTATTAGAATTATTACATAATTATTACATCCTTAATGATGTCGTTAAACACCCGAAACTAAAAACTGTATTTTCACTATTCACCGAAAATTCATTTTTTTCAGAAAAATCCCCAAAAATCACCTTAACCTAATATCAATGATCTGAATTCAAAAATTTACTCCATTTTATAAAAATATTTTTAATTTAATTTTTAATTAAAAATAACTATTCACCCGAAAAATCTAATACTTGACTAATAATTTCCGAAACAGTTATTTACATTTTTTATTAAATCACATTACTTAATCAAGGTGCCTAAATTATATTAATACCTTCTTTAAGTTATATTACTAATCCTTTTGGTCACATTACTAATCCTAAGCATAAAATCACTATTCATAATTTACTATTCACAAAATTTAAGTTGATCATATTAGATTCTAAATTTCTTACTGAACACATTTTCAGAAGACCATTTTTTGAAAATCATTACACATCATTAATTATTTATGGTTTACATAAATATTATAAAATATCCTCTTTTTTCAAAATTCATCAATATACATCCTATATTTATTCAAACATCTGAAAAAAACACACAAACTTAACCATAGGAAGAAATCACAATTTTATTTATCTCAAAGGATTACACAAAGTAGCTACGGTCTTGTTACATAGCCCCTTATAACCCCAGCATAGGACCTAAGTGTAAGGTGTGCTAAGGTGAGAGAATCCAAGGGTGGATCATAGAACATTTCCCTAGTAGTTATTTTTATATGCTTGAACTTCTCCCGAAGGCGATTCCACTTCAACTTCACATAGTGAAGTTCGACTTGGGTTTGGTCCAGAGCAAATCCCAGTGGTGCTACCTCCTTCCTAAGTGTTTTCATATGGGATTAGATCAGCCCGAGACTACTAGATGAGGCCATCGAATCTTCTTTCTGTATTAATTAACCAAGATCACTTGTATTTAGAGACAACAATCGCAACATTTAGTTTCTAGCAGCCATATTGACCAACGGTCATATAACAGTCGAAACCCAATGGTCTCATTTTAATTATACTCACATAATTAATTAAAGAATATAGTTTTTTTATTATAAACTAAAATAACACACAAAATTAGGAAACAAAAATTCATTCAAAATTTCGGGATGTTACAATAAAACATGTAATCCGGAAGAACGTGCATTGTGTTGTCCCCTGGTTTCGGTAGGTAGGATTTCGGGCAAGATAAATATCACACGTTGTGTATATCAATATACACGTTGTGTGACACGGTTTCAGTGGCTTAGCATGTACTCCAAGAGTGCATGGGAAAAGACACGACCAGGCACACAGGCACAGCCAGAGTACACAGGCTTGACCGTGTACTCGATCATGGCCAGGATAGTTGTACACGACCATGAACAAGGTCATGGGTCGATGTACATGGGCATGGCTAGAAGAGCACAGGTAAGCCCTGAGTGTATGTGGCACACCATGTATAACTAGTTGATTCCATATAGCTAGACATGGATTTCCAAGCCATTTCCATGGGATAATACACCCAGGTGATGAGGCAAGGTCACATGTCGTGTGATCCTACATACACGTCATGTACTTATCCCAATAACTTCTAGCTTTTGTGTCTCCATTTTTAGGACTCTTATTTAGTCCTATGGGTAGTCGATCCTAAGTGTTTTTTTCATGTAGAATGCAATGGTAAATATCATTGTAGAATATGAGATGATATATGAGGCATTATGAGCATGAATATTCTTTAAATGATGTTTAACTATGGTAGTGATTAGGGAGGGATCATTGGAGTGATGTCGAGATCGGTACTCCCGTGTCACAACAGGGCTTGGGTCCCCTATACTCTTTATTTATGTAGAGTTGGTACTCCCCCATAATATAGGAGAGAATAGGTCCTTTAAATATCTAGTGTTACTCCCCTTTCCTTGAGCTCTAGTGGGGATAAAGTCTACCACTATGGTTGTGGGTCTCTCAGTTATGGAGTGCAACGGAAAGTTGCAAGTCGCTCCACACATATTATTATGAGGTTGCGTGCGATATTGGGAATCATAGATAGAAATTTAGATCTAAAATCAAACACATTGTACTTATCTGGGCTATGGATATTGATATCCCCTTTATCTCTTGTCTGGGTTTCTTTATGAACATGTATATATATATATATGGGGTGTTCATTTCCCTCTTCCTTTGGGTTGAGATAACCTTATTCTATTGTATCTATATATTTCTCCCTTTGTGGTTTTTGAGTGT
Source organism: Viscum album (assembly GCA_963277665.1). NCBI lineage: Eukaryota > Viridiplantae > Streptophyta > Magnoliopsida > Santalales > Viscaceae > Viscum > Viscum album. The sequence continues at coordinate 117,336,816 of OY728155.1, read as the reverse complement.
CCTAATGGGTATGTATATACTCACCCCTACGTGGTCGTTTCCCACAAATGTTGTGTCTTATGCAGATGACAGGTAGATCAGTGGTGACATAGTTGGAGATTAGTGATACTTGGGTGCCTTGATCGTATAAAGTGGTCAAACTAGGAGATTAGGAGTCAGGATCTCTTCAGTTTTCCTTTATTCTAATTTTTGTCATTTTCACACTCTATTTCTAGTTTGGCATGTATTTTGACCCTTTTGTTGGTTTATACTATCATACTTTGATGTATTACCTATAAGTTATTTCATGCATGGTTATACTCTAAATGTTAGAGTCTTTTTTATTACTCCTCTTCACTTCCCCATGGAGATGGTGATGTGTGTGCATATAGGTATATTGGGAAAAGGCCTCCCATTTTGGTACATTTCTACTTAGAACTTATAGTCATACCCTAGACTATTGTAGTCAGGCTTAAGGTTGTCACACTTGCCCTTCCGTCAGCCAAGTGGGCCTCAGTGGGTTGGGTCAGGACAATAGGAATGTTCCTTATTGCGGTAGCTTACAGGCAATATAAAATCTATCAAATGGATGCCAAGTCTTCTTTATTAAGTGTTGGGATGTAAAAATATGTATATATAAATAAACCTTATGGTTTTGTGCTTAATAAAAATGGAATAAGTGTGTGTAAATTGAAAAATAATTAATACGGTTTAATATAGGCCCCAAGGGCCTGGTATTCAAATCTTGAAAATTGCATGAGGGATTTAAATTTTCCCAAATGAAAAGTGGATAGACACATTTACATCAAAGAAATTATGTTAGGTGCATGTATTATTATAGTTTATGATGATGATATATTTTTAGGTGATCATTAGAGTGATTGTTAATAACTTTCCAATCAAATGAAGTAATAATTTGAAATGTCCATGTTGGGTGAGATGCAAAAAAAATTGGGTTACAGGTTTATCAAGATGAAAATTCTATTTCTTTATCCCAAGATAAGTATTCTAGATAATTTTTTAATAATTTTGAGATTTAGGAATCAAGGATAATGTATAAATCTATTGAATTGGGGTCAAAGTTCTATAAATATATTAGAGGTTCGAGTATAAATCAAATCGAATTCAATAAAATGATTCAGATATTGATTTATCTCATAAATTTTAGATAATATATTTTGAATGCTTTGAGTCTGTGTACCAGATATCAGGGTGGTCCAAAGGAATCACATTATATGGCTGCTAAAATAAACATGAGAGATGTGAAAGGTACTATAAATTTTGGGATGTTATAAAAAATAGGAATCAACTTAAATCTATTCAGACATACATATAAATATGGTGCAGGTGGTTTTGATGATAAAAGATCCACTTCAGTTGTAATTTTCCTCTTATTAGGTAGCTCTGTTAGTTGGCACTAAAAAAAACAAGAATTTAGTGACATTAAGCACCACAAATGTTGAGTATGTGGCTGCTACAAGCCCTTGTGTACAAATATTATGGATGAAGGAGAAGTTGGATTATTTGAGGGTGCAAGTTGAAAGACCTCTTAGAATTCACTATGATAATCAAATTGTTATAGAAGTTTTTAAAAAACATGTACAAATCTCAACATCCAATAATATAGATATTAGATTTTACTTTATTAAAGAGAGGGTGGCCAATGGAGACATCAAGCTGTAATTTATTCCTACTCAATGCCAGTTGGATGATATTTTATGAAGGGTATCCCTAAGGATTTATATGATTTCTTGAGTCTAAACATAAATTTCCATCTTTTGATACATCATTGAGAACCTTTTGGAGGTCCCCCTCTAAGTCTTGGATTATATTGTCAAAGGGGGAGAAGCAAATGCCCAAATATTTTCAAGGAAGATATTTCAAAATGGGAGAGAATCATTTCTATCCTTATCTATGTTTTTAGGGGTCTTATTTATTGTGAAATGGGGGGTTTATTAAAGTAGTGAGTTACCTTCTTAATGGGGAGATAATATCTTCACTTGGAAAAAAGTTTTCTTATCATCGAGAGATTGAGTTATCTTAAAAACACTACTCTAACCTATGGTGTGGTGTCAAAAAAAATGAACTAACAAATTTTATGATTTGGTACCTCTTGAAAAAGAAATTAAATTTCAAGAAGTGTTTTTATAAGATTTTCATGTGTTGATAAAAAATACAAAGGGGGAGATTGAAGTTCCCCTAGAATTGTGGAAGGAGTTGTCTTTATTGTCAACCTTGGTTGAAATTTTCTATGATATGTTTGAGTAGTGTTTTTAACTAGTTAATATGGCCTGGAGATTAGTATAAGTGGTTATAAAAGCATTTTAGGTATTCTAGAATCTAAAAATGGAAAAGGAATTGAATTTATTTAAGCATCATTTTAACCTTACACATAAGGATCATTTTCAAGACTATAAGGATCATTTATCCTTATGGTGAGACTTTGTAAGGATAAGTTGTAAGCATGTTGGGACCATAAGGATGATTTCACCGAGATTGTTGGAATCATCCCGTATGCATCATTCTATAAGCATCTTTTATCAATCCCATAATGATAAATCTTATGGAGTTGTAAAGATGACTATGTACTCGTATAGAGCCATAAGGATGACCCTTAAAGCATACAAAGTCATAAGGATGACCTTGTCACTATAACAAAATTGCATGTATTTAGTGCCACCTTTTATCTGTGTCAAAAAGGCACTGATAAAGGGGGTGTTTTTATATATTCTAGTTAAAAGTTTTGATAACATCTCCCTTTATCATTGCTAAAAAAGAACTAATAAAAACACTCCCTTTATCAATACTTTTTCTTAGCACTGATAAAGGTGGCCTTTATCAACACTTTTTTAACACTGATTAAGGGGGACTCTATCATTGCTTTTCTTAACACTGATAAAAGGTTTCCTTCATATGTATATATATATATATATATTATTAAAAATAATATTTTAATATATAAATATATTTATATCAATATATATATAATATATTTTCATAAATATGATTTATATAATATTAAATATGAATTTACAATTAATATATAATATATTTAGTGAATTGTGTTTTAAAAATTATTAAAAACTAATATTAATTAATTATTTGTTAACTAGTATTGGGAAAAAGACATTTAATAACAATTTAGTAATAGAAAAAATTTAAAAATTAATCAATATATTAAGATAATTTCAAAATAGGACTTGAACTTAAAATGGTTATAAATTCTGATTTGGGTCTCTATTTTGGATCCATGAGATATCAAATCAAATTCTATGAAGATATATACACCATATTAATTCGGGTGACCTTGGTTACAATTTTCTTAATGTTATAAAAGCCCCGAACTTGCTCCAAAATTTAGTTTTTAGTTGGGATATACTAGTTTTCTAATATTTGATGGGATTTAAACTTCATTTAAGGGGTTCTTCATCTCTTTTTTCAATAGATTTAGAATTTATTCCTAGAGATTATACACATATAGATATTATGGTATTGAAATTTTTCTCATCTTCATATTGAAATGCTATTTATAATTAAATATATTCATATATATACATATTTTTATATATTTAAATATAAATATTTAATTGTATAAATAAATATTTAAACATATTTACATATAAAATATATTTTTAAATTCATAAACCATATAGAAATAAATATTTATAATTCATTTTATTTAAAAAAATAAAATTATTTTACTGAACTTATAAAAAATTATGAATATATATATACCTATACAAATATATATATAATGTTTATATATAAATATATATGTGTGTGTGTTTGTGTTTATATTAATAAACAAATATATATTTATATATATATTCTAATAATATGTGTAAAAAATTATTAATTTTTATATATACATATATATTAGAGTAAATATATATTGTAGGATATGTATACATATATATAAATATGTCAATAAATAACATGTAAAATCATCTAGGCTAGTGGTAAGTATACCTGATATGTATGTATCTTTATACATTACAAAATATATATATATTAAAATATAAATACATTCATATATATAGACACACACACACCTATAAATATGTATATATAGATTCACACACACAAATATAGAGAGAGAGAGAGCTTATGTAACACCCTAAAATTCTAAAATAAGAACATTGTATTCAATAGCATATAAGACACATGACACCAATCTTAGAAGAAAACATAACAACACAAGATTTTAAGATATTTTTATTTTTAAATAAATTAAATCTATTCAATATCTTTTGTTACATTAAACACTGATTTTATCATGTGTTACATGCAACACTTAGTTCAGCATGCGCTACATGCAACACCGAGTTTAAACGAAATGTAAAATATTATTAAAATATAATTATTTATTATAATAGTTATAACATATCCATTAAATTGGAAGGTATGAATAGTAATAACTTAATTGTGAAAATAATGGTTATCTATTAATTAGGAATAAAATAATATTTATTTAAAAGAAAAACGAAATGCTTTCTCAAAAACTATTTCTTCCCTAAAATACAGTTTAATCGCACTTTGTTTACATAATTTAAAATTAATTTTTACCAATTTTAGAAAATTTATTTGGGAAAATAAAATTAATTTTTGAAATATTTATACTCACATTATCTTTGGGTAAATTTGTTGGTTTTTTCTAAGAAGTTTTATTTCTTGATGAATAGTCAAAAATACTGAATTTTAATTGAAGACTACCTTTTCATTTAAATTATTTATAATGTTAAATTATATTTTCAATTGGTTTTAAAGAAAAATTTGTTATATTATATATTAATTAATCTAATTTTGGTCAATTTAATCATTTTCATATTGAATTTTTATATGAAATCATTGTAAACTTTTGAACATTTTCTCTTTAAAACCTCATTTTATCATCACGTTTGCGGGATTAATTTTAAATTAAAATTTTCCACTTATATGAATTTAATTTTTAAAAATTATTTCCATATTTTTAAGCAGAATAATTTCTAATTTCTAATAATGACAAATTAATTTTTTACCTACATGAACAGTAAAAACAGTAAAAAATTAATTGTCACAATTAAGGTAAAAAATAACTTATCAAAGAGTTAAACTAAGAATATAAGGGTTAAAAATGACCAAAAAACTTATCCAACACCCATTTTATGTAAATAATTAAACATTTTATATTATAGTTTCTATAATAACCAATTTTGGAAGCTTTTTTATGATAAAATTGTTGTTATGATTAAATATTTTTTAAAAAAAATTACAAGTGTGTCACTCACCTCACTTATAAAAGGTCTCCCCCATTCCTCTATTCTTCACACATTCACACCTATTTTGTTGGAAAATACCTACCCAAATAAATTTCCAAATTCATTCGCCTCATCCTATAAGCCTTATTTTGGTCATAATTTCATCCTAGTAAGGCTTTAGTGAAAACCTAAGGAGAATTCTGAAAGAATAGGTAATGTTCTTCGACGAGCGTCTTTATTTTAATTGTTTATCCACCTAATTAAATTATTATAAAACCATGATGATATAATAAAATAAGTATGTTACATGTACTATTATTTTTTTATAATTATTTAATTATCATTAACCTTCTCCACTTCCATCAAATGGGTTATGAAATCATCATTCGTGTGTATGGAGGACTACCGCCTCACGAACCGATGTCATTCATTTTTCATTTATTACCTCTCATGGTTGTGAATTGTGATGGATATAAAGTATATATATATGATATTTATAACATATTTATATATTTGGAGTCATTATGTCATATATAAATTTTTACTTTCCATTCCTTAGGGGATATGACAATGTCGCTCGTGTGTACAACGAACTACCGCCTCGCAAAGCGATGTGTTTCGTCTTTCACTAATGCATTACATTGAAGGTGATAAAGAAAAATTTATTAATTATATGTGATATATATGAAATAATTATTATATCAATGACATATTTATCATTATTTAAGGAAAATATATATAATTTTATTTATTACATTTTCACTCACTTAAAGATGATAACATCATTCGTGTATGTGTGGACTAACACCTTCACAAAGCAATGTGACTCTCTTTTCAACACCACGCCACTTGTATGATATATATATATAATAATATAATATGTTATATATGATATTATGATCATTTTTAAAGATAATATATTACATACCTTCTTTAGATGATGATCATGGAAAAATAGAAATGTTACTCATGCATATGTACGGCCTACTATCACCGTGATCAAAACATACTTCATTATTCATAACCATATTTTAGGATTGGTTTTAAAAGTAAAATTTATATAAAAATATTATAATTATTTCATTATTACTATTCTAATTATGATAAAACTATTTAATATGTGCAAGAATCAAATCTTTAGTGACAAAACACGCATTAGAAAACAAGGCAATTAGCACCTGAAACAATGAAAATAATGAAAGAGTATTAATGAACAGGTTATAAGATGTTATAAAATGATCATATATGATATTATATGTATTAATATGGTTCTTTTGTAAGTTAATAATATGTTTAAAACCACTATACATGAGTTTAAATAATGTTAAATCAAAATAATATGTGATGTAAGGGATTTCATCTCAATTTACATTCCAATGAGTATTATTTGTTATTATACATAATCTTTATTCTATATGGTGTATATAATTCCCCTTGACATGAAATTTCATGATTCCTTAATAATTCGTGGTATTTAAATTTTAAATTTTAATTATTTCATCTAAGTTTATTTGACTTGAAAATTACCAAGTGGTAAAAGTTATTGTATAATGTGAATTTATTTTTTTATTGTTAACTTTATCTTGAAACAATCACTTCATTATAATAATTTTTAATTACAAATTACATTTCTATTAAATATAAATATTATTGTATATTAGATATTATTATTTCCTAAACTGTATCATTTTTTTACATATGGTGTTTACCTTGATAGTTATTGGATTAATTGGAGAAATATTGATAAATTTGAATCCTTTACTCAATATAGATATTCGATGATAAAAACATTGTTCATAAAAAAATCGAGTTTTCAATTTATGAGGAATAATTTGGGGATGAAAATATGGGTGGGGACCATTATATATTTCCCCCTGATGCATCGATGGGTCTTATGAGACAAAATCAGTAGGAAAAACTGAATAGGTTTGAAACCAGTAGTTTCAAACTATCTTGGGGATAAATCCTAAAAGTAGAGTCATATTTATCCAAACATGAATGAGTTTGTACACAATATTTTTAAATTATCTTGAGGATAGATATTTATAGTAAAGTTATCATGTGCCCAAGAAACATGACTTCCAATAATTAAGAATTTTCTTTATTGAGAATTCAGTTTTTGTTGTTGTTATCCATGAGAATTTCACATTGATATTATCTATAGATTTATTTAATTATCTTTTTATTGATTAAATGACATTTTTTCTCAGTTATTTACCTTTCTATATTGATTATGTATAATCTTACCATTATATTCAAGTTATTTTATTGTCATGTGTGTTCAGTTATTTTCTTTATGATTATTGATTCATGATAACTTATGATTTACATAAACCTTACAAAGCATTTGGTCTCACCCTTATTTTGTTTCCTTTGTCCCAGGTTATGAAGAAGAGATCATTGAATGAGTTTTCAAGGATTCGGTTTATTTTATATTGTTATGTATTATGTTTTATTTTCTTTTCCCATTGTAAAATGGGTATCATGGATGTATCTAGTTTACCAATACTACTAAACTATTCAGTCATTTGGGATGTGATTCCTTATATTCTATGTTAAGGTAATGAATCAGGCACCAGCTCCGAGCTACTAGGGTCAAGGTCATTACAGTTTACACACAAAAGCATAGAAATATATATATATATATATATATATATATATATATATATATATATATGCACATGAATGTATTTAAAATAAATTTACATTTTATAAATACATTATAAAAAATTATGTAAATTTATAATTATACATAAATATATAAATATATATGTAAATATATAAATATATCTATAAATATACAATTATACATAAATATATAAATATATACGTAAATATTTAAATACACATATATATAAGAATATTTTATAAATGTATTTAAAAATAATTATATAGTTATATATAATTTTATAAATAGATATATAAATAAAAAATAATTATGTTTATATATAAATAAATAGATAATTTGTAAAATATTGAAGAAATATAGATCGAGCAGTGCTAATGGTGTTCCCTTTAAAGAAGGTTCCCCTAGGTTTGAATCCCTATAGGTTCAGGCATGCATGGGGTGGATAATTAGGGGTGTCCAGTGAGGTCTAGTGCTGATAAAGGGAGAGGGTGAGCACTAATAAAATGCAGGGTCATGGGTTGGAGGGGATTTCATGAGTATGGGAAAGAGCATATAATGGGTCGTACTGAGAGCTAATAAAGGGATAGGTCGTGGGATAAAGGGGTTGTTGTTAGGAGGGGCGAACACTGATAAAGGGGCAGGTGGGCAGATCAAGTAATTTGGAAAAATATTTTAGCACTGATATACACACTCTTTATCAGTGCTGATAAAGGGTGCTTTTATCATCATTAGAATAAGAACTAATAAAGGATTTACTAATAAAGGCCCTCTTTATCGGTGCTCAAAAAAGCGCATATAGTGAGGGACTTTATCAACACTTTTTTTTTTGTGATAATAAAGTGGGTCATTATTAGAACTGATAAAATTGATCATATTTTAAAGGAATTTACAAAATCAGTTCTTTTTTAGTTCTGTTAAAATTCATTTATAGTATTAATAAAAGCTCGGTCTATAGTAGTGTGTATGCATGTAGAGTCGTGAAGATGGCCCTGTAAGGATGCGGAAAATAAGGGTCATTTAAATTACAACATAAAGTTCATTGCTTTTAAAAATTTGGAATCTATGAGATTTTATCTGGTGATGCTTTGTCGTTCATTATTTCAAAAATATCATGGTCGCAGTTAACAACCATGATTGAATCCAAGATTCAAGGATATTTTAATAGAGATTAAATGAGATGGTTCATGATAAAGGTTTCTAGAGATTTCCAATTCAAATATTAGAAATTTTTATTCATGATTGTTGCTACTACTTTTCAAGGGGTTTTGACTGAGTGTTTTGGTGAAACAAAAAACAAGGAGCTTCAAAATACTTTTGGAAAGAATTATTAGCATTCAGTGTGTAGATATAAAAAGAACTGAAGCTGCAAAATTTGTTCTAGAATTTTGGGAGATATCCCAATATTATGTTGTATCAAATAGATCCTAGTATTCTATAGTCAAAGTCTTCATAGAAGAAAATATTACATTTTTTGGTGTATTTGGTAGATTTCTAAAGATTCAGTTCATACCTAAGATCAAGTATAATTTCTTATAGAACTGGTAGTTCTAATATAAATAATGATATACTATTACAATGGGAATTGGATGATATCAGACCACATAGAGAAGTAGATAATTCATGTTCAAACCTTGTATGCCAATTGTTAGGAATTTTTAATCACTAAAAAGTACAATGATAATAAAATGAATGACTCAAACAAAGTTTTATCATAGAAAAGAGTGGGATCTCTCATTAAGGCCAAACATTTTCAAATTTTAATGTTTGTATTGTTCCTTTTTATTATTGTATAGAATTTGGGAGAAGAAGTTTCTTGAGATAATATAGAATTTAAAAAGTCACAAGGGTTTGATTTAAATATAATTTTTAAAAGATTTTGATACCACTAATTCACACTCCCTCTCAATGGTTCTATTGGGAGATTCAGGCTCTATAAATTTGTTGAATCAAGTGATTCATCGTATAACATTCATGGTAAAATTAAAATTCCAAGTCAATTATTTATTCACTATCATGTTTAAAGGAGACATTAATACATGTGAAATTTCATTTCAAATGATCATTTTAATATGCCTTCTATATGTTATTTATTTATTCATTTTATTTATTTTATTTCTTCATTTAATTATGATTTTATTTAAACTATAATTAAATTACTTTTTTGCTAGTTTTTAAGTTGTTTTCTCTCTTCTTGATCCATGGGTTACCATGTACCCAACCTTGAGTGATATTCCTTGTAATTTTCCAATTTTCTATGAATCTTTGCCTCACCCTTTGATTTGGGGGGTGTCAGTTTTGGAGTTTTTTTCTCAGTTTGATTCATTCCAAGTGAAATTCTTAGTTTTTTTTCTTCTGACATGAAGTGATAGGTGTGCCCTGAGGTTTGGTGCTTCCATAGTGAGGCCAAAATGGTTGATCTACTCATCTAAGGAGGAATAGGAGGACCCAATGATGATAATACTCGACTGGTAAAATATGGATACATCCCTTGGAATCATCTTGATTCTACACATGGGTGATTTATAGAGTATATCCAATGCCTTGTCTTGAGGGAGATAGTATACATCATCAAAACCTAGAGTGCGATGATGGAGGAAGGGTTTCTTGTTCATAAACTAGGAAATTTATTATCTTGATGTCCTTGAGGATGGAAATGGTAAACTGAAAGGGAAATTGGCATATGGTTAGAAATTTTGGTTCATTTGAGACAAACTTATTCATTAATAAAGTTTTTTTGGAACCCATTTAAGGGTGTTTGGATATTGTTTATAGATTCCTTCAACAATTTTTTTGAAGTATTGATCGTGTTGCTGGGTTTTTTCCATCATGTATTTCATTTATGTAATTTTTCCTCCTATTTTCACATTACCTTTTTTTATATTTTACACTCCTCTTTATATTTTCATACTGAAACACCCCTAATGATTCTACCCTATGCACATAGGCCAATTGGACTAAGCATGTTACATCACTATGTCCATTTACTGCTTTCAACTTTTCCTTTTATTTGACATATAGTTTCTAAACCTATAATTCTTCTTGAATTAAATTCAAATACAATTTTGAATTTGTTTATTTATTTAAAGAATTTATATGATCATCCATGTTCTTCTCAATTAGTCCATGGTGTTGCTGCTGAATTAATTATATCTTATTGAATTTGATTGTTAATATGCAAGAATGTGTTGATCGTTCAATAAATTCATATATATTGTGATTTGAAATTTATCTCTCATATGTTTCAATTATATTTTGTAGAATCATCATGTCAAGAATTGTTTTTATATTTTATGAGAATATATATTTCAAGTATTGAATTGTAATTGACACTACATTTGTGACTTCATTCACTCTTGGCGTCTTTTTTATTTTCCTAATGTTTGTAATGAAATGTGAAAATGTTTTCTATTTATCAGTTTATATATTATAAATTAGATATAAATATTGTTTTTAGTTTTAGATTTTATGAAAAAAAAAATAACCCAAGTGGATCCTCGCATTTGAATATGGACTACCTCACATAGTGCAGCCCACAAAAAAGTGGCATCAAAGGGTAATTGTGGTTAATTTTTCATCGTTAAGATTCATAATCTCTTGTTCATTTCATTAAATGATTTGTTACTGGATTTTACTCAACAAAATTCTTTGATTATTTTTTTCATCTAGGTCAATTATTCTCTTTGGCTATAATCTGCAATATGTTTTTTATTATTGTTTCCTTCTAAATTTTCCCCTTATTGTGTGCCAATTTGATCCTATAGAGATATTTTTTATTTGATTCCTAGTTGTGTATCTGATTCTATGTTAGGGAGGGGTTTGTGTGATTTTTTTCCTATGTGATAGTGTCTTCATTAGAAGTGAGGTATGTGGAGGGATCATTCATTTTGTTTGGTCTCCTGGTTCTAGTTATTTCCTTTTAGAGTGAGCTAGTAATTAGATAGGGATTGTTCCTATAGTTTGTATATTTTTTTGGGTTTTTATCTCTAGTTTTTGACCTATTGTGAGTTTGAAACTATACTTAGGTAGTTTTTATAGTTTCAGTGTCATGTGAATAGGTTTGGTGATGATCGAGCTTCATGATGGTTCTATTGGGATCACTCTAGTAATGTTGGTTTGTGCTTAGATATCATTAGAAAGCTATACTAGGATGGTTTTTTCTAGTTCAGTGACTTTATTAACTTGGATTTATGATTTTTCTCATGGTTCTAGAGTTTTCCCATAGGACCTTGTGGATGTATGCGATTTTTAATAGTACCTGGTTGTTGAGGAACACTCTTGATGTCTTGTTTTGGGCTGTGAAATCTATCTAGTGTGTATTTAGTGGGGAAAAGTTGTGAATTCAACTATAATGTATTCCTTTCTATCATAAGAGGGTTGGTGTTCTTATTCTATAAACAAGTGTGGGAGTATTAATTCCTTGGGTTGTGGTTAGAGGCATAGTTCAACGGTTGATGTTTGGCCTATCACCAAACTTCATGACAGTGTTTCTATTATCTATTTAATGACAATGGATAGGTTATTGAGAATTAGGTTCTTAATGTTATCAATCATCTATATTTAAGGGGGGGTTCCTTCATTTAGTAGTGGTCTTCCCTCACTTTTTGGTTTCATTCTATCATGGTTATGAGATAGCCTTTAGGATCAGGGCTGTGTAAATTTTACAGTGGTACTGGTTAGAAATGTGTAACCCCCTATTGTATAGTCCAAGGAATTTTCTTTCCTTTAGGAGGATATTTTTCTAAGTCTGGTAGATTCAGTTGGAGAACAATTTTACTTTTCCTATACTCGATTTATTTCTATTTATTTTATTGCTTCTATCTCTATGACAGCACTATATTACTGAGTTATATTATTTGGGAATTTTCAAAGTTTTTTTCTATGTTACTTTTAGGATTGGTACTATTCTTTTTTCTTCTTATGTGTGCATAATGACTAGAAATCTGGGACTTCATCATTGGCATTATCTTAAAGGTCAACTCATGTAATCCAGGTATGTGTTCTTTTTATGTTTAGATCTATTTAATTCTGAGCATGTTTAGTATCTTCAGAATTTCATTAATTTCTTGTGTCTTATGTCACATTGATACATGATGGAGGACTATCTGGATCATACCATATATGTGTTTCCAATTTAGTCTATTCCTAAATTAATGGTTGTAGGTAGTGTAGAATCATCATGCAGTTTAGGGTTTAAATTTTCCAATTAGGTATTATGTAATAATTGAATATTAAATATTTCCTTCATTTTAATTACCAAGGTGGAGAATTTTGAAATTCAATTTTACTTTTTTTGTTAATTAAAATGACCATTCTAATATGATTTTTATATTGTATTTATTTCTCATTTTAATTATTTTAATTCTATATTTAAATTTTATTTTATTTATGTTATAATTGAGTTAATTTTGTGTTGGTTGTTGAGAAATTGTTTCCCTGCTCGATCCCTGGATAACCACGTGTTCATCTTTTAGCATTTTTCCTTGTAGTTTCCCTCATTTTTATGACTCACCACCTCCCCATTTGATTTTGGGGTATCATTTTTGGAGTTTTATTATCATTAGTCTCCATTATAGATAAAACCCATGGTTCTTGTTCTTCCATCCCATAGAGATAGGGGTGATCCTGAGATTCGATGCTTCCATGGTGAGGGAAACATGGTTGATCTTATCATCGAAGGAGGAAGGGAAGAACCTGGTGATGATACTCCATGATTTGTAAAATATAGATATAAACCATGGAATCATCTTGATGCTCTATGTGAGGGATGTCTGGTGTATTTTCGGAGCATTGACTTGAGGGAAATACCCCACGACCTCCAAATATGAAGTGTGACGATGAAGGTAGGGGTTCCAATTCATGAACCTGAGCATTGATTATTTTAAATTTATTAAGTATGAAAATGGTGAACCTAAAGATAAATTGGCCTATGTTTAGAGCTTTTGGTTTGTAGTGTGTGAAGAAAGAAAATGTACATAATAAGAGTTTAAACCTAAAGAACTTGAGAATTATGATTATTTTAGTGGCTTGCGACTGATAGAAGCTACGGTGACCAAAGACAACCCAAAGGTGTCCGAAGTGTTTATGAGGCTGAGGTGGGATTTGGAGAGTCCTTCTAGGACATTTTTACGGAAGGATGTCGACCCAATTTGTGTAGAGGATCAGGTGGAACAGCATAGGAATGGAGCTACGGAGGCTAGAGTGCAACTTGCGGAAGGATAGGGGTTATGTCTACCTTAGATATGGCCAGCCTAGTTAGATCTAGGAAGGTTAGGGAACCTACTCATTCAGACAGTTCTTTGCTTCAGCTGAGTAATAGGTTCGATGGTCTATCAGAATCAGGATTGAGAACTGATCCTGCGGAAGCCAGAGAGGTTGATGGGGGCTACCAGGGGAACCACATTGATGAAGGTTGGCATCACAAGGAGGCCTCTATGGTTATATAGGGGCCTCCTAACCCAGATTCCAACCAACCTCAAGGAAAAGATGAGGAACTAAGGATAGAAGTTTAGGGTGAGGGGGAAGAAATCATTAAAGGAAATGGAGATGTGGTTAAGTTTCTTTCGGTGATTGAATGTAGCACACCTGACTAGAGGAGGGGGAATGGAAAGGGGTTCAAGGAACCTATCTCAGAGAATGGATTTGACAAGAGGGGGTATATTTATGGGGGTGATAAAGAAAACTGGTGTGGCATGGACAAACAGTCCTATAGTGATATTGTACAAGGTGGGGAAAAGAGGAGGATTGAGGATGAAGGAATGTTGTCAGCTACCCCAAGAAGAAAAACAAGGAAGGATTATTCTTATCTATTGCGACCGATGAATACTAGATCTGAATCTATGTGGGACAGAGGGGTGATCCTTTCTTTAAAAAAGGATAGCTTTTCCAAGCAACCTTTTCCAGAGCATCTCTCACTAGATCAAATGAAGAGTTGGGACCAAGGTGATAATCTATTGAGGCAGTATAAGGCATCTTTTGAATGGGAATCCGCCACTGTGGAGGAGGCCTCCTGTGTTGGGTGTGGTGATGAGTATAGATATTATGTTTGGTAGTGTTGTGCTGGTATGGTCTTGTCATTTGTTTCGTGCTCTTAGTTTAATGTTGGTGTCAGTTGTGATTTTGTTCGGTTTATCACTTTCCCTCAAAGTGACTCATGGTTTCTCACTTTTCCTAAAAATGTTTGAAATAAAAAAAATTAATTTTCAGTCAGTAGTGGCTTGAGACAAACTTTTTCATCGATAAAGGTTTGGAGAAACCCTAGTAAGTGGGTTCTTTGATTGTTTGAACTTTTCTTCATTGATTTTTTTGATGTCTTCATCATGTTGTTGAAGGTTTCGGTTGTAATAGAAGTGTGAAATGGGTCATGCCCAACTTTGATTTTTTTCATGATCGATGATCAAACTGAGATTTACATAATGATAAATTTCATGATCTATGTAATTGAATAAAATAAAATAGATAGTGGATAGAACACCATAACCAGGATAGGATCATAACATATTATTTATAATTAATTTAATTAATTAAATAACAACCTTGATGAAATTATTTATTCATTGATGGATCTGACAACATATATGTGTTGTTTCGTCATTTCATTATGGGAAATAGGAGAAGATTCCCTCTAATAGTGATCCACATGTGTTCCAAAAATCTCTGAATGTCGTCATAGGAATCTTCGGGTTCTATCACAGTAGATCATATCGCTTACATTGGCCGTCTTTGATCGCCTCGAGAACTGCTTCCAAAATGTTCTCCTTGATCTCTCTTGACTTGAGAGTGAGAGGGGGAGTAATAATGCTCTCTATTCTTGGGAGAATTCTTAGAGAAGGGAGCTATCTATGTTTTGAGAGGATTCTCCAAATCCATTATGAACAACCTAACAAATGAATTGTCTCTCTTAGAAAACAATACAATTAGGTTTATATAGTGACAGGGTTAAAATAAAATAAATACACAAGTACCATTTATTATTTATTTAATCCCTATAGAACCCCATTTTAAATAATAATAATAATAATATTTTTATTTTCTTGACATGATCTTAACTTGAAAATTAAATTAAATATTATTTCATCAAATAATATTCAATATTTATTATTTCCTGCCAGACCATTAAACTCGGTTCGCCATTCCACCACGATATTTATCAGGCATTGAATAATGACTATTTATTTTTTAAATAAATATCAATGCATTATTCTCCAATAAATAAGTAAATACTATACTCATTAAATATCAAATAAATATTTATGAAATATTCTTCACACATTATATTCTCTCAAATAACTAGTGATGGAATATATGCGATCAATTAAACATGAATATTTATTAAACCACATGAAGGAATAATATTTATTCAACTTATTAAATAATAAATATTATTATTATTATTATTTAACTAAAATTTTGGATACACTTTGTGTGTGACCCTCTAGGGCTATTTCTCTGTGGCATTAGGCGAAGCAACCTATAGTCTAAGATTAGAGTCATGAAACACGCCAAGGTGACCACAGAGAAATAATTCAATTATCCAATGACATAATACCTCATACATATGCTTTGTGTAATATAATCTCTTTATCACGATATCTCTAATCAAGTAGGCTGCATGTTGGTGCCATCAACCTATGTGCTCGATGTCTCTTTCTTCGACTTCTCAAAAATTGAACTTTCCTATGAAACCCCATGGCCATTGAATTATTTAGGCTATATCATTTCCATGAAAGGGTATGATATATAAACTTCTGTTAAAGAATAGAAGGGAAAAATTCTTTCTCACATTACTCATTAATATAATATTTCTCATGACGCACCCAACATATCCTACATTACTATAAACATATGTCATCAAGGTTTTTGTCAATACATCAAAGTACATGACTCATAATACACATTAATAATAATATTAAAGTCTAAAGATCAACACACACATCTATAGATAAGAACATTTAATGACACATATAAATGTGGATTTCCTACTGGTGGGTCTCATTCTCATAATATCCTACACTGGGTAATATCAAGGATGTACACCATGAGAAGGTGCCTCAAATTCCTATGAGTCTCTACCCCTGGTATCATTTATTATTTGTGTCTATAAAATTATATCACCCATATATAGAACATATATTTAAGAATAGTGTTGCAGCAGTTTTGGGTTCTCATCATAGCAAGGAACTACTATGACCTTTTAGTGCGATAGCTACTTTTAGGTCATTATCACATATTATGTTATATAGAAGAATAATCATGATGTGTTAAGAAATTTATTAATATTCAAAACTATGAATAAAAGTTATCATAAAGTATAAAAAAAGATGGTTCTAGGGAACCAACTCCAACAAACTCCCTTTTACACTAGTGCCAACTACAAATAACCTTTAGTCTGGTAGCTATCACATGATACTAATGCTTCTACTAAAATAGTCCTTTAGTCAATGGTTCTGCCATGTTCTCTTTCGTGGGTACTAGGATTACTGAAACTTCACCCCTTTGATAAAAATACCATAAGAGGTGATACTTTTGGAGTGTATGCTTTGTCTATTGGTGTGAATTTAGATCTTTTTCAACAGCCACCACTATAATATTATCATAACACAATGTGACATGGACTTTACTACTAGGTACTGCATCAAGATATTGGAAACATTTATGTATCCAAATGAATTCCTTGTCTATAATAAAAGTTGTTATATACTCATACCCCACTATAGAATTAACAATAACTGGATACTTTGAATTCTTCTAGCTCACAACTCCTCCATTTAGATAGAAAACATATTCTGACTATGATTTCATATCATTCTGATCTATCTAAAAACTAGAATCTTTATATCCCCTAATGACCAAATTCTCATCTCCTCCATACACTAGGAATATATCCTTAATTATTCTCATATACTTAAAGATAGCCTTAATAGTAGACCAACATTTTTCTCCTGGATTTTCTTAATATATGCCTACCATGATCAATGAATTGGAAACATCACGTCTAGTACATAACATGGCATACATTATTGATCATATCACTAAAGAATATGGGATCTTACCCATTCTCTCTTTCTCTTATTGTGTCTAAGGACACGTTTTCTAATAAATATATAAACCATGTGACACTTTAACCAATCCCCTCTTGGATTATTTGATACTAAATCACTTTAGTATCTGGTCAACATGTGTACTTTGACTTAGTCTAAATAGCCTCTTGGATCTATCACAAATGATCTTGATCCCTAGAATATAGGATCCTTAACCTAAATTCTTCATCAAAAAACAATTGTTTAACCAGTACTTAACAAACTGTAAGACTGGTATTCCATTTCCAATAATTAATATGTTATCAAAATATACCACTAGTATAACAATTGAATTTCCACTAAAACTCTTGTAAACACATGGCTCGCATTTATTCTTAATGAAACCAAATTCTTTTATATCTTCATCGAATCGAATTTTCCATGACCTGGATCCTTTCTTCAATCCATAAATGGATCTATACAACTTGTAAATCCTTTTGGAATTACTTCAAGTCGTAATCCCTTTTGGTTATGTCATATAGACATCCTCCTAAAGGTTCCCATTAAGGAATACAGTTTTTACATCCATCTTCCAAATATCATAGTCATGGTAAGCTGTTATAACAAGTATAATTCTAATGGATTTATACATGTAAATTGGTGAAAAGTTTTCATCATATTCAATTCCTTGATGTTTTTTAAAACTTTTATCCACTAACCTTACTTTATAGGTATTTACTTTACCTTCCATGTCAAGTTTTCTCTTGAATACCCATTTACATCCAACAGGATTTACATTAACCGGTGAATCGAAAAGAACCCAAATTTGGTTCTGATACATGGAATCCAATTTATAATTCATTGATTCTTTTCATATTACAACTTTTTATATCTTTACTGCCTCTTTTTAGGAGAGAGATTCATCTTTTTCCACCAATAATGATTCACCATCTTCGATGACTAGAAAACCATATCTCTCTGATTCTCTTAACCCTCTTGTGCTCATATGAAATACTTGTGTTTTAGGAGCTAATTCTTCCATGGGGACCTTTGGAATCTATTCTTATACCAACTCTTGTGCATCTTGAGCATCGACTTCATTGAAGTCAATCTGGATCCCACTATTGTTTTTGAGGATGTTCTCCCTCTCAAGAAAGATGACTTGTCTAGAGACAATAACTTTCTTGTATGATAAATTGTATAAGTAGTATCCCTATATTTCCATATGATACCATATAAAGATACACTTTGTGCCCCATGGTTCTATTTTTTCTGGAAAGGCCTTAAATAATTTCCTATAACCCAATACACAAGTATGCGACAAAATAGGTTTCCTTCTACTCCATAACTCAAAAACAATTTCATTTTCCACTTTAGTTGGTTATCATTTTAATTTGTATGTCACATTTTGTAATGAATATCCCCAAAAAGATAATGGAAGATATGCATAACTCATCATAGACCTTACCATTTCTAAAAAGTTATGGTTTCTCCTTTCTCTACACCATTTCACTATGGTGTGTAAGGTGTATTGAGTTGAGATAGAATCCCAAGATCTTGTTGAAATTCAATAAACTCTTGGTTAAAATATTCACTACCATGATCTGATCAAATTTTGTTTATCTTATTTCTAAATTTATTATATAATTAATTTTTGAATTCCTTTAATTTCTCAAAGGACTCGAACTTATACCTCATCAAGTATAAATAACCATATCTACTCAAGTCATCATTAAAATTTTTGAAGTGAGAATACCAACATTTAACTTCTAGTGTAAATATTCCATGCACATTAGTGTGTATAAATCCTAGAATATATATGGCCCTTTCACCCTATCCACCAAAGGGAAGTTTGGTCATTTTTCCTTTTAAACAAGAAAAAAATATTTCAAGTAGTTTTAGCTCAGATGATTATAAATAACCATTTTGACATAGCTTTTTTAAACGCTTCTCATTTACATGAACAAGATGGTGATGTCATAAATGGGTGTTATATGAGTTGTGAACATGATTTGTTATAAATTTTTAATACTTGGTTTTTATAATTTAATACATAAAGACCATTATTTAAATGTGTCATACCATAACATATTTTTTCCTTATAAAAAAAATATTTCCAAACTTAAAAATAAACCCATCTACATCTAGGAAAGATACATAATTTATGTTCCTAGTAACTGTTGGAACACAATAACAATATTTAAAATAAAAATCCTTCCTATTGGAAATAAAAGGTGGTAGTAACTAGTGGATAGGGTATCCAACCTCACAATATTAGTATATCTTATATCCACCTCTCCTCTAGTAATATTTGGGAATCTACTTGGTTCCTATATTTGGATACAGATGTGATCACCAAAAGTTGTTTCTAATACCTAATGTGTAGATATTGAAAGATTACACTCAATAACGAACACAACTTCAGCTTAATCTTATTTCTAGGTGCAGTTCCTATTCTAGTGTCTTGACTTGCCACATGAAAAATATACTACATCCTTTTCTTTGCCCTACCTCTGGATCATCCTCTTCTTGGAAGGTCAGTGTCTGGTATCTTTAGACATTTTATGAGTCTTGGGACCCTTTTCCTTGTTCTTATGTTTCTTATTCACCATAAGGACCATGGTTATATCATTACCCATGTCCTAATCAACATGAAAAATTAAATTAAGAAGTTATGAAAAACTCTTCTCCTTATTTCTCATATTGTAAATAACAATAAAACTAGAGAAGGTCTTGGGTAGTGACGAAGGCATGAGATCTTTATGCAACTCATCTGAGAATTTAATACCTAAGATTTCAAATCAGCCAATGTAGCTAATAAGATTGACTATATGAGGCCCATGTCCAGCTGGCACAGAATCTCCAGTATTAGTTATAAACAAAGCATTGGAGATCTCATACCTCTCTTGTCTCACCTTCTCTTGATAGAGATCTTGATGGTGAGACATCATTCTATACACATCCATGTCCTCATGTTTCTTCAAAATCTCATTGAACATGGATGATAACATGAAATATTGAACATTTGTGGAATTGTTCAAATTTTTTCTCATAGATTGATAACTCTTCATCACTTTCTTCATTACCAAGCACGTCAAGAATAAGTTCTTCCAACACATAAAATTTTCTTTCATGGTGAAGTATAATGCGTAAGTGCCTTTGTCACTCTTGGAAATTTGTGTCGGTGAGAAGGTTATCCTTCTCAAGTATGGATTGAAATGATATGTTTGAAGTCATTTTAATGTTGTTTCTATAAAATAAGATGAGTATAATTTTAGTAGTTTTTCTGATAAAATTTCAACAAATAAATAAATATTATATTTATGAGTCTCCCACTCTTTTATAGGAACCCAATAGCCCTATCCATTTGCTTCAAAATGTCATTTTTCTTGGACATTTTAGTGGTAAGGATCCATATTCCTCTTCTAATTACCTCAACATTGGTTATTCAAGCAACTTGAATGGTTTTAGGTAACAATTATAAATGTCAACTCTATTAACTCATAGTTCCTTGATGCGTTGAGTGGAATCCCCAATCCTAGAATCCTTAAACAATATTTCCTCAACCCTTGTCTCTCAGTTACACCAAGTCATGATTTGGTAGTCAACCCTTTATGTGAACTAAGATTAGTTAACCCAAAACTTAAAGTTAGAATTCTCTAATAATTGAAAGCACCCCAACTTTGGCTAGTCAAGCAATTTGAACTATGATTCGATTATAACTAAAGTAGTAGAAGGCTATACCAACTTAATATATATAATTGAGGGATTTTATCCTTTTATGAATAAATTTTAAATTATTATCTTTATGAAATTCTTTTTAATATTAAGTAGATTTACTTAAGTGATTAAACATGTCTTATATAATATTTATACATAAGCCAATTTATTTCAGTTCTATCTTGAATGATCATTAATTTCATTAATTCATGTGATCATGACCAAACATCTATAATGAAATAACCACAAAACATGATAGAAATAAAATAATAAATTAGTATGATCATGAGATTTTACTAACGATTGGTTTATCTAGCAGTTGATAAACTAACCATTGACCTAGGGGAAAACACCTTGAACAAATTAAGGTTCATGTTACAACTTTCCACCTATCCATCTTCGATTGGTTTCGCCTCGACTCCAAACTTGAACCACCTACACACTCGTGGGAGATTCATCCATTACATATGTTTTTACTCATACATGGGTTAGGGAAACAAAGGGCTTACATAAAATAAACCATGTGAACATAGACCCTTACATAATAAGTGGATATAAGGCACGTAGGCCAATAATTTAATTTAATAATAAATTAAATGAAACCAATCACATGAAATGGTATATTTTATGCTCATGATAATCCACATACATGCAAAGAATTACACATTTAATAAAACTAGCAGTCAATTTTTAATCGTTATTATTTAAGATAAATCTCACCTGAATCAATAAATTATCTTCTTTAATTAATAAATTATCTTATCTTAATTCTCCTATGAATTTCCTTGAGATTCTCATCAATCATAATTTTAAACAAATTAAAGAAATTTATTTAAAATTAACTATGTACATAAATGTACCTTGGAATCAACACGATGAATTCCCATCTGATTCTACCCAATATGTATTATACTCGTATACTTTTTACTCTTATGACATATGTCATACATGACTTATCATGTACTTTCATGATGTGTACTATCAAATTAATGATTACACAAATTACATGATTTTTTATTCATGTGTTATGCTTCAATGCATGTAGATTAATAACTGTAATACGACTCATACATGATATGCAGATCTGGAAATTACACAAATATTAATTAAACATTTATATATATATATATATTAAAACCTATCACATGGAATTTCCTATCAACTTAATGACTGCACGCAAGAAAATGTTGATAAGTTTTACATATTATAATAAATAAATTTTAAATCTACATAATTTGGCATAAACACATGGTTTGTATGTCTCTCACCATCTATATGAGTCACATGCCTAGGGACTCAATGTGTAAATCATGATTCAGAAAATTGGAGTGCACAACATGTATAAGAAACTACACGGTGTGTGGTCTCCGAGTTACACGACCACTAGTCAGGTAGGCTTTGTATGGTAATACACAGGTCATCTATGACTCAATGGGACTATATGTCATGTATGTGGGATACATGATGTTTAATCCAGATGATCGTGTTCTACCCTAGCTCGGTCAACACGTAGTGTAATAAATAATTACACCACATGTGATTAATCCACACAGTTTGAATTAATTTCCAAATTAATTCTTGGGGGCTTGAACACAAGTACATGACGTGTAACTCCGGTTACATGATGTGTACTTCTGTGTTATCCAAAAAAAATCCTTGGAACCTCCAGATGAGTTCTTTAATTTTATTTATTTCATAAAATTAATCATATTGATTAGATCTATGAGAAACAAAAGAGGAATAAGCAGATATCGTAGTTCTGATTAAAAGAATGATTAAACTTGAATTGAAAACTAAATAAAAATGCGTAAATTGATTAATGGTATTTAAATAATTATAATTAATTATTTGGCCGCTCTTATACCACTTCTAGGTTCTGGGCATAGCATAAGTGTGCGATGGGTCATGCCCAACATTTATTTTTGTCATGATCGATGATCAATATGATATTTACACAATAATAAAACTCATGATCTATGTAATTAAATCAAAGAAAATAAACAGTAGATAGAATGCTAGAACCAAGATAAGATCATCACATATTATTAATAATTAATTTAATTAATTAGAGAATTAAATTAACAGAATTCTTTCTTCATTAATGGATTTGATAATATATTTTCATTATTCTATCATTTTTTTGTAGGAATCAATAGAATATTCCCTATAGTGGTGATTCACACATGTTCTAAAAATCTATAAACATCATCGTAGGAATCTCTGGGTGATATCATGATAGATCGTATCGCTTGAGTCATCCACATTTGATCACCTCAAGAAACACTACAAAAATCATTCTTCTTTATCTCTCTTGAGTTGAGAGTGAGAGGTGGAGGAAGATAGTTCTCTGTTCTTAGGAGAATTCTTGGAGAAGGGATCTCTGTATGTCTTGAGAGGATTCTCCAAATCTATTATGTACAACCAAATAAATGAATTGGCTCTCTTAGAAAATAATATAATTATGTTTATACACTATTATGGTTAAAATAAAATAATTTCATAAGTTCTCCTTATTATTTATTTAATCCCTACGAAACCCCATGTAAAATAATATTATTATTATTGTTGTTATTTCTCGACATGTGCTTAACTTGTTAATTAAATTAAATATTATTTAATCAAATAATATAAAATATTTATTATTTCTCACCAGACCATTAAACTTGGTCTTCCACTCCTCCATAATATTTATTGATCCTTGAATAATGACTATTTATTTGTTAAATAAATATAACTACATTATTCACTAATAAATAAATGAATATTATATTCATTAAATAGAAAATAAATATTTATTAAATATTTTGTACTCTTTATATTCTCTCGAATAATCGGTGATGGAATTTATGTGATCAATTAAACATGAATAATTATTAAACCACATATGGAATAATATTTATTCAACTTGATAAATAATAAAAAATATCATTATTATTTAACTAGAATTCTTTATACAATTAGTGTGTGACCCTCTAGGCCTCTTTCTTAGCGGCATTAGGTTAAGTAGCCTAAAGTCCAGGGTTAGCGTCTAGTAACACACCAAGGCACCCATAGAGAAATAAGTTAATGCTGCAATGAGATAATACCTCATAAAAATTCTTACAATGTAATATAATCTCTTTATCGTGATATCTCTAATCAAGTAGGTTTCATGCTGGTGTCATCAACCTATGTGCTCGATGTCTCTTTATTTGAATTCTCGGAAATTGATCATGCATATAGAACACCATGGCTATGGATTTATTTAGGATATATCATTTCTATAAAAGGTCCTGAGATATCAAATTCTATTATGGAATAGAAGATAAATCTCCTTTCTCTCATTATTCCTTAATGTAATATTACTCATGATGCACCCAACGTTTCCTACCTCACAGTGAACAAATGTCATCACAATTTTCTTTATTACATCAAAGTACATGACTCATAATACTCATTAATATTAGTCTTATAGTCTAATTATCAATACACACATTTTTAAATAGGTACATATGAAAACACATATAAATGTGGATTCCCTACTGGTGGGTCTCGTTCTCATAATATCCTACACTAGATATTAAAAAGAGTGTACACCATGAGAAGGTGCCTCAAATTAATATCTGTCTCCACCCCCGATATCCTATATCATTTGTGTCCCTCAGATGATATCATCCGGATATAGAACATATATTTAAGAATATTGTCATAACACTTTCGGGTTCTCATCATAGTAGGGTACTAATATGACCTTTTAGTACAACAACTAATTTTAGGTTATTATCACATACTATGTTACATAGAATAAAAATGATGATATGATAAGTATTTTTTTAATATTCAAAACTATGAATACATGTTATTATAAAGTACACCAAAGTTGGTTCTTGGGAACCAACTCCAACAGTTTCTTGGTTTTTTATGTCGATTATTTCCTATGTGTAATTAGTCTTGTTATGTTCTCATTACCATTATTGCATCTTGTATACTTCTATTTATATTTGTATAGTGAAATACACTTGATGATTCTTCCCCATGTACATAGGACAATTTGACAAATCATACTAAATCATTATTCCCATTTACTACTTTTGGATTTTTCTTTTTATTTGACTTGTAATCACTGGACCTATACTTTTTCTGGAATTAAATTCAAATATTATTTTTATTTTTATTTTTGTTTAAAGAATTTGTATGAGGATGCTTGTTCTACTTGGTTAGTCTATGGTTCTGCTACTATATTAATTCTTGGTTATTTTATTTGATTATTTATATGAAAGAACATGTTGATTGTTCTAGAATTGCATACATATTGGAATTTGGAATTTATTTCTCATATTTTTTTTTGTGTTTTATATAATCATCATGGGAAAATTTATGTTTCTATTTTTTGGGAATATATATATTGGAAATCTTGAATTGTAATTTCCACTGCATTTTTGACTTGGTTCACTCTTGGAATCATTTTTATTTTCCTGATATTTGGAAATAAATGCGAACATGTTTTCTATTTATTATTTTATATTTTAAACACTAAGAATAAATACTATTTTTGATTTCAGATTTTATGGTCTAAAATTAACCCAAGTGGATCCTCGCGGTTGAGTGCATACAACCTCACACGGTGAAAATCGTAACAAAGTTTTATCCAAGGGTGTTTGGTATTAATTTTTCATCCTTAAAATTTGGAATTGCTTGTTCATTGTTGTATATTATTTGTTAGTGGATTTTACTCTACAACATACTTTGATTTTTTTTTCAGTTGGATTGATTACTCTATTTTGTTATATTCTACAATATGTTGTTGATTGTTGTTTCCTTTTCGGGTTTTCCCCAAACTATCTGCCTATTTGAGCATCTAGAGGCCTTTGGTAGGTGTTTCATAGTTGTGTATCTGGTTCTATGGTAGGGAGGGGTTTTTATAAGTTTTGTGACAATCAAGATTCATGGTAGCTCTACTGGGATATATCTAGTAAGATTGGATGGTGCCATGATATTATTAGGAAGCTAGACTAGGATGTATTTTTCTTGGTCGGCGGCTTTCCTACCTTGGATCATCGATATTTATCTTGGTTCTAGAGTTTTCCTTTAAGACCTTGGGGCTGCATGCGATATGAAGTAATACTCAGTTGTCGATGAGAACTCTTAATGGATTAGTTTAGGCTATATAATTTGTCTAGTGTACATTATGTGGGGTAGAGTTATGGATTCAACTATAGTTTGTTCATTTTTTTTTCCTGAGTGGTTTTTTATTCTTATGAGATAACCTAGTGTGAGTGTAGTGATGTATTGGGAAGTGTTTAGAGGTGAACTTCATCGGTTGATGCTTGGATAATCACCAAACTTCATGACAGTACTACTGGTGTCTCTTTAACGGCATTGGATAGGTACCTGAGAATTGGGTGCTTATTGTTATTCATCATCTAGATTTATGGGGTTTCTTACTTATTTTGATAATGGAGTTCCCTTTATTGTTATTTTTGTTCTCTCATGTTCATAAGATTTCCTTTAGGATCGAGGTAGTATGGATTTTACAGTGGTACCAATTAGGAATGTGGGGCCCTTGGTTGTATGGTCCATGGAAATGTATTCCCTTGAGGAGGAGATTTTTATAAGTATGGTAGATTCAAGTGGAGACTGAGTTTGCTTTTGGTATGATTTATTTCTATGTGTTTATTTTATTACTGTTATCTGCATGATTTCATTGGTTTACCAAGTTATATTCTTTGTGAATTTTATGACTTTGTTTTGTCATGTTTTGATCAAGGATGGGTATTTTTGTGTTTGTTACTTGTGTGTAGGTATTGTTCAGCAATCCAGGACTTCCTCATCATCATCGTCTAATAGGGTGACTTGGGTAAGTGCATGTATCTTTTTTGTTTATTTTTGGAGTTCTTTAATTTTGAGAATGTTTAGCAGCTTTAGAATGTCATTAATTTAGGGTGACATGTGTCACATTAATGCATGATGGGGGAATATTTGATTCATACCCTATATGTGTTTCCTATTTATGATATACATGAAATAATGTTTGTTGGTGGTGAAAAATCATCTTGAAGTTTAGGATTTTATTTTACCTGGTGGATATTATGTGATAGTTGTATATTAAATCTTCCTTTCATTTTAATTACCAAGGTGGAGAATTATGAAATTCAATTTCACTTTTTTTGTTAATTAAAATGTCTGTTTTAATATGCCATTTATATTTCATTTATTTTTCATTTTAATTGTTTTAATTATGTATTTAATTGGTATTTTATTTCTGCTGGAATTATGATGTACCTGATTTGTTTATACATTTTCGCACCTTTTATCGAGTTTTTAAAACATGTTTTCACTAGATACAATTTCTTTTGGAGATAAAATGATGTAATTCAGTGATCATAATGCTTTTGAGGTATTTTTCTGACAAAGACACAAATCGGGGGAAAGTTAATCAAAAAATATAAACTACACGTCGTGTATCCTATTCTAGAAGGGGTTGGTGGTTGATGAATGAGAGTACACCCCATTTATGGAGGTGCTACACAACGTGTACCTCCGCCTATCAGGCGGCGCTGTGTTCTATGTCAAAGAAGGTGTGTTAGGTCACCCGTTGGGGGAGAAAAAGATAGAAAAGCGCATTGACAAGAGTACACACCATGTACTTTTTGGTAAACGCCGTGTACTCCTAAAATCGATAAATAGGTGGAAGGCCCTCCAATTTCGAGATTCATTCATTCATTCAGATTCCATTCAATTAGAAGGGAGAGCACTCTGGGTATGGCCTAGAAGAGAAGAAAAGAGAGAAAGAAGAGGAGAGAAGAGATAAAGGAAGGTGATTTTGTGCTACCTTCCCGATGACCTTCGCTCTAAAGCTTCCAAGAGGATGTGTCCAGGTACTACAAGTTCTTTAATTAATAGTTACTCCATGAGTAGTCTATGTATTGGGGATGTTGACAAAGTAATGTTGTAATTTATAAATTGTGATGTTATAATCGTATTGTTCATCTTTTCTTTCTCATAATTCCTTATTAACCCTTTCTCAAATATCACTAGAAATATCATATCGAACCAATAATGGGATTTATAGGGATCCTTTTAGGAATTACGGTTAAAAACATCCATGACCATTGGGTTTTTTTACCATATCAAAAGGGCTGTAATTAATAAATATTAAGAGAAATCAATTTCCGAACCAATGAAATTTACTTACAATGATTTAAACAAAACTTACTGGACTAAGGGGATTCTATTACATAAGTAATCCCATATATGTGAATTATTATGAAAAACACAATCTCATAAGCAAATTGATTTAATAACAACCCCTTAAAATCCATAGCCCCGATGCATTTCCCTCCAAATTTGCATCAAAACCAACTTCCCATGTTTTTCTTTATCCTTTAAGTAATTTTCTAAGAAATTAAAATCCAATCACCTTTTCATCAAAACATTAAAAAATCAACTTTAAATTCAGTACAATTCACTAAATCAAGTATAAACTAGATAAGAAAGACAAAAATAACTCCTCCCAGTGGATCGACCCCTTACTGGTATTATACTCGTTAGGGTAATACAATTTGGATAGCTAAAAGTAACACTTCATCAGAAATGACTACCAAATTTTGGCTTCGTTTTCGGGGAGTTGAAAGTTAAATTTTTTTTTTAAAATTAAGTTTGTATCAAATTTAGTGAAAATAAAAATTAAAAATTTCCAAAAATCTCTTTTCTAACCCCATTTCTCTTTATCTTTATTCTTCCTCATTTATGCTTGGTGTGTTTAGTGTTGTGCAAGTTTGTATATGTATGAGCAGCTACCTTACTCATTCCAAAATCGCTAAGTCATCAGAGCTTCTCCTAATTGGCCCAGAGATCGAACGGACGCTTTTAAGGTGACGACATACTCTCATGGACGAACATAATGAAAAAAATCCCATAGAGCACAATAAAGAGGAAGATCTTACTGCTTTCCAAGGAGCTGGACAACCATTTATCTCAGATGGAAACCAGAACCAGCAAGCTTTAATTGCTCCAAGATATGGCCTGCAGCAGCTCCAACAGTTTCAACCGGAGCAGATTCAATACCTACAGCTAGGTCAGGGGTCGTACTTCACCCCTCAGGAGCAGAAATATATGCCACCTCCACTCCCTCAGCAGCCACATCTATTATGTACTCTCATGGAGCGCGGCGTTCTATCTATTCATGGAGCTGAAACAAGCATCGTTCATCCACTGATGTAGGCCCAACACTTCGAGATCAAGCATACCATAATGCAGCTAATCCAAAACATAGTTCATTTTGGCAGCTTACCCAGTGAGGACCCCAATACCCATCTCTCCAATTTTCTGGAGGTCTGCAACATGTTCCACTACCACAGAGTGTCCACGGATTTCATTTGTCTTTGCCTCATCCCCTTCTCTCTTAGGGATAAGGTGAAATATGGGATAAAAAGTTTTTCTGCAGCGATCTATCCTTACCTGGGAGGAGCTAGCCCAGGTGTTCCTGTCAAAATACTTTCCACCCTCGAATACGGTGACCTTACGAAATGAAATACACAACTTCTAGCAGCACAAATCAGAGTCATTGTTCGAGTCATGGGAGTGTTTCAAAGAGATGTTGTGAAAATTCAGAAACCACATACTCCCTCTCTGGATGTAGGTCTAAACCTTCTATGGAGGGCTGACAACGAACACAAAGTCTATGGTGGATGCAGCTGCTGGAGGTACGGTTATGAGGAAGTCCCCCGAAGAGATTTTTGAATTGCTGGAATACATGTCTTCCAGTAGCTTCCAGTGTTATTCTGAGTAAGGCACACAAAAACATGGTATGCACAATATTGATGCCACTACTATGTTTGCTGCCCAGTTGGACGTTGTGTCCAAAATGATCGACGTGCAGAATCTAAAGGGAATGTCCCAAGTACATGCTGCGA
The DNA here is from genome assembly GCA_963277665.1 of Viscum album. Taxonomy (NCBI): domain Eukaryota; kingdom Viridiplantae; phylum Streptophyta; class Magnoliopsida; order Santalales; family Viscaceae; genus Viscum; species Viscum album. The sequence continues at coordinate 117,306,341 of OY728155.1, read as the reverse complement.
ACCATCCAGCGTGCAGCGAATATGGTGATAACCACAACATGGGAGAATGCTCAGGACCTACAGTCAGCCCTTCAATGAGTGAGGTGAGCTATATTGCTCAAAATTGAGGGTATAACCAGTACTAGTAGTACCAAAACCCAACATGGCGTGATCACCAGAACTCAGCCAGGGTTCAACAGAATTAGAAACCTCTACCCCAGTGACCGCCAAGCTATAGTCAGCCCCAATATTAGAGCCAGCACCTGAGACAAAAGTAGCATCAGCAAGCCTCTTACCAGCAGCAAGGGTATCAAAACCCTCGCTTGCAGCAGCCAAGGCAGCCACCACCTCCACTAGCTGCACTACCACCTCAATAGGATAACACCTCATGGTTGGAGGATCTCATGAAAAAGTTTATATTTATTGCTAAGACAATATTATAAAATCATGAGGCTTTCATTCGAAGCCTAGAGAACCAAATCAGCCAGCTGGAAACCAAGCTTTCGGTGAGCCAGCCCGGTACACTACCGGGTAACACTGAGAAGAACCCGATGGAGGAGGCCCATTCCATCACACTGTAGAGTGGAAAGGAGCTACAACAGAAGGAATTGGCCCAACTAGGTGCACCTACACCCCCTGCTGACAAAGAAGGTACAGTTACAGACCCCTCCTCGTCTAAAGGTCCACAAAAATTTTCCCCGCAGAGTAATGGAAAGAAGGTTATCAAACCCTTCGATCCTTCCTTACCCTTCCCAGAGAGGATGAAGTAGAGAATGTTGGACCACAAGTTTGGAAAATATATATAATTGTTCAAGAAACTGCACATAAACATTCCATTTGTAGAGGCACTAACACAGATGCCCACATATGCCAAATTCATGAAGGAGATCCTCTCCAACAAAAGAAAGATAGAGGATCTAGGCACCATTGCACTGACCCAGGAGTGATAAACGGTCATACAGCATTCAATTCATCCCAAGCTCCAGGATACATGTAGCTTTACTATCCCATTCACTATTAGACTATGTGAGTTTGGGAAGGCCCTATGTGACCTAGGGTCCAGTTTCAACCTAATTCCCTTCATAGTTCTTAATAATCTAGGGCTCAACGACCTAAATCCTACCTGAGTAGCCCTTCATCTTGTCGACCGATCCATAAAATATCCAAAGGGAATACTGGAGGACGTTCTGGTAAAGGTGGGTAGGTTAATCCTCCCCACAAATTTCATCATCCTCAACATGGAGGAAGACTATGAGGCACCTCTAATTCTAGGAAGGCCTTTCTTTGCCACTGGGAAGGTATTGATAAATGTACACTAGGGGGAGATTATTTTCAGAGTAAGAGATGAAAGAATCTACTACAATGTACTCAAATCCATCAAGCAAGCTCCATTATCGTAGAATGAGGGATTCTATGCAGTGAACACCGTGGATGATCACTTAATAAGAAAAGAAAATGACCTGGTATGTTCTTTCCCCTCATATGACTTGATTTTTTCAAACATTCTAGTTGATGAAGCACCAAAGGACCTACAATTCCTTGAAGGCTAGGGTGGCCACTACTAGTAGTGTACTGTTATTCCTGATATTCTAGAGTGGGGAGAGGTACAACCACTTGTACCTTAGATTCTAAAGGTGCATACACTAAAACTAAAGCCTCTCATGTTTTCTCTGAAGTATGGGTACTTTGGAGACCATCAAACATTTTCCATCATACTCATTGTAGCATGTCATGGGAGTAATAGGATGCGCTTCTGTAGGTGTTTAAGTGGCGAAAGCAGGCTATTGGGTGGACAGTTTCAGATTTGAGGTGCATCAGCCCTAGAATTTTCACCCACAATGTGTTACTCGAAGAATGATCGAAGCCATCTCAGAAACCACAACGACGCCTGACCCCCCACCCCCATGAAGGAAGTTGTGAAGAAATATTTAATCATGTTTTTGGATGCATCCATCATATACCCCATCTTAGATAGTCCTTTGGTGAGTCCCCTACAAGTGGTACCCAAAAAGGGGGTATCATAGTGATTTCAAATGAAAATAATGAGATCATCCCCACATGAACTGTCACGGGCTAGAGAGTCTATGTGGACTAAAAAAATATGAATGACCCCACGAGGAAGGATAATTTCCCTCTGCCCTTCATGGATCAAATTCTAGAGAGACTAGCAGGGCATGAGTTCTACTCCTTCCTTGATGGCTACTCTGGATACATCATATTTCCATTGCCCGAGAGGTTCAAGAGAAGAGCACATCTACTTGCACCTAAGGTATGTTTTCTTACTGAAGGATGTCCTTTTTCATGTGCAACGCTTACTCCACCTTCCAACGATTCATACTGGCTATCTTCCATGACATGTGAAAACAAATCTTGGAGGTTTTTATGGATGATTTTTTTGTTTATGGAAAATCATTCATCACTTGTTTGCAGCACCTAGAGCTGGTTCTGGAAAGATGTGAGAACACTAACCTAGTTTTGAACTAATAAAAGTGTCATTTCATAATGTAGAGTGGCATCTTCCTTGGACACAAAATCTCATAAAAGGGGATAGATGTGGACCCGGCAAAGATAGAAGTCATTTCACGACTTCCTATTCCAACTTTCGTCAGAGCCATCTGCTGCTTCCTGAGACACTCAGGTTTCTACAGGTAGTTTTTTCATGACTTCTTGAAGATAGCTCAGCCCCTAACCAACCTCCTAACTAAGAATTTTGTTTTTTAGTTTAATGAGGCATGCACCAAAGCTTTTTTTCACCTGAAGAAACACCTATTAGAAGACCCAGTGATGATTGATCCCAACTAGGAGGAGAAATTTGATGTGATGTGCAATGCTAGCGACTACGTAGTGGGAGAAGTCCTAGGACAGTGGCTTGAATAAATTTTCTGACCCATCTATTATTCCATAAAAACACTCTATAAGGAACAGATGAACTACACTACCATGGAGAAGGATATGCTGGCAGTGGTGTTCTCTTTTGAAAGGTTTCATTCTTACTTAGTGCTATCTAAAGTTATTGTTTATACTGACCATAAATCACTCAAGTACCTACTGAACAAGAAGGGTGCGAAGCCATGACTAATCTGATGGGTACTCCTCCTATAATAATTTGATCTGGAGATCCGAGATAAGAAGTGGATCAAGAATGTTGTTGTCGATCATCTCTCCCACCTGGAGCTGTCGCATTTAGAGAAGGAGGAAGATCGAGAGATCAAGGAGGATTTCCATGATGATAACCTCTTTTCATTCAAAGAATCATCGAGGCCCTGGTATGATCCTATGAATATGGGGTGATCCGATGTTGTATCCCAAAAACTGAAATTCAGGAAGTCTTGGAATTATTTCACTCCTCCAATTGGGGGACATCATGGCCCAGACTGTACTATTTCAAAGATCTTGCAGTCAACGTTTTTCTAGCCCACTATTCATAGAGATGACCAAGCCTTTATTTCTCTTTGTGACCAATGCCAAAGAAAAGATAATGTGGGGTGAAAATATGAGATTCCCTTACATCCCATCATGGAGTTTGAGATCTTCGACATCTGGGGCATCAACTTCATGGGGCCATTTACCCCATCTTTCGGGAACACTTATATCCTATTCTATGTCAAATAAATTTCTAAGTGGGTGGAATCCACTGCTACAGCACACGATGCGGCCAAGGTGGTCATGGCCATTTTAAATAAACGCATTTTTAGAAGGTTCGACATTCCTCGTGTATTGATCAGCGATAAAGGGACCCACTTTGAAAATGCATTGATGAAAGGAGTACTGTCGAAGTATGGAGTGAAGTATCTTATGGGGATGCCATATCATCCCCAGTCTAGTGGACAGGTGGAGCTATCCAACCTTGAGATCCATTAGATTCTAGAGAAATGGTCAACACTTCATGGAAAGACTGGTCCAAGAAGCTAGATGATGCTTTGAGGGCATATCGAACCGCTTTCAAGACACCATTGGGATGTCCCCATTCCACCTCATCTATGGAAATACATGTCATTTTCCAGTATAGTTGGAGCGTAAATATTATTGGGCCATCAAGGCCCTAAATTTTGATCTGAAGGAAGATTAAGAGAAGCATAAGTTCCAACTGTTGGAACTTGATGAAATCCGATTGGAGGTGTATGAGAATTCCAATATGTACAAGGAGAAGATGAGAGTAATCCACTACCGGATGATTTCATGAAAATCTTTCCAACTCGGTGATCAGGTACTCCTTTTTAAGACTTTTCTTCAATTATTTCCAGGAAAGCTAAAGTCAAAATGGTCGGGACCATTCTGAGTCATACGAGTATTCCACCATGGAGTGGTAGATATTACTGGGGAGGATGGTCAACCATTCAAGGTGAACGAATAGCGGCTGAAGACTTACCATCACATGGAAGACATGGTGGTAATTCTCTACACCATGCATCTTAGGTAAGAATAGGTAAGTCAGTCGAGCCAACAACCTAAAACAAGGGCGCTTCCTGGGAGGCAACCCAGAGGTAACACGCCATGTACCCCCTATACACACAGCATGTATTGATTCCATTTAATTTTTATTTGTAATATTATAAATATATATATTAACTAAGTAATATACAGGGATGATGTCGGTGCCAATGGTAAAGTCACTGGAGTTTATCCGAGCCATCACCGGTTCGAATCCCTCCATACCTACCTTCAGCACGGGGTTCATCCTTTTTATACTCATGTTTTCTTACACGATGTGTGCGGTATTTTTTATAATATATAAGTTTGTTTAAATACAAGAAAACCCATGATAGGGATGGACCGGTTGGATAGGGTCATAACCCGGTTCCAAAAGACCTGGGTTTGAATCCTGACAACCTTCCCATTTCCATCATTTTTCCTTTTAATAAAACCACACAGCATGTATTTCGATATACGTCATGTGATCCATGTTTTCATTAAATAACTAAAAATATTTTCATAATGAAGTAATACATGTGGGTGAAGTTGTAATATTGGAAGAGTTTCGGCCCTGGATCCAAAAGACCAAGGTTCGAACTCGGCTAATCTCTTTGCTCCATCCCTTTTATTCAAATTAAAACCACACGCGATGAATTTTATTTCTCCCATGTAGTATAATCCTTGTACATTAAAAATATATAATTAATAAACATGAGAAGTAGTAAAACCATTTCTCCAGTGGTTGATGGATCCCGTTCAGAATGGTTGATCACTAGTTCGAACCTCACCCCTAGAACCAGACCAAAGGCTATACTTCTCTTTTTATCATTTTAGAACACACGATGTGTATCTCCCGATACATTACTTGTATATATTTGTTTAGTAAATAATTATATATATATATATATATTAATTTCAATTATTAATATTAATTATTATACAGTTTACTATAATAATTATTTTATATATATTGTTTAAAAAACTATGATACATGGCGTGTAGTCTACTGATACATGTTGTGTACCGAGGTTATAAAAGCTGGGATACCCTACCTAGGAAGATCTTGTGTTGATCCCCTCTCCCCTCCTCGTTTCTTCCCATGCATGCCCATTGCACCCTCCTCCTCATAATCTACTATTTTTGTGTGCTTTTATTTATGATTTCTTATACATTTTGATCCTCGGTCTAGGTACGTCGTTATCCACTCCTCATTTCAACATTTTACATGTGTTTAGGGCATTTGACGGATCGGTCGAACATTCAGATCCTCAGGAAGAACACGAGTTGCGTGAAGAACACACACCATGTACTTTTGTACATGGCCACACCTACACGATTTCTCCCTTCAGCCAGTACATGGCGTATACGTTTGGTACACACTGTGTACCATGTATCCCCTAGCCTTTTGGCCTAGCCCATGTACTTTGGGACACAGTCGTTTCCCCTATTCCCATACATGACATGTATGTTCGAGACACGTCGTGTCCTCCAACACTTCAGAGGGGCCCGTGTAGACGATGTACATGCCTCACAATCCATGTTTATATAAACGGTGTGTTCACCTTTTCACACAGTGTGTAATCCCAATTTCCTCTGCCTTCATCGAGTCGTGTATGGCTCCTTACACGGGCAACACCCCATATTGGTGTACAAGGCATGTACCCTCTGTTACACGTCATGTTCTTCTATTTTGCTTGACACATGCCGTCGTGGTCTATATTTCCAGGGAACATGGGTTCCTTCACAGCTATGATTACACGTCGTGTACCTTGGATATACACACCATGTTTTACTTTATTTCCAGTTTTATCACATTTTCTTCTTTTTATTTTTATTTTTTTTATTTTTATTTTTTTATTTTTATTTTCTTTTGTTTTGTTTTCCTTTTTCTTCTAGTTATGGTTGATTAGGATCCTGCTCACAGGAAGCATCCCACATCCACTGATGAGGGTGGACGGATCCTCATCATCGGATATGTCTTCGACCTCACAAGTGCCCCGCATTGGATTTCCCAATCTGCAAGCCCCCCCCCCCCCGCGTTGGCCACTTTACCTCCTCTCCTGATGCCACCTCCACCTACGACATCTACCGATAGGCTCATTCCTATGGCCCCATCTATTGCTGCTTAGTTGGTCTCTGCCCCCTCCACTGTGGAGGTAGAGAGCTCCGGTGATGCCACTCCTTCCAGCTCTCTTCCCTCTGAGCTACCATCCACACCTGAAGTGGACCTGACCGATTCGTTCCTTTCATATTCTACTAGCCAGACTTTTGGGCCCGCTCTGGTATCATTTGATCCACATCCTTCCACAAAAGAAAGACCATCAGCTCCAAACCCCGACATTCCACCACCGCCAGCACCAGCTACTTCCCACCCTCCACTACATCCCTTCCTGGTTTTTCTAGATGATCATCATGTGTCAGAGCGCTTATGGTGTTTTTCTCACCGCACTATCTAACTGAGCGGCAACTTCCTCAACATTATAGTCCCATAGCACCTTGGCATCTGAGAGGAATTAGAAGAGCATCCGGGACATACTCACCTACTCGATACTTTCTAGGTCAGTACTCCTACGTACCGCAACTTATTTTTGTAGTAAATGGCTACATTAGAGTTCAACGGGCCCGCATACTGGCAGACACCCACAGATACAACCCGTCCAGTTCAATTTCGGCTAGGCGGCCAGCCCTTTTCACTTATTATGGCTAAGTTTGGCCGAGGGTGCGGCTTCTACCCCCATCTTGCTACCCCACCTCCCATCTCTACCTTGACCCGTCCTGAGGGCTCTGAACTTATCGTGATATAGAGGGAGCTTATTGGTCATGACCACAGGTATACCCCTACCTCACAAAAGAGCATTCTCATCCTTGAACCTTCTCTTAGCTTTATTCATCGGTGCTTTAGCACCATCCTCTTCCCACGCAATGAGGATATGGGTGTCGTGTTTGGATGAGACATGGAGCTTCTGACCTATATCATCTGGCGTGACTACCCTGGCCTCCCTTGTATAACCACCTCTTATATCCACTCCATGATCCACGGTCATCAGGGCAACCCGAACGACGGTTTCTACGCCACCAATTTGACGCACCATTTGGGAGTTTTTGAGTAGTCTCTCCCTCACGATCACTTGGGTTCTCCTCAGCATATGGACTTCCTCATGCTTATCCACATGAGGTTGGTCGAGCGTTAGGGATAGGACTTTTTTCTCATGCAGGATGCCCCTGCTCCTGTAGGGGGGAGAGCCGACCCACCTGCTCCCATTGGTGTCACTACTCAGGATCCACCCCATCCACATACGGATGTACCCTCGCCACCCCACCCCCTTATCTTGGCCTTCCTTCTTCTTCCACCATTCCTTCTTCTTTTGTTCCTTCTACCACCCCATCTCCCTCCACACCCATGGTAGATCTCTCCTTTACCCTCCGCCTAGCCGTGGTGGAGCAACACCAAGTTCGTCTGGATGGTCATCTGGACCAGCTCGAGCAGATATTGTGGATTCTTTTTTAGCATCATGGTATTCCACTACCATAACTAATGCTCTTCCTTCAGCTCCTGGACCTTTTTCCACCGCTCCACCACTGTTTACAGCACTGTCCACGAATTCAGTTCTCCTCTCCACTATTGGACCAACTGGTACCACTACTACTGTTGATCTGAAGATATCTATTAAGCCTTCTATTATGAGTCCAGATCCCTTGGCTCTGGAAACTACTACTTATCTTCCAAGTACAGCTTCTGAGCCTCCATATTCCACGACTGTTGATCCTTCTCTGTCGGCTGATTTTGTACATGATGATGCCTCTTCTGAGGCGACTCGTTGACTAGTTTTTGGGCACATGTTTTCCATTATATATATATATATATATGCTATCGTCTGCCTATGTTCTGTTGTGTATTCTTGCATTTTTCTCTCTCCACAACTGTCACAGGTACCCTGGCGCACTTTGGGTTTTACTTCTCCACCACTTCTCGTATTCCTTCACCTGGACACGAGGGGAGTATTGTTTTTCAAGATTCCATTGTTTTCTTTTTATTTATCGTTTTACTTCCTTCATTACTTCCCCTATTCATGGTCCATTGTTGTGTCCCCACATCACCTTCTCTACCTTTTTGTGGCACTTAGGGGACCATGTTCCCTATTCAGTGTGGGGGAGCCTCTCTACCTACACTACTCTTTTTCCCTTGAACTAAATTATGAGACATAATTAATAAATGAAATATTTTAAACTATATAAAATTTGAAGTTAATTATAATTATAAATAATAAAGTCATAGTTGATAATTTTAGAAGTTACAAACTTATTTTAAAATTTTAATAAATTATTTTAAAATGATTGCTGATATGGTTGATTTTCCTACTTAAATTCTTGACAATCTGCATGTATTAGACTGCTCATTTTTATTCATTCCATGACCTGATTGACCCTTTATCTTTTTCCTCATTCTTGAGTGGTATTCTAAAACTTTTTGACATATTATTTTTTATATTCTCTTTCTTGATAAATTATTTGGATATGTATAACTACCATAATTTTCTAGTTTTTCTCTTCAAAACATAAATATTTTTGAATCTCGTTAAAATGATTGAGGCATTTGATTTTTTTTTCAAACCATAAACTTACTTTATAGGAAGCTACATTACAAGCCTATTTTCTCTTCCTACACTAATTCTTTTATAATTTTGCATGATTATTCACTTGAACTTTAAAGATGGATTTTTTGGTTTTTCATGGTACATTTTGGTGAGAAACCATGAACTTAAGAGTGGGGGATTTTGTCACTTATTCATTTGGGAAAAAAGGTTCCATAGCCTACTATCTATTGTATTTTTGGTGGTCTATTTCATCAAAAAATTGAAAAAGAGGGACCAGGTTCATTTATTACACTTTACTGATGGTTTATAGACCCATTTTGGCAAGATACTATCACTGTGATGATATCATTTCTAAGAGATCTTGATTGGGGATAGATTTTCATTGAGCTCTAATTTTTGAATATCATGCATTGTTGTTTAAGAATTTAGCCTCCTTTTTCAAGCCTCTAAGATTAGTTTTCACATTATTACCTACCAACCCGTAGCCTCAAAAACATTTGAACCTTGTTGAAAGCCCTCATGATTTTTGTGATTTAAATTTCTAAAGTAGAGAATGAGAACACTTGCAAGCCTATGGATAGAGTGAATATACTAAAGATTGAGCACAAATCTGATAAAATGATCTTGAGTCATGAGAGTATTATTTTCTAGTGAGGTAAATAATCAAGTGGCATGTGTAATTGTGAAATGTTGAACGATGTTCATAAAAGAGAATGGAAGTTTCATAAATTAAACTATAAAGGAGGCATGATTAGAATATCATTAAAATTGAAATATGTTTTTGTGCCTTTATTAAATATTTTTCTATGCCTATAGTATTTATAAGTATAATTAAATTTGAATGATTCCATTTTTGAAATATGAATACTATTGATTAGATGTTGAGATTTTACTTAAGGCCAAGAAAATGACTAAGTGTGGGGGAGTCTGATGTGCCTAATTTTTATATAAATTTTCATACATTTTATCGAGTTTTTGAAACATTTTTTCCTAGATACAAGTTATTTTGGAGATAAAATGATTTAATTTGGTGATCATAATGCTTTTCAGGTATTTCCATGACAAAGACACAAATCGGGGGAAAGTTGATCAAAAATTCCAAACTACACGTTGTGTACTTTTGGATACATGTCGTGTACCAGAACCCCGACATGGATTGGCCAAGCCAAGTACATGCCCAAGTTACTAGAAGCCCATACATGTAATTTACATCATATACACATCGTGTATCCTCTTCTAAAAGTGGTTGGTGGACAATGAATGAGGGTACACACCGTGTAAGGTGGCACTACATGTCGTGTACCTCCACAAACCAGGTAACACCTTGTTCTAAGTAAAAGATGGCATGTTAGGTCACCCATTTGTTGAGAAAAAGATAGAAAATCGTGTTGAAAAGAGTACATGTCTTGTAATTTCCGGTACATGTCGTGTCCTCCTAAAATATATAAATTGGTGGAAGGCCCTATAAGTTATAAAGTCATTCATTCATTAATATTTCGTTCAATTTGAAGGGATAGCACTCTGGGTACATCCTAGAAGAAAAGAAAAGAGATAAAGAAGAGGGGAGAAGAGACAAGGAAGATGCTTCTGTACTACCTTCCTGACAACCTTCACTCCAAATCTTCTAAGAGGATGTATCCAGGTACTACAAGTTCTTTAATTAATAGATACTCTATGAGTAGATAAATTCCCTATGTGTTGGGGTTGTGGACAAATGAATGTTTTAATTTATCAATTGTGATGTTGTAATCATATTTTTCATCTTTTCTTTCTCATAATTCCTTATTAAACCTTTCTCAAATATCACTGGAAATCTCGTATCGGACCAAGAATAGTATTTATAGGAATCCTTTAAGGAATTATGGTTAAATACATCCATGACCATTGGGTGTTTTAACTATCTCAAAATGGATAAAATTAATAGAAATTAATAGAAATCAATTTCCAGACCAACAAAATTGTCTTCCATTAATTTAAATAGAACTTACCTGACCAAGGGGGTTCTGTTACATAAGTAATCCCAAAGATGTGAATTATTATGATCAATAAAACCTCATAAGCAAATTTATTTAATAAAACCCTCTTAAAATCCACAGCCCCGACACATTTCCCTCCAAATTTTCATCAAAACCATCTTTCCGTGTTTTTCTTTATCCTTCAAGTAATTTTCTAAGAAATTAAAATCCAATCACCATTTCATCAAAACAAAAACAAATCGACTTTAAATTCAGTACACTTCACTAAATCATGTATAAAATAGATAAACAAGAAAAAAATAAATCCTTCTCCCTATGGATAGACCCCTTAATGGTATTATACTCCTTAGGGTAATAAAATTTGGATAGAAAAAACTAAAACTTTTCCAAAAACAACTACCAAATTGCATTACATTTATGATAGTTGTTGAGCGGTTTTTTCTCTACATGATCCTTGGCCGACCACAAGTCCAAACTTGAGCATTATGCCTTGTTCTTTCCCTCAATGTTATGACTCGCCGCCTCCCACTTTAATTTGGGTTCATTAGTTTTGGATTTTTGTTCTTGGTTGGCTCCATCTAAGGTAAAATCCCTAGTTCTAGTTCTTCCAACATAGAGAGAGAGGTGCTCCCTTGAGGTTCATTTCTTCCACGGTGAGGTTGGACTACTCACTAAATGGGAAAGAGGAGTACCCAGCACTAATACTCCTTAATTAGTAAAATATGGAGATTTCCCTTGGTGTCATCTTGATGTAGTGCGCGAGGGATGTCTGGAGCACAGTTGGAGCATTGGCTTGGTGGATATAGCTTATAGTGTCTAAACCAGGAGTGTGACGATGGAGGAAGGGGTTATCTTTATTAAACCTAGATGTTGATTATCTTGAAGTTCTTTAGGATGGTTGTAAGAACCCAGTTCTTCTTATGATGTATGGATTTCTTCTTTTTTCCTTTCCTTTGAGTTGGTTTTGAGAAAACAAGGAAAAATAGAAAAATGTTAAGTTTTAGTAGTACATGCTATGTAATCCTATGTACACGCTATGTAGTCTTTCCGTGTAGGATCACTACTAGAAAATGTACCTATCCCCACGGTTTTCCCCAAAACCGTGGGTATAGGGGGCATGTACTTCCTAGTACATGTCATGTAGTCATGTTGGCAAGGTCGGTGTCAGACGCGTAAAGTAGGTCGACGAATTTATGAACAGTAAAATGATATACACACCGTGTATATAAAATTACATGTCGTGTACCCCTAATTTTCATCTTAAAATGGGCAGTAGCCACATTTTCTCTTATTTTGGATAGAAGAGTCATTGGGTGAAGAACAAGGAGTTGCAAGATCATTTCCTTCTCCGGTTATGTCGTCTGGGACTTGATTCAAGTGTCGTCAGTCATGTTAGAACCCAATCAGTAAGGGATTTCTTTCTATAGAGTCATTATTGGTGATTTTTTCTCTTGATATATTTATTTAAGGTGGAATGATTTACCTCTTTTCTTAGATCTATGTCGTTCTAGGCCGATTCAAGGGTCGGCGTCGGATTATATCAGTTATACGACTTCGAGGTAGGTGGTCTTGTGCCTTTCGTTAAATTTCATGTTGATTTTATGTGCAAAAATGGTATGAGACCAGTTTTGGGGTACATTTTCGCTCTGTAATTGAAACCTGTTGATACCTAAGGATTTTTAGGTATTTTATTATATGTAATTGAAGCATGTTATTGCTGATTGTTTGATTTAGGGACACCCCATGGGTGTGTTTCCCATGGTTAGTCATTTGGAAAGAACGCCTTTGAGTCTTGTGAATGTTTTCCCTTTTGGGGGTTGATTAGAATGATATATTGTTATATGAAATTCCCACATGATTTGTTATGATTAAAACCATGAAATAGTTTAATTTTCATGTGTTTGCTACTATGTGAATTGCCCACGTGAGTTGTTATGTTTAAATCCATGTGATAATTTAATTTACATGTGTTGCTTTTGAAATGAAATGATAAATGATTAATAGATGTAATTAGCCATGGGAGAGTCATATTCTCAGTTAAAAGACAAGGTCAAGCTCATGTGACTAGTTACATCTTTTTTTCCTTGGGTGAACCATTGTCTCGGTTAAAGGAAATGGATGGACTCAAGAGGTTAATTACTTAAAGATCATGAGTGAGCCACATTTTTAGTGGTCAGGCTCATTGAGACTTCTTTATAAATGTCGAGAGAACCTTGGATCCATTGAGGGATACTAAGGACGGGATCTATTGGCAACTGAACAAATGATTAAATGATGAAATGCTGATATGCTTAAATACAAAATGGTTATGTCACGAGTTGACGGTTACTTTGGTACGAGGGGACGATGGGTCTAGGTCAAACCTCGAGACCTTTGTTCACAGAACTTGTTAAATGAAATGGAATTACTTATGATGCATGTACAAATAAAAAGAACAAGTTTGGATTATGTCTTCATTTTTTTTTATCTAGATGATCTTCTGAGACATCTGTTGTATTTACTTCTATATGGGGGATTGTCAGGCTAAGGCCGGATATCGAGATAGTTGTACTTAAATGAAACTAAACTAATAAAGAGTATAAACAGAATAAATGGATAGTTTACTTGAGTACTTCTTAGTTACTATTTCTTTTACTATTTTTGCATATATTCACTAATTGTTAGGCATAGATCTTTGGTGGTTGCCTGCTGGGATTAGTCTCACACCCTGTTTGGGTCATGGTTTTGGGCCCAAACCAATTATACAATTATAGGTGTAGATAAGGTAAAGCGCCCTTATATAGGTACTTGATTGTTGCATAGGAGTAGGAGACCATGGGACTAAGTCAAAGCTTGAGATGCCTCTGAATTTTATTTCTGTTTTCTTGTAATTGTATTTTATTTTTATCTGATTTTAGTGTATCCTATTTTGGTTACTTTCTTAGAACATATAACATGCTACATTTTCATTTGTATGGTTTGAGATATGGATATTTATCTATAATACTTCCTCTGTTTCATTTCAGACGTATACTATTTACTGCTTCTGCTACTGTATTTTTATTATATTTTGTTGTGTTATACTCTGCTAATAAGGGCATAGTTTCTTCACTATCACACTCAAGGCCTTCACTGCTAGTCAGCTGCCTCTAGCATTTGGGGAAATGCGCTTGAGGCCTTCTGGTCAACCAGGTACGGAGCACCGTTTAGTGGCACCCAGATCTGGGACATTACAAAGTGGTGTCAATGGCTTTCTTTTCTTCTTTTTCTTACTGTTTCGAGCCTATAGATAAGGTTAGGAATTAATATGTATTCGGTAATTAGTTGTTCTTGGGAGTAGCTTCCCTGCGTATATGGAAAAGCCAAATTTCCTCAAATTGACTTGTGATCTTAAGATTTTGAGCTACTACAGTTGATTCGATTTCATCGTTGGGTGACGTACTTGATGTATGCAATTACTATTTATGAAATTGTGGGTTTTATTTTAGTTGTAGCCCAATGATATGATGGTATTTCATCTTATGCATCATATAAGAACTTGTTAGAATCTCATGCCATGCATTATTCCATGCCATCTAGAATGCATTAGTTATCACATGTTGTTGTGATAGATGATGTGATAGTTATGCCTGCTATTGTGATAGTTTTATTGGTACATGATATGGTTTGGATTGAATGGATTCAAAAATTTGGTTTCTGAGGTGTATGGGCCTTCTTGGACCAGAATTTGGTGGATCATGAACCATATTTTATCTATAAATGTACTATAATATGTTTTTCTTGGGTGCCAAACTTTGATTTTTGGGGAGTATGGGCCCTCACGGATCGGAATTTGGCATCTCGCTGGTTGTTTTTTCTATATAATAGGGGTTTTCTAGGAAATCTAGAGTCTTTGTCCTGAAAAAACTAGTATACACATTGTGTATTCTAGCCTAACATGCCATGTGTTCTTCCTGTTCAAGGAAGTGTGTGTTCCAATTTTTAAGAAGAACACGTTGTGTACCCTATATACACATCATGTTGTTCTTAAACTGTGTGACTGACCATGTGATTAGAGACATGGGAATAAGAAACCTTTGGTAGAACATGTCGTGTATAAGATAAAACATGTCATGTAGTAGTTAACCATGTGAACAGATCGTGTGAGAGGGAACACGGGTTGTCTAGATTTTAGTAGAACATGCTGTGTATTTGGGAGTACATGTCGCGTATAAGTCAACCGTGTATCCGACCATGTGGATAATGACATGGGTTGATGAAAACTTAGTTGTACACGTCCTGTAGAGGGCAAACACGTCGTGTAGTCTTACACTGGAAGAACTGTGTAGTTCTATCCATGTAGAAGTACCTTGGTAGGAAGGAAACTCAAGTGCACTCTGTGTCTCTTGGGGGACATGCCATGTACATGGGGTGTTACATGGCCATGTTGGGCCAAAGTACACACCCATGTAAAGGCCTAGGAGGAAACATTGTATAAGGGGTAATACATGTCGTGTACTCCTATTTTGAAAAACTTAAGTGTTTTCCTTAATCTGTTATGTTCTTGCACTTCTGAGTAACAGTTTCCTTTTTCATTATGTCGGTATTGAGGTATGTGGGATGGACTTTGTAGAGTCATGTCGCCATGACGACCATGAGTTGTATTCCAAGAGAGTGGTGATGAGTATACTCCATAAATGGTGGGCCATGGGCTACCAATGGATCCTCCATTTGTTCCAACTGCGGCACCAGCCGTTATATCGAATGCTGGTGCGGATGTAGAATTATGAGAAGGTTTTGTGAGGTTCATGAAGACCTTCTAGGGAGCACCGCAGGCTGCCACATCTATGGTAGAGCTGACATGTATATTCCAATAGCAGCATATGACTACATTTTTAGGGTATGACGGACCATAGGTTATAGAATCATGGATGGAATTAGTGATGACTATCTTTGAGTATCTTGAGATGTCTCCTGAGAGGAGGTTCAAGCTCCTTACTTATATGCTATGAGATTCCACCAAGAGGTGGTGGGATGTTGTCAAGTAGATATAGCACCATCAGGATATGGAAGGGGGAGACTTACTGATAGTCTTCTATGACTAATTCTTTCCTAAGACCCTCAAGGCTGATCGAGCCTAGGAGTTCATAAATCTGGAGCAGGGTATTAAGTCAGTGATGGACTATTCTGCCCTCTTTACAGAGCTTCAGCGATTCGCACTTGTTCTGATGGGTGACGAGGATTTGATAGCTAGGTGGTTTGAGGATGGTCTTCGGTACGACATTTGAGCTTAAGTGAATGTTTTTAGGTTTCCTTTTGTACATTCCATTGTGAATCATGAACTAATCATCAAGAGTAGTCTATGGAAAGCTAGTAGTGTGAACTAAGGTGGTTCAGCACCAAGATTAGGTAATGTCTTGGCCGGGAGCAGAAAACATCATATAGAGTTTTCTTGTGGGAATACGAGCATTTGGGGTGTATCTTCTAGTAGCTAGGTGAGGTGCTATCAGTGTGGTAGAGTTGTAAATACTAGACTACAGTTCCTGATGGACCCAGTTGAGTGTTGATCATGCGGAAAGATGGGCCATTTGTAGCGATTTCGCAGGACTTTTCCACCGGCGACTAGAGAGAGTGTGTCTGCACAGACTCCACATTCAGGAGAAGGTATAGCAGCTTCTCACCAGTCAGTAAGTTGGAACGCATCAGGCCGTTCAAGCCAATGTGGTGGTTTTGGTCATGGTATCCAAACCCCAGGGTTATATAGAAAGCATGGAAGATCATCTCAGGGTAGCCAGGCAGCGTCACAGAGCCACGGTACAGGCCAGACTTTTGCAGTGCAACAGAGCCAGGGGGAGTAGGATCTCAGACCTTCTACTGTCATAGGTATTATTCTAGTTGCCTCTATTTTAGCTTCTTCACTTTTTGATAATGGATATTCTCATAGTTTTATATCTATGTTCGTTGTGGAAATCCTTGGGCTTTGGGTTTATACTTCTGAGAACGTTATGATGCTAGACGCTTCGTTAGGGATTAGAACGGCAGGTGTGCGTCTGTGCAAGGAGTTCCCCCTTGAGATTGGTGGATGTCACTTCATTTAGGATATCTACATCTTATAGATGAAAGGTTTTGATGTCATCCTCGAAATGGATTAGCTGGTATCCTATCAGTCCTTTATTGACTACTATCGTTGCAGGTTGAGTTTTACATCACCAGAGGGCGGGTCTTTTCTATACAAGGGTGAATGGGATGTCCAGGAAATCCAAGATAAACCTGAGCATCGTGGGATGAGTGGGATGACAACCAAGATTGTGAGTTTATATCTGGATGATTATGGAACATGTCTGGAAGATCTTCCTCCAGTGGTTGATCATTTTAGGGACGTTTTCCTGGATGACTTCTTGGGCTTACCTCCAGTTAGAGAGGAGGATTTCACTATCAATCTAGTTCCAAGAGTTGCACCGGTATCCATTCCTCCTTACAAGATGGCTACGATGGAGTTTCAAGATATCAAGAGGCATTTGGAAGATCTGGAAGCTAAGGGTTTTATCCGACCTAGTACTTCACCTTGGGGTTCTCTAGTTCTTTTTGCAAAGAAGGCGGATGGTAATCTCAGACTTTGCGTGTACGATCAAAAATTGAACAAGTTGACGGTTAAAAATAGATATCTCTTACCATGAATCGATGACCTATTTGATCAGCTTCGAGGAGATTGAGTGTTCTTAAAGATTGACTTGAGGTCAAGATATCACCAGGTACGTGTTTGACCTGCAGACATACCATGTACATCATTTCATAGCAGGTACGGTCTCTATTAGTACTTGGTTATGTCATTTGGTATCACGAACGTGCCATAATATTTCATGGAACTGATGAACTGAGTGTTCCATCCTTACCTAGATTCCTTTGTGGTGGTTTTCATGGATGATATATTTGTGTATTCTCACAATCAACATGACCATGCCAAACACCTTGAGATAGTTTTGAATACACTAAGAGAGCATCATTTATTTTCTAAGTTCACAAAATGCCACTTTTGGATGGATCATATTCACTTTCGGGGTCACGTCATCTCAGAGACTAGAGTATCAGTGGACCGAGAGAAGGTGAGAGAAGTAGTTACCTAGGAGAATCCCAAGAACGTTTTTGATGTGCGGAGTTTCTTGGGTCTAGTTGGTTACTACAAGAATTTTATACATAACTTCTCACTCTTAGCATCACTGATGATGGTCTTGACTAAGAAAGGTTTGAAGTTTGAATGGTCAGATTCTTGTGATGAAACCATTTAGGAACTGAAGGGATGTTTGACTTCAGCGTTGATACTGATATTGCCTGCACTGAGTAGGAACTACATTGTGTACTATGATGCATCAGGTATCGGGCTCGGAGCAGTTCTTATATTGGGGGATCAAGTCATTGCGCACGGGTCTCGATAGTTGAGGCCACATGAGAGGAACTACCCGAAACACGATCTCAAGTTTGCAGTAGTTGTGCATGTCATGCGCTGTTGGAGACACTATATTTTGGGAGAGGGTTTTGTGGTAAACACTTACCACAAAAACCTCAGGTATATATTTATGCAACGTGACTTGAACTTGAGGTAGCGGAGGTGGGTCGAGTAACTACAGTCCTTCAACATTGAGTTTTCTTACACGCATGAGAAAGGCAATGCAGTGGCTGATGCCTTGAGCAGGAGGACTCAGATATAGGTAGTTTAGGAGGCCAGTAGTGAGTGGTAGTTTATGGCACTATTCTCTAAGATGCATTTAGAGGTGCACAACAGTCATGCATAGAATTATCATTCATCTTTGGTTGTTACCTCTACCATACTGGACAAAGTGAGGATGAGGCAGCTATCAGATTTTGAAGGCCTAGTTCTATAGTAGAGTGTGGTAGGTGAGGACCCTCCTCCTGGATGGACGATAGGAGAGGATGAAGTTCTGTGTGTCCATGGATGTGTGTGGGTTCCAGGGGATAAACACGAGGAGCTGATACGGGAGTTTCATGCTTCATCTTGGTAAATGCATCCTAGAGTCTCCAAGATGTATCGTGACTTGCGTCATCATTACTGTTGGTTGGGAATGAAGCAAGAAGTAGCTAGTTTTGTTACGAGGTGTTCCACCTGTTAGCTAGTGAAGTCAGAACATCAGTTGTCAGCTAGACTTTTAAAACAGCTACCCATTCTTGAGTGGAAATGGTATGATGTTGCAATGGATTTCATGACGGTTTAACCAAGATCACCTCGAGGAAATGATACAGTATGGGTTGTTGTTGACAGACTCACGAAGGCTGCAAATTTCTTACTGATCAAGGAGACATTCAGTATTGATGAGCTGGGAAGGTTGTACATCCAGGAGATTGTACGCTTGCACGGGGTTCCTCCCTCTATCATTTTAGATAGGGATGCCCGGTTTAATTCTCATTTCTGGAAAGGGCTATAGAGTGTACTGGGAACACAGGTGCTTCTGAGAACAGCTTACCACCCTCAGATAGATGGCCAGTCAGAGCGCACGATTCAGGTGCTAGAGGACATGTTGTGGTAATGCGTCCTGGATTTTGGGGGTTCTTGGGAGAGACACATACCCCTAGTTTATTTTGCCTATAATAATATCTTACATGCTAATATTCATATGGAATTGTTTGAGGCTTTTTACGGTAGTCCATGATGATCACCCTTGTGTTAGCTGGAGGAAGGAGAGGTAGCTATGTTGGGACCTTCTCTTGTATAGGATACCACTGAGTAGGTTCAGTTGATTCAGAAGTGAATTACTACTATATAGTCTCGTCAAAAATATTATGTCGATCGACTCAGACGACCCCTAGAGTTCGAGGTCGGATATCAGGTTTTCTTACGTGTTTCCCTAAGGTTAGGACATAATATGATCAGGAGACATGGTAAGATTTCCATGTGATATGTCGGTCTGTTTGAGATCCTAGAGAGAGTTGGTTCAGTTGCCTATCGGTTTTAGTTACCACATAGGTATATAGATATGCATGATTTCTTCTTCATATCTCAGTTACGCCACTATCACCTAGACCTATCTCATGCTTTTCAGCCCAAGGAGGTTGAGTTATAGGAATATGCGTCTTTTGAGGAACATCCTATTCGTATTGTGGATCGTAGCAT
Source organism: Viscum album (assembly GCA_963277665.1). Lineage (NCBI taxonomy): Eukaryota > Viridiplantae > Streptophyta > Magnoliopsida > Santalales > Viscaceae > Viscum > Viscum album. Next base: position 117,286,296 of record OY728155.1, on the reverse strand, counting down.
AAAGGTTCTCTATGGCCAGTTTGTTCCTTTGGTGTGGGTGCTATGGAAGCACAGTCGTGTTCGGGATGAAACTAGTGAGAGGGAGGCCGACATACGATCATAATGGATGGAGTTATTCTCATTTTTTCTTTCACCACCCTTGGAAGGGAAATTAGGGGAAGAATTTCTTTAAGGGGGGAAGTTTGTAAGAAATTGTTTTTTCTTATAAGGTATGGATTTCTTCTTCTTTTTTTCTTTTCCTTTGAGTTGTTTTTGAGAAAAAAAGGAAAACTGGAAAAATGTTAAGTTTTAGTAGTACACACTGTGTAATCCTATGCACACACCGTGTAGTATGGACGTGTAGATGGGGATACACGGTGTGTGCTTTTGTTGGCCAGGGAGAGAAGAAAAATCCATTACACGTTGTGTACTTCCTAGTGCATGTTGTGTATTCATGTGGGCAAGGTCGGTGTGGGACGCGTAAAGTAGGTTGTCAAAATTATGAATAGTAAAATGATATACACTGCATGTATATAAAATAACACGCCATGTACTTTTAATTTTCAGCTTAAAACGAGAAGTAGTGTTGTTTTCACTTCTTCTGGACAGAAGACTGCCGGCTGAAGAACAAGGAGCCGTGAGATCATTTCCTTCTCCCATTTCGTCGTCCGGGAACCGATTCAAGTGCTGTCAGTCACATTACAACCCAATCGGTAAGGGCTTTCTTCTTCTAGATTCATTCTTGGCGATTTTGTCTCTTGATAGAGTTATTTAAGGTGGAATTAATTACCTCTTTTCTTATATCTACATCGTCCTTGGTCGATTCAAGGTTCGACGTTGGATTATATCAGTTATATGACATCAAGGTGGGTGGTCTTGTGCCTTTCGTTAAATGTCGAGTTGATTATATATGACAAAATGGTATGAGACCATTTTTTGGGTACTGTTTTGCTCTATAATTGAAACCTGTTGATACCTAATGATGTTTAGGTATTTTGTTATATGAAATTGAAGCATGTGATTGCAGATTGTTTGATTTAGGGACACCCCATGGGTGTGTTTCCTGTGGTTAGCCGTTAGGGAAGAATGCCTTTGGGGCTTGTGAATGTTTTCCCTTTTGGTGGTTGATTAGAATGATATATTGTTATATGAAATGCCCGTGTGAGTTGTTATGATTAAAACCATGCAATAGTTTACTTTGCATGTGTTTGCTGCTATGTGAATTGCCCACATGAGTTGTTATGTTTAAAGCCATGTGATAGTTTAATTCACATGTGTTGCTTTTGAAATGAAATGATAAATGATTAAAAGAGGTAATTAGCCATTAGTGAGCCATATTCTCGGTTAAAAGACAAGGTCACATCTGGTTTACCTTGGGTGAACCATTATCTCAGTTAAAAGGCAACGAACAGACTCGAGAGGTTAATTACTTAAAGTTCGTGAGTGATCCACAGTTTTGGTGGTTGGGCTCACCGAGTCTTCTTTGTAAATGTCGAGAAAACCTTGGATCCATTAAGGGATACCTAAGATGGGCTCTATTGGAAACTAAACAAATGACTAAATGTTGAAATACTGATATGCTTAAATGTGAAATGGTTATGTCGCGAGTTGATAGTTACTTTAGTATGGGGGGTCGATCGACGGGTCTAGGTCGGACCTCGAGACCTTTGTTCACAGAACTTGTTAAATGAAATGGAATGACTTATGACGCATCTACTAATCCAATGTACAAGTTTGGATTCTGTGTTCATTTTTTATCTAGATGATCTTCTGAGACATTTGTTGTGTTTAAATCTATACGAGGGATTGTCAGGTTAAGGTCGGATCTCGAGATAGTTGCACTTAAATGAAACTGAACTGATAAAGAGCATAAACACAATAAATGGATAGTTTACTAGAGCACTTCATAGTTATTGTTTCTTTTACTGTTGTTTCATAGTTTACTGACTGTTAGGCACAGATCTTTGGTGGTTGTCTACTGGGATTAGTCTCAAATCCTGTTTGGGTCATGCTTTTAGGCCCAACCAGATTTTATGATTACAGGCGTAGACAGGGGAAAACACCCTTATACAGGTACTTGATTGTTGCTTAGGAGCATGAGTGCATGGGACCAAGTCGAAGCTTGAGATGCTACTGAGTTTTATTTCTGTTTTTTGTACTTGTATTGTATTTGTATCTGATTGCGGTGTATCCTGTTTTGGTTGCTTTCTTAGAACATACAACATGTTGCATTATCATTTGTATGGTTTGAGACTTGGATATTTATCTATCAGACTTCCGCTGTTTTGTTTTAGTCGTATAATATTTATTGTTTCCTCTGCTGTATTGTTATTGTATTCTGTTGTGTTATACTCTGCCAATAAGGGCATAGTTTTCTCACTATCACTTCTAAAGCTCTCGCTGCTAGTCGACAGCCTCTAGCGTTTGGGCATAGTTTCTAAACCCTGTTTGAGTCATGGTAAGGGGGTTCGGCTCCTATTTACAATTTTCTTTGCTAATTTATTTGAAGACTTGATTGTGTTGTATGGTTTTTTTTTTTGGTGCGTTTCATGTGAGTAGTTGGTCCTGTTGTGTTTGTATTACCATTGTTGCATCTTGTACGCTCCTCTTTATGTTTGCATGGTGAAAGACCCCTGATAATTGGTGATGTTTGGAATTCGATGAGAACATGTTTTTTGTTTATTAGTGCTCCCCACAACAATACATTAATATATGTATATATATTAAATGTTTCTACATAAATGAAAATTTTAAATTTAAATTAAACAAATTCAACAAACAAATGGAATGACTTTGTTGAATAAGGGGTCAAAGAAATGTATAGCATAGGCGCGCGGGGAATGTGATGGGGGTGAGTTCATCGAATGGGGAATCTCATCATAATCTTGAATTCCTCAAAATCGATGTAGCCGTCGGAGTTGATATCGTAAGCCTCAATCATTCTACCACAATCCTTCCCGGAGTCAGCCTCCCAGAGTTCCAGTCTCGACAGAACGCACTGAAGCTCGCCGGAAGAGATGAAGCCATCGCCGTTCACGTCGAACACCCTGAACGCCTCCTCCACCGCTCCATCCCTTTCCTCCACCTCACGCTCGCCTCCGCCGCTGCTTCCACACAAGTGCGAGAAATCGTCGAGGTCCAGACTGGTCTTTCCGGCCAGCGACTCCAGGTCGTCGGGGCGCAGCGGCAGCGCCGCCCCGCTCCTCTCCAGCACCCAGTTCAGCTCCTCCACGCTCACCTGCCCGTCGTTGTTCCGGTCCAGATTCTTGAACAGGAACTGAATATCACCGGAGGTAAGAGGGGGAGACATCGTATATGTTTATAGGTGTGGGATTCGCAAGGGAGCACCTATATTTCACATATATATATGTGGTGCCCTTGTTTTGTAGGGCAAGACCAGAAACGTGGAAAGGAGCAGGAAGCGTAGGGCAGGAACTAAGGTAAATGGCGCGGCTGGGAAGTTGAGGGGAAGGGATGGTGAAGTTTCGAGGCACACAGGGCGGCGTGGAAGGAATGGTTGACTTTGGATTTCTTCGCCGTGTTCCATCCATCGTGACACACAGGGCGGCGTGGGGTCTGTCGCTTTCTTTTTGGAGACACAATGTAATTCTCATTTCATAGAAAGATGGGAAAATGATGTAATTTTCATTAATATGAAAAACTAAAATGATTATAAACACTGCTATAGAATCTAAAAAAAAAAAGCATTACCTCCTTTTAACCCTGATAATAGTCATGGTTAGTTATGAACGATAAGGGTATTATAAATTAGTAAATTAGAGAGTATCTATCTTAATAACACGCACACACGCATTACTACCTAATCCATGCACAAAAAGGTTTTTTGATTACATTAGCAATTTGGATAATGCAAGTGTCACGACTCGTTCCATTGGGGTCCGCGCCGCGACTCCCCAAACCCGCCTCCAATAGGATATGAGCTGGTGACTACCACCGAATAGGCATATTACTAAAATGAGAGGCATTTCCTAAGTACCTGTACACATGCACACATCTCCAAACCAAAAAATGTTGAAATGCAAAAACCACTAAGAAACAAAATGCATGCATACAACTAATCCCAACCAAACAGAGTACGACGGAAGGTAAAGTACTGAAAGTAAACTGTGCCAGAATACAAGCTCACCAAAAACAAAAGACAACAAACTACAAAGTCCAACCTGTAACCACAAAGAGGTACTGAGACTGCTGCTCTGTAGGGAACTCAAAAAGCCCGGTCCTGCCCTGGTCCGCCCAGGACTTCGTCAAAAGGATGCTCGTCTGCACAAGACACGACACATGCAGAGTAAAGCCAATGCAGAGGTGAGTATAACAATACTCAGTAGATGAACCCGAAAACCACAAAGCAATACACAAAGGAAAGGTACAATCAACTCTACAAGGTATATGTCTACTGAACATATAATAGGAGAACACAATCCAGATATACTCAAAACTCATACCCGCAATCTAGAGACAAACACTACTACAAATACGGCATTTATCAGCGCTAAAAATGACATTTATCAACGCTAAAAAAAGCGCTGATAAAGCCAGCGTAGATAAAGGGGGGGGGGGTCCCTTTTATCAGCGCTTCCTTTATCAGCGCTTTCGTTTTAGCGCTGATAAAGGACCATTTTATCAGCGCTTTTTAAAAAGCGCTGATAAAAGTTAAAAAAATTTAAAAAATTTTAAAAAAAAATTTAAAAAAAATTTAAAAAAAAATTAAAAAATACTGCGAATCGGGTGGGCTTTTATAGCGCTTGAGCCCCCCATTTTACAGTGCTTTTCTACCCCTGTACAGCACCCCACGCACCCCACGCACCCCACACACCCCCTTCATCCTTTAAGAACGCTTGCTGCTATATTCCCCCATGCGCGCGCGCCCCTGCCTCCCACAGGATTTGAACTCGAGACCTCCTCCCTGCGCGTCTAAACCTTTACCACTACTCTATTTTGATTTGTCTTCCAATTCTTGATATCTATATATATATATATATATATATATTTAGTTATATTTATTTGTATAGTAATATATATTTATATTAATATATATAGTTATTAGATTATAATATATATATATAGTTATATTAATATATATATATAGTAATATTAATATATATATATATATATATATAGTGATATTAATATATATCTATATATATATATATATAGTTATATTTATTCGTATAGTAATATATATTTATATTAATATATATATATAGTTATATTAACATATATATATAGTTATATGAATATATATATATAGTTATATTAATATATATATTTATAGTAATACTAATATATATATGTAGTTATATTAATATATATATAGTTATTAGATTAATATATATATATATATAGTTAGATTAATATATATATATATATAGTTAGATTAATATATAGGTATATAAATATTCATATATTGGTATTTTAAATAAAATGGATATTAGTTATTATTTAGATAAAGCTAATATATTTTATATGTAAATATGTTTAATTATTTATTTAAAAAATTTAATTTTTAGGTGCGAATATATAAAAAATATGTACATATAGTTATATATTTGATTATAAATAGCAGTGCATTATAAAAAAGGATGAAATTTCAATAACATAATATCAATATGAATGTAATACCTTGGAATAAATTCAGTCCCCGCCAAGAAAAGCCAATAATACCCCCTTAAACGAGTTTGAAAATCCACAAAATGTTAAAAAATCTGGGTACTCCGACAAAAAACTCAGTTTTGGAGACCTTCTGGGCCTCTTTTGGCCTCAAAAAACGCTTGACTGGGGTTCCCCAGGGTCACAGCGACGTAGAGCTCATTGCAGGCTTTGATTTGATATGTGGTAGAGCTCAAACGGACACCCGAATCAAAAGTTATGGTCGTTTGAAGTTTGAGTTGCGTTTTCAACATATTATGGATCTTTTTTTAATTTTTTTAGTCCTCAAATTGTTATTAAACGACTATTACTCCATAATGATTATCAAATTATTAATTAAAAATATTTTTTTAATTTTTTACCATTTTCACTAAATATCTTATATATTAAGTATAATAAGTGTAAATGTACATTTATACTTATCTAAAATATATTTAAAAATTATATATTATATTTATATAACAATATAACTATATTTATATATCAATATATTAATATATTTTTTAATTTTTTTTTGAAGCCGACCCTTTATCAGCGCTACTAAACAAGCGCTGATAAAGGGGGGGCGCTGCGAAAAACTGTTTTTGTGGTAGTGAAATCACACAACCACATATCGCCACTAGGAATTCAGTTCGAAGGTTCCACCAAGCACTCATCCGGGAGAACTCACACCACGAGTATGATAGCTCTGATGTCGTCCGTCCAAGAATTACTGTTCGTCGAGAAAAGCCATGAGGGATAGATACACTCATTCCGGAAGGACACACTCCTAAGTGGGGAAAGATCATGATACAAAGATGAGGATCACTGTCAGGGCCTTGGCGGATATCACGACTCATCCGGATTTACCTACTAGGTAGAGGATCGGCGCACTATGGAAATAGTTACATCGATACCTGACTCTACCTAGGGTCAAGGATGGATAGAGGATCTCGCTCCGGGCCTCTTGGAGGGATACTTGACTCTATCTCGAAAAGTCCTGCTGAATGGATCATACTCCTATGAATGGAAATAATACCCGACCTTCAGGGAAACTAGAAAAAGGGGCACTAACCCAAATGAAACATCTCCAAGATACAGTGGACAAGAAGATCTATGTAACACCCGGAGATATTATGAGATTTTTTTATTTCTTATGTTATATGCAAAGGAATCTTTCATTGCACACAACACTGGCTTGGCTTGCGTTACACGCAATCGCGACCTTCCTCGATAGCGTGTGTAGTACGCAATATCGAGTTTCACTAAACAACGATATATTAATATAATATTATAAACTAGCCGTTATAAATAGTATTAACTGAATTTTGAATTTTATAACATTATAATTCATCTTACACATTTTCTAGAATGAGGTATGAAAACAAAATCAGTTTTTCGGATAAAAGAAGTATTTTTCAAAAAATGCAATTTTACCGCCTTTTGATGGCGCACCCATTTTAAATCTAGTTTTTGACATGTTTATAAGTTCAATTTGACAAAATAAAATTCTTCTTTGGAATCAGAAAATAAAAAATTTACTTGGGATAAATTTTTCATATTATTCTGGTAACTTTCATATTTTGATGAATAGTAAAAACACGCTATGTTTTAATTAAAAACAACTTTTTTAATCGCAATAATTTATATGGTTAAATTATAATATTGAATGGTTTTAAAGTATAAATAGAATAGATTTTTACCATTTAATATAATGTATGTCATTAACATTAATTTTACATTGAATTCATAGGTAAAAACATTTCAATCTTTGACAATGTTTTAACTTTTAAAACTCATTTGCTTAACAACGAGATTAATTTTAAATTAATTACTGCAACTTCTGTGTTTTGAATTTTGAAAAATGGATTCCATATTTGGAATCAATGAGCCCAAATTATGTTAATAGGTTACTTTTATTTTTTTTTAAATTATGAATAGTAACTACGATAATTTTTATTTACTGCGGTTAAAGGTAAATAGGGTAATTCAAGATTAAAAGAATATTATAATAATTCAAAATTACCTTGACACTTGTCCTAACCTTATTGTATGAGTAGTGGCCGACCATGGGCATCCTTGGGTCGATTTTGGGACCCCATTGAGCCACTTGGTAGTGATAATGACAATTTGGATTAATTAATTTAATGTAAAGACAAAATTGACATTAACAAAAATCTTTTAGTAATTAATTTTTATAAGGGGTTATATAAATTATATTTTCGACTATAAATATTAATTAGAAAGCTAAAATGATTTCCTACAAGTTGATATTTTTTTTATAATTTTTAGACATCAAATAAATTAAATTATTTATGACACAATAATGATGCAGTATTTACCTCATTAATAAATGATTTAAATAAATAAGATTATAATGATTAAAATATTTTCCAAAACATGTCCAATTCTAATTGGATGATTTTATTTCGACCATGAGTCATCTTATCTTCATCTTTAATGATTTTTGGACCTTTTGAAACCAAAGATAAGTTTATAATAAAATAATATTTTCACACTTTCCAAAGGTGCCCCTCTCCTCCCTTATAAAAGGGCACCTCCTCCCTCTCCTCCTCACACCACTTTGAGCTTTCAAGCTCGGCCAACCCCTGCCAATTTATCTTTTACACTTCCCTAGAAACATCCTAGAGGTCCTGGTCTACTTCAAAGACCAATCTTAGTGCCCTAAGAGGAGGTTTCAAAGAGGCGTATCGAAGAAGAGGTAATATCCGTTACCAATTCTTTCAAATTTATTTCTTCTTCTACATATTCTTCTTTAGTTGTTTCATTATGAAGTAATAACATCACTATCACTCATATACTGATATGTTATTATAAATATGAAACAACCCTATTTCACCTTCTATCCATCCTACGGAAAACGAAATCACCGCGCGTGCTTACGTACGAAATACCGTCTCCACGCTGTGGTGTAATATGTTTTCCACCACCACCTTACTTGGATGGGTATAATGGTGTAAAGAATAACTATATATGATTATTTTAAAGTGATATTGATTCTAAAATAGTATACTTACACTTCAATACAATTCCACGATCATGGGAACGATATCATCGCTCGTGCGTACGTACGACCTACCGTCTCCACGATGTGATGCGACTCGTTCTACATGATCTTCATTGCATAATGATTATATAAATGAATTGAATGAATAAATATGATGTATATTACACTAATACCATTCTGGAAATGAGGTATCTATAACCTAAAAAGAAGAATAAGAATTTATTCGACAAAACACACATAAGAACATAAAGCAATAAACACCCGAATAACAAGTAGAAATGAAATATTACTAATAAGAAGCTAATAATATGACCATATATGATATCATAACAATGAGTATGATTCTAGAATAAGTAAATGACATTATTTAAATCATTATACAGGAAGTTTGGACACGAACAAAGCATATCGGACCTAAGGTAAGGGAAAATCTCGCAATCTCAATTTTTATCCGAGATTGTTTATACTTCAGTAATTACTGGGGCATATTTATCATCCACATCCATGTTTTGTCAATATGTAATATTATTTCTATCCTCCTACAATTGTTTAAATCCAATTTCACCCTTCGGTGAGTTTTTAGTAAAAGATATGAATGAAATCTTTTGTCGTTTTTAGTACGAGGTACTTTTTGACTTTTCTGGCCAAAGTACGAGAAGAATGTTTTTTTAACTTATACGACATGAATGTATTTTTAGAACATTATTTCCAAGAAGCTTACTTTACAAGTTTTCAAGTTTATTTTTAATCAACTTCTTTTATTTTAAAAATTGTAGGACATGTTAAGAAAGGAAAAATGTTTTTGAAGTAGAAATGATATTTTCCTCAAGAATGGAGTTCAAGTGTGTTATCAAAATTATTTTCCATCTAAGATAAAATAGGGTTCTGTTTCTATCCCTATTTTTTTTACATTGATTTGATTTTTTTATTATGGACTTAATTTTATGATGTCCTTTTATCTTATATGGATTATGTTATGATGACATGATGTTTAAGAATCCCATTTTTATTGCATGAGTTATGCTATGATGTATGCTTTATGATTTTGTGGCACACATAAGAATGGTTTCATTATGAGATGGGTGGGACCTATATCTCCCTCCAATGCATTGGGTAAAGTTTTATATCTCATGAGATAGACATGGCTGGAACGACAAGTTAAACCGGTTCAGTGATACAGGACTGGAACGAGGAGTGAACTCGGTTCAGTAATGGACTTTGTCCTCTATGATGGTCTTGTAAATGAGCCTTGACTAATATGAAATGATTTTCTATGATTATGTGTGTATGCCACAAAGTTTCACATTTTAAGTTATGATTATTTGAGATTACATTTCACCACTATGATTTATCCCATGTTATGATATTATGATCTCTTTTGTAGGTTAAGATATTCAAAATGTTATATTATTATGATATGATTGATATTTCTTTTGTTTACCCTTACTGAGCATTTGAGCTCACCCTTTTTGTATGTTTTCTTTTCCCCATGTCTGAATGAAGGGTATTAAGTAGAATATACCAAAAGGGACTCTAGATATGATGAAATAAATGGGAGACAATATAGATGATTTATGAACCATTTGTTTATATTTCCCAGTTTCTAAAGACACTATACCTATACGGTCCTTTCATGGTTTTGTTATATGTTGTAATAAGTGTGCTTCGATTTTGAAGTAATAACAATGTATGTAAAGTATGGGTCGTTATAGTTGGTATCAGAGGAAAGGTATAGTCAACCTTTGGAAACTGGGATGTGAAAGCCCTAGTAAGAACCCTAAGGATATGTCTAAGCATAGAACACAATATTAATGTTTTAGAAATGGCCATGAACAACCTATGATAATACCTTAAGTGTAAAATTTTATTCTTGATTATGTGGTTTTCCTATTATAATTAGTGTTTCTCACACTATTTTTCTTGGTTTTAGTCAATGGCTGGAACCCGAAGGAACCGTGTTAATGCGGAATGCGACGGGCAATGCAATGATTGTCCCCCCTGAGCAACCAAACATTATGGGAGCTGGAATGCAAAATCTTGTAGCCATGATACACAACTTTCTCAAGCTATGAACCATGCGGGACTTCCAAACGATCAAAGAAAGGAGCAACATTCTGTTGAATCCTTCATGAGGCAGCGTCCACCTTCATTCAGTGGGTCTTCTGATCCATTAGTGGCTGAACAATGGATTTGTACCACTGAAAAGATATTTTCAGTTCTACAATGTTCTGAACATGATAAAGTCATCTTAGCAGTATATCGTTAGGAAGGTGAAACTGATCAATGGTGGAATCTTATCAAGAATACGAGGCAAAGAGATGAAATTGAGTCCATGGAATGGGACGAGTTCAAGAACTTATTTTTCAATAAGTACTTCCCTCGTATTCTTCGACCAAAGATGGAGAAGGAGTTTCTTGAACTGAAGCAAAAGGATGATGAATCTATTGGTACCTACGAAGCAAATTTTACAAGGCTTGCGAGGTACACTTCAGGGATTATTATCCAACATGAGATTAATATCGATCGATTCTTTAGTGGCTTAAAACCAAGTCTTAAAAGGGCATTAGCCATAAGGGACTTCAATAGCTATGAGGAAATTGTTCAATGTGCTCTCAAGGTTGAGATGGAGATTGGAGTAACCCATCAGTCATATGGGTTTGATAAGAAGAGGAAAATGGAATTCAAAGGAAAATCTAAGGACCACACTGAAAAGAAGATGAGTTTTCCTTTATGCTCAAATTGTGAAAAGAAACATGAAGGTAATTGTCTTAAAGGTACAAGAAAATGTTTTAAGTGTGGAAAAGAAGGTCATAGGGTAGTTGAATGTCGAAATAATGGGAAGAAGATGTCTAATGATGCGAACAAAGAAAGGGATACACAGAATGCACCTCCTACACTTCAATGTTTCAAGTGAAAGGAGATGGGGCATTATGCCAATCAATGCCCAAATCCAAGGGTTGTTGATGATGATCGACGTCAACAAACTCTTAAGGCCAAAGACAAAGGAAAGTCACATGCAATTACTATTGGCGATGTGAAGTACGATAACGAAGTGGTGAAATGTACACTTACCATGCACTCTAAAGTATAAAATGTTTTATTTGATTCTGGATCCACCCACTCTTTTATTTATGAAGAATTTTCTAAGGGTATCGCCATATTAACCCAATAATTAGATGTTGAGTTAGCTATGACAACTCCTAATGGCACAACGGTCGTATCAAAAGTTTACAATTCTTCTCTGATTGACATTTTTGGGAAAGTGCTTCCTGCAAATCTTGTGATCCTTCCTATAGTGGAATTTGATGTGATTCTTGGCATGTATTGGATTTCTTTATACGGAGCTTATATCGATTGCCAAAGAAGGGAAGTCACATTTTATATTCCTAATCCATCTATGATCACCTATCGATGCAAGGATTAATATAACCTTCTTGTGTAAATTTCTTCCATATTATGGGTCTTGATTCCAATAAATGAAGGTTATTTATCTCAAATTGTTGTAGAGAAACACATGATTAATAATATGCCCATTGTACGGGAGTTTGATGATGTCTTTTCGGAGGAATTCCCAGGTCTTCTACCAAATCGAGAAGTTGAGTTTTCAATAGAACTCATACCAGGTGCTATGCCTATTTCAAATACACCTTATAGAATGGACCCAATTGAGTTGAAGGAATTGAAGAAGAAACTCCAAGAGAATCTTGATAAGGGATTCATACACCCTAGTGCGTCACCTTGGGGAGCACCTGTTCTGTTTGTTAAGAAGAAAGATTGATCAATGCGACTCTGCATTGATTATCGAGAACTTAACAAGATCACTATCAAGAACAAATATCATCTCCCACGCATTGATGACTTATTTGATCAACTACGCGGATCTCAGTACTTTTCCAAGATTGATCTTTGTCCAGGGTATCATCAATTAAGGTTCAAAAGGGAGGATATACCAAAGACGGCATTCCGTACAAGGTATGGACACTATGAATTTATAGTGATGCCATTCGGTCTTACTAATGCCCCTGCTATCTTCATGGATCTAATGAATAGAGTATTTAGAGACTATATTGTTCAGTTTGTGGTAGTCTTTATAGATGATATTCTTGTCTATTCAAAGAGCAAGGAAGAACATGAAGATCACTTGAGAATTGTATTAAAGACCCTGAGAAAGGAGAAGCTTTATGCCAAATTTACCAAGTGTGAATTTTGGCTTCAAAAAGTTTCATTTTTGGGTCACATAATCTCAAAAGAGGGGATATCTATGGATCCAACAAAAACAGAGGTTATCGAAAGATGGTTGAGACCAACAACAATAACTGAGATCCGAAGTTTTCTTGGTTTGGCTGGATATTATCGACATTTTGTGAAAGATTTTTCAAGGTTATCTAATCCACTCACTAGATTGACTTGAAAAGGAGTTAAGTTCATATAGAAGGAGGAGTGTGAAGAGAATTTCAAGGAGTTGAAAAGAAGTTTATCTAGTGCACCTGTGATCACACTACCTTGTAGTGGAGAAAGGTTTGTGATCTACAATGATGCATCCAAGAAGGGATTAGGGTGTGTTCTCATGCAAAATGATATGGTGATAGCTTATTCCTCATGACAGTTAAAGATCCATGAGCAAAATTACCCAACTCATGAGATTTAGCTGTGGTAATATTTGTATTAAAGATTTGGAGGCATTATCTTTATGGTGATAGGTGTGATATTTATATTGATCATAAAAGTTTAAAGTATATTTTCACACAAAATGAGCTGAATATGCACCAAAGAAGATGGTTGGAGCTGATTAAGGATTACGACTGCTCAATTCATTATCACCCTGGGAAAGCAAACAAGGTGGCAAACACATTAAGTCAACAAGACCACGGTAGCTTATCCATGATGAGGATCACAAAAGATCCAATATTTATGGATTTACAAAGGATGGATCTTGGAATTATAATAGAAGGGGAAAAATCTTACCTTTCTCAAATGAATGTTCAACCATATATACATGTGAAGGTTAAAGAGGCACAAAAAGAAGATGTAGAGTTACAAAAGAAGGTGAGAAATGTTCCTGAATTCAACCTTGATTGTGATGGGATGATAAGTTTTAGGAATCTGGTTTGTGTTCCTCCCATACCAGAATTAATGAAGGAGCTGCTGGATGAGGCTCATAGTTCTTCATTCTCTATTCATCCTGGAAGCACGAAGATGTATAGGGATCTGAAAGAGTACTTCTGGTGGGATGGCATGAAAAGAGATGTTGCTGAATATGTCTCTCGATGCTTGGTTTGTCAACAAGTTAAAGCTGAGAGACAGAAGTCTAAGGGGATGTTACAACCATTACCCATACCTGAATGGAAATGGGAAAACATCACTATAGACTTTGTCACCGGAATTCCTAAAACATCCAAAGGTAATAATGCTATCTGGGTTATAGTTGATCGTCTTACGAAGTCGGCACACTTCATTGCTATTAGAGATGATTTCTCTCTTGATCAACTTTCCAGGATATATATAAAGGAAGTGGTAAGATTTCATGGAGTACCACTTTCCATTATATCTGATCGGGATCTGAGGTTTACCTTGAAGTTCTGGAGAAGTCTTCAGCATACTCTAGATACAGAGTTGAGTTTCAACACTGCTTATCATCCTCAGATAGACGGTCAGTCTGAGAGAACAATTCAAACTCTATAAGATATGTTAAGAGCTTACTCTATGGATTTCAAAGGTGGTTGGGATAAACACCTACCTTTGGTGGAATTTTCCTATAATAATATCTTTCACTCCAGTACTCAGATGGCTCCTTATAAAGCTCTCTGTGGAAAGAAATGCAAAACTCCAACTTGCTGGGATGAAGTTGGGGAAAGAAAACTATTAGGACCTGATCTTGTTGATGAGATGGCAGAAAAAGTCCGATCTATTCAAAAACACATAAGAGCAGCTCAGAGTCGACAAAAAAGTTATGCCAACAACCGAAGAAAAGACCTATAGTTTTAAGTGGGTGATAAAGTGTTCTTATGAATATCTCCCTGGAAGAGAGTAATGAGATTTGGGAAGAAGGGAAAGTTGAGCCCTAGGTTTATCGGTCCTTTAGAAATACTGGATCGTGTTGGGAAGGTAGTTTAACGATTGGTGCTTCCACCTAATCTCTCTCAAGTTCATGATGTGTTCCATGTATCTCTCCTGAGAAAGTACATACCTGATCCTTCACATGTACTAATCTCAGAAGTTGTACCGCTGGAGCAAGATCTTTCTTATGAAGAACATCCGATAGAGATTCTGGATCATAGCGAAAAAGTTCTACGAAACAAGACCACTCACTTAGTTAAAGTTTTATGGAGGAACCACCAATTAGAAGAAGCTACATGGGAACTTGAGGATATGATGAGGGAGAGGTATCCTCATTTGTTTGTTACGAAGTGATGAATCTCGAGGGCGAAATTATTTTTAAGGGGGGTAGATGTAACACCCGGAGATTTTATGGGAATTTTGTTTTTATTTCTTATGTTATATGAAAAGGAATCTTTCACTGCACACAACACTAGCTTGGCTTGCGTTACACGCAATCACGACATTCCTCGATAGCGTGTGTAGTACGCAATATCGAGTTTCACTAAACAACGATATATTATTATAATATTATAAACTAGCCGTTATGAATAGTATTAACTGAATTTTGAATTTTATAACATTATAATTCATCTTACACATTTTCTAGAATGAGGTATGAAAAAAAAATCAATTTTTCGGATAAAAGAAGTATTTTTAAAAAAATGCAGTTTTACCGCCTTTTGATGGCGCACCCATTTTAAATATAGTTTTTGACATTTTTATAAGTTCAATTTGACAAAATAAAATTCTTCTTTGGAATCAGGAAATAAAAAATTTACTTTGGATAAATTTTTCATATTATTCTGGTAACTTTCATATTTTGATGAATAGTAAAAACATGCTATATTTTAATTAAAAACAACTTTTTTCATCACAATAATTTATATGGTTAAATTATAATATTGAATGATTTTAAAGTATAAATAGAATATATTTTTACCATTTAATATTATGTATGTCTTTAACATTGATTTTACATAGAATTCATAGGTAAAAACATTTCAATCTTTGGCAATGTTTTAACTTTTAAAACCCATTTGCTTAACAATGGGATTAATTTTAAATTAATTACTGCAACTTCTGTATTTTGAATTTTGAAAAATGGATTCCATATTTGGAATCAGTGGGTCCAAATTATGTTAATAGGTTACTTTTATTTTTTTTGATATTATGAATAGTAACTACGGTAATCTTTATTTACTTCGGTTAAAGGTAAATTGGGTAATTCAAGGTTAAAAAATATTATAATAATTCAAAATTACCTTGACACTTTTCCTAACCTTATTGGATGAGTATTGGCCGACCATGGGAATCTTTGGGTTGATTTTGAGACCCCATTGAGCCACTTGGTAGTGATAATGACAATTTGGATTAATTAATTTAATGTAAAGACAAAATTGACATTAACAAAAATCTTTTAGTAATTAATTTTTATAAGGGGTTATATATATTATATTTTCAACTATAAATATTCATTATAAAGCTAAAATTATTTCCTACATGATGATATTTGTTTTATAATTTTTAGACATCAAATAAATTAAATTATTTATGACACAATAATGATGCAGTATTTACCTCATTAATAAATGATTTAAATAAATAAGATTATAATGATTAAAATATTTTCCAAAACATGTCCAATTCTAATTGGATGATTTTATTTCTACCGTGAGTCATCTTATCTTCATCTTTAATTATTTTTGGACCTTTTGAAACCAAAGATAAGTTTATAATAAAATAATATTTTCACACTTTCCAAAGGTGCCCCTCTCCTCCCTTATAAAAGGGAACCTCCTCCCTCTCCTCCTCACACCACTTTGAGCCTTCAAGCTCGGACAAACCCTGACAATTTATCTTCTCTACTTCCCTAGAAACATCCTAGAGGTCCTGGTCTACTTCAAAGACCAATCTTAGTGCCCTAAGAGGAGGTTTCAAAGAGGCGTATCGAAGAAGAGGTATCCATTACCAATTCTTTCAAATTTATTTCTTCTTATAATTATTATTATTTAGTTGTTTCATTATTAATTAATAACATTAGTATCACTCATATAGTGATATATTATTATAAATATGAAACAACCCTATTTCACCTTCTATCCATCCTATGGAAAACGAAATCACTACGCGTGCGTACGTACGGAATACTGTCTCTACGCCGTAGTATAATATGTTTTCCACAACCACCTTACTTGGATGGGTATAATGGTGTAAATAATAACTATATATGATTATTTTAAAGTGATATTGATTCTGAAATAGTATACTTACACTTCAATACAATTCCACGATCATGGAAACGATATCATCACTTGTGCATATGTACGGCCTACCGTCTCCACGATGTGATGCGACTCATTCTACATGATCTTCATTGAATAAAAATTATATAAATGAATTGAATGAATAAATATGATGTATATTACACTAATACCATTTTTTAAATGAGGTATATATAACCTAAAAAGAAAAATAAGAATTTATTCGACAAAACACACATAAGAACATAAAGCAATAAACACCCGAATAACAAGTAGCAATAAAATATTACTAATAAGAAGATAAGAATATGACCATATATGATATCATAACAATGAGTATGATTTTGGAATAAGTCAATGACATTATTTAAATCATTATACAGGAAGTTCAGACACGTACAAAGCATATCAGACCTAAGGTAAGGGAAAATCTCGCAATCTCAATTTTTATCCGAGATTGTTTATACTTCGGTAATTATTGGTGCATATTTATCATCCACATCCATGTTTTGTCAATATGTAATATTATTTCTATCCTCCTACAATTGTTTAAATCAAATTTCACCCTTCGGTGAGTTTTTAGTAAAAGATATTAAAGGAATCTTTTGTCGTTTTTAGTACGAGTTACTTTTTGACTTTTCCGGCCAAAGTATGAGAAGAATGTTTTTTTAACTTATATGACATGAATGGATTTTTAGAACATTATTTCCAAGAATCTTCCTTTACAAGTTTTCATCTTTATTTTTAATCAACTTCTTTTATTTTAAAAATTGTAGGACATGTTAAGAAAGGAAAAATATTTTTGAAGTAGAAAGGATATTTTCCTCAAGAATGTAGTTCAAGTGTTTTATCAAAATTATTTTCCATCTAAGTTAAAATAGAGTTCTGTTTCTATCCCTATTTTTTAACATTGATTTGATTGTTTTGTGATGGAATTAATTTTATGATTTCCTTTTTTCTTATATGGATTATGTTATGATGGCATGATGTTTAAGAATCCCATTTTTATTGCATGGGTTATGCTATGATGTATGTTTTATGATTTTCTGGCACAAATAAGAATGGTTTCTTTATGAGATGGGTGAGACCTATATCTCCCTCCAATTCATTGGGTAAAAATTTATATCTCATGAGATAGACATTGCTGGAATGAAAAGTTAAATTGGTTCAGTGATACAAGACTGGAACGAGGAGTGAACTCAGTTTAGTAATGGACTTTGTCCTCTATGATGGTATTGACAATGAGCCTTGACTAATATGAAATGATTTTCTATGATTATGTGTATATGCCACAAAGTTTCATGTTTTAAGTTATGATTATTTGGGATTACATTTCACCACTATGATTTATCCCATTTTATGATATTATGATCACTTTTACAGGTTAAGATATTCAAAATGTTATATTATTATGATATGATTGATATTTCTTTTGTTTACCCTTACTGAGCATTTGAGCTCACCCTTTTTGTATGTTTTCTTTTCCCCAGGTCTGAATGAAGGGTATTAAGTAGAATATGCCAAAAGGGACTCTAGATATGATGAAATAAATGGGAGAGAACGTATATGATTTATGAACCAGTTGTTTATGTTTCCCAGTTTCTAAAGACAATATACATATACGGTCCTTTCATGGTTTTATTATATGTTGTAATAAGTGTGCTTCAATTTTGAAGTAATATAAATGTATGTAAAGTATGGTTAGTTATAATCTATCCATGTACTAAGAAGTACACCACGTGTAGAAGTGTCACTCGTTGTGTCTTCTGACCCCAGGTACTTCCCGTGTACAACGACCTGTGTCGTAAGGCTTGTCATGTAGAAGAAGGTATACACGGCGTGTAAGAGAGTGAAACACAATGTTCCTCTGTTCAGGGAGGAAACAGTGTACGCTGGCCATGTGCTCGTACACGGCTTTAACCCATGTGTTATAACCCGTGTATCTGGTACACGGGGTAACCCATGCAATCGGCCCGGTCTGGCTGTGTGGTGGAGCACACGACCATGTACTCCACCTTGAGTCTGTGTATCATCTGAGATACACGGCGAGTCTGGCATAGGGACCCACATGTCGTGTTCTTCAAAGAACACGTTGTTTTATCACTTCTTGCATCACGAAACCCTAGCCACCACTAAGCTGGTCCCACATGGCGTGTTATTCAGGATACACGTTGTGTTCTTCGGAAATTTCCAGAATCACCAGTTCTTTATTCCGCACCTCTGTTGATCCATCGATGTCCGTTCCAGTGATCCAATCATCACAAAACTGAATGGTTGAGGTCGCCCGATCATCACGAAGCCGATTTCGTCGGTTTCTGGCCTTAGATCAACCCCAAAAACACGTTTTGATCCACCCGCGTGAAGAACGATAACTCCCAAACCGTGTTGATTCGTCTACTGTCATTTCTGTCGCACCTCTGCTAGGTCATCACAATGTTAGATCTCTAATTTGGGATCATTTCATTGCAAAACAGATGCACACCGATCCATTGTTCATAACCCCGTGACGAACGCGAAGAACGTGGGGTTGAAAGAGAGAAAGGAAAACAATAAACAAAGGAGGAACACATCTCCACCTTCATTCATCACGACATCGATCCACTCTCGTTAATAGGTTTAACAGACGAATTAAAATGACAAACCAAGATCATCATAAAATAAATTCTTGAATCAAAAACCCCAAAAGAAAAGGAATTTGACACCCTCCCGCAAGAACGCCTGATCCGCAGATCACCCTATTGGTGGGTTAATCTACATTCATCATTTAATCCAAGAACGGGGAAGAGAAGAATCTAAATAACAACCCCTACCTTGATTTGGTTGAAAAACTATCACTGTGTCACGTTCATTGGTGAGGTTCGTCGAATTTGAGATGCGTAGATCGATCACATCGTCGTCATCTGCCAACGGTTTCTCCTCCAAAGCTCCCAAGGGAATCCTAAATTTGCAGGGTTATGTGCTAACCCTATGAACTTTCCATAAGCAGGTATTAATAGGAGAAGATTAGATCGCTGTGAAAAAAGGAAACATTTAAAATAAAATAAATTATTAATTTATTTTATTTCCATTAAAACGTCGAAAAAAACTAACTCCTGAAGTTGACTCATGCTGGTCGATGTTAGGCCGCACTTAAGGCAAAGTCGCTGCTTTGAACACAACGGTGTACTTAGATTTTTAATACGGGCACCTATTTAAAAGTTATTCCACTTTTTCTGGAAAACCACTTGCGTGCACTGTTTAAAGTTTAATTAATTTCAATCATTGATTCTGGGCACTCCGGGCCTCGGAATCGCACGCCGTCAAAAGTTATAGTATCAAAATAATTCCATATAATATTTAAAAGTAATATAAAGAAAATCTGAGACATTACATTTTCCCCACCTTGGGGCTTTGCGTCCCCGAAAATACAAAACAAGGGCTACTCAAAAAGATGTGGGTACTAGGCATGGATCTGAGTCTCCCACTCCCACGCGCTCTCCTGAAAATTCTCATGCTTCCACTGAACGCGCACCAAGGGTATCAATCGCCCATGAAGGATCCTCTCCTGACGATCCTCGATCTCCAACGGGTACTCAACAAAGGTCACTCCATCCCCGATGTCCAGCTTTCCCCAGTTGATGATGTGTGATGGGCCATGCATGTACCTCTTCAAATACGACACGTGGAAGGCATTATGTACCCAGTGCAACTGTGGTGGTAGAGTTAGGCGGTACACACCTTGCCAACTCTGTGCAGTATTTGAAAAGGTCTGATGAACCTCAGAGATATCTTACCACCTCTACCAAATCTCTATAACCCTCATCGAGGTGGGACCCTAAGGAAGACATGGTCTCCCTCCTCGAACTCTAGAGGTCTCCATCATCTATCAGCATAAGACTTCTGCAGGTTTTGTGCAATTTTCATCTGCTCCTGGATGATCTGCACCTTCTCTATGGTAGCTCACACCATCTCTGGACCCATGAGTGCTGACTCTCTGTGGTTAGTCCAGCAAAGCAGTGACTGGTAGGGTCTCCCATATAATGCCTCTAATGGTGTCATACCAATGGTGGAGTGGTAGCTATTATTGTACACAAACTCCACCAGTTGTAGGTGGTCCTCCCAACTGCGACCAAAGTCCAAGATATAGGCCCGCAACATATCCTCCAGAACCTGAATAGTCCCCTCCGTCTGACCATCTATCTAGGGATAAAATGTCATGCTCAAGCATAGATGAGTCTCAAAAGCCTCGTGCAATCCCTTAAACAACTGAGATGTGAAGCAGGCGTCTTGATCCGAGACTA
Organism: Viscum album; assembly: GCA_963277665.1. Taxonomy (NCBI): domain Eukaryota; kingdom Viridiplantae; phylum Streptophyta; class Magnoliopsida; order Santalales; family Viscaceae; genus Viscum; species Viscum album. The sequence continues at coordinate 117,265,003 of OY728155.1, read as the reverse complement.
TTGTCGAAGGGACTCCATGAAGCTGAACTATCTCCTGCACGTAGAGGCATCCCAATCTCTCCACAGAACTCTGCTCCTGGATAGTTAGGAAATGGGCCGACTTGGTGAGCCAGTTAACGATCACCCAGATGGAATCATGCCCCTTAGACGTCTGTGGTAATCCAATCACAAAGTCCATTCATATTCCATCCTACTTCCAATCTGGAACTTCCAGGGGTGAGCTAATCTCATTGGAACCTGGTGCTCAGCCTTCACCTACTGGCATGTAAGGCATTGAGAAACAAACTCTGCTACTGCCTTCTTCATGCCTGACCACCAGAACTATTGTTGGAGATCCTATTACATCTTTTACACTATAGGATATACCGCCAAGGGGGGTGTAAGAAACTCCATTAGGACCTCCTCCTGCAATGCCATTGGTATAACAATGTGTCCTTTGAAAAGAACTACATGCTCCCCACCTTACAAATATCCATCAGGGGCATACCCTGAGTATAACTGAGCATGTAGAGCCTCACAGTTGACATCCCCAAGTCGTCCCTCCCTAACTCATTGTAAGAGTGGAGGGGTGAAAACCATAAAATGAAGGTAAGCTTCATCCTCTCTATCCATGAAGGATAACTGTAATGAGGCCAACTTCTCTACCGCCTCACTCAGCAACTGCGAGCTTGATCTCCTGATAAGAGCATCTGCCACCTTGTTCCCCTTCCTAGGAGTATAGATGATCTCAAAATCATAGTCCTAGAGGAAATCTAGCCAATGCATCTTTCTTATATTCATATCCTTCTATGAGAAGATGTACTTAAGGCTCTTGTGGTTAGAGTATACAATGAACCACTTGACCATAAGGTAGTGTCACCACATCTTCAATGCGACGAATATCACTGCCAACTCGAGATCATGGGTTACATAGTTCTTCTCATGTGTACTAAGCTAGTTCAACCCATAAGCAATCATTTTTCTGTCTCTGCATCAGGATACAACCAAGCCTAGTCCCCGATGCGTCGTAGAAAACTACGTACTCGACACCCTCCTCTGGCAATCTCAAAACTAGGGCACTCATCAAACTCTGTCTGAACTGCTCAAAATCCTACCGGAACTTCTCCGTCTACATGAAGGGTTTCCCCTTCCTAGTCAAGGCTATCATCGGTGCTGATATCCGAGAGAAATCATAAATGAATATTCGGTAATACCCTGCCAACCCAAGGAAGCTCCTTACCTTTGTGATGCTCTAAGGTGGATCCCATGATAACACCGCCTCCACCTTAGTTGGGTCAACAACTAATCCATATTATGAGATGACATGTCCCAAAAAGTGGACATCCCGAATCTAGAACTAGCACTTCGAGATCTTCCCATAAAGTTGGTGCTCTCAGAGTACGTCCAGAACCATCCGCAAGTCTCTCGCGTGCTCCTCCTCTGACACCGAGTACACAAGGATGTCTTCAATGAAGACCACTATGAACCAGTCTAAATATGGTTGGAATATTTGGTTCATAAGTCCCATTATCACTATGGGGGAATTTTTCACACCGAAAGGCATCACCAAGTACTCATAGTGACCATAACGGCATTTAAAATCCGTTTCGGTATAACCTCATCCCATACTCGCAAATGGTGGTAACCTGACCGAAGGTCAACCTATGAGAACCAGTGTGCCCCTCTTAGCTGATCGAATAGGTCTTAGATCCTTGGTAGTGGATACTTGTTCTTAACCGTCATCCGGTTCAGGCACCGGTAATCCAAAAACAACCTCAAACTCCCACCTTCCTTCTTGACAAACAAAACTGGGGCCGCCCAGGGTGAAATGTTGGGTCTTATGAAACCCTTTCTCTACAAATCCTCCAACTGCACCTTCTGCTCATGAAGCTCTATGAGAGCCGTCTGATACACTAGTGAGAATATCGGTTCCGTCTCAGGGTGTAAGTCAATGAAAAATTCAATCTTACGGTGGGGAGGTAATCCTGGAATATCTTCAGGAAAGACGTCCTCATACTCTACCACTACTGCTGGGAACTGTAAGCTCACAACATCTACTGCTTCAAGGGTAAGTCTAGCCAACTCATGAGTGATCAGCTTAACCCTCATATGCATGAGCCCATTCAGTGATGCCTGGGTCTCCTTTTCACTGACAAAGGAAAACCTCATCCCATCACGGCAGACACACCACAATCTTCACCTAAAGCAGTCAATTTGGGCATGGACCAAAGATAACCAATCCATACCAAGAATGACGTCGTAAGGCCTCGACGCTTCCACCAAGAGGTTCCAACCAAAATTCTCGCCTCCAAGGTTGAGATCACGTTGTCTATAAAGGTACATGATCATCGAGTCTCCTCCCATAGGTGTCTCCAAGTGTAAGGGTCGAGTCAATGGATCTACCGTAATCTCAAGGTTTTGTGCAAGACATGTGGCAAGGAAGGAATGACTGGAACCTGTTTCTATAAGTATGGTATCTAAAGTAGAAAAGACACACATCATACCTCAGATCATACTTGGAGTATCTGGGTCGTATGCCTCGACCGCATATAGCTGTACCCACCACTATCCTCCAGCTCCCTGAGCCTGGTGCAGACCTCCTAGGGGTGGTGGTGGAAGTAGATCGAAGTGTCTTCCACCACCTGCAGCTCTCCCAGATCCTCTGCCACATCCACCACTTGGCGGGTCTGTCTACTCCACTCTATGCCTCTACCTCGACGGTCCATCCACTACTTCCCTATCAGAAAATCGATGGGTCAGACAATCCCTAACGAGATGTCCCCTACCGTTGCACGAGTATCACTGCCTCTCCCTAGGATAACTAGATCCTGGCTGAGAGCCCTGGACTATTGATCCCCTATCCTGGGTCCTCCTATGATGTCTCCCACATCCAGATCCCTGTGCATGACGTCATCTCCCTCTTGTCGAGGTCTCTGCTCCTGTCTGCCTACTACAAACTACTGTCGACCGTCTCTGCTCTGCCAAGAATCTCTCGATCATCAAGGCCCACTCGAGCACTCTAGCATAAGTTGTTATACATAGAGGCATGAAACTAGTTCGGATGTCCCATCGTAGACCTCGCTCTAAAGTTCAAGCTCTGAAGTACTGATCCCTGACCATATCCATCAAGTACCTGGTGAGGTTGGTGAACCTCGATGAATAGTCAGCCAATGTCAAACTACCCTGATGGAGCTGAAGAAGCTTCTGGATATGCCCTGCTCCTAGAATAATCAGTGAGAACTCCTCCCTAAAGAGTTGCTAAAACTCCGTCCATGAAAGAGTCTCCTCTTCATGAGTCTGTGTTGTCAAACTCTACCATCTCCCTACCAAACCCTAAAGAAGGCTCGCTCCTAGGATCACCATCTGGTCTGCCGATGTCCTCACAAGATGGAAAAATATGGTCACCGCCTCAAGCTAGTCCTCAGCTACCTGATGGCTGGGCTCACCTCAAAACCTGGGGGGTATCTGTCTTTGGAACTCATGGAGCATGCTCAGCCTACGCCCCTCGTCGGTCGATACTACAGGTACCACGGGCTGCTCCACTGGTGGTGGTATAGTAGGTGCACCACCTGGAAGTAACGCCTGGGGAATTGGTCCCTGTATTAAAGCCTCGTCACTAAGAGGGTCATCCTCGTGATCATTCTACTGAATCCTAGTGGGTAGGCATCATAGAGGCGTCCTGTAAGGAACAATATGTACCATGGTCAAAGAGTATATCTGAATAGCTAACATAAAGGACATGGAAAACACAACCCATTCCTATATGATGCATGTACCAATCTCTTACTTCCCCGAAAATAGTGTTTTCATGTACCGAGTCGAAAAATAGGTTATCAGAGTCTTGGTGTATGGATATGTCGGATGCCCGCACCAACACTGGAGTCTTTGGCCTGAAATTTGAGCTTGAAACACTTAACATTGTTTCCCCAAACCAATCTCACAGACTCTTGGTCCTAAGGTAGAACTGAACACCTCTAATACCACTCTTTCACAACCCTTCCCAGTGGGGCCCACGCCGCGACTCCCCAAGCCCGCCTCCAATAGGCCAAGGGCTAGTGACTAGAACCGAGTAGGCATATTACTAACATGGGAGGCATTGCCTAAGAACCTACACACACACACACACACACACACACACACACACACACACATATCTCCAAACCCACAAATGCTGAAACGAAAAAACCACTAAGGAACAAAATGCATGAATACAACTAAACCCAACCAAACAAAGTACACCGAAAGGTAAAGTATTGAAAGTAAACTGGTCTAGAATAAAAGCTCACCCAAAACAAGAGACTATAAACTAAAAAGTCTAACCTATAAGCACAAATAATTACTGGGACTGCTGCTCGTAGCCGTAGGATCATCTCGGCCTGCAGGTAACACAGAAATACCAGTCCTACCTAGGTCCGCCCTAGACTCCTTCAAAAGGCTACTCGTCTTCACAAGACATGATACGTGCGGTAAAATCCCATGTTGGGGTGAGTATAACAGTACTCAGTAGATGACCCCGAAAACCAAAAAGTAATACACAAAGGAAAATTACAGTGATCTCTACATAGTATATGTCTACTGAAAATATAATAGGAGAACACAATATAGATATACTCAAAACCTAGACCCGTAGTCTAGAGACAAGTCACACAACCGCATACCGCTGCTAGGGATTCAGTTTGAAGGTTCCATGAAGCACTCGTATGGGATAACTCACTCCAAGAGTATGATAGCTCTGATGTGGTCCATCTAAGAAGTACTTTTCATCGGGAAAATCCATGAGAGATAGATACAATCATTCCAAGAGAACACACTCCTGAGTGGGGAAAGATCATGATACACAAATGCGAATCACTACTAGGGCCTTGGTGGATACTGCAACTCATCCGGATTCACCTACTAGGTAAAGGATTGATGCCCTATGGAAATAGTCACATCAATACCTGACTCTACCTAGGATCAAGGATGGATAGAGGATCTCGCTCCAGGCCTCTCAGAGGGATACCTGACTCTATCTCAGAAAGTCCTGCTGAAGGGATCATACTTCTATAAATGGAAACGATACCTAACCTTCAGGGGAATGCAAAAAAGGGGCACTAACTCAAAAGAAACATGTCCAAGATAGGGTGGACAAGAATATCAATCCATGTACTGAGAAGTAAAAGGTGTGTAGAAGTGTCACACACCGTGTCTTCTGACCCCGGGTACTGCTCGTGTACAATTTCCCGTGTCGTAAGGCTTGTCGTGTAGAAGAATGTATACACGACGTGTAAGAGAGAAACATTTTTTGTTCCTCTATTCGGGGAGGACTCCGTGTACGCTGGCCATGTTACTATACACGTCTTCAACCTGTGTGTTACAACCCGTGTATCTGATACACGAGGTAACCCATGCAGTCGGCCTGGTCTGGCTGTGTGGTGGAGTACACGATTGTGTACTCCATGTCATGTTCGTGTATCGTCTGAGATACATGGAGAGTCCTGTGTATGGACCCACACATAGTGTTATTTAGAGAACATGCCTTGTCATCACTTCATCTATCGCGGAACCCTAGCCGTCACTGATCCGGTCCCACATGGTGTATTCTTCGGGATACACACCATGTTATTTAAAAATTTCTAGAACTACGAATTCTTCATTATGTGATTCCTTTGATCCTTTGATGTCCATTTGCATGATCTGATCATGACAAAACTAAAAGGTTGAGGTTGCCCGATCATCACGAAGCTGATTCCGTCAGTTTTGGGCCTTCGATCGGCCCCAAAAACACGTTTCGATCCACCCGTACAAAAAACACTCAAAGAATGAGAACTCCTAAACCATGTTGATTCATCTTCCATATTCAATATCACACCTCTGATAGGTCTTCATGATTTTAGATCTCTAATTTAGGATCGTTGCATTGTGAAACAGATGCACAATGATCCATTGTTCATAACCCCATGAAGAACGCGAAGAACATGGGGTTGAAAGAGAGAAATAAAAACAATAAACAAAGGAGGAATGCACCTCCACCATCATTCATCATGGCGTAGATCCACTCCCATTAATAGGTTTAATAGGTGAATCAAATTGACATAACAAGATCATCATAAAATCAATTCTCGAATCAAAATCCCTAAAAGAAAAGGAATTTGACACCCACCCATAAGAACGCTCGATATACAGATCACCCTGTTGGTGGGTTGATCCACATTCATCATTTAATCCAAGAACGGGGAAGATAAGAATAAAAATAACAACCCCTACCTCAATTTTATTGAATAATGATCACTGTGTCACGTTCGTTGGTGAGTTTTGTCGAATCCAAGATCTGTCGATCAATCACGTCGTCGTCGTCTGCCAACAGTTTCTCCTCCAAAACTCCAAAAGGAATCCTCAATTCGTAGGGCTATGTATCTAACCCTATGAAATTTCCATAAATAGGTATTAATAGGGGGGGACTAGGTCGATCCACAAAAAATAAACATTTAAAATAAATCAAATTATTAATTTATTTTATTTCCATTAAAACATCAAAAAAAATAACTCTTATAGCTGACCCACACCAGTCAATGTTAGGCCCCACCTAAGGCAAAGTCACTTCTCTAGATGCAATGATGCCCTAAAATTTATTATCTGAGCACCCATTTAAAAGTTATTTTACTTTTCCAAGAAAATCGCTCGTGCACACTGTTTAAAGTTTAATTAATTTCAACCATTGATTCTAGGCACTCCGGGCCTCGGAATCGCATGCTGTTGAAAGGTCTAGTCTCGAAACAATTCCATATAATATTTAAAAATAATACATAGAAAATAAGAGACATTACAGCAAGGGCCGTCAGGTTTTATCAGTCATGATAAATGCAGATTTTTATCAGCCTTAGTTTTAACATTGATAAAAACCCCAATTTATCAATGTGACTTTTAGCACTAATAAAACCCCTAATTTATAAGTGATTATTATTGCAGATATGGGACTAGAACATCATTCTGGGACAACTGAAGGGATATGAAACTCAGTCCGACATCCCAACCATACCATTTATCATTCATTCCAAGGTTCATCATCAATGACCTTTTTAACTGACAATAACAACAAGGGTGCACCTTTTTCATTCATCACATTACTAAGGTTCATTACATTCAACACTTTACTCAATTATATAACTACCCCATTTCATCATTTAAGCATAATTATGACCATTGGTCACCCATTTCAAACCATTTACTCACATGGAAATGTCTCTTTAACCATTTACCACATTTACCCATTAACATTCCATAACTCATTTAACTTCTTTAAGTTAATCCAAACAACCCCTTATTTAATGCTAATGATCTAAACAAAATTTATACGTTTTAATATCATAAACCCTTTAGAACATCATTTCATAACACATTTTACCATATCAAAGGGAGTGGCATACCCCGTGGGTGACCGTTGGCCCGGTCTAAGCATCCCCAACATATCCCATGAGGATCATGAGGGGTCTCGTATATCAATTAGGGAATCAAAACATTGTTCTTAATTAAAAAAAAATTGTGTGACATGAAAACACATTATCACAACCCATACACAAGATCAACATCATGATTACAAGAAATTAACTTGTAATCCACCTACCTCAAGTTCATAGACAACCGCTAACATGAACATGACCCTTGATTCAATCCCAAACAACCCTTAATTCCCATCTAATAATTTTATAGAAAATAATGGTTTAGGGATTTAGAAGGATAGAAAACATTCCACCAAGATTCTTTCAGAAAATATAAGAAAGTGGAGTGGTAGAGTCACATAGAGGTTCAATTCGCAACCAACGATGCTTCAAACGCCTAAGAATCAAAGGAGAAACACCCTGTAGAGATTGGGAGGATTTGGTTTGTAACCCTTGCTACTGGAGGTGGAAAGGGGATGAAAATTGGGTAATATTTCTTAAATCCCAAGAGAAAAAAAATGAGAATTTCCCCAAATTTAAAGGGGCACATGGCTTGGCCACATGGTTGGACAAACCATGCACCAACCATGTGGTGCCCTCTATCCAAGTGGGGGACCTAGCAGTACAGATTGTATTGAACACCCACACAGTTTGAAAAACTATGTGGTGGTCAGGTACCTACCTCTAGTCGAACATTTTTCTAAGCCTGGGCGCATGGTTAGTACTAACCATGTGCCAACCATGCTCTCAACATAGAATGGACTCTTTGCCTTTTTTCATTCCCTGAACCCCCAGTACACACTCGATACTAGTTATACTCTCTTAAAGCCTTTTATGAATAAATTTAAGGGGATTGGAATCAAAATTTAAGCAAGAAGGTACCTCCTCAAGGGGTTAAGATCTTATAACCTCCCCACATTATAAATCTAGATACACTCCCAAGAATCACTAAGCCTCCAAGGTAAAAAGGTTAGGCCACTAAGCCCACATATCTTCTCCCCTCCTTCCATGATTCCTCTTGAATGTTACCATAATTCCAAAAAACTAAGACCAAAAACACAGTATTACCCCAAAAAACCTTCTCAGTGTGATCCACAACATGAACTGTATGATCCTCAAAGGATGCATTAGGATCAAGCTCAACATCATCAACATTAATCACATGGGATGGGTCGAGGTGATACTGTTGAAGCTTTGATACATGAAAAACATTGTGCATACCACTATACCACTGTGCATGAGCCAATCAGTATGCCACCAGTCTGATCATCTCCACGATCTCAAATAACCCCACATATTTGGGTTCTTACTTCTCCGACTTTAATATCTGAAAAAGATCCAATCTCAGTGACACCTGAAGGAACACATGATCTCCCACTATAAACTCAATAGTTCAACGACATCGATCAACACATGATTTCTGTCTGCTCTGGGTTGTATCCACATGCTTCAAAATCAATTAAACATGCTCTAAAAACTCATATATGAGACTCTCTCCCAACAACTATAATTCACCCACTTCCATACAACATAAGGGTAACCTACATATCTTACCTTAAATATCCTCAGATAGTTCCATATAAATATTTTCGTGATAAGTTTTGTTATAGGATAACTCAACAAGTGCTAAGAGTTTCTCCTAAGATTCACTAAAGTCTAGCACACTTTCCCCCAACATGTCCCCTAATACCTAGATTGTAAGTTCTGATTTCCCATCAATTTGAGGATAAAAATCCATAATAAAAAACACCTAAGTATATAGTGACTTATACAACCATTTCTAGAAGCATGAAGTAAAACATGGATCAAGATCTGAAACAATACTAAGATTCCCTGTGCAAACGTACTATCTCTCAGACATACAAGTCATCCAACTGATCAATAGTGAAAGTCTCTTATATCAGCAAGAAATGTTGTACCTTTTTCAGCCAATCCACAATCACTCAAATCACATCATTCTTCTAAGGCTTCCTTAGGATACCTACCCCAAAATCCATGGTAACATTTTCCCAAAAAATACTGATTTTAAAATTATAACTGACTTTATAACAATTTGAAAAATTAATTAAAGTCTCATAAAGTTATTTTATAATCATAAGAAAACAAAATATCAATTTATGAATGTATTTTATGAAAATAAATTTTCTTTTAAATCATTATATTAATTATAATATTCTAAATAAACATTAATGCTTCACAAAAATACAAAAATTTAATTTAACATTTCCAAAACATTTATTTACTTATAATATGGTATATTATGTTATATTTTCTTTTATAAAACACCTAAAATTTTCTTATACTTTTATTGGTTATTTTATTATTCAATTGGCTAGTTTACTATTCATAAGAGTTATATTACTATTCTGAAGGTCAAGTTACTATTCCGTTGGTATGGGTTCCTTAACTTCTAGAAATATAACTTATTTCATTAATTATTTATTTATAAAGTTTTTATTGTGTTCTCTATGTGATGTTATGTGATTTATAATACATGGAATAATTATAATAAGGGATTTTCCATTGAATGAATTCTGGGTTTTTACATTATTCCCCCCTTATGAAATTTTACCCTTGAAATTTTATTTTACAAACTATGGTGAAAATAAGTGAGGGTAATTCTCTTTCATCACTTCCTATAGTTCCCATTTCGCCTCTCTATACTTATGTTTTTTACATAGTAATTTGACCAACTCCACAGGGAGACTCATCATCTCAAAGAATGGGAGCCTGTTGGCGGACATGGTGACTTTGGTCAGCAACTGGATGGACGCACCATCCCTAAGGGCTCTTCATGGACCCTCACCAGTGGCTCAACATCTGCTACCTAGGATACAAGGAATATGGGTGAGGTGGATGGCCCCTGAGGCTGGCCTCAAACTGAACACAGATGGCACTTGTAGTTCGGGTGAAATGCACGGAGGAGGAGTTGTCAGGGACTACAGGGGGAGTGTTGTTCTCTATTATACTGATCACTTTGGCACTGGAAACTCTCTTATAGCCGAGGCGAAGGCGGTTCATTTGGGGCTCATTCTATACACCCAAGTGAATATTTGACTTTCTCAAGTGGAGATGGAATCCATGATTCTACAAAACTCTTTGCATGGAAGAGGTGGCACGCCTTGGTTGATCTGCTACACCATAAGGAAATGAAAATCGCTCCTCAATAACAGTACAAAGGTGACCCACACCAGGAGGGAGGGGAATCAAGTGGTGGATCATCTAGCCTCTCTGGCCATCCAAGGCACTAATGTAACTATCCTTTCCAATATCTCCCAATTTAAACCTGAGGGGTCAGACTGATCAGAGGGGATGCCCTCGACCTTCATTACTTTAGACCCCCTTAGCCCCTTCTCTGGTTCATCCTTCCTCCTTCCCCTTAAATAAAAATATAATGAATGATGATGATGATGATGAGTAGTATTGTTGCGTAGAACAATATCCCTATGATTCAAGATCTTCACTGGATGCTTCTTATAAGATAGATCATTCTCCAACTGTACCACCTCTGACTTTAGTACATGTGAGGGATCTATTATGTACTTTCTCAATAGGGATACATGAAATACATCATGTACTTGATACATGGTTGGTGGAAGTGCTAGTTGATATGCCACAACTCCAACATAATAAATAATCTTGAAGGGGATGATGTACCTGGTACTTAGCTTTACTTTATTCCCAAATCTCATAATCCTTTCCATGGAGATATGTGAAGGAATACTATGTCTCTGACCATAAACTCAAGGTCTCTTCCTTGATTATTTTCATAACTATTCTATTGACTTTAGGCTGCCTTGATGTGCTGTTGAATGGATTTCACCTTTTTCACAATTTCTTTGACAATTTCAAGTCCTAAAAGCTTACATTCACCGACCTCATACCATCTTGCTAGTGTTCTTCATATTTTCCCATAGAGGGATTCATATGGATCAATTTGTATTATCGAGTGGAAATTATTGTTGTGGGAGAACTCTACCAGAGGTAGATGTTGGTCTCATCCTCCCCTGAAGTCCATAGAACACACTCTCAACATGTCTTCGAGTTTTTGAATAGTCTACTTTGGTTGTCCATTAGTTTGAGGATGATAAGTCGTACCAAAGTTCAGCTTAGTGTTTTGATCTTGTTGGAGGTTTTTCTATAACTTCAAGGTGAATCTCAGATCTCAATCAGATACAATAAATAGTGGTACTCCATGCATCCTTACAACTTCTCGGATGTATATTTATGTAAGTTTCTCAAGTGATAAGTAATCTCAATTTGTGATAAAGTGATATATCTTTTTGAGATGATCCACAACAACCCATATGGAATTGTTTCATCTGTATGTCTTCAGAAGTCCAGTGAAAAAGTCCATGGTTATGTTTTCCCACTTCCATGTTGGTATGGGTAATGGTTGCATAATCCCCTTATACTTTTTTTCTTTCAGCCTTCACTTTCTCACATACTAGGCACTTCGATGTATATTTAGTGATCTCTTTCTTCATATTCTCCCACTAATAGTTATCTTAGAGATCTCAATACATCCTTGTGATTCTTGGATGAATAGAAAAGGTTGAGCTATGTGTGTAATTCAAAAGTTTTTTCTTCACTTATGGATTAGATGGTAAAAATATTTATAACCAAAATCTCATGAATACATCCCCATCCATTTGGAACTCTAAGGATTTCCTATTTATGATAGCTTCCACCTTTTTTTGAATTTTCACATCATTTCTTTGAGCATCCTTTATTTTATCCATGAGGGATGGTTAAGTAATCATTTGAGAAAATATTGATTATGCTAATTTATTAATGATTCCCATGTCCATCCTTTGAAGTTCTAAGAATATTAGATCCTTCTCAAATCTCATTATTGATAAAGATATATGATATTTTCTACTTAGAGCATATGACACCTTATTTTCTTTACCAAGATGGTAGTAGATTGAGAAGTCATAATCCTTGATGAGATCTAACCATCTTTGTTGGTGCATTTAAAGATCCTTATGTACAAATATATATTTGAGGCTCTTTGATTAGTATATATCTCACAATTCTGCCCATAGAGATAATACCGCTATATTTTCAACACAAAGATCATAGCTTCTAACTCCAGATCATGTGTGGGATAATGTTTCTTAGAAATTTTCAACTACCTTGAGGTGTAGGATATCAATTTATCATTTTTCATCAGTACACAACCTAATTCATTCTTTAAAGCATCAATGTGCACCACAAATAATTCCCCACTTGTCAGTAGTGTGAGTATTGGTGCAGTGATAAGCCCCGTTTTAACTCTTTGAAGTAGTCTTCACATTCACTGGTCTAGAAAAACTTCACTCCCTTCCAAGTCAACTTGGTTATTGGGTTTTACAATCATGATAATTTCTTCACAAATCATCGGTAATAACTAGATAAACCATGGAAAATATGGATCTCCATTACATATATTAGTTTGTGCCACTCTTTGATATCCTTTATCTTGGAAGGGTCTACATATATTTCTTTTCTAGTAATAACATGCCCCAATAATGATAATTCTTCCATCTAGAACTCTCATTTACTATACTTTTCATAAAGTTTATCACTTTGCAAAGCCTTCGGCAAATTATTCAAATAATCCTTGTGTTCCTCCTTTATCTTGGAGTATATTATAATATCATCAATAATGACTACCAAAAATTTATCGAGGTAATATATAAAGACTCTATTCATTAAATCCATGAAAATTGTTGGAGCATTATTGATTCCAAAAGGAATCACTATGAACTCATAGTTCATGAACCTCATTCGAAAGGCATCCTTAAGAATATCTTCCTTCCTCACCTTTAATTGTTGATATACCGACCGAAGGTCCACCTTAAAGAAATACTTAGAACAACTTAGTTGATCAAACAAGTCATATATCCATGGTAGGTGACACATTTTCATTATAATTATTTTGTTGCGATGAAAATAATCAATACACAGGAACACTGATCCATACTTCTTCCTGATGAAGAGGACTGGAACACCCCATGGTGAATCACTCAGGCATATAAAACCCTAGTCTATATTCTCCTATAACTTCTTATTCAGTTCTTCCAACTCAAAATTTTCCATTTTACAAGGTTTATTTGATACATGAGAAATCCAGGAATAAGTACAATAGATAACTCAAATTCTTAGTTAGGTGGAAGACCAGACAATTCTTCAAGGATTACATCAGTGTAGTCCCTCACAATGGGCATGTATTCAAGCATGATTATATCCTTTATCTCAATCATTTGAGATAGATATTATTTCTCATAAGGCAATAATATACACAATTGAGATGATGGTTCTAATGAAGATCCATCTTCCTCCTTACACTTGAACAGAATCGGAGGATACCTCAAGATGTGAAGAGTGATCTCCCTTTTCTGATAGTCTTTGTTGTATTTGTATACATATAGCCAATCCATGCCCAATATAGAATCAAAATCCACCTAAGGAATTAATATAGGATTTTCTAGGAGGTTTAAACCACAAACATTAATAAGGAGGAGTTATATACTTTGGATGTAATAATTTTCCCATTTTCTATTCACACAGATAACTCAAACTCCATATTTTGAGGTGGTGTTTGAATAGTTTTAATAAACTTTAAAGATATAAAATAATTCATATAACTAGAATCAAATAGTATGTTTTTAACACCCCAAGCTTCTACGGTACGCTTCTCTTTGAATAATGCAATAGCGTGTGTTGTACGCAACATCGAGTTCTAACACACACCACAACCGATCAAACTAGCTGTTATTAATAATAATACCTAATTTTTGAAATTTTATAAATTTTATCTCTCAAAATGGACTTCATTTTTGGATTCGGAGTATCAAATTTAGCCTAAGGTGATATTTTGGTACTTTTCGGATAACTTTAATATTTTGATGAATAGTGAAAATTACTAAATTTTAATTAAAAACAACTTTTTTTAATCAAAATAATTAATAGTGATAAATTATAAATTTTAGTGGTTTAAAAGTATATTTATAATATATTTTTACCACTTAATACAATGTTGGTCATTGGACATAATTTCACAATTAAACCAAACATAAACAAGTATCAATCTTTTGATAGTTATTATATCTTAAAAACACGCTTTTTGTTTTGACAACGGGAATTAATTTTAAATTAATTTCTGCCACTTCTGTGTTTTGAATTTGGAAAAATGGATTCCATATTTTGAATCAGGATGTTCAAATTGTGTAAATAGGTAACTTTTATTTTTAGACATTTTGAATAATTACTTCGGTAAATATTTTATTTACCATGGTTAAAGGGTAAATCCGGTAAATAAGGGTTAAAAAATAATATTATAATAATAACAAATTACCCTAAAACGTGTACTAACATTATTGGTTGATACATGTCCGACCATGGGTATCTTTGGGTCAATTTTGGGACCCCATGGTGCCACTTGTATGTGATAGGGACACTTTATTTTAATTAAGTTAAAATGAATACAAAAATGACACAAGCATATATCTTTTAGACGAACAATTTTTACATAGGGTTATATATGTTGTATTTTCGACTATAAATATTAATTAGAAAGATAACAAGATTTAAGACATAATGGTATTTTATTTATAATTTTTAGACATTAAATAATATAATTTATTTATGACACAATGGTGATGCAGTAATTACCATAATAGTGAAAAATTAAAATGATTGATATTGTAGATACCCAAATAAATATAATTTGAGACTTTTTATGAATTAAAATAATTTTATAGGTTAATATGACATTTTATTAATAATTTAATTAACTTTTTTAGAAGTAATAATTCTGTTATGATTTTTACAAAAATCAATTATTGAATAGTGTCAAAATTGACATAAAAGAGTTTTTAAAACAAATATTATATTATTAATTTATATTAAATTCCTAAAAATCTAAGGATCGGCCAAGATACTTATATCATAATATGGGGGTCATTAATGGAACACTTGGGGGTCTCTTGGATGTATATTGTATGTTTATTAACCATATAATATAAAAATACAAAGAGACATTGTAAAAGTGAAACTAATTAACTAAGAGTTAATACTTAAATATAAGGTTAGTATAATGCCCCAAACCTGTCTAAATTCTATTGGTTGAGTGGTTTTCGACCTATCCCAATCTTAAAATTTAAATAATCCACTTTTTATCCATTATAAACTGAATATGAATTTATTATAAAATAATATTTCTAGCTTTTCCAAAGGTGCCCCTCACCCCTCTTATAAAAGGGAACTCCCCCTTCTCATTAACTCACACCTTAAAAGCCTTTTGGTTCAGCCAAAATCTTCCCAAATACTCTCTAAACTTCCCTCACTTAATAATAGTGGTCTTCCTTTAGTAATAAAGCCAACCTAAGAGCCATTTTGATCAAATCAAAAGGAAGAACCCGAAGAAGAGGTAATGATTTCACCACCCTTTTCCAAGTTCCTTTCTTCTTCCACTTCTTCTTCCTTTGTTATTACCATTCTAAAATAATAACTACAGTATCTTATATATACTGTGATGTTATTATAAATATGGTACAACCATATTCAGTATTCTATCCATCCTTTGAATAACATGTCACCATACGTGCGTACGTACGGCTTACCGTCTCCACATCGTGGTGTAATTGTTATTCAATAAATTATTATTTGTATGGGTATAATAATGATTTATAATTCATGTAAATAATAAATATAACATCATAATAATTCTGTATATATGATATACCATCCAATTATATATTATTTCAATATCAAAAGAATGATTTTGTCGCTCGTGCGTACGTACGGACTACCGTCTCCACGAACGTGATGAGATTCATTCTCCATCGTATCCATTCAAGTATAATTATCATTTTATGATTTAAAAATAATGTTTAAGGACTTGATATCATTATGTATATGAATAAGATACAACCTATCCATTACAAACATGGATTACGTAACAAAACATATAAAAGAAAATGAGTAAGTTAACACCCGAAAAAACGATAATACTAAGATATTATTAACAAATCAATGTTAAAAGATCATATATGATATCATATTAATGTATATGATTCTTGTATAATTTAATAAAAATTATTTCACCATTATACAGGAGGTTAAACTACGAGTTCTCAAGGCTAAATATTTCCCACATAAGGATTTCTTGGATTCCCATCTTGGCTATCGACCCAGTTTTCTCTGGAGAAGCATTTGGGGTGGTCGTAATATTCTGAGGAAAGGACTAGGCTGGAGGATTGGGAATGGTTTAACGGTCAAGATTTGGACTGATCCCTGGCTTTTTGATCAGGCAGGCACGAAGGCGTCATCCCCTATTTACCCAGGATCCGAACATGCCACAGTCTGTTGTCTTTTTGATGATCAAGGGGCGGGATGGTGTCTGGAAAAACTCTTCTCATGGTTTAATGAAAGGGATAGGAGAATTATTCTGAGTATCCCCTGTGTTCCAGACACAGGGCCAGATCATCTCTACTGGAAAAACGACAGTTCAGGAGAGTATACGGTGAAATCTGGTTACCGGCGAGCTCTTACTGCTCAATTTACAGAAGGAGATGCGAGGCCCTGGACATCAATTTGGAAGCTTAATGTTCCCCCTAAAGTTCGCTTTTTCTGGTGGCAAGTGTGTACCGGTATCCTTCCTACTAAGAGCCTCCTTGCCTACAGACACTTTTCAAACGACAACTCATGCCCTTTCTGCCCTTCTGTGCCTGAATCCCCTCTCCATGCTCTTTTTCAATGTCCCGAGGCTCAGGAGGTTTGGAATGGCTGGGGATCGACTATAGAGCTGTCCCTGGACGTCGCCTCAGATCTTTCCTCTCTCCTGATGCGATGGTGCTCTTCCTTTTCGCCGGCTAAAGCAGGCGCCCTGTGCATTTTGACTTGGATTATCTGGGATAGGCGGAACGAGGCCATTTTTAATCATTTCTGGAGGCCCCCCAGATTTTGGATTGACCGGGCATTCTCATGGATTGTGGTTTGGCAGAACCACCCTGAGCAACAAAGACTTTTCACCCCTTCTCCTCTTCCCCAACATTGGTGCCCCCCACCGGAAGGGATTTTTAAGATCAATGTGGATGCCTCTCTCCCTAAGGATGGCCCAGTTGGACTAGGTTTACTGGCCCGAGACAACCTGGGAAATCTTATCGCAGCCAAATACGAAGCACGTTATGCACTTTGGGAGCCCTCAGTCGCGGAGGCCGCCGCCATCCTTGCTGGGCTAAACTTCGCAAAAGACTGTGGTTGGGATTCCATTCACATCGAATCCGACTGTCTCACTGTAATCAATGCCATCAATCTCACTGACGGCGGGCTTCAACCTTTCGGCCCCATTATCCGGTGTATTCACTCGCGGAGACAAGGCTTCAATTCCTGCAATTTCTCATTTATTAAAAGGGAAGAGAATGAAGCCGCTCACAAGATGGCAGCCATTGGCCCTCCTTACAAGGATTTGCTTTGGTTCAATCATTTTCCATCGTGGTTATGCTGCTGTATTTCTGCTGATCTCCATCATTAATGGATCCGTCTTATTCTGTCAAAAAAAAAAAAACTACCCCCAACCAAGGAAAAGTACAAGGTAAGGGTTTATTTCTCAATCTCTTCATTATCCGAGGTTGTTTATACGTGATTATCTACTGGGACCTCTTTATCATCCACATCCATATTTCTTAAAAATGTATTTCAAATCATTATTTCTATTTTAGAGACTATGTTATAAATTCATTTATACCCTTGTTTACTTTTATAAGTGGTTTATAAAGGAATCTTTCCACCGTTTTCCAAACAAGGTCCTTTTTAACCTTTTCGACAGAATTAAGGTAAGAATGTTTTTTTAACTTATACGGTGGGTGCGGCTATTTTCTGCCATTATAAAATCTTTGAAGCTTCCCCTATAAGCTTATAAGAATATTTTCAAAGAAAATGTTTTATTTTATAAATATATGACTCTTAAATGATTTCAAGATAGAAAGAGATATTTCTCTAAAAAGAGTTTTGATTTCATCTATGTCAACTTCCTTTGATGGATTTTACACTTATTTGAAGTTGATTTATTATGATACAAAAATTCTATATTGTATTGAAGGTTTTGTGATATGTTTGACTGTGGATGTGCTATTTTTATACCATTCATGGTTTATGGTGAAATTATTGACATTTCGTATGCTAGTTTTAATACGAATGTTTATGTTATGTTTAAACCTTTTCATATGGGAATGCATTGGAATTAATATGTGATGGGTGGAGCCCGCTATAGCTCCTCGATGCATCGGTAGGTCTCATTAGAAAAACTAGTGTCTTGGCACAAGGCCTTGGAAAAATCATATTTGTAGTCTTGGCACGAGGCCTTGAATATGTGGTTATGATAGTCTAGCATTATGCATTCCATCATTATGAAAGTGGTTATTGATATTGCATGTGATTATTCGATTAGTAGAATATCCATGTGAATAAGTAAATGGAATTATTTCATTTTATTTTTGCTATACTATGTTTAAGTTCAAGTTTAAAAGGCTTTTTTTTAGTTATACACTGCCTTAAATGTTTATTCTTATTTATGAAAGATTCCGCTATATTGTTATCCTTACTGGGCATTTGAGCTCACCCCTTTTCTATGTTTTATTTTTCCCAGGATGTGAAGAAGTAAATTATGAATGACCTGCAGGGATATTATGAGAGGATAATAGTGTGGATTATGGAGACAATATATTGTTGTAGAAGTTTTTCACTTTATGATGTAATGTAAAACTTTATAAATATATCTAGTGTTTCCAAGGCTACTAAACCAATCGTTTTTTCGAGATTTGATCTTTCTTGTGATCATGCCAATGTTATGTAATAATGCACCGACTCTAGGTAACTGGGGTCGGGGCGTTATAGTTGGTATCAGAGGAAGTTTAGTACAAACCTTGGAAGCTAGATTTAGATAAACTCTGATTAGAGCACATAGACCTAATATGGACTTTGAGGATTAGTATAGAAGAACTACCTAGAATTTTGGTATTGTAGAGATTTTGTGAG
This sequence comes from Viscum album, assembly GCA_963277665.1. Classification (NCBI taxonomy): domain Eukaryota; kingdom Viridiplantae; phylum Streptophyta; class Magnoliopsida; order Santalales; family Viscaceae; genus Viscum; species Viscum album. The sequence goes on along the minus strand of OY728155.1, from coordinate 117,245,582 downwards.
TTTTCTGAGAAATACATCCCTGTATGGATACGAGCAGGTAGAGGTGGCTCTGACACATATGTACCTAGGGGTAAAACCCAAAAACACCGCTTTGAGCTAGACTCGAACGAGAACTGGTGCACGACAATGGGCCTTGCTGCACTCTTGGTTACGACACTCCCGGGGGATATGCTTAGGATAAATCTCATTTTCTTTACAAATCATTATGAATGGTTTATGAGTATATACTTCCTCAAAGATTTTTTTTATGATTATGGATTATATCCATAAATAGTTCAATTTATGTTAAGTGTTTTATAAGTATGGAATTATGTATTTTGATTCATAAACTGATCTAGTTTATGCCATTGTTTAGAAATGGAACCTAGTGGAAGAAATGGAAACTGTATCAATGCACGCACTCCATGTAGGGATTGACCTCCTGCTCAAGATAATTATAGTGGAGCTGGTGATGCAACTGGTGCCGATCAGCTAATCACCATACTGGGACAACTCACTCAGGTTATGAATAATAACCTTACCCGTATGGAGCACCCTGATCCGTAGCGTGGAGGATCAATGTTAGATCGATTCATGAGGCAACAACCACTAACGTTCAATGGGAGTACAAATCCCTTACTAGCTGAGTAATGGATAAATTTCCTAGAGAAAATATTTCAGGCTTTGGGGAGTAGTGAAAGGGAAAAAGTTATCATGGCAGTTTACCGCCTCACTGGAGATGCTGATCAATGGTGGTCATTGATTCAAAACGCGAAGGAAGATGATGAAGTATCAAATATGGAATGGAGGGAGTTCAAAGATCTATTTTTAGAAAAATACTTTCCTTGTGACCATCGAGCAGATATGGAAAGGCAATTTCTGAATCCGAGACAAAAGGAGGATGAGAATGTCGCAAAGTATGAGGCTAACTTTAAAAGGTTAGCAAGGTATGCTAGAGATTATATTCGTAACCCATGAATTAAGATTGATCGTTTCTTTGATGGGTTAAAACCATTTATCCGTCGAGCATTAGTCTCACAATCCTTCTCATCGTACGAAGACATTGTCTCACGTGCTATCAAGAAATAAAAGTAATTCTCTAAGTCTTATGACTTTAAAGCAAAGAAAGAGAAGAAGAGATCTGCTGATCAATCTGGGAATAGAAATAAGGGGAATAAGGGAAAGGTTGAATATCCATTATGTGGTAAATGTGGGAAGAAACACCCCGGTACTTGCTTTAAGGGAATGAGCGTCTGTTACAAATGTGGTGAAAAAGGCCACCAAGCTCGTGATTGCAAAGGGAAGAAGGAAGCTACCAATGTTCAGTGCTACAATTGCAGGGATATGGGACATTATGCAAATGAATGTCCTAATATTCAGGGGAACTTACCTCAAAAAAGGCCAAGGGATCAAGTCCAAGATTTTGCTATCACTACTGCTGAGGTATAAGCTCCAAAAGATGTGGTGGCAGGTAATTTAATGGTTTCCTCAAGTTTAGAAAATTCATTATTTGATTCTCGATCATCGCATTGTTTCATATCTTCCCAGTTTTCTAATAAAATTAGATATTTCCAATTTGATTTAACAAGGGAGTTGTCAGTTAAAACTCCTAATGGAAGTATCACTGCAACAAAGTTTTGTGAATCAGTCCCCATTAGAGCACATAAATGTTCTTTATCCACTGATCTCATCGTCATACCTATGATTGAATTTGATATAATCCTCGGTATGTATTGGATTTCAGATTATGATGCGAAGATTTATTGTAAGAAGAAGGAGGTTATGATTTTTGATGACAATGATAAATAACACCTTATCTTTAGAGTAGAATCATCACCACCTAATTCTTATCTAGATCCACCCCCAGTAGCTCAACTAAATTCAATTATTGGGGAGGAAGAGAATGAAATGACTGTGGGTGAGGAAAGGAATGTTAAAATAGAGGATGTACCTATTGTGAAAGAATATGTAGATGTATTTCTATAAGACTTACCTAGACATCCTCCAGAACGAGAAGTTGAGTTTTCCATTGATTTAATTCCTGGATCAAGGCCTATATCAAAGACCCCTTATAGAATGGCCACTGTAGAATTAGTTAAACTAAATAAACAACTAGAGGAATTGAGTAATAAGGGATTTATTCACCCTAGTGTTTCTCCATGGGGAGCCCCTGTTCTTTTTGTTAAAAATAAAGATGGATCTATGAGGTTATGTATCGACTATAGGGAGATCAATGCTATAAAAATAAAGAACAAGTATCCCCTACCTCGCATTGATGATTTATTTGACCAACTTCATGGAGCTCAATACTTTTCAAAGATTGACCTTCGATCTGGATACCATCAGTTGTGTGTAAAGAAGGAAGACATTCCGAAGACAGCATTTCGAACTAGGTACGAGCATTACGAGTTTACTGTAATGCCTTTTGGATTGACTAATTCACCCTCTGTATTCATGGATCTGATGAATAGAGTTTTCAAGGAATATCTTGATGAATTTGTGGTGGTATTTATTGATGAAATCTTGGTATACTCCAAAAGATATGAAGATCATGAAAATCACTTGTGCATTATCCTGAAGACTCTGAGAAGACATGAATTATATGGGAAGTTTAACAAGTATGAATTCTGGATTCATGAGATTTCTTTTCTTGGACATATTGTCTCTAAATATGGAATCTCTATAGATCCTTCTAAGACCAAGGCAATCCAAGAATGGCTAGCACCTACGAGTATAACTGAGGTACACAGTTTTATTGGTTTGGCAGGTTATTATCGACGTTTCGTCCAAAATTTTGCCTGATTGGCTAACCCATTAATGAAGCTCACACATAAAGGGGTTAAATTTGTTTGGAAAAAAGAGTGTGAAGAATTTTTAGAAGAACTGAAGAGAATATTAGTCAATGATCTTATATTGACCCTACCATCAGGGAATGATGGGTTCATTATTTATAGTGATGCATCAAAGAAAGGACTTGGTTGTGTCCTTATGCAGAATGATAGGGTTATTGCCTATGAATCACGACAGTTGAAAATTCATGAGCAAAACTATCCTACTCATGATCTCTAGTTAGTAGCTATGATATTTTCTTTGAAGATATGGAGGCACTACCTCTATGGTGAAAAAGTGAGATTTATACTGATCACAAGAGTTTGAAGTATATTTTCTCACAAAAAGAACTCAACATGAGGCAAAGGAGATGGCTTGAATTACTCAAGGATTATGATTGCACGATACACTACCACCCGGGGAAGGAAAACAAGGTGGCATATGCTTTGAGCAGAAACGACCATGGAGTTTTGAACAATATGAGAATTGAAAGGGATCCAATTTTCATGGATCTAGTGAAGATGGACATGGGAATAACCAGGGAAGGTGAAACATCAATGCTTTTTCAAATGGTTGCCAAACCATATTTACTAGAAATGATTAAGAGTTCTCAGACCGATGATGAATAATTTCAAAAGAAGATTAAAGCTGTGAATGATGGGAGATTGATAGAATTTGTGTATGAAGATGGAATTTTGAAATTCGGGAAGAGGCTTTGTGTTCCTGATATACCTGATCTCAAAAGGGAATTGCTGGATGATGCTCATAGTTCTAATTTCTCTATACACCTTGGGAGCACCAAAATGTATAGAGATTTGAAGGAACATTTTTGGTGGGACAACATGAAGAGGGTGATTGCTGATTTTGTGTCAAGATGTATGGTTTGTCAACAAGTGAAAGCTGGAAGGCAACAGCCTGGAGGAGTCATGCAACCTCTTCCCATACCAGAGTGAAAATGGGATAATATTATGATGGACTTTGTCATGGAACTACCAAAGACTCCTAGAAGGAACGATGAAATATGGGTCATTGTTGATCATCTTACCAAGTCAGCACATTTTCTTGCTATAAGAGAAGATCTACCACTGGAATGTCTAGCAAGACTATATATTGATGAAGTTGTGAGACTTCATGGAGTACCCCTATCGATTTTTTCTGATCGTGATCCCCATTTTACTTCAAGATTCTAGAAAAGTCTTCAGAAAGCCTTGGATACTGAACTTCATTTGAGCACTTCCTATCACCCTCAAACGGATGGAAAATAAGAACGAACTATTCAAACCTTAGAAGACATGTTGAGATCCTTATCACTTGACTTTCAGGGTCTGTGGGATCAATATTTACCTCTGGTATAATTTTCCTATAACAATAGCTTCCATTTGAGTATTCAGATGGCACCATATGAAGCGTTATACGGAAAGAGATGTCGTACACCAACCTGTTGGGATGACGTTGGTGAAAGAAAACTTGTAGGACCAGAACTAGTGGAGGAAACGATAGAAAAGGTGAAGGTAATCCAAAATCACATCAAAGCAGCTCAAAGTAGGCATAAGAGCTATGCTGATAATCGAAGGAAGGATTTGGAATTTCAAGTCGGTGATCATGTTTTCCTGAAGGTATCTCCATGGAAGGGAGTCATACGTTTTGGTAAAAAGGTAAATTGAGTCCCAGGTACATCGTACCTTTTGAAATTCTAGAATTAATTGGGGCTGTAGCTTACCGATTGGCAATGCCGCCAAGTCTCTCCAAAGTTCACGATGTGTTCCACGTATCTCTGTTGAGGAAATACATGCCTGACACAACGCATGTACTCAACTATGAGGAATTAGAACTGGAACCCGATCTGTCTTATTGCGAAGAACCCTTCAAGATTATTGATATGAGAGAACAAGTACTGAGAATAGACAACGCGTCTGGTAAAAGTTTTGTGGAGAAACCATAAGATGGAAGAGGCAACGTGGGAACCCGAGGAACTTATGATGAAGAAACACTTGAGTCTTTTCATGTGGTAGTATTCTAGAAATTTTGAGGATGAAATTATTTGAAGGGGGGGAGAATGTTACACCCCATGTTTCTACAGTACGCTTCTCTTTGAATAATGCAATAGCGTGTGTTGTACGCAACATCGAGTTCTAACACACACCACAACCGATCAAACTAGCCGTTATGAATAGTAATACCTAATTTTTGAAATTTTATAAATTTTATCTCTCAAAATGAACTTCATTTTTGGATTCGAAGTATTGAATTTAGCCTAAGGTGAAATTTTGGTACTTTTCGGATAACTTTAATATTTTGATGAATAGTGAAAATTACTAAATTTTAATTAAAAACAACTTTTTTTAATCAAAATAATTAATAGTGATAAATTATGAATTTGAGTGTTTTAAAAGTATATTTAGAATATATTTTTACCATTTAATACAATTTTGGTCATTGGGCATAATTTCACAATTAAACCAAACATAAACAAGTATCAATCTTTTGATAGTTATTATATCTTAAAAACAAGCTTTTTGTTTTGACAGCGGGAATTAATTTTAAATTAATTTATGCCACTTCTATGTTTTGAATTTAGAAAAATGGATTCCATATTTGGAATCAGGATGTTCAAATTGTAAAAATAGGTAACTTTTATTTTTAGACATTTTGAATAATTACTTCGGTAAATATTTTATTTACCATGGTTAAAGGGTAAATCCGGTAAATAAGGGTTAAAAAATAATATTATAATAATCAAAAATTACCCTAACACATGTACTAACCTTATTGGTTGATACATGTCCGACCATGGGCATCTTTGGGTCGATTTTGGGACCCCATGGTGCCACTTGTAAGTGATAGGGACACTTTATTTTAATTAAGTTAAAATGAATACAAAAATGACACAAGCATATATCTTTTAGAAAAACAATTTTTACATAGGGTTATATATGTTGTATTTTAGAATATAAATATTAATTAGAAATATAACAAGATTTAATACATAATGGTAGTTTATTTATAATTTTTAGACATTAAATAATTTAATTTATTTATGACACAATGGTGATGCAGTAATTACCATAATAGTGAAAAATTAAAATGATTGATATTGTAGATACCCAAATAAATATAATTTGAGACTTTTTATGAATTACACTAATTTTATAGGTTAATATGACATGTTAGGAATTATTTAATTAACTTTTTTTGAAGTAATAATTCTGTTATGATTTTTAAAAAAATCAATTATTGAATAGTGTCAAAATTGACATAAAAGAGTTTTTAAAACAAATATTATATTATTAATTGATATTAAATTCCTAAAAAATATACGGTTTGTAAAAGAGACTTATATCATGATAGGTGTATCATTAATGGAACACTTGGGGGTCTCTTGGATGTATATAGTATGTTTATTAACCATATAATATAAAAATACAAAGAGACATTGTAAAAGTGAAACTAATTAACTAAGAGTTAATACTTAAAGATAAGGTTAGTATAATGACCCAAACCTGTCTAAATTATATTGGTTGAGTGGTTTTCGACCTATCCCAATCTTAACATTTAAATAATCCACTTTGGAGCCATTAGAAACCGAATATGAATTTATTATAAAATAATATTTCTAGCTTTTCCAAAGGTGCCCCTCACCCCTCTTATAAAAGGGCACTCCCCCTTCTCATTAACTCACACCTTAAAAGCCTTTTGGTTCGGCCAAACTCTGCCAAAATACTCTCTCAACTTCCCTAGATTCATCCTAGAGGCATTCCTTTAGTCATAAAGCCAACCTAAGAGCCTTTTGATCAAATCAAAAGGAAGAACCCGAAGAAGAGGTAATGATTTCACCACCCTTTTCCAAGTTCCTTTCTTCTTCCACTTCTTCTTCCTTTGTTATTACCATTCTAAAATAATAACTCCAGTATCTTATATATACTGTGATGTTATTATAAATATGGTACAACCATATTCAGTATTCTATCCATCCTTTGAATAACATGTCACCATACGTGCGTACGTACGACTTATCGTCTCCACGTCGTGGTGTAATTGTTATTCAATAAATTATTATTTGGATGGGTATAATAATGATTTATAATTCATGTAAATAATAAATATAACATGATAATAATTCTGTATATATGATATACCATCCAATTATATCTTATTTTAATATCAAAAGAATGATATTTTCACTCATGCGTACGTACGGACTACCGTCTCCACGAACGCGATGAGATTCATTCTCCATCGTATCCATTCAAGTATAATTATCATTTGATGATTTAAAAATAATGTTTAAGGACTTGATATCATTCTGGATATGAATAATATACAACCTATCCATTAAAAACATGGCTTACGTAACAAAACATATAAAATAAAACGAGTAAGTTAACACCCGAAACAACGATAATACTAAGATATTATTAACAAATCAATGTTAAAAGATCATATATGATATCATATTAATGTATATGATTCTTTTATAATTTAATAACAATTATTTCACCATTATAAAAGAGTTTAACCTACCCCCAACCAAGTAAAAGTACAAGGTAAGGGTTTATTTCACAATCTCTTCATTATCCGAGGTTGTTTATACGTGATTTTCTACTGGGACCTCTTTATCATCCACATCCATGTTTCTTAAAAATGTATTTCAAATCATTCTTTATATTTTAGAGACTATGTTATAAATTCATTTATACCCTTTTTGACTTTTATAAGTGGTTTATAAAGGAATATTTCCGCCGTTTTCCAAACAAGGTCCTTTTTAAACCTTTCGACAGAATTAAGGTAAGAATGTTGTTTTTAACTTATACGGTGGGTGCGGCTATTTTCTGCCATTATAAAATCTTTGAAGCTTCCCTTACAACCTTATAAGAATATTTTCAAATAAAATGTTTTATTTTATAAATATATGACTCTTAAATGATTTCAAGATAGAAAGAGATATTTCTCTAAAAAGAGTTTTGATTTCATCTATGTCAACATCCTTTGATGGATTTTACGCTTATTTGAAGTTGATTTATTATGATACAAAACTTCTATATTGTATTGAAGGTTTTGTGATATGTTTGACTGTAGATGTTCTATTTTTTTACCATTCATGGTTTGTGGTGAAAGTATTTACATTTCGTATGCTAGTTTTAATATGAATGTTTATGTTATGTTTAAACCTTTTCATATGGGAATGCATTGGACTTAATATGTGATGGGTGGAGCCCGCTATAGCTCCTCGATGCATCGGTAGGTCTCATGAGACAAACTAGTGTCTTGGCACAAGGCCTTGGAAAAATCTTATTTGTAGTCTTGGCACGAGGCCTTGGCTATGTGGTTATGATAGTCTGGCATTATGCATTCCATCATTATGAAAGTGGTTATTGATATTTCATGTGATTATTCGATTAGTATAATATCCATGTGAATAAGTAAATGGCATTATTTCATTTTATTTTTTCCATACTATATTGAAGTTCAAGTTTAAAAGGCTTTTATTTTAGTTATACACTGCCTTAAGTGTTTATTCTTATTTATGAATGTTTCTACTATATTGTTATCCTTACTGGGCATTTGAGCTCACCCCTTTTCTATGTTTTATTTTTCCCAGGATGTGAAGATGTAAATTATGAATGACCTGCAGGGATATTATGAGGGGATAATAGTGTGGACTATGGAGACAATATGTTGTTATAGTAGTTTTTCACTTTATGATGTAATGTAAAACTTTATGAATATATCTAGTGTTTCCAAGGCTACTAAACCAATCAGTATTTTGAGATTTGATCTTTCTTGTAATCATGCCAATGTTATGTAATAATGCACCGACTCTAGCTAACTGGGGTCGGGGCGTTACAATGTTCGTTATTCTTGAATGAATAACCACCATACCTATCACCACATCATTTTCGAGCTCCACCTCAGTAGTAGTGATATAATATTCCCTTCCATGCTGCCATGGAGTATGTTGTTGTTGATTTCCTCTAACAACCCTTGGATTAGGGAAATGTCTTGCATAATTCCCATTTTCCTTGTAGTTGAAACACCACACTACAGACCGAGTGTTGATCCGAACTTTCCTTTCTTCTTTCACATTAGTGGGATTATTCATATCCCTTTAGCAGTTATTAGCTGTATGCCCATTTCTTCCACATTTGAATCTTCTCTTGGTTCCCTTTAAGAACTTTACAAGATGATTCTTCCTAAAAATTTTACATGTGGGATATTGAGTCTTCTTTAAATAATTGTATTTATCTATTGATCCACCCATATTAAACTCCATTTTCCTCTTTTTATCGTCGGGACCATGAGACCACTAAGAGTCTCTGATCTCCATTTCAACCTTAAAGGAACAACAAATAATCTCTTAATAATTATTGAAGTCTCAAATCACCAATTAATTTCATAGAATCAGATTTAGTCCACTAAATAAGTGATCCACATTTCTTTTAGTTTTCATGAAAAAACCATAAGCATATCTTTCAATCCTTGTGAATTTTTCCTTATAATATTCAATAGAATCGCCTTCCTTTTGCTTTAGTCCAAGGAAATCCCTTTCCATCTTAAGATGAAGGGTTCGAGGAAAATATTTATTGAAAGATATTTTCTTGAAATCTTCCCATTCCATGGAATCAATTTTCTCTTTGGACTTCATTTTCTTGATTAGTGTCCACCACTGATCAACTTCCCAATCAAATCAATAGACCACTATCACAAATTAATCTTCTTATAAGCACTGAAGGATAGGGAATATCTTCTTAATAGAGTTAATCCATTGTTCTATGACGAGAGGATCAAAATATCCACTAAAAATGGGAGGCCTTTTTCGCATGAAATATTCGATCGTAACTTGCTCTTTCTTAGGGAAAGGAGGGTGTTCCATGTGGTTCAAGTTATTATTTGTAACTTGATCTAGTTGGGAAAGTAATATAATGAAGTTTTGATAACCCATTCCCATCATATTTGGCATCTCATTAGGGAAATCATCACATTTCTTATAACATTTATTGTTGGCATGAGTTCTTCTATTTCCATCCATTAACTAAGAAAAAATAAAGTAAAATTAGGGGGATGAAATACTTAGATAATAAATAAAAAATAAAACAGTGAACATAAGGGTCTATTGACACCAAAATCAAGGAAAATACAGAACAAAAGAAGAGCATAAGGGGTTGCCTCGTGAAGATCGGTCGCAGAGCCCCGTAGCCCTGTGGCCAGTGTAGAGATCTCCCTTCACAAACCCACCACAGATCAAGGAGGTAGGATTATCCATGAACCAATTTGACATTCGCAAACCCACCACGAACCAAGGAGGCAAGATGCTCCACAAATCGATTTGATCCGATTTGATGTTTGCAAACCCGCCGTAGAGTAAGAAGGCGGGATGCTCCGTGAACCGATTTGACGTTCACGAACTCTCCGCGTAGCAAAGAGGTGGGATTCTTCGTGAACCCCTTTGAAATTTGCGAACCCACCGTGGAGCAAGCTCCGTCTTCGAGTCGAGTGAGCTCTGCTTCATGGAACCTCTTACCTATAAATACCAGGCTCTCCTCGAGTCGTAAGTACAGATCCTCCGAACCTTCTCCTTCTGAGATCCCACATCGCGAAGAAATTTTTTATCTATAAACCATGATCTTTTCAAGCTAATTTTTCATCGCGAAGTGCCTTCCACTTTGCATAAATTCCGCCCCTCTTCAAATTGGGATGCCCTTCGTGGATCCCACATACCTTTACAAAGGAAGGAGATACCCAAGGGGACTCAGGTCATCACGAATCATTTATGCTTCGTGAAACACCCTTCATACACATGTGACCCGCATGCTAAGGCGTGGTTACTATGCTTCGTGAAGCACATTACTTCACAATGTTATGCTTTACTAGGCACCCTCGCTTCACGAGGCATTTCTCCACGAATGCCTTTTCACTTCATGAAGCACCTTCTATATCCACCTATTCCCTATACCTAGGCTAGGTGACTTCACTTCATGAAGCACATCCCTTTATGAAGCCTCTCCACTCCACAGAGCACCCAAGCTTTACAAGGCTTCTACCTATGAACCCCTTTTCTCTGCAACTCCTTTTCACATGTGGCCCTTCATGTTTGCACAAATCCATTTCAAGGTCTCTTGGGCAGTGCTACCCATTGCATTGCTTCATCTCATTCTTCTTCACATAGGCATGCTAATGACTATTTCTTCTTCACATAGTCACGCTAATGTGGAACCCCAAATGAGTCGCTTCATAACACCCCCTTCCACGGCATTGTCAATGCCTTCCTTATCTCAAGGGTGGGTGGGTATCATTAATGACGTCCTAGGGGTACAGAGTGCACCCACCTCATCTGAGCTACATGACATTAAACTGCCAAGAACCTTTGTCCTCACCACATGATGTTAAACTGTGACCTCACCCCGTGCCTTGCACGCAGGGTTCCCCATGTCGAACATTCTCTATGCCCACTGGTCTCCATGGGAGTGAGATCATTCCTCACATGGAATTACATCCACTTTATCAGAGTGGCATCTATCCGCGGGAAAAGGGAAACCACCCTGGTGTAAGCCCCTAGCTTTTCTTGCAAGAGGTAGAATCCCTGCTCCTCCTCTCTTCCTGGGTGCCAAATCCCTCTCCCACTGGGCTTTGTCACCACTCGGGCCTCCATCCTAGAGTAAGTCCCAATCTCCATCACCCTTGGGATATTAACCACGTGTAATCCCCACTCTAATTCCCACAGATGCACCTTCCGTGACGTGATTGTCAGCCCTTTGCTGCCTATTGTTTCTCACACCGAGAAAGACTTATGTGGGGTTAGAGTAAGCATCAGCCATGGCATCCTATCTGGGAAGCCTAGAGTGTAAGCCCCACACACCCTTCCAAACTACATGGAATTTGATCCTTTCCAAGGCAAGGTATGTAGGAAGCCTCCCTGAGGTTCACACCCAACACCCATCAGTCCCATCCATCTCCATGTCGGTTCCCACTCCTTCCGAACTATGTGGAATTTGATCCTTGCCAAGGCAAGGTACGTAGGAAGCCTCGATGAGGTTCAATCCCAAAAAAAATTTGTTCTGTACCCCCCCCCCCCTTCACATCGGACCACCTTCATCCTGCATGAAATTAAACTGCATGCCCCCTTTTCATCCCGCATGACGTTAAACTACATGCCACCTTTTCGTCCTGCACGACGTTAGACTGCATCCACCACCCTAAAATATGTGGGATTTGATCCTTGTCTACTGGATAAGGTTTGTAGGAATACTCCCTAAGGTTCAACCCCATCAAACAGTAAGCCATTGTGACCCCATCCAGTGGTAAGCCGTTGTGACCCCATCCAGTGGTAAGCTGTTGTGACCCCATCCAGCGGTAAGCTGTTGTGACCCCATCCAGTGGTAAGTCGTTGTGACCCCATCCAACGGTAATCTGTTGTGACCCTATCCAACAGTAATCCATTGTGACCCCATCCAATAGTAAGCCATTGTGACCCCATCCAGTGGTAAGCCGTTGTTACCCCATCTAGTGGTAAGCTATTGAGACCCCATCCAGCGGTAAGACGTTGTGACCCCATCCAAGGGTAAGTTGTTGGGACCCCATCCAGCGGTAAGCCATTGTGACCCCATCCAGCAGTAAGCTGTTGTGACCCCCATTAAATGGTAGGCCTTTGTCAACCCCATTCGGTGGTAATCCATTGAAGTCCCCAATCGATGGTAAGTCGTTTTCAGGTGAACTACGAGGACTTTGATTCCCTGCTACAAGGATACGTAGGAGGTCTCTTTGAGACTCAAGCCCAACACCACCGTCGTCCTCGAGTTGACTCCATCTCATTCTCCACCCACTCCACTTAACCATCCATCATCCATTTTGGTTCTTACCCAGGCCGCCATATCTCGGTGGGATTATGCCACCTCATTCCCCATTCCATTTAACAGAAATCAAGTAGCTAACCATGCGCTAGCCCCAACATCAGTGTTCCCTCCAGGGGTTGCACTCACCTGATCCGCTCTAGTCAATGTTCTAATCAGTCTGATCCATCTACGCTAGACGTTAAACTATGGAATTCCCTATGTTAAACATAGAAAGCTGAGGAAAACCTTAGATACATGCCTATGGCATATAATTCCCCGCGTTCAATGTGGGATTCCTCGGGCTTCTGCGCCCTCAAGAAGCCCTATAATAAGGGGAAGAAACCCAAACATGCTAATTTTACAATGTCTAGACACACCAATTATGTCCAACATGACTAATCCCTCGACCGAAGGTTGCTACCCTGATTGGACCCCTTGGAATGTCCCGAAATAATTAGTGTAATTAACCAATGTCCCTGAAGATATGGCACTAGGAAGAGTTTCACAAACAACGTCTTAAGTCTATAAGGGAGACCCGGACTAGGTGATGAGTTTCGAGGAGGAATCTGAGGAAGGAAGAACCAACATCCCATAATCCTATTTCAATCAAAGAGAAAACATCCCTAAACAAGGAATAGATTTCACCCACCTTTGGAAAGCGGGAATGCGGGGAAAAAAACAACATCTCCATCCTCGAATAGACGGACGTTCGTTCCCCATTGAAAGCATCAGAAACGAAAATGGTGAACCTGATGTGAATATCTTCTCCTCAATATAGAGATTAGTAGAATTTGAGACATCAGTGGATTAGCGTGTCACCGGATCCAGCTATCCGGCGCCAGGCCCCGCCAAGTAAATAGCGGGCCTGGTGTGAAACTCATTAGCATTTGAGGCAATCAAAACGTTGGAAATATCAATCTATGACATTTTCAATGTGGATCTATATTTCCATCCATGGAAGATGGAATGGAATTGGGGAACTGGTCATCGATTCATTTCCTTTAATAACTAATGGTTTAATCTCCCTGCTTTTTAGGAACCAAGCTACTGCAAGAATTCAATCACTGCCCGCCCACCGACATAGGGGTAGGGGAAATGCCAACACGGCAGTCCTGCGTAGCTCCACTACTTCGACGAAAATCTCCACACCTACAAATGTCAGCCGCCCATGCCCCATCTCCCCATTTGAATTCATTCAGAAGAGAGTGATCAACGACCTCGTATACCGGTACAAGGAGGAGGGGATTATCCCGACTCAGGATATGGCCTTCTAAGATCTAGAGGCGTCTGCGCCTCATAACCAAAACTGCCCCCAAGGGCCACACAGGGAGCCACTGCTCCCCACTCTAACTTACAATAATTTCAGGATCCTCTCCCCGGAATTCCTCAACGACTCTCTCCCCTATGCCGACGAGGTAGGGGATGTTTGGGCCAGCCCAGTCGGGATCCCGCTTCAACGACCCCCAAGGAGGGCTCCCACTAGGCCGCACCAGTGCCACCACCCGGTCCCACGAGTCGAGGAGCAAGAAATCCATGCACTAGCACCATTGTCCCCAGTCCGGTTGACCCAACGCCAGTTTCAGGAACAGGCTGAGGAGGAATCCTTCCAAGGGGAATCAACATCAGCAACTATTGTGGCTCGGGCCACCGTCGATGTATATCATCAACCCCTTGTGTATGCTGAGTAGGGGAACATGTATACTAGGCCCGGATCGAGGTCCCAACCGCCCCACGAGCAGGATGGGTCAACTCTCTCATCCGCTGGTGCAGGTAGTGGCCACCACCAGTACAGAGGCCCTCCCCATACCGCCACCATGGAGAATGCGGGTCTTACCTACTTCCAAGCTCAGCATGGAAGTCCGACTCTGATACCCTTAGTCCAAATGAGGTACTTCCCCATGATGGTGACACTCATCACGGAAGCCTCTCCCATGCTCATTACATTGGGTATAGAGTCATGTCTCCTGCCACAGACTGCCAGTGTGGGGACGTTGCATATCCGGTCAATCTCCAGCATGGGGGGCCTCCCCATGTCCTCACAACAGCTGGTGATGATCCTCCTCACCAAAGCAATCGAAGGGGTGAGGTCCAACTTTGCTTCACCAGCACCCAACATGGAGGTCCTACCTGTGTTTGACTCGACTAGTACAAGGACCTTCCTCGCACCGAGGTCGCTAGGAGAAACAAGCATGAGGGTCCTACCCATACTCTTATGGGCTCGAGTAGAGGTCCTACCCACTCCAGAACTTCCCATGGAGGTCTGACTCAAATCCCCTTTGATATCTATCCTAGTGCTCCTCACACCCTGGCTTACTCAAGCGGAAGTCCTCTCCGCCCCAGCACCAGTACGGCTGAAGGTCCTCCTCGTGCCGGAAATATGCCCTGTTGTGAAGAATGATCTTGGGGTAGGAGGGCGGGTCATCACTGCCATTAAGGGAACACTGAGAAGATTCAGACTGAGATCAAACCAGTTTGCTTCTCGAATTTCGAAGCCGAATACGACTCAATGATGGAACCCTCGCCTAGATCCCCCATGTCAAGAGCTAGGGCAAGAACAAGGCGCATCAGCCTAGTACTCCCAAGATGCGATGTACATTGGATTCCCACCTCCCTATGTAGGTATATCCAAGAGGATTAAAATTTGGAAACTCCACATGTTACGGCTGTGTGATCGCCACCATCATCACCAGAATCACTATCTACCTCGACTAGAGATCACATAGAGCTATTCTAGAGACCAATGGTAGACGAGCAACAACGTGGTCCACCGCCAGCAGCTGTGGTCACTGCACGAGAAACTATGGTAGTCAGACCTTCTTACCGCGACGTCGTGGATAAGTCACTTCACTCTTCAGAGGATAGCCCATGATGTGGCAATTTGTCAGCTCGCTCGACGTACTCTCTACCAGCTAGCCTACCGTCCTAGCAGTCAGCTTCGGTACCACTACCCGTTCCCTAGCCGCCTCCGGTTGACGAGTGGGGCAATGAAAATCCAGAACCTAAATCCGAGACCAGGAGCTTATGGGATACCCTCACGGAAGACCACTTCCATGAGATTTTTTGGCCGGTTGCAGCACCGAATTTTTGTGTGCCAGAATCCCTAACCCAGGCGGAAGTTGAGTGTTTCTGCCAGACCCTATGGGAGACTCATTTTCATCTTCATCATCAGTGAGTGGCTTACCCTAAGAGCCAATCACATTTCGAAGATATTTGCGAACAATGCCGTTTGGTTGATTTGGATGCACTCCCTATGGCCCAGCACCCCGAGTCACCAGGTCGTCATAGGGCCCTCTAGCAATGGTGCACTCAGAGCTTTAGGGTACTCCGTAGGATTATCAAAGAGGCTTCTCCCCACATACAGATCCACGGTTGGGGGTATTACGCTGCCATTCTATTTAGTTCTATCTGGTGACAGCCTGATTCGCCGGCGACATAGAAGATATGCCTCTAGAAAAAGTCATGGTTAACATGGCTGACCTGCCAGAGGCTGAGAATGAGCTATAGCTTATTGGAGAGGACCTTTCCCCTGAGGGAGCTTCATACTTCTTGGATCCATCAGGAAGGATTACTCGTCAGTAGAGGAATCTTCTAGGTCTTTCTATGCCCATCTAGGCACCAGTCCTCAGACAGAATCCCAACAAGGGTAAGGAAATCCTTGGAGATTTCAAACCCTCCAGCCTGTCTAGCTCAATATAGAAGGCGGAGGATGACCCCAAAAAAGTCTCGTTGCATCAGAAAATTTCCAAACAGAAGAAGGTGGTCCATGAACTCCTTGTTGAATGCACTATGGAGTGACGGGAAAACTACGATGATCCTAGGCTGGGGCACCAGGAGAAGGCACAACTTCTCCTTGGCGAATTGCCTCCATTTGACCCTGACTATCTTGCCCATGTAGATAGGGTTGAGGTTGGAACCTACAGCAAGAGGGCATGGTATGTATCACCCAATCCTCCTGAATGGCGTGACAATCCTCAGGACCCAGGTCTGATTCCCCCATCTGCCCCGTAGGTTGTTCTACCAGCCGCTCCATGAGCCGTTGGGCTGCCTTATCATGTTGAAACCCACCAATGCACTGGTAGTCAGGTATCCCCATCAAGACATGAACCCCACCCATATGATCTAATAAAGGCACTCATTTACCATCTCAAGGCATTAGAGACGCGAAAGGTGGCACTCCCACCCAATGGAAAGCCCTATCCGGCGTGGGTGGATGATATTCCAGCACCCCCGAGTTTTGGGAATCCCACATTTTCCCCCTTCAATGGGATAAGGGACCCATCATAGCACCTGGACCACTTTACATCGTGGTGTGGACCCATGTTGGGAACTCCAGCGAAATAGGAGGTTGCCAAGCTACGATGTTTTGTGTAGACATTGGAAGAGCCTACGTTTTTCTGGTATAGCCAACTCCTCATTGGATCAGTAGCCGGCTGGGAGGACCTCTGTAGTCAATTCCTCTACTAGTTCAGTTCCACCACGAGCAAGATGAGTATGACAGACATCTTCAAGTGCAAGAAGAGACCTATTGAGTGCGTCTTCGATGTTGTCACCCGGTGGAAATGACTCATGTATTCCTTTAACATGTCACTGCCTCAGGAGTAATTGCTGACGATGTGCGTAGGGAATGTCAAGATAGAGCTGGTCCCCTCTCTGATCACCCAGAACTATCTTGGGGGATTTCGAGACTTCTGTGATAAGGGCCAGTGCCTAGAGGAAGCCTTACAGAAGGCCAAGCAGGCATGTCTGTTGCCGCCTGAGATCCCCACGAGAAGGGATGCCAGGGCCGAGCCTACCACAGTAGCCCAAATAGAGGCCCCTAGGTGACTAGAGTTGTTTCCAGTGGAGTTACCTCCACAACCTCGCATGGGCCCTCTACCTCAGGCGCAGCCACCGGCCCAGCAGTGCCCACCTCAGAATCGTCAGGTGCCCCCGTGCAATGCATCACCATCGCCCAGGTGAGATAACCAAGCTCCACCTTCTCAGTAGGATCCTCTAGCCCCTCATTAGGGTCAAGCTCTAAGGTCCCATTTTCCGGATATAAGAAACCAGGCCTACTCATTCAACAAGGCACAGGTCCCCGGTTACTTCTGCAGTGCCTTTTAGTAGGGGATTTTACGTTTTCCGGAGTGTAGAAGGCTGGAAGAGGAAAACCTCATTGATCACCCTAATTACTACCCCTACCATTGGATATTGGGGTACACTCTCAAGAAGTAATATATGTTCAAAGACTAGCTTTAATACCATGTAGATAACAACATAGTCAGTTTAGGCCTGACTTTGGAATAGGTGGCATGCGTCTTCGTGAGGCCAGACAACAACAACGATTGTGAGGGTGAGATGCATCACGTTTCCAGTCATGGATCCCAGAATTATGATGACTGGATGGCTCTCAAAACAGTCGCATGTGCCCATGGTGTTCTCCAGGAACACCTGAATCGGCCAGAGCCTTTAGAAACTACAACCACCACTTCTGCATCGTCGTCTGAGTCAGCCTCTTCCCAGAAGAGCAAACACCGGTGTCGTAAGGGAAAACAAAGTTCCCCGCTAATCCCATCATCATCCTGTACTCTCGGTGAATTCATGCCCCCAAATATAGAAATACCTACCAGAATCCTTCCAGTAGTGGATGACTCTTCGAGTGACGGTTAAGGGTACGCATTGGTTAACACCGTAGATATGGTAAATCCCTACATGATTCCTGACAATGAGGAGTACCAGGTGGATCCTCACAATGTCCCCAGTCGTCGCCAACATCGACAGAGCCGTGGCTATATGGGCCATCAGAGTGCCTCGGTCAGCACTTCCAGCCAAGCTGTGCATGTTACCAAAACCAGGAAACAAGCACAATGCAGAGCTCAACATGCAAAACCTTCTCATATGGTAGCATCAGGCCCGCCTTCACCGCCATTCGTGTTATTGGATCAGGCAGAGCCACTTCGACGATGTCGTGACCAACCAAAACCTACTATAAGACAATCAAAGTCGTCTATCCCTCATCTGATAACCACTCCACAAGCCTTGACCAGTGGGCAATGGGATGTTCCCAGTATCAGTCAGTCGCTGGTCCAGTCGGTAGGGCCCACCATACCTCCTGTCATAGAGCGACCTCCTGTAAGCAGAATTTCACGCCTGGTGTGGAATTATGATGTTATTAAGTATATTTACAGTATTCCAGCAAGGCTCTCCATCCTTGAGGCCCTTCACCTGTCGTCAGATATGCGTGAGGCCCTTACTAAGGCTTTAAGAATCCCCCTCCAGGTTGAGATGGAAGTAGCAGCCGCAAAATCCTTTCATGTTGAAGTGGTAGATAATGCTGAATGCCAGGCCATTATCTCATTCTATGGAGAAGATTAAGGCTCTCCCATATAGGAGAAAATTCTTTCACTGTACATCACCGGCTAGTTCAATGGCGTGGAGGTTCATTTTTGTCTTATCGAAACAGGCTCTGGGATTAACCTAATCCCCACTCAGACACTGCGAAAGTTGGGATTTTATGAAGATGATCTGAGTCCCTTTTCCCTAAGAATCCAAGGTTATGACAAGACAAAACAGACACTGGTTGATAAGATCTACTTGAAGACCCAGTTTGGTGGCCTAGTTGCCAACACCGAATTTATGGTAGTCACCCATGACACCGGCTACAATGCATTGATGGGAAGGCCATGGTTCCATCTGCATGTGGTGGTTCCCTCATCATATCACCAGTGCCTCAAGTAATCCCTTAATGGTTGAGTGGGTGTGATTCAAGGTGATGCGTCTTCCTTTTCCTCTTATGAATCCCACTACCTGGATACCAACTACTATAAGATCAAGGACAAGCAGATCAAGAAAAATGAGGTCAAGCATGTCATGGCTCCGACCGACCCGTGGACAGATCTAGATGATGCCTACGTCTTTCCAATCCACCAATTGGAGGCTACGACCCTGAACATGGGACGACGCTTTGTTTTTTTTGGGATGAGGGGGGAACACATTCCTAGGCCTAAGAAATTCCAGAAGATCACCTCATAATCCTATACAAATCAGGCTCAGGTGATTCCGGAGCCTCCTACCCTTATAAGGTGTCGGGATGTCCACCCCATGGTAACAGAAATACGTCATACGTGCTTGTTCCACTGAGATGGAATTAAACGGATCAAGCCAACATGCTAGTATTACTTCGATATCATCAAGGATGGCCCCTTGGTATAAAGGTCAGATGGGATTAGATCAACAGACTACATCGCTATGGTTGTGACAGCACAAGAGTCCTCTGATGCAGTGACCACTACCGCTCAGGCTGGTACCAGCCTCCCGTCGGGATCCGATGACTCAAAAGAAATTCCTCCCACTGAGTATCCCTCATTTATAAGTGGAGAAGAGGATTTAGAGTATTCTCCTCCCACCATTTAAGAGGGAATCTCTACCATAGTCGACGAGTTGGTACAGGTGAACCTCGGTAGCGAGGCAGACCCAAAACCCACATTGATCAGTGTCATCATGCCCCTCGAGGAGCAAAAACAGTATATAGACTTCCTGAAACAACACCGTGATGTATTTGCCTAGAGTTATGATGAGATTCCAGGACTAGATCCTCAGGTAGCTGTCCATCGCCTCGGTCTCCCAGTAAATCATCACGGGTTCAAGCAGCCTCCCAAAAAGATGCACCCTTCTCACGATGCCATGGTAGAGGTAGTAGTCGACAAGCTCATTAGAGCCAATTTTGTTAAGGAGATCTAGTACCCTAAATGGATGGACAATATTGTGAAAGTAAGGAAGAAGAATGGACATATCAAGGTTTACATCGACTTTTGGGATCTCAATCGTCACTATCTGAAGGATGATTTTCCCCTTCCTGTCACAGATTTGTTGATTGACGCTACTACTAGATTCCAAGCCCTCTCCTTCATGGATGGGTATTCTAGGTACAACTAGATCCGAATGTCCCCCAAGGATGAGGAGTTCACAGCCTTCAGGGGACCACAAGGTACTTTCTGTTACCAAATCATGCCATTTGGTTTAAATAATGCAGGTTACACCTACCAATGGGCTATGTATCACATATTTAAGCCGATCCTTGGAAAGTTGGTGGAATTATATGTGGACGATCTGGTGGTCAAATCTCACAAGCATCAGGACCATCTCAAAGTCCTTAAGAAAGTGTTCAGATTCCTCCGTTCCCATTACCTAAAGATGAATCCATTGAAGTGTGCCTTTGGGGTCACCTCTGGAAAGTTTCTCAGCTTTTTTTGTCAGGTACAGGGGCATTGAGATCAACCCAGAGAAGATCAAGGCCATTAGATAGATGTCTCCTCCGAGAAACATTCAGGAGCTTCAAGGATTCTAAGGCTACTTAGCCTACATATTCCGATTTATCGCGAATCTGGTCGGCAAGTGCAAGCCCTTTTCTTGGCTCAGGAAGAAAGGAACACTCTATGAATGGGATGAAGAATGTAAGACTGTGTTCAAGGAAATAAAGTAGTATCAGCTCCATCCTCCAGTATAAATGCCACCCATCTACAGAAATCCACTGCTCCTTTATGTGACCACCTTGGAATGATCTCTCGGCACCCTTCTCACCTAGAAGAACAATGGGGGGACAGAGAACAAACTTTAATACCTCATATGTATGCTTCTCAATACAGAGACTAGATACTCCCCCATCGAAAAGAGCTACCTTGCACTGGTATTCAAAGTACAGAAGTTATGACATTACTTGAAGCACCACAAGGTACATCTGGTGTCCCAAGTAGACCCACTGAATTACATCCCAAAACACCCCATGTTTAAAAGCCATCTAGCTCGGTGGGTAGTGATTCTCTAGTAGTTTGATTTCAGGTTTGTCCCTTAGAAAGCTATTAAGGGGCAAGCATTGGAAGAATTCCTTACTACCCATCCAACTTCTGCTGACCAGTCATTAGATCTCTATTTCCCCGATGAGGCGATCCTCTCTGTAGACTAAGCCACACCATTCTAGAAGATGCACTTCAATGGAACTTCCCAGAGCCTTACAGGCAGAAGGATCAATGACTCCAGGCTCAATGGAGTAGGCCATGGTATCATCTTCATTACCCCGACACAAGCCATCTTGCCATACTCATTATTTTTGTCATAAGGCTGCACCAACAATGAGGAAGAGTATCAGGCTCTCATCACTGGCCTTGAGATGGCTCTCAAGATTGATGTGCCCCATTTTCATGTGAAAGGGTACACTTAACTAGTTATCAAACCGATCAATGGTGACTACATTGTTAGAAATCCAGATCTCGTAGCGTTTTTGGAATGCACTCTCCAGCTAATGGCCTAGTTCCCATCTCGTCTAGAAGTTAATCATGTTTCTCATTCTCATAATGGTCGAGCTGATGCCCTGGACGGCCAAGCTACATCACTCATAGATATCAATCAGGATTATCTGATTATCCATGTGGAACATCAGAGAGTCATTGCTCCTGTCACCCCCAATGATGACGACGGCCCACGGGTAATCCACCTTACCACCGGAGCCTCCACATCAAGACCCCTGAGTCCCCTGGATGCGGTGATCAAAGTGACTCCTGACTAGAGATCCCCCTTTATTTAGTATCTCCAAAATGGTTACCTCCCAGCTGATCGGGCCGAGTGTGAGTGAATCTGATGCCGCGCATTGCAGTTCACCCTCCAGGATGACCCTGTCCATGAGAAAATCCTCTACAAGAACAGGTTTGATGGGTTTCTCCTCCGTTGCATTCAAGGAGTCGATATTACTTAGTTCATGCAAGAGGTTCATATTTGTTCCTGTGGGGCTCATCAGACTGGGCCAAAACTATCCCACCAGATCCAGATACTGGGGTACTTTTGGCCCTCTATGATCCATGACTGCATCGAGATCGCCAAGAGATTCCATGCATTACAAATTCATGCTAACTTTATGTATTGGAAGCCAGAGCCTCTCCACTCCACCAAGTACTCTTGGCTATTTTCGGTATGGGGACTCAATGTCGTGGGACCATATCCACTGGTGAAAACTCGCCAGTGCAGTTTCATCCTGACTGCCACAGATTTCTTCTCCAAGTGGGCAGATGCAGTTCCACTCAAATAGGTCAAGGACCATTCCATCATTGACTTTGTGATCTCTAACATCATCTACTGATTTGGATTCCCTCATGCCGTCCTCACCGACAACGACACGAACTTCCGAGCAGCTGATCTAAATAAATTGTATGCTAAGTATAACATTTGTTCTGACCACACCTTCCGCTATCATGCACAAGCAAATGGATAGATTGAGGCATTCAACAAAACCCTCTCTAACATTCTATAGAAAATGGTTGGTCAGAATAAGAAGAGTTGGCCGGACAAACTCTCCAATGCCCTCTGGGATTATCGGATGAAGACTTGTAATTCCACCTAGGTGACCCCATATTCCCTGGTGTACGGAACAGAGGCTATCCTTCCCATCAAGATTCAATTTCCCTCACTGCGCACAACTGTCTATGATCCGCAAGCACTAGATAAAGTAGTTGAAATCCATCTGGGCGAGTTGGAAGCACTTGACAAGAACATGCTTTGTGCCCTGCACAATTTGGAAAGGCATCAGAACAAGATAGCCAGAGCTTTCAACAAGAAAGTTCACCTCCAATCCTTCTTGAAAGGCGACTTGGTATTGGCCCTGAGGGCACCAATGATACCTGGAAGGAAACCACCCAAGTTGGAACCCAAATGGGAAGGACCTTACATCATTCACAAGGTTTACTCCAATGGCACATATTCACTGGTTAAAATGGATGGTGAGAATATAACTCCTCCCACCAATTCCAAGTTCCTCAAGCAATAATTTTATTGAGCCATAGGGTCCCACATGACCATAAACTATACGGTCCCGCATGACCCTAAACTACATAATGGTCCTGCATGATCTTAAACTGTACGGTTGTACATGACCTTAAACTATGCATCGTCTTGCATGATGTTAAACTGCATCTCTAGAACTACGTATGGCTTGATTCCCATCCTTATGGGATATATAGGAATGCTCAGACACCACATCTTGAGTCAAGACCTAGTTTCCTCTTTGACTATCCCCTCTTAGGCATAGTTATTTTGGGAGATCTCACATGGCATCGTGTAGGCTTCTTTGGCCCCACCCATATTAGTGTAATGATGATTGCACCATGTTCCCTCCTTCATTCTTCTAATCCTCCCATATCCTGACCGCATGATGCTAAACTGCATGACCTCTTCTAAACTACATATGTCTTGATTCCCATCCTCATGGGATACGTAGGACTTCACACACGTTTCATCCATAGGCCCAACCCCAAACTTCGGTACCTCCCATTAGGATGAAACACATGGTGTGGTGCAGTCCTTTTCCCTCATTCACGTCAAACTCATCATAATCGTTCCATGTATCCCTCTCTCCCGAATATATCTATTTCTTCTGTTGTCTAATTTTATTTGAGATTTCACGGGTGAATTCATGCTCCACAAAACCCATCATTTGGGTTTCCATTATCTTTCACATCCGGAAGGGCCCTCGAATGATAAATATACTTAGCCTAAGGGATCTCCTATCATTTTGGGCCAACGTCCTCAAGGGTTTTTAGAAAAAAAATAGATATGAGTCCCGTGTTGTGAATATGGTTAGTGGTCTATGATCATTTTTTGTTCCCATTTTGGGTCACATGATATTGATGTTGTATTTCAAATCTGGTCAACATCTATCTCTTGTCATTGTCACCACCCCCATATGTCCCAAACATGGAATGTAGTGGTTCATTCTGCCCCTCCATCTCTCCAAATCTCGGTTTGATCTGAACGGGAGGTTGATTCCAGCTGTCAAACCCTTATGTGATGGGGAGAGCCTAATCCTACTACTTGTTTCCCACACTGAGCATTGATCACATGTGA